>CM032668.1:29356807-29406895 GCA_019095985.1 Streblospio benedicti | reverse complement strand
AAGTCATGCCTGGTCTCACTGAGAAACGTCAAAAAACCTAATGAATATCACATTTCGGTCTGGGGATGGATGGCTTGCCCCCTGAGCCCCTCCAACATGGATCTGCCTATGAAAGAAATACATAACAATACACTCTATTAATACAGTCTGTATTACCTCTTATATGTTGAGAAATAGAAATTTGAAATTTTTGTTCCGTTCGGCGCAGCATCTTATGAATAGCACCCCTGAATTGATATATCAGCAAAAATTACCCTTGTCCAACAAGTAAATGTCAAGCACCCATAAAAATTACATAAATTGTGTGTGTGTGTGGGGGGGCTTGCCTCCTGCAACCACCCAATGAAAAAGAGACAATGAATAACTTTAGACAATTTATGCATCCAGGCATCCAGTTCTCCAATATGATTGTGTACAAAGTACTATTAATATCATAACCATCATTCATCTGAAAAAGTGGTCTCTCTGGAGACCATATACATATATCTATGAAATTTGATAGATGATACCTTGCTGTGGCAAGATGTATCATAACAAATTTACAATACATCGTCACCACATACTAAGTTTAAAAGGCCCACATACTAAATACCATGATTGGCTGAAAAATGAAGTGTACCCTGTAAACACTGGTAATATAACACTTATACTTTTCCAAATTACGTACATGTACATAAGAAACTACAAAGCTAAGAAACTACAAAATGAATTTGTATTTGAAAATATATAGATACACTATGGCAGCCAACATAATATTTTCTAATTTAGCGCAAGCCCTTTGTTTGTCAAGATTTCTAATGGCCAAAAATATGGCAGTGTGCGCTATCACATTGTCAATGTGCCTGTGCATGAGCTGGGTCTGCTGTATCCGTCTTAGTGCGGAGTTTTCCTGCTCATTTGCCTGAGAATTAATGTTTCTAATAAATGTGTTCGTACTATACCCGAGTGAGCAGCCAATGTGACCAACTCTGTAATGTAAGCAGTCAACCAGAAACTCTAAGAGAGGTCGAGCTTTTTTTGTCTGTGTAAATAATATTTGTATTATTGTATTTTATAATCTATTTTGAAACTTGTGATCAGATCACAGTAAGAGTTTACATACACTTCAAGCTATTTATGTGGGCATTGTTTTATTATCTTATTAATGATAATGAATGAGTCATCCGTAACAAAAGGTGTTATTTTTTCACAGCACGTACTTGATGGTGATATGATAGATGATGAAGACCCTAATGTTGATGAGCTGACAAGAGTCTCTGACGAAGATGAGGAGGATACAAACACATCTGACGACGATGAGGAGGATAAAAACTCATCTGATGAAGATGAGGAGGATAGGGATTCACACATTTATAAATAACACTACACCAGTGATGATAAATCTATTATCAAAGTTTATTGCATCACAATCATTAGTCAAATTGCCCTATGATATAGTTATCACTAGAGATAAGACCCTAAAATATAATGTCGTCTTAAAATCCAATAATATACTAGTTTCTCAAAATATGGATGCAATTATGGAATATATTAGGACCCAATGATATATCAAGAGGCTGGAAAAGTTGACCTTTAAAAATGGCACACCCATACTAACCAACTGTGTTGGAAATCCCCCCCCCCCCCCTCAAGCTGCAACAACGAACTGGTCTAATACACATGTAATTGCAGACTTGCTGTGTAACTCCTCCATTAGTGCTATACCAAAGTGATTACGTCACATACATGTGATATTATATTTGGCATATTTTTGAACAGTTTTATTTTATTTTATTTTTTTTGCAAACACGTACACTTATGATATGAAAATTAATGAGAATGTGATAACGTGCCTCCAGTTAAGAATTTATTAAAAATGAAATTAGATGTTCTTAAGGCACTCTCTCAGAGTAATGACTACAATACATTTATTGTTATTTGGCATGTAATCTTAGATGATTTTGAAAGTTATAATAATCTGTATATTTTCGGTCAATCTTCTCCTTTGTTTTCTTTAACCACGTTTTAAATTTACTCATAAAAATCAAACATTGATCTGATTGAACAAACCATTTATTGGTGAAGGAATAAGATTGCCATCTAGAAGGTCACCAGAGCAAATCGTATAATTGTATATGATATTATTTATATTTTTGATACAATAAAATATTTACAAATAAATAAATTTATCTAACAAAATACTGTTTAATCTAAAATACATATATTCTTATCCATCCTACTTAAATATATGATGTTAATCATGCAATATACAAATATTTATAAAGTGAATTTATTATGATATTTTATTATATCTTTGTTTTGTCCTATAACATTGGCCATTATTTCAACCACTTAGAGAAATAGAGAAGCAGGTATTTGACAGCCTTGTCTAACCCGATACCTTATCTTTAAAAAGTCTCTGTTAAAACCATTTTTCATAGTACAACATTCGGGATTTGAACATATTATATGAATTCAATTTTTAAAATATTCTCCAAAGTTGAATGCATCCAGGGTTTTAAAAGAAACGTCCAATTCGACACTATTGAAGGCATTTTCAAAGTCCAAAGCGATTATTCCTGGGATTGATATTTGTTTTACAAGTTCCATTAAATCATATATAATTCTAATATTCTCACCAATAAAACATCCCATTATATAACCAGATACTATTTTGAATTCATAGTGCTACAAGTTTGGTTAACTGCAGATCTGTGGGGTTTGCCCACCTATAAGGCATTGTGTCTGTTGCTCTGACAGAGGACGTTGTGGCTCTCGCTTAGAGGTTGGGTGTCAATACAAAAGTGTAGTTTAGTGTATAAATCGCAGTATGATCAATATACATGAATATATTTTTATCACACTAATCTATGGAATATCGACCTCCCAATCCCGGTCAATATTTAATGAAATCGGGTATTAAATAGCATCATAATGCCCATCAAGGAGGTAGCCTACATATGTCTTCAACAGTAAGTGGTCAATTGGAAACGAGTGCCCAGTGAGCTCAAACTTAACAAGATATAGCATTAGGAGCCAACTGTGTCGCCGGCACAGTGTTTCTATAGACGCTTTATCCAGCCTTTGAGTCTGATCATGTGACCTGAACTTCTCACCACAACTCGGAATCTCTTCTATTTGACTTTCTATTTACTTAACTTAGTGTGTCGTTACAAGGGGTTTATTTACAAAATCCACTCCATACGTGACTTGACGTTACACGCATTAAGTGATTTAGAAGGACGTTGGTTTAACAGTTAGAATTCTGTGTCCCTTTCACCTTGTTAGCCGTGTGTTTTTTTGTAATAAAGTCTCTCGTAAATCAATGAATCTGTTGGAGCATGTAGTGAGACTGAGACAGAATGTGTGTCTATTTCATGCACGAAAAGTCAGTGGGTGCTGACTGAAAATAAGGGTTGTAATTTGCATGATATAACCCACTGTCAGACTGGACCGAATATTGAAGGCGAATGAGTGGATATTGTCGTGTTCGTAAGAATCTTGAACTCACGCGTGGTTGACTCCTGCTGCTGCACAGTACAAATTGGAAGTGAATACTCGTGGTTGTCTGACTGGGGCTTATAAGAAAAAACGTTAGCCTGAATATTACAAAACCAGGACAAACATGGAGGATTTGTTTACGGCCAAAATCTTTGCACGGAAAATACCTGCGATCGGTTTCTCGGACTTGTGGATTCTCAGATGGCGTTTGCGCAAGAACTTCTGACACGAGTTTCACTCGAACAGAACCTCGCTGGCATGAGCACCATCTTTTTGTGCTCATTTTCTGGATGTAGATGTCCTATGGGGAAAAAATACAAAGAATATCATTAACAACGGAAGACAGGAGACTGAACAACCGAAAGTGTGAATAATGGAAAATTTCTTCAGGATGTAGATGTCCTGCGAAAAAGCACAAGAATAGGTCATATACATTATATGTTTACCTTTTATGTCTAGGTATGGTTCAAATAGTTAGATGAAAATGGTGAAAAAGCCTGGAGGGTACGGTTGAGAAAGAAACTGGGCAGCCAGGCTACATGCTCAAATTGAGGAATAATCAGGGCCTGTCCAAATAAAGATAAGATTTGATTTATTTATTTATTTATTTATTTATTTATTTATTTATTTATTTATTTATTTATTTATTTATTTAAGTAAGATTATATGCTGTTAAAATAATTATTAACTCAGAAAATCAGGCAGTTGTATTTAGTTTAGGCTATGTGATTAAAAATAGACAAAGTAATTTACACATATATAGTAAGCATTGCAGGGGAAAGGAAAGAATGACCATTCATTTGTCTCAAATGGTTTCTACCCTCTACAATGTGTGTGCAAAAGTATTTAACAAAATATTATTGAGATGTGAATTTCTATATTAGATGTTTGACAGATATTTTAGACAAACAAATCCATACTAATTCCCCTTGAGGGTGAAAGTAACAAAGATTGTGCCAAATGTAAGGTTCAGCCTATTTGGGTCTAATGTATGAGGTTACCACATTATATGAAATCCTAGTAACGGTCTCATGGTTAAGTATGTACATGTAGGTCATGTTGCTTGTTACAGGCAAAGTGAAAAAATGATAGATCCCACGCACCCCTCAAAAGTGTGTGAAAAAATAGTTCATGCCTCGCCCTAAAATCCCCTTACCCCACCCTGTCATAAATACCGAATGGTCCCTTAAAGCATTATATGAAATCCCAGTCCCGGTCTCATAGTTAAGTAGATCATGTTGCTTGTTACCGGCAAAGTACTTAAATCGCCGCAGATTTGCCTTTAAAATGCCCTGATGTGTTTCGCTTGAATACGTGATTACTGAATGCAGAGTTTCACAAATTGATGAAGAACTATTAGAGAAAGTTGGATAAATAATTACAAATAACGCTGTTAGAAAGTACATTTGTATAATATTGAAGTAAGTGGACAATGATACTATTGGTCATATTAACATACACTTTATGACGTAAAAACCTTTTTGGTTAATACATACACGCAACATTGACTCAATTTGAGGTTCGATCAAATTGAATGGGTTAAATGGAGCATGTTACTTGCCTGCAGAGTACTAACATGTTGTTTACACAGTAAAGCTTGGACCAGATAAAGCTTCAAAAGATCTTTATGCGGATCGCTTGAATTCATGATTCATAATGTCGTCTGCTGTAAAAAGTTGGTGGGTGGTTTGACTTCTAAGGGTGCCTGGTAACATCGCTAGGGACACCACAGTTGCAGATGAGCTGCTCAATTTTTTGAGAGGTCAAAATGCAGGTCAACGTACAATATTTAGAATACATCGCATTAACTTTCATTCTAAGCACTAATAACATATATCTAATTGTTGATTGTTGTGGAATATCATTTCTAGAAGATATTGTAAGAAAAATTATGCTTTTTAGTAATTTTAGTTGTGAACACAAAGTCTCCTTTTTATGCAGTAACAACATCTATCTCATTGTTGATTGGTGTGCAATATGATATCTAAAAGATATTCTAAGAAAGTTTATGCTTTTTAGTACGTGTAGTTATGGATAAAGTGGGACAAAGTACAGATTATACTAAGTTAAAGTACGTAGATGTCTTTTTTCCAATGAATTATGATTTTATTCATTTGGAATATGTTGTATTTTATTGGATTTTATCCCTTTATTTACATTCAACTAATAATAAGCTCTGTGTCGACACTATGATCGTAATAGGGCATTACGATCATACTGGTGCCCATGTGGATATTTTACAGATGGTTGTTATATTGCATTATTACTAGTTTATTTTTCAATTTAAAGTAAATATTTACTATAGTACTGAAGATATATTGCTATATAGAAAATATACAATATGAGGGTTGAGTGTATAATGGAATCTAAAGCCTTAATGCTGATTGCAAATAGAGCTGTGTTTTCCATAATGATGTCTGTTTCTGTATGTTAAGCCACAGCATTGTCAGATAGGATCGCAACATTATTTTGTTTGCACCATCAAGGTAAAATGTACTACGGTAGGCCTACTAGTGCTGTGTGTACTTATTTCCAATCAAACTCTTAAGAATTTTAACACGGCTATCATAAAATTGGCTGTCAATTCCGGGCATTACGATCATTAATAAATTAGAATGCATTACGATCATTGGTAAAAACTATTACGTTCATCACTGATTTATATGAAATGAGGATTTTCAGCTTGCAATCCACTGAAAACTGTACTCTAACGTAGACTATCTTATCAATATACTATTTCTTTAGGTATTGTAGGTAAAATTAAACTGCAATTGTCAAACAAAAAGTATGAATACGCAATGTCTAACCATATGCAAAATATCCGCAACGGCACCAGTATGATCATGATGCGCATTCATAGTGGCGGCTCAGCGATAAGCTGTGCATTTATGGCAATTTTACGCAAACTTGAATTCTCGCGAAATTAATAAAATTGTATTGAGGTAACTAATAAGAGGGGGGGGGGGGGTATAGCCTTGATGAAAATGCATCCACCAACATTTTTTCCTAAATCACCAGTCACCAATACATTTCATTGTATTTGACCAATCGCTAGGAATTGTAATTTAATAGGTTGCATCACATTTCACATCCTTAAATACAGGCAATTCACAATTAAAAAAAATCACCAATCACATTTTTGCTATATGACCCCCTCTAATAACATTGTGAGGGTAGGTATAGAGGATTTTGAAATTGTTAAGATTCAAGTGGTTTGTTCACTTATGCGTAAAGCATGAATCTTTTCATGAATTCATGATCTGTGGCACGAGGGGCATCCTTTCAGGTGCAAACACCAGCTGACCGTTGGTGATTAGGGGATCAAAAAGTAGTTCAAAGTTCAAAATTATGGAAAAAATGTTTTTACCAAAATTTGTTCAACTTTTTGGGGTTTTTTCTATATATTCAGTTATATATTACTAAACCATGCAATAAGAAAACCAAGGTTTGGATATCCAAACAAGTTTGTAATGCTGTTTATGTGAACAAAATCAGTCCTACGCGCATTGCCCCTTGTGGCGTCACGCATGTGATCATATGTTACTGGCGTACTCCTCGCTGTGTTTGTCTGGTTCTGCGTGCAACTACGCCCACGCTAGCGTTGGACTATATGGCCAGTGTCTCACCAGGTTTCATAAATTTCCCCTGTCAGAAAGTGGACTTTGCACTGATCAATGCTGACACGCACTACGTCATGGGCATCCCTGTAGCCCGGGCAGTTAGCCAGGGCAGAAGTGATAAAGTAACCAACAGTTAGTGCCAAGAGAAGATAAGTGAAGAAGGGCCTATTCTCATTGATAATAGGTTAACAGCCCAACTCTCTCATATGAGGTGTGTAGGCAGTACAAGACACCCACTCCAAATGAGTGTTCTCATTTGGTCCCAACAAAGCCAGATTAGAAAATTTTCGTTTGAAGGGTGGTCAACCGAATTAATGCAGCATGAAATCGCAAATACTGTCAAACTATATTTGGCAGGTGGCTTTGGAAATGAAAATAAAGACTGTTGAGTAGAAGTAATTTCTGCGTATGTTTGTCTGTACTTTGGCCAACTTTTTTCATTAATTTACTAATTAAAAAGCATAAACTTGCTCAAGTAATTATCAAGCCTAGCTTAATTGTATAAGAGCCAACAATTAGATATCTGTTGCTAATGTTTAAAACAGATGTTAATGAAATGTCCTAAAACATTGAACTTTGACCTATGTTATGGCCTCTAAAATCTTTTTGAGCAGCTCCTCTGGAAGCATCCTTAGCGATGTTGCCAGATACCCATAGAAGTCAAAACCGCTCACCAACATTTTACAGCAGACAACATTAGCTGGACCCCATTGGCCCCCCAGGGTTATATATGGAATTTAACTGGACTACTTTATGTGTACTGCAATATCCTTATCAATAAACAAATCTATTATATTTTTATACTTCTCTCTCTCACATGTCTTTTTAGCAAGCATATTCCTACCAACGATAGATATAGCTGAAGACAGGTATCATTCTGGTCTCACAGCCTTGGTGTCGTGAGTTCAAGTCCCGCCAGGGCCACTTGATATAGTCAAATGGAAGCTTAGGGTTGTAAAACCTGTCTTCAGCTATATCTATCGTTGGTAGGAATATGCTTGCTAAAAAGACGTGTGAGAGAGAGAAGTATAAAAATATATCCGCAAGCACTGGGAAACACATATATATAACTCTATTATAACTTCTATTCATCAAATACAGGTAAGAAAAACAAGCTCCTGTTATGGATTTGAAATCAGTTCAGCAGAAGCTACCAACAGCTATTGAAAAAGGAAATTGGGAAGAAGTCAAAGAGATAATGGAGGAAGCAAAATCCAGCGACACACGACAGGAAATCCTCAGTGAAGATAAACTGATCCTCCTCATGGCAGTTTCCAACAATGCACCCATGGATGTTGTCACCAGTTTGATCTCACCAAGTAACATCAACGTGCAAGATAAAGATGGAGACACAGCGCTCCATAAGGTGGTGAGAGAGAACAGATGGGAGCTGGTGCCAGTTCTAATGCAGCACGGGGCTGATGCCAATGTGTTTAATATTTGGATTCAAACCCCATTACATGATGCTGTGTATCATGATGCCACAGCAGACATCATCACCCAGCTGATTTCTCATCACAACGTCAACATATGCGATAAAGATGGCGACACAGTCCTCCATGTAGCAATGAGAAAGAAAAGATGGGAGCTGTTACCAGTTCTATTGCAGCAAGGGGCTGATGTTAACATGGGCAATAATTGGAATGAAACTCCATTGTATAATGCTGTATATCATGATGCCACAGTAGAGATCATCTCCCAGCTGATTTCTCCGCATAACATCAACATGCAGGGTGGATCTTGTTGTATTACAGCTCTCCATGCGGCGTTGCACGAGGAAAGGTGGGTGTTGGTGCCAGTTCTACTGCAGCGCGGGGCTGATATCAACATGTGTGATCGGAAAATTCAAACCCCATTACATTGGGCTATACTGTTTGGTGCCCCAGCAGACATCATCACCCAGCTGATTTCTCCTCACAACATCAACGTGCGGAATAAAAAAGGTGACACAGTGCTCCACAAGGCGGTGAAAAAGAAAAGATGGGAACTGGTGCCAGTTCTACTGCAGAATGGGGCTGATATCAACCGGTGTAATAGTAATCAAGAAACCCCATTTCATTTGGCTGCACATCTTGGTGCCCCAGCAAACATTACTGCCCAGCTGATTTCTTCTCAGAATGTCAACATACCGGATGAAGATGGTGAAACAGTGCTTCATGTGGTAGCAACAATGGAAAGATGGGAGCTGGTGCCAGTTCTACTGCAGCACAGGGTTGATGTCAACCTGGAAAATGACTGTTCTGAAACCCCATTACATGTGGCTGTACAACATGGTGCTCAAACAGACATCATAACCCAGCTGATTTCTCCTCTGAACATCAATATGCAGGATAGTGATGGCGACACAGTGCTCCAAAGGGTGGTGAGGGCGGAAAGATATGATCTGGTGCCAGTTTTACTACAGCACGGGGCTGATGTCAACTTGTGCAATGAGTGGAATCAATCCGCATTACATGCTGCTGTAGATCAAGGTTCCCCAGCAGATATCGTCACCCAGCTGATTTCGCCTCACAATATCAACATACAAGATAATGATGGAGACACAGCGCTCCGTAAAACTGTGAAGAAGAAAAGATGGGATCTGGTGGCAGTTCTACTGCAGCACGGGGCTGACCCCTTCATGCACGACATCCTCCCAGAACCATCGCGGCCACTTTCTCTCCTATCTCTGTGCATCGCAACCATCAGGAGCCTCATCCCTGTCAAGTCTGATGAGATCTTTGAAAGACTCAGACTTCCCCAGACACTTCTGTCTGAGCTCAAGTTAAAACCGCTGGCTGATGAGATCGTTGCTGTAAAACCGAGGATAGATATGACATGACTTTCGCATACCATAATTAATCTCTGAATTCCTACAAAGTAATTAACTCGTTTTATTGTCATAATAATATGAGAAATATGTTATAATTCGTTTGCCAGTATTTTGGAAATGGACTGCAGAAGACAACATTTATTAACACAATAGAGTCAAATGAGTTAGTGAACAATGGTGTTTTCCATTTAATTCGATTATGCATAACAGGCTGGTAATGGCGAAAATCGATGTAGTATTTTTGTTCACATTTAATACCACCTCATCATTGGGAACACAATTTCATTCTGCCCTTGACCATTTACCCAGACACTAGTGATTGCGAGGTTCCACTGTAGATACATGATGTGTGCTCGATGAAATGTCACCAATTCGGGGTTCTGGCCAGATACGCATCTACATGGGTCTATCTATAACAATTGATAAGGATACCTTCCTGTGCCAGGATTTGAAAAGTGGACATATACACATATCTTACAAGATAATGTACAGTTACACTAACATTCTTTACATAATGATAGGTAACAATCTATATGGAAATGCATGCAATAGTCTTACTATGTGCTCATGTGACCAGTCGTATTTTTATATACATGTAGATGTTTTGAAATCAAAATGAATTAAATCAAAACATTTGTTTATTTTATTGCTTATTTCTATCTATTTTTTAACATTTTATTTGTCGTTTAGTTCACTTCAGTATATACCTGGATTGCAATAAATACTGTATTGGAGAATTTAGTATCTGAAATAAATGATAAAAATCATATTTATCATTGATTTGACACTCAACAACAATTTATCTTTCAAAAATACAATATAATCTAAAATACATATATTCTTATTGTTCTTACATAAATATATGAGATGTTAATCATACAATACACAAATATTAAAAAAGTGAATTAATTATAATTTTTATAACTTGGTATCTCAAAAAGTATATTTGAAAGATTGAACTCACATGCAGTTTCAAGGATCGATTTCAACCATCTATTGATAGAAATTAGGTTAATTTAACACAGCACAGTTATAAAAAAAGTGTTCCAAATCCTTTATGATGTTACATTTAAAGGAACGTGCCCGGTGATCAGTTGTAATTATTGCTAAGTAATAGTTACATGGAAAGAATCTATGGAGAACTTTGTATTCAAACGATTGAACGAAAGATTCCCAACGTGTTTCAAATGCAATCTTATAAAGGTCTCATTCTGAATTAAAGCGTAACTTTTGTTTCCATGTATATTGTGCAGTCGGATAAGTAATTATGGATGAATTTCCTCGAGAAAAAATAGATTTACTGGTACATGTTAATTTAGTAATATTTAAGCTTTTGTCATTGATAAGAATACCAAAGATATTATCGTTGAACAGATTTAGTAGATCCCTCCATTTGTTTTTAAAAAAAACTATTGAATTTCCAAATTGCTCTGATCTATGATGTTACCATTCTCATCATTGAAGACAAATCAGTGAATATTGTCGTGTTTGTAAGAATATTGCCTTTACTCACACGTGGATCACTCCTGCTGCGGCACAGAAGACACCGAGGTGAATACTCGTGATTGTCTGACTGGGACTTATCAACAAAACCTTTGTCTCAATGTTACAAAACCAGGACAAACATGGAGGATCCGTTCTCCCAGTCCGTGGGTCAATATCACAAGCTGTCTGCATAGGCTGTCACGGAGACCATGCCAGGACTCACACCCTGGACCACTACCCTTGTGACACTAATTCACCAGGTACTTAAGTCTGGCGCTTTTGATCACCCAGCCACCGCACAGAACAGAGAAAAATCCTCTATGCCAATGTTATGGCCAAAATCATTGCACACAAAATACCTGTGAGCGGTCGAACATGTGGCCCAATAGCAAGCAAAAACGCCGTCAGATATGCTGTAAACAGCGAAACAGCCAATTTTGCCAGTTTTGTTTTGCAATAAGCAAATTTATGGCTTATTTATGGCGAGAAGGCGTTAGACGGTGGAGGGACGACTGAGTCGTGAGCGGGCTACTCAAACTCACGACACTGTAACCATCGCTCTACCTGTGGACAATAAATACTTCAGTGTGTGAACATCGCATACATTTATGTAGAATGTGTTTAAATATTATAAAACCCTAGGGCGAGTCCCTCAACTAGTGTTAATGAGAACACACTTTTGTGCGTTAGACTGTGTACAGACTGTCCTGACTGTCACTTTGACCATCCTGACTGTCACTTTGTGTAACCCGCCATGAGAACTTGTCAAACGGTGTCTAATTACACACGCGCTAATTAATCTGCTGTGAAGTGCAGCGATCTGTTTCCCGTCACTACACCAGGTCTTGTTTCACGCTGCCAGGGTTTCATTCGGTCTTCTCATTATTAAAAAATGTCTTCTCGGTGTCTGGATTGCATATTTATTGGCTCCATCATCTCACTGCATGGGCCTTGAAGTGTCTCATTAGTCAGTAATCTAATTAATGGCTTTTGGTATCAATAGATATACCCTTAGGATGCCGTTTATGGAGTTTTCCAACCGTGAGAACTTGTCTTCTGGGCAGCTAATTAAACGTACACTAATTAATCAGCCTCCAAGTGCCCCAGACCAATCTGTCTTCGCCTGTCTATGTAGGTTATCGAGTAGCATGTCATGGTGGAGGGGGGGGGTGCTCTCTTCCAAACTACGACACGCTAAAGAAGTGTTTGGCGTCACAGTTCTGTCTCCTCACCAAACTAAGCACGTATTGACCAAGGTGTCGTGTTATAATGCACAGCGTCCACTTGTAAAGTGTTCATGGGAAACAGAAGCTGGGTGAATACCGCAGTACAACAACCAAGTACGGACACATGCAGCAGTTTACGTGTCATCATCGTCTTTTAAGGGCTCATCATTCAATTGACAAGTTATTGTAACACAGCGTAAAACAGATTCCCACAGACCGACAAGGTGTATCCCCTAAATCTCAGTAGAGAGGTTCTAGTGGACTTCGTATGTTGTGTACACACGTGATCTATACAGTGGTTAAATCAGACAGCGGACAAGAGGCTTAATTCTTTTCTCATGGGCTGACGGCCTTCCGTTTATAGAAATGTAACATTATTATGTGCCTGCTTGATCAAAGCAAGGCTTAGAAATGTAGTTTCCATGCTATATAGAAGTGACAAGTTTATATATGCACATTAGTGTCAACACATGATTCCCAATCAACACCCACCACAGAATCAATAACCTCGTTAGAAGGAAGTGGAAATCCGAGAACATTAAGGTTGTGGTTTAATTAGAAAAGATCCCAGTCCACTTATAGAAAAGGTCCCAGTCGACCAATAGAAAAACCATTCTGCTGGTCAGTGGCATTCTGGTCACGTGAGGTGCTCGCTGATGGCGGTAAATTGGTGGAAAACGAGATAGCGATTGTCGGGCAGGGGTTGTGAGCACGGAGGAGCAAGGGAGCAAGCTTTCAGGGCAGAGTGGTGGTGTACATGTACCACCAATACAGCTAGTCTATAGCATGTAGAACTTGAGACTAAGAATGATCATTTTCAGTATGAAGCGATCATGAATATCCGTACTATTCCTTGCTTGTAGGCTACTGATTGGTGAAGTATCTATGACGTACATCTATTACGATTATTGAAATAGTTACTTCACAACTAGAATGTCAGTGGATAAGGAATAGTAAATGGAGATTCAATATGCTGTAATCATTGACATCACAAGCTTGTTTATTTATTCACAAGCAACTATATACTGCTTGTGTGAGGAATATTCAGTCAGCATAGATATAGCAGCATCTAGATATTAGTCTGACGTATGGTCATTAAACTGAACACACGAGTATTTGAAAGATCATAATTAGAATAAGATGAAAAAAAAATCATTTTATAAAAATATGGGAATTAGTTTCTGAGATTGAGTTAAAAAACGCTGTTCCGCTGGGTCAGAGGTGTCTTGTCACAGGCAACAGAATACACACTCTACATGTGTAGAACCCAAATATGAACGTGGCGTGAAGGATCATTCATTGAAAAAGCCCTCACTAAATAGCATGAAGTCCATACAAATGTACAATTCAGGCAAATCATGTTAACAAGTTGCCACTTTCACAGCAAATGCAGCAAATTTCACTTGGCCAGCTTTGTATGGACTTTCATAAGATTCTTACATTTATATGGTTCAACACAATATATTTATAGCACCAGAACTGATCGTAATAATTTCATATCCAACAATGGCTTTTTTTCATATGGTGTACTGATTTCCTATAAATTATGTTGATTCTCTAATCGTGCCTACTCGGGTTTTATATATGTAATGACCATGAAGATTACCGTTGGAAATATGTCACACTCTACTTCAAATAATGCTATATATTTTATTTTGAATGATTTTACAACGTTTTCTGTATATATCAGCTACCTTCAGAAATATTCTCTAACAAAGTACAGTGTATCTATATATTGATACGCTAATTTTGGGATTTTGTTCAGGGAACTCATCCTACTGAAGTGTGTAAGAATATCCCTGCCATGGAGAACATTATGTTCCCATAACCATGGGAACTAATTTTTCATTCAATTTCCTTAGCAAATTAGATGCCAAGTGCACATGCAGTGATCAATGGCTTAATACTTGAGATTACCGTGGAGTCAGTCCAGGTAGTTCTCAGTCTGTTCCAAGTATGCTACAACCAAGCTCAGAAACTCATAGCTTAAATAAAACGTTTTTGAAAATAGAGCATAGGAATAAAGCATGATACCGAAAATTGATTTATTAAAAAAATGAAATTGGCCGCTTTCCCAAACGTATACCGTGGAACCTGCTTGTAAGTGCCAAGTAGTTAAATGTTTCTATGTGTGAAACATTAATTAGCAAATGCAGAAGGTAAGGAGGCCTTGTTTTTAGCTGCCCCCGTTATTTAGCGAGGTGAGCCCATGGTAAGGCGTTCAATCTAGCAGCAGTGAGCAAGCAGTCACATCCACTCTGGACAATCCCTTGTCGCTTGTGCAAACATTCGTACACAACGACCCATTGTTGTGCATCCCAGTTGTATGACCCTCACCTTTGTGGCCTGCAGATTATGAACCACACAACTGTCAGAACTAGAACTTGCTGGCCCACGTACAAGAGTTCTGCTTCATTCCCTTTTCTAATTTTGCCCTTTATGCAAACAACAGTTTCAAGGTCACATGACCTTGGAACGTGTAGAGTCAGTAAACAACCATACTGTCACGTGACTATGACGTCACGGGCACCTGCCGACAGCACACAGTGGCGCCTCCTTCTGGCCGATTTCACGCAATCTCGTCCTCATCACGAGTCATGTGTGTTTCCTCTCTCGTTCTTTGCTTTGATAATGATGAAATGGGGCCCTTTGCAATCCGGGCATGCTTATTTTGTAATGTTTTGGCCACAATAGTTTCCATTTTTAGTGCTTTGTTTTTATGTTGGATTGTAAATCCAGCAGGCATTTTGTATCTATGTTTACCACGCTTTTGATCACAAATTGTAAGCTTTTTTATCCACGTTTTAAAAAGATTGCTTTTAAAGATAAAATACGAAGTGCTACAAATGGTGTTAACTAGAGGGTTACCACTCTTTGTAAGTCGGCAGATTGGTGTAGGTTTTCGCTAAACTGTCAAAATATGAAAATTATGAAATCTGCCAGCCATGTCAAGCCCGTTTCTACCATGATAGACAAAGCTGAAGAGATGTTTTACACGTCTAAGCTTCCATTTGGCCACAACATATACCAACCCAGTTTAATGGCATCTGGAAAATGGATGTAAAAGCTCCTAAAAGGGAGAAAATCTGATTAATAAGTAGCGTAATGGCTCCTCACACCCCAGACGCTATAACTCTCACACATCCAATATAGCAGCCACAGGCTTTATATTAATGAAGAGCCTCTATATGCAGGAGGACCACCTCTGTAATGAGACCACATTATCGCACCTTGACAAGTAACGTAAGTACTTATCGTCCCCCGAGTCCATATCAGGCATATTCTCTGCTTTAAACGTATACATAACCGACAATTAGTGTATTTTAGCCGATTAAAGAACATCAAAGTATTTTTGTTTTCTTTTCGTAAAAGAGACGACCATAAAGAGACCACCTGTTTATTAAGACCACTTGAGGCCACTCCCGGCTGGCTTCACCACATAAGTTTTCATTGTTGCACAGCCACAGCCACACATTGCTGATATTTCTTGTGACATAATTGTATGCCGTGTTTGAGGCTCTCAAATATCACCCAACAATCCCAGCTGTCACTGAGTAACTCTCACTGAGTCAACATCGCGCTAGTTTGCACAACCGGAAACCCGACCTCAAAACGCAAACCCCTCCCGTTTTAAGCCTCCGCACATGCGCATCTGTGAATTCTAATACAGCAGAGCCCCTCTCTTATGAGACCATCCGACAACGGACTCAAGTGAGATGGAGAGGCGTTCGTTTTATGTAGAGTCTGCTGGACACTTTATTAAGGATTGAAAATTGATACAAGAAAAGCTATTTTTAAGAAGAGGTGGTCTATTATTGAAGGTGGTCGCATTGAGAGGTTCCACTGTATGTGGATCTATAGAGTGGCGAGGTGTGCGCACGTGACTGCGCATAATTAACTCTCTCATTACCGTCTATCAGCATTAACCCCTCGGCCGCCCATCTGTCTGTGTTACACATCCACACCGCCATTGCAATTTCATTTGTATTATATGCGAGTAGCTGAGGTGGACAGCAGAAACTCTTCTTTTGAGCAAGTCGCTCCGTCCGAATCCAGGTTTTCTTTATAGTAAGGGGGGTGGGGTGATTGCGCAACCACTGAATTTCGTGGATTTCACACGAAAGAGATTTGTGGTGTGGGAAAGGGGTTACGATGCATTCAAGACGCAGATTCCAACAATAACAATAAAACAAACTGTGATTTTACGAATCAAAATTGAACATTACACTTGAATTTCACCTGCTTTAAGAGAAACCGTTGCAAATCAGGACAGTTCTCAATCTGTACTGAAATGAGCATGCGCCAAGTGCACCAGTGCGAATGAATGGAGGTCACTTGCGGCTTACGGTTTTGACACCATCAAATACTTTTCTGCCTCGGGGGCATGACTTCTTTTTACCCAGCAGACGTTTCGCTGTTGCCTCGACACCGTCAAAAGAGCCACCGGCGACTTATCTTCAGTTATCGACCACGTAGGTCACGTGATAGCAGGGTTCACCTGTGTTGTCCCTTCGGTGGATGTGTCGGCCTCCGTATCTTCTTCTCAGGTCTTTCGGCTCTTTCTCCGGAAAATTTACTTCTTACAGTTTAAACCCATGTCTGGTTTCTGCTATATATTGGGAAACGGAAAAGTTGTAATGTTTAATACCGGTAATGTTCTTTGAACGCGATGGGACGGTAATGGAGCACGTTATGTACAAAATATTAAAATAATTAAAATGCATATGATCAGCCAGGTTACCAATACTTTGCTTCAATTAATTAACACAAATACAAAAGTTTTATGCACGTGATAGAGGTTGAATATTAATGGGATTCTTAGATTTTTGTGTGTATAACATTACATACAAAACAGCGGATTTTTAACAGTACGAGCGCTATAAATGTGCGGCTACCAATGCGCATTGAAGTCGTAGTAGATATACACTGTCCGGATAGAAGATCTTGTACCGGTGCGATATTGTGATGCTCTGTATATACGCAATTTGGTGCAACTAAAGGATAATTGAGTGAAAGCGAGCAGGAGACAGGCGGCACTCAGACACTTAACTAGGAATAAAATATGGATCACAACAATGCTCGTGGAAAGCAACACCAATGTACGGTGTGTGAGAAATCATTCAGATGGGCGAGTCAGCTGACAGTGCACATGAGAACTCACACTGGTGTAAAACCGTATGAGTGTGGTGAATGTGGCAAGCGTTTTATTGACAGTGGCGCCTTGGCCAAGCACTGGAAAATCCACAGTGGGGATAAACCATATGAATGTACAGAGTGTGAGGAATCTTTCAGTCAAAAAATCTGTCTGACCAGGCACATGAGGTCACATACGGGTGAGAAACCGTTTGCGTGTAGTCAATGTGGCAAGTGTTTCAGCCTCAGTAGAAACTTGTCCAGACACATGGGAATCCATACTGACGAGAAGAATTATGAGTGCACACTTTGTAAAAAGTCATTCGGGCAGAAAGAAGTTCTAAAGAAACATATGAGAACTCATACTGGTGAGAAATCCTTTTTGTGTAGTCAATGTGGCAAGTGTTTTAGTGACAGTAGTGACTTGACCAGACACATGAGAATTCACACTGGGGAGAAGAATTATGAGTGTACAGTGTGTAAAAAGTCATTTAGTCGAAGTGAAAGTCTGAAAATCCATATGAGAACTCATAGTGGTGAGAAGCCGTACAGTTGTGGAGAGTGTGAAAAAGCTTTCTCTCACAGGTCTGCTGTAATAGTACATATGCGTAAACATACAGGAGAAAAGCCATATGAATGTGTTGAATGTGGAAAATGGTTTCCTCAAAGCGCTACTCTAAAGATACACCTGGCTTGGACCCATTATTAATGATAATGTTAATGATAATGATCGGAACAATGGGTAATAATAATGATAATATAATGAAAAATTCTGTAACGTAAAGTAATGGTAATATAATGTAATGAACGAAAAATAATTTTAAAAATCATTACTTTTTCATTACTGAAATTGATAACAATAATATGTATGGCATTGACGATCATGAGTTCAAAATTCTTTTCATTGCTTCAAATAACATAGATAGATGTACCTATTCTGCAATGCACAGCTTCAATTTTAGATAACGGATTAAAGATAAAAGGGTGGCTTACACTCTTTAATGTCACATTTATCACTTATAAATAGTGATTGTTCATCAAAGTACAATTTCCTTATCAGAATTGTCAACTGTAAGACCTCAGCAATTAATCTTAATTGAAAGCATGGTCACTGCTGTTCTTGTGAATAGCTGCAGGTTAGAACTTAGGGGCTTGTTATGTAACAAACGCAGTAGGAGTCCTTATGGGAGTTGAAGAACAATAGGGTATGGCACTTCTAACTGAGAAAAATGGGAAACCAAACAGGCAATGATACTTGTGTGTTTAATTGCATTAATTCTAGCAAAGCAAAATATCATATGTAGGAAATCTAATATATTTGTTCAAATTTCCTATTTCCTTTATATCAAAGTAATGTAAATACTAAGTACAGAAGCAATCATTTTAAACTAAAGAACTTGTAAAATGAGATTTGTGTATGAAATTGTAATGATAATATAATGATAATGATAAAAAAGTAATGAAAATATAATGATAATGAAACCTTTTTTTGACAAATTAATATGATAATCAAAAATTTTCATCATTATCTATATTGATTGATAATGATAACTAGATCAAAAGTATTCAAAGAACACTGCGTCGCTAGAACGACGTTGACTTATGGACAATTAAGATAATATATTGAAAAAAATGTATACTTTTACAATCAAGAAATCTATGAATTTGAAGAGAAAACGTCAGAATGAATCAGAATCAATATATCAAATAAAAATATTTGTGTTGCCATACAATAGTATGGATAACAAGATGATAATCAATATCAGTTTCAAATCCAATAATCAATTTTGGTGCTTGGTTGAAATATTGATTTTTTCTATGCTGATTGAATAAGATGCCTATGAACAAATGAAACAGCTTTGTTAATATGATTTTTGATGCAATATTTCTGTGATTTATTGTAGTTTACACATTGGGACCGCTTGAGTACTACGCTCAACGTTACTAGTAGACTTTAAGGACACGGGTATGACGACTCTGTAAACATGAACACATGATTGAATATCATTAAAAATGTCAAAAGTGGTTTAGAAAACAAAATTTAATTGGCAGATGCGCCCAAAATCGAATCACATGGCTGTACATACCCCATAACAGTCAAAGTTTGAACGAAATTCTGTGGAACTTTAAAAGACCTGTTGTCCGGATGACATACATTTTGTTATACAAAGAAACTTCTGTCTGTTTTTTACGTTCAGCTACTACCTTATACAATGACAAAAAATATCCATACTGAGATACACAAGTGTATACACTCAGAAGAGAAGCCATTTTACTGCCACATTTGTCACAAATCGTTTACACATGGCAGCAGCCTGAAAAACCACCACATGACTATACATGCAAAGGAGTAAGGATGTCAATTGATGACTCTGGTAACACTTTATGAATACATGATGCAATCCATCAGTTATTTGGCCTTGTTTATACTTGAAATAGCAGGATGTATCCAATATTGGAAAAAAAACTCACATGGTTGTACATGCTGAACAGTCAGAATTTAACATGTTTGTATCTTTAACGACCTGTTGTGGACGTATAATTTTGTTATCAATGGTAAACTTCTGTCTGTTTATTTACGTTCAGAGATATTACCTTATACATGTACTTTTAACATTAAATATCCCTCAACTGACCACACATTTTCTAAGTGGTTTTATATACATTTTTCGGAATACATGTAGACGACTTTGGTGTTTGATCATGTTAGTGAGTCACATTGTTATGATGAGAACGTAAGTTTGTTACTCAGAATTTACCCATCACGGATCATATTTTGTGTATCACACACTTTTAGTTTTTTGTAAGGTTATTTTTGATGAGAATAAGGTATATATTGTCTCTATATACATGTAGGTCGACCTATCAGTTTTACTCAAGACATACCGGTATGATATTATGCTAACTTTTATTGCTACTGTAAAATAACATTATATAAATGATATGAATTATTTACATTGTGTAAATGTAAGCATATGTTAAGATGTGTTTTACTTGTGTTTCAGAATAACATAGTGTATATTGTGAATGAACGATTGTGTTTCCTTAGTGTCTAGGATATTTTAGCTCTGATAGTGTGTCAGTTTTACTCATGCACCTTGACATTCCACTCATGTCAGTTCTCATCTTTGTGGTTATTAGAATGACATTGTGTATGTATGTAAACAAATCATGTGTGATTGTTTTTATTTTTATATTTAAGTAGCATTGTATATAGGTACACATATTAGGAACACATTATATATGAGTAACAATTAATCTATACAATTGGAGTTTCATCTATACATTTATGGAGTTTCATATCTGTAGAGAATCACGAGATAAGCTTAACGAGTGATTCTCTACAGATATGATATTTTCATATCACACCCAACCCAATATGATAACCCTTTTTCTCACACTCCACCCTCGAAATCATATCAGAAACATATTTATTTTATTCTGTAAACTCAAACTATGCATTTCAATGTCCAAGTGCGGTATATGCAAATCAGCTTGCAACATAAAAATGAACTCAATTCAAGAGATGGTTAAAAGGTCACAAACACGGTCTATGCATATAAGTAAAGTCATTTTACCCACCCTTTGTGGGCCGCTACATCTGAGAGGGGTAGATTGTATTTTCAAATACATATTCTATTCTGAAACTTTAAAAACATATATTTTACTGCTAGTGAAATAGAATAAAGTTGTGATGTAAAACAGAATTAAATAATGTTTGCACCAAAAAAATGAAAATAAATGTTTTAGCCAAGTCACAGAACCTGGCCCCTCTCAGATAATTAACTCTGTCCAGCCATCTGAGAGGGGTAGGTATTTTTTAGAATGGATATTTTACTTCTGAATAAAAAAATAAACATTTTACTGCTAGTGAAGCACAATAAAGTTAAGATGTAAAACGGCCAAAAATAATGCTTGTTCCACAAAGTTGAAAATAACTAGTTCTGCCAAAGACTAACGACCTAACCCCCCTCAGATAATCAGCTCGTCCTATGATGAGGAATCATAGTAAATATCACACCACTTCTTTTGACCAATCGGCGCGCTTTATAGCACGAGTTGTAAATATTATAGTAAAAGTGGGCGGAGTCTAACTACTACGTTACCCATATTTGGACATATAATACATATTTGGACGGGGTGATATCAGGTATATCAGCACCGCTCTTCATTGATAAATACAGCTTGGAGTGTGAGAAGAGGCCTTATTTTTATGGGATAGAATCATTGTTACTCATTTATCGTTAAATTATAATCACACTGGGTATATGATAGTTTCTATAAAAGCTTGAGTTCTGTGCTGTAGATGTGTTTATCATAGAGTAACATGGAAACTTGTTAACAAATAGTCTACTTTATATTAGGCTCTCACTAACATAATATTTTCTCTAGCTATGGCAACATAGTTACAAATTGTACTTTTGTTGTAGACAATAAACATATCTATAAATTCAGCATGGTTTGGTTTGTTATACAAAGTTATGTCTTTTTGCAGTGCTAGGAGCAAATTTCATGATTTTGCCTGTGGAAGTATATCAGTAAGAATGAAACATTGCAATCATTAAAAATATTTTCAATATAAAGTAATTACAAAGCACTGATCTTAGGTTTGTATATTCTTCTGTGCCATTTGGTTTTTACGTTTTTATTGAATTATGTACTCTTTCTTGTAAATTTTGTAATAAACTTTCTTGTAAATTTTATAGTAATATATTTTCAATTCATTAGAATCCTAATCAGTTGAAACAATACCAAATAGCACACAGGTATATACAAAACTAAGATGAAAAAATAGAAACATTATACAGGAATACAATACATATAATGCACACACAAAACCTTAACCCAAAAATGCTGATACCTGTCATCGTAGGCAACTGCATCAATAGATCTGCGTTACGGAACATAAAAGGAGGTTTTAGAAAATTAATAATGAACGAAAACAATAAGTAAAACAAATTTCATAACGACTTTCAAATGAAGATGAAATCCATTGCCTAGTACTGTCATATTCATCTTTTTCCACTCGTTCCAATTTTACATCACATCCACATCTCGTAATTCCAGAACGATTATGGATAAATGGCTTCGTGAAATTTGGTATCAGTCACATAGTATCTTTTATTTTGATTGCTTCAAATGTATTTTTCCACTCATAATGTGCACAACAAATTTAGCACCAATAAAATTTGATACTAACTACATTACCCTACAAATTAGTATGAATGTGATTCAATAAAGTAATGATAAATATCATCACAAAACAGACTACTTTGTTTCCTTTCAAATTGTAATTCATAACACAAGTCGATAGAAAATTATTGATGTGTACAATCATAACCATACACTATG
This sequence comes from Streblospio benedicti, assembly GCA_019095985.1. Taxonomy (NCBI): domain Eukaryota; kingdom Metazoa; phylum Annelida; class Polychaeta; order Spionida; family Spionidae; genus Streblospio; species Streblospio benedicti. The sequence continues at coordinate 29,383,787 of CM032668.1, read as the reverse complement.
TACAAACTAATAAATAGACAAAACCAGGTGAGTTTGCGAGCCCGAAGGGCAAGCCTGATGCGTCACAAGAACGAATCCTGATAAAATGATTCATGTTACACAACAAACCTGGTTTTGTATTCATCATTCTTTTCGAAACAATCTTAACATTTTTCTTAAAAGTGTGAAAAAGTAGTCCGGCTGAGTTCGAGAACAAGCATGATAACCATAGTATCACACAGGGGTGATAACCCTATCAGGGTTATGGATACTTCTGGGTCATGATAACCAATGAAATTACATGAAAAAGAATGATAAATAATAAAATAGGTCAAATTCATGCATAAAAATAAAATTTACATACTAATATAATACAATATAGGGTCAATATACAGTATCACAAAACAATATTCATATGTAAAATCAAGACAAATTTAAGATTTACAAATTCAATGCCATAAGTTTCACATCTTTCTAATGAGAAACAACTTTGCATGTATCGTAGATGGTACATCTTTCCAAAGCTACCAGTATACATTATATAAAACCTATAATAACCATTATAGTGACAACTTGCATCTAATATGCCAAATTATAAACAAAACCATAGGCATTCAACAAATATAAGCACAGTTTCAGAACACAAATGCCTGAAAAAAGAAATGGTTGAGCATAATCAAAATGAAAGAAGTTGGGGAGGACTTTACATCATCATTAAACAAAGGATAAGAGCACACTGGTACATACTTGTTTTAAAATAAAGCTAAGATTGACTTTTCAGATGTTACTAGAATGAATTGTTGTGACTGCCATGAAAACTTGGACCCCTACAAAAATAAAGCTGAACCCCGAACTTTGATAGATGGAAGCCAAGGTTGCCCATGGATCAAAAAATAATATTTTGTCCTATCATGGCAAATACCATTGGCTACTGGCCACTACAATCAAGTACATGTATCAATTACATTATAAAATCTTTCACTGTCAAATTGTGAATATTCGGTTAAAAAGTAAGTTCCACTGGACAGGGCACCATGTTAGACCCAACTACTCTGTTCGTCGTTTTGTAGGAAGGTTCTAATTACAAGTATCGCACTGTCCCCGTGGTACAGTATCTTCCAGCAGTGAGATGCTTTTTTAAGATTTCTTTATATCATTGCCCTACCAGGGATGTTACAGTGTATCAAAGTACGTTTTTGCCATAGAGATTTTGCCCACGTACATCTGCGAGGCGGGTATGGTCTTGATCTGTGACACGGTCCACATATTGTCCAGAATATGGTACTCCAGAACTTGGTCAGTGTTGGAGTTTCGGATGTCTTTTGTGTATGTGGCTCCTCCTACAATAACAAGTGATACTGCAAAACGTACTTCATCGTAGTGCATAATATATATTTGTTTTGTCACTTCATGAGAGACGTAAATATTGCCCTAGAAATAAACAATAAACAAGTTGCCTAGAAATTTCGGGATCGAATTAAGTAGTTTCTTACGCAGTACCTGTAAATTTGTACACACTATGAATCGTTTCAAAAAAACATTGTTACTTTAAGGCCTTGAGCAAAATGGATATTTTTGTGACAGACAAGTATATGAAAATATAGACTAATACAATTATTACCAAAGAGCAATATTGTGTGCTCATGCAGCAAGGCTGCACCAAAACACTGCACGTTGGGCGTCGGCGCCAGGCGAGTCCAATCGTTTGTCTCCGTGCAGTATCTGGAACAGAGTGACATTTGATAGTTAAATTTTCAGAATTTCAGTCAACCACACTATTTGCAAACTGCATTAAGAGTTAATATTTTTTAACGTGTACAGTAAACGTTACAAAAGCCTCAAAGCCAAAAAACACTGCAGATGTACCGGAGACAGAGCTTGTCTGACCCTGCGATCAGGAAGAGGTACTTGTCATAGGCGACCATGCACGCGCCGTAGGTGGAGAGATCCACAGGCAGCTCTGCACCATAGCTCCAGAAATCACGCACTGTGTCGTAGATCTGAACAATATATATAAGATAAGATAAGTTAACTTTATTTCAGAAGTATAACATACATCCATATACATGTAAAACATATCTGTATATAAACATATGTACATACAATAGACGGTATATTACATACTGCTAAGAAAACTATCATTGGACGGATTGATTAAATGCAAACAACTTTCTAGTCCAACTATTACAACATGCAGGGCAAAAGTAAAATACAAAGAATTTAAAATGCATGAGACAAGCGAATTGTTGCAGTTTTCAAGTCTTGTTTTAAACTCATAATATGTACTGCTACATGTATGTAACTAGAAACATTTACGCACAATCCAAATATCAAATTTTATTAACTAGAAAATCACAGCGTCAAATCAAGTACTAATATATATTCATTTACTACAGCCATTTTCGATATGCATGTTTGATTTACAAAGGTTTATTAACAATCCAAATTGAAAAAAATTTACAAACTAGAATAATCACAAAATCATAATATCATGTACGAACATCTGTTAGTTACCCAATACCCACTCATAATATTACCTGGACCCGGCTACAACAATGTGTCAGTGATGTTGGCGCGTCAACATTGCTAGGAACTTTGCAATCACTCGGTACTACGTATATCTTGGAATGAACTGTAGCAACAAGTGGATGCAAGACTGGCTCGAGCATGGGCGTGATGTGGCGCCACTGTCTGCCATTAAAGTCGAAAGCGTCCACACAATTGACTTTCGCAGTACCTAGTGTAAAAAAATAACCGGAGTGTTTCGGTATTTGATCGAGGGACAATAAAAAGTACACAAAGTACTCATTCATCAATGCAAACACTTTTTAGCTAAGTTCTTATTACATTATGATTCAAAATGAGTCAGTTGTGGTGAGCTGATTGAGATTACTACATGAATGCGTGTACACTAGAATTTATTTCATGTTTAGTTTAACTAGTTTGAAATGATTCAACAAAGACTAGAATAAAAAAAAACATGGTCTATTCTATTTGTTTCAAGATCAAGTTATTTTAGAGTTTTCACTATATTGAATATACCTATATCAAACTATAACTTATTTTCATAATTCAAATATAGTACCTTCCATTCTGCCTCCAATCATGAATGCTGTATTCTTTATCAGTACTGAACCATGACATGCTCGTGGCGAAGGCATTGACACTACTAACGTATCCATTGGAAATAAAATCACATCGTGTATATATTTGGCCTGCCAGGATTTTACTTCCCTTAGAAGAGCACTATTAATGTGTCCTCCAGAAATTAACAATCCATTTGGATATGAGCAAACACTAGCATTTTCAACTGAAAAATGTTTATTTTCTTCATGCTTGCATTTTTGTTCTATCAATCTTCCTTTTCTATCTTCAGACAGGGTTATCATTTTAATTCTTTTATTAAGATTGCCACCATTGAGTACGCCACCCCATATAGGATATACTGTTATCATACCAGTTTCATGTCTTACCCGATCCTTGTACATGAATAAACAGTTATTTTTTGCTAGAGACGTAGAAGAAATACTTAAAAATGCTGCAGAAAACATCTGATGCATGATATCCATATTCAAAAGGTCTTTGTGATGTTCAATAACATGATTTAAGAATACCTGGGTGCAGTGTTGTAATTTTACGCGCGTTAGTAGCTCTTCAAAGGCTGGACTTCTTGATTCACTATCACTAAGTATCCAATTGAGGCACGCATTGAGTACTTCATCCTCGTTTCTGAGAAGAAGATAAGGACTGCCAATGTACTGTAGAACTTCTTGAAGGCTTAACTGCTCGAATTCATCTGAGTCAGAAACTTCTGTGAATTGATTACACATTATCGTGTATGCCTAAAAATAGGGGAAACCTAAAATCAGTGTCATACAGCAAAGCGTTTACAAGTCATTAACTAGATTAAAAGTGCTCAGAGAGCACAGCGTTACTAGAACAATGTTGAATTATGGGCAGTAAAGATGTTTACTAAAATGGTATGGATATCTTGATTAAAAGTACACAGTTACTCATATATGTAATCACCCCCAAATAATCTGTATGTCACCACTGTCTAATAATAATAGTGGCTCTGTCATGCTACATATATTGATCTTGTAGAAGCTAATGGCAAACAGCACCAAGTAGACTTTTGCTGCTCATATTATATTGATTTTCATTGTGCATTCAATACTAATAAGAATGACAAAAATGGACTATAAATTGCCCTGTGGAAAGCACACTTTAATTGGCAAAGTGCCAAAAATCAAATCACTGCAGTATCGCCTCATACCTCATTGTTGTGTAAAGTTTCAACAAAATTGGTTCATCAGTAAACCCTCTAACTTGTCCAGAGACATGCAAACATATATACATAGTGAGTGAGTTAGTGAGTTAGTTAGTTACAAACGAACGAAACACAAGGCTTTGCTTCATCAGCTGAAGCAATGCAATTATCAACCACAATTAGGGATAATGAACATTTTGTCACGCTCCACAAAAGTGGAATGTGTGTTCTCTTTTTACCAGACCCCCTCCTCCCCCCTTAAACATATAAATATACATCACTTTTAACATTCAATCCTTTTAATTTGGCAACAAAATACACACTGACTATATACTAGGTACATTGACAAATGTATTTACTACCTTCTCTGTGAGGTCTTTCATCCCAAATATTTTGCTGAGACTGTACCAACCGAGACAGTTACTCGGTTTTAAGTTCTGCGCCACCCACACCTCACACTTTGCCTTTAACACGTTCAGTTGCAAATAATCACAGGCTTCAATAAGCTGTTTCACGTTGGAATATTCAAGTTTCATGTTTCCTGAGTAGAAGTAGTCGACTAGCTTTTGCACCACTCGAAATTCTAAAGACTTGATTTCCACACAGTCTGTCCATGATTCTGTTAGTCCCGTTCTGAAATTTATTTGAACTGTTAAAATAGCACACAGTAAACACTAAGGAGAACAAAATACAATAATCTAAAACAATGAAAACTGTTCAGAGAATGATACATTTGTTTTTCAAAGAAACCATTCAGAAGATATTTTATAGTTTCTGGATTCAACATATTAGTACACTAATGAAATATTAATGTACTAATATATAATTCTTTCCTAAAATTTAGTGTGAATTGGTGTTATGCATATAACAATGAATGTTTGGTAATTAACGCTTTTGACTCACCTGAAGAGGGCTTCAAAATATGGACACATGGCAATAAGAACAACCTTGTGGCATTTGATATCCTGGCCTCCTACTACTATCGTAAAATCAGTTGCAGTTGAATTCTGAAAATAAATCTATGCATATGGTCTAATGCAACAACTACTAAAATTCATGCTCACATCAAACGAATATTAATTACATGTACGTCATTAAACATGTGGTAAAACAAATTTTGGATTAGATTAAATATGAAAATATTCAAAATATGATTCATTTTAGAAAAAAAACCATTAACCTAATCTAGACAAATTGTATGGTAATCAAGTTCTACGGTACTAATGCTGACACATAGTTTAATGTCGTGATATTTTCTCCATAACTAAAAAAAGTAGTATCGACTATAAAATTCTATGAATGATACGTTTTATTTTTTGCCGGATCTACATAACATTTGAAAAAGTTCGCTTAGTTCTGGAAGCTTGAATTACGATTATAAATCACGACATTTACATTTACATTTGTTTACAGCTTTACATCCTTTTTTCCTTTTCAGCAGAGACAGAGTCAGACATATTGTACTTGACAACATTTTGCATAAGACATACAATGTATGAACAGAAAAGCATGTCTTCTTATTGTAGATGTCAAAATGATATGTGTATTCTTATTTGTCGGACTCTGACTGTAGAAAATGTTGAAAACGCAAGTTTTATATAAGTATTCACAAAGAAACATAACAATCACATTTTCAAAAATGACGATGTGGTTGCAGGTTCCATGAAAAAAAAGCGCATTCCTATAATTTTTGTTATGATACTCAGTACCATTTTGCAGTTATATTAGAAAATTTTACTCCGTGCACATGCTGTCAGGATATTGTTAAGGATAGCATTTGACAAGGATAAATGTTATCTTACCTTTAATAATTCAAACAATCGTTCTTGTAGTGTCGTTGAAAAATTGTCATCCGATGTGACAGTAAATACTGGTAATTTTAAAGCCATTTCTGAAGTCAAATTAATGAAAAAGATTTGTAATCATACTACACATGCAATAAAAAAAACTTCATACCGTACACGACCATCCAAGTGTACACCCTCATGTAACAGCCATCCCCCTCTTTTTCTAAATGTCTTTAAGAATTATGAAGTAACTGCAATCTCGTGTAAAAGCCCACACCCTAGTTTGAAATTTTTTAAATGTAAATGCCCTGGGCGTTTGCATGGTTGTATATGGTAATAGTCAGAATGAATTTACCATACAACCATACAACCACCTAAAAGTGCATGATCATGTAAAGGCCCACCAAAAACTTTGTACCATATCAAAGTCCTAACCATTGATTTCTAATGCAAATGCACATTGATACATTTTCAAACTTAAAGCACATGGGCTTTTACATGGTTGTATATGGTAATACAGTACTTGTAAGCTATAATTTATGTTCATTCTTACAGGAATCATTGAAGGATACATTCATCCAAATGGTAAATCATTTAATTTTGAAGAAAATGGAATGATGTGAGTTAAGTGATTAAGTGTTGTATTTTCACATTTTCTGGTCATCTGGACCAAGTGATGAAGATCCTCTAGTGTCAGAAATTCACCAGAGAAAATGTCATCATCAGTGAAATGCATTTACGAAGCTTTTGACCGAGTTCCCAAAGAAGTTCTGTGGTTGTGATGAGAAAGTTGGGTATCAAATCAGATGTGTCAAACATGGGCTTGAGAGTGTGGTCCAAGCTACATTGTATGTAGACCAAGTGATCAAGGTATGGGCATTGGGCACATCCAATTTACGAGCTTTACATTCACTAAGCAAATTGTTTATTCTTCTCTTGTTAGTTATTAAGGCCTACTTCTTGATTTAGCGTCAAACGTGTGCGTTCCCTTGGCGATATACGTAATACCCCTACGAAGGATGTGCCCATACAGTAGTACTTGATCACTTGCTCTAAATCTCTGAATCTGAGTGTTTATGAAGATGAAAGCATCAAAATCTGATGACTCTATCACCCAAAGGTTGGGTTGTGCACAATAAGAGGAAAGAAGATAGTGTTAGTAAAGGGTGGGGTAGCGTTTACGTTTGTGCTAGACATAGGCCTGTCATGATAAAAGGCAGAATTAAAAGTGCAGAAGAACTTCCAATTAAGACAACCTCTATAACGCAACAAAATAATATACATTGAATACATAAATACTAGTTATGAGAGAATTTCCTATGGTCCCAAACTTTATAAAGATACCACCGCAAACCTAGATCTACATAGTTATAGAGCACCTGTAATTGAGACCACCTGAGGTTAGTTATAAGGAACGTGTTTTTGAAAAACAAAAATTTTAAATTCACTTGCGTTGTAATTTGAATTCACATTGCCATTGTAATTTGTAGATATATTTGAAATTTTTACTTCGCTCTGACTGTGGAAAAAGCTCAAAACAAGGAACCAGCCATGTGTGGCCGCTAGAGATGCATACAAGAAGCTCCATCTTGAGATTGTCCACCACTTACAGAAGTCTCGAATGAGATATATTAATAACATCCTTGCTGAAGGTCTAGAGGAGAAATCAACCAGACCGTTTTGGCACTTCATCAAGTCCTAGATAACTGAATCCTTCGGAGTGGCACCATTGAAGGAGAAAGGACAGGTACATTCTGACTTGGCGAAGAAGGCTTCCATCCTTGCTCAACAGTTTCGGTCGGTGTTCACTGTCAATGACAAAAGGGCAGAGTACACTTTCCTTCACGGGCCCAGCCTGCCACCCATACCTGACATAACCATTAGTGAGCAGGGAATCAAGAAGCTTCTTAATGGAGTTGACCCACGTATGGCATCAGGCCCAGATCCCATGTCGTATGCTGCAAGAGCTGCATGAGGAGTTGGCTCCAGTGTTCACAGCCTTATTCTGTAACTCATACCAAACAGGAAGTCTGCCATCAGTATGGAAGGCAGCCATGACCGTCTTTAAGAAGGGCGACAAGTGTGAAACTGTAAATTACCGCCCAGTAAGCTTGACATGTGTGGCATGCAAACTGCTAGAGTCCTGTGCAGCCACATCTGAAAGCACTTGGACATGCACAATGCCCTCTCACCATACCAACACAGTTTCCAAAAGAAATTGAGCTGTGAGTCGCAACTCTTGGCCACAACACATGACCTACTATCAAGACTGGATCACAAGGAAGTAGACGTGGATGTTCTTGATTTCTCGAAAGCCTTTGACGTAGTGCCACACAAGAGACTCATGCGTAAGCTCCAACTATATGGCGTCGAAGGCAAGACCTCATGCTAGATTTCTGAGTTCCTTCTAGGCCGCACCCAGTGTCTTAGTCGATGGCGTTAGATCACATACTCATACTGGCACCTTTGGTGATCCTGTCATGTTTGGAGTACCCCAGGGCACACTCATGGGCCCCCTCCCTACTATTTCTTTTGTACATAAATGACCTACCATCTGTTCTCAATCCATCGACACGCTGTTTGTTTGCTGATGATTGTTTGATCTATAGATCAATTCTCTCTATGGAGGACAAGGTCATTCTACAAAGAGACTTAGATTCAATCTTCGAGTGGGGTCAGGTATGGGGCCTGAAGTTCAATGTGTCTAAATGTAATATCCTCCATCTTACTAGGCAGACCCAGAAACCTGTTCGTTTCTACACCCTCGGCGGTGAGCTTATTGGTTCTGTCCCTGAGGCGAAGTATTTGGGCGTCACACTGTCAAACAACTATGGGGCCCGGTCTTCACAGTGGAGGCTTCACATCTTGCAAACAGTTTCTTGTGCCAACCAACGTCTGGGGTTCCTACGTAGGAATCTCCGCGGTTCTCCCTACATACTAAGAGAGACAGCATATTTGACAATCGTCAGGGCATCATTGGAATATTGTGTGGCTATTTGGGGCCCATCAGTTAAAGATGAAATTGATTCACTAGAGATTGTGCAGAGGCGAGCAGCACTTTGGGCTTGTGGAGCCCACGGCATCATATCAGTCACAGGTCTATTGCGTGATTTGGCTGGCAAAGACCGGCGACAAAATCAGCCTCTTTTGTAAACTTTCGCGTGGAGGCCTGGATTTGCCACCCGAGAGCGTTGGCATTAAATTACATCAAGGTAGAGTCACTCAGGGCTCTCACCAGTGGAGGATAGTAAGACCTTTAGCTGGGGATAGGCAATCTCTACTGTGGAAATCCACAGTGCTAAGAACAATCCCGGAGTGGAACAGTCTAACTCTAAACCCGGGAACTGTCAATGCCGACTTTATTACTACTTTTAAGAGTCAACTATTTGCCAACCCTTAGGCAGAACGTAACATCTATCCATTCAAGCGTTGCCTTATTTACTCACCTGAGACTGGCTTATTTGTCAATTATATATCCAGACCGTCTGACTCACAGGGGCAATTTATAGACTAAAATATATGCTAAACACTAGGGAACTCACCACCGAGTATGAAATACCTTGTATTTACCTCGTATTTCATACTCGGTGGTGAGTTACCTCGTGTTTAGCTTATATTTTTAGTCTATAAATTGCCCCTGTGGTCTGACTCTCATACAATATTTATTAGACTCTAATTATTGTCAAAAGACAATCTCAACAGTCAGGCCCGTAGGAAGGGCTAAGGCGGTCAGGCAATGGTCTGACCAATAATGTGTGTGTGGGCAAAAAATAATGCAATAATTTAATTATGGCCTGACCAATCATTTGTAAAAAAATTAAAATCCCTAATTATAGACCAAAACTTTTAAATGGCCTTACCAATCTCATTTTGCTTCCTACGGGCATGCCAGTGCGTTTGATTGCTCATGTTAGATGGATTGATCTGGTCACTTACCTGATGAACTGCAGAGCTTTACTATAACATTTGACTGGATATAACAAATACCACAATATTAAGTACCACCTACACTGTTATATGTTCTTTATTTTCATTTATTAGAATTTCAATTGTCAAACTTTTTCATAAATATTCAAACGTATATCATAATTATAATCTTTTTTCTTATATTATATATGAAATTCTAATTGTTTTTGATTAAATGTATAATTTATAAATAGAATTTTATTTTTAAAAGTTTGTATTAAATGTTTGTGTCATTTCTAGGTAAGAATGAATTACTATATCCTGTTCTAACTATATAAAATTAGTATTCATAACGTATGCACATATAATATGATTACATTTTAGCAGTACTAGTATTTAGTCTAAAAAGAACATCTGTCTAAATTATTAGTTTACAATCAAATTATATCTATAAAATGATTTTGATGATTGTTTAAATGTTTGAATATATTCAATTTCTCCTCACTGTAGGATTAACATGTCATGTACTCAAACATAACATGCATAATAAAACTCTATAGTACTGATCACGTGACCGCTATTACACATACATATTCCTTTCCAAAATTAAAAAATTCGGCATTTTAGGTTGTAAAAATTTACCCGGGAAATTTACAATGGCATTCCTAACGTACAAGCAGTATTTTGCCATGCTGGATTCAGTTCAAGAACATGAGAATGTGCAAGAAAAAATGACCGAGTTATTATTTGCTTATTCAGATAAGTTTAGAATTCCTAACAAGATATATAATTTGACTCGAAAGGCAAGAACCTTTTTAGCTAAAGGTGGTGACGTAAACGAAAAATTCATAGAAGACCAGCAACCGCATGATCGACGATTCCCTTACCTAACTGAAATAGGAATCGACACGTCCAAACTAGAAGCTATTGATAGTTATGATCTAGCTCTAAAGATGAACTTTGACGCCATAACAAACAGACTGCCATGTGAGCTCGAACGGTTCAGGCGTGTCCACAATCTAAGCCAATCTTGGCTTCGTAAAGCCTGTGCAAAGATTTGGCGATTACCTTTGTCATCTGATGAATCCCATAGTTTAGCGAAGCGTGTGAATCAAATCTGGAGTAGGTACAAAATATCTCAAGGAAGAATAAGTCCAAAAATGAGTATTCAAAGTACTTGGAATTGCCTTTCTCCGCCGCTCCTCCGAAAAAGTCGGATGATTCTGTTGATAGTCTGCCCAAAACGGAAAAAACAATATCAACATTACAGGCAAAGTTAATTCAAAAGAATAACACCTTGAAACAATTGAAGCATGAAAAACTGCTTATTTGCAAGAAAAATAGAAAACTAGAGGAAGACTTGATGATCGAGAGGCATCTGCATCTAGTAACTCAAGCTGCTAAAGAGAAACTTGAAGTAAAAGTATCCGATCTGAAAGAATCAAAGGGGGCTTAAGCTTGAAATTTCAAGACTCAAGAAATCTTTGCAACAAAACAGAAATGCTGCGAAAAGAGAATGGAAGAAATAAAGACGAAGCAGGTTAGTGAGCTAAAACCAAGAATTGACAAAACTAAAGCTGATTTGCATGAGATGCACAGATTTTTGCACACTGAAGATACCAGACTTCATGAACAAATTGAAATCACTTATTACCAGCACACGGAAGCTGAGTCAATGTGTGAATAAATATGAAGACAATTGGGGTTTGTTCATATTCTGGAAATGTGTTTATCAGTGAGAAGACTGCCCTGAGTGAGTGAGAGTGAGCAGGAGAAAGTGACACTCGCAAATCTGACTTGAAACAAAATATGGAAATGGACAGTGTTAATTTTGAGTTTAAATATTAGACTATGTTAATGTACACTTCGTGTGAACCAGTGATGGTTGTTAAATTTGTGACTAGTTTGAGATTAGATGCTCTTTCACTATTTGTTATTGATGTAGAGACTTCTTGATACGTGCATATTGTTTTTCACTGTAAATATTCTTACGCCGACCTCTCATTTTGCTTGGTACTTTGAATCAGAGTGGAAAATGTAAAATGTTTTAGTGTGGATTCGACATTAATCGTCAACATGTGCACGGTGCAGGATGTATATATGTAGATATATGTTGGGTTGTTTTCAATTGCTTTTGTAAGAAAATTGTATGTATGTTAACATATGTTAGGGTGCCTTTTTAATTGTAACATTATATGTGCTATAATATGTCGTATCAAATTGTTTGAAATCTAGACCAGTGCTGTATTCTAGTGTAGTTTTTGCAGCTACTGTGAGTTGGGACTGTGTTGTTCTGATCTTGTGTCTGCTTTTGCAAAAATTGTAGCAGTAGATTTGGTAGCATACTATAGATCTATTAGATCACGTGACAAGAAGGGAAAGTTCAAAATCATCATTGAATGGATAACAAGCTCATACACTCGGGAGAGAAGCCTTTTTACTACCGCATTTGTCACGAATTGATTACACGATGAGGTAACCTACAAACCCATCGCATGACGGTACATGCTAAAAAAAAGTGAGAAGTCAGTCGCCGACTGTTTTAGGAACAACTGAAATATACTGATGATATACTTTGGAGATAAATGTGAAACATAATGATTTCATCTTGTATAATTGTTGAAATTAGAAACTGTATCTATTTTGCACTCTTTGCTCTTTAATGTTTCATTTAGGCTTTTATAATAACAAAATCTTACATTTTTACTAGAATTGTTTTCAGTAAAATAGCTTTTTATAAAAGATACCTCATTAGGTACATAATTAAAAATGCCATTCAGTAACAGCAGATTAAATTCCCATGTGATATTTTTCTAATGTAGCAACCATCATTAATTGTACAGGGGAGGGGGAGGCAGCCCGGGGAATCCATTTGTGGACAATAAAGTATCATGTGCGAGGAATTGGGGGTGACCGTGAGGGGCAGTAAATTTTCGTTGCTCACAGAAGAAAGGCGTCCAATTTTAATTCAAAGAGAGGGAGGGCACTCAATTCATGAACTAATGTATTCCTGCAATACGCATGGTCTTACATTTAACTGTATTGTAATGTCAACACAACAAGTAGAATAGATGACTAAATATGTATTCATAAACATGTAGTGTGTATGATTCATTGCAATCCATTTTGAACCGTTTTCAGGGAATCTGTCCAATATCAAACTATAATAATACAAAAGCATTTCATTGTTCATATTATCTTAGTGTAGTCGGAGGGGGGCGGGGGGAGGGGGGGGGAGCTCAGTTTGTTAAAGTTCACATGGGGAGGGCATTCAATTTCAACGCAGAGAGTTGTAGAGTCAGTGCAATTATTTTATCTTATCAATACCAAATGACTTCCCGCCCAGTAAATTAATGATGGTCGCTCCCTAATGTGCCCATTAATATAATTAATACTTGTATTGTAAAATTAAAATGAGTTTATGGTATAAATAAATAATAGATAATGCAAGATAGTTTGACCACGCACGAGCGAAAATAAAAGGAAATTAGCGTTACCCCGAAGGTTCGCTTTTGAAAGCCACCTTACAAGGTAAAGGTAGACGAACGAAGGTTCGAAGCTTCGGCCCACCCACCCCTAATGGCAATATCACTAAGACTATCATGTATTTACTACTAAATAAGAAAAAAACACTATTCAGTATTGTCAGTGAACTTGCATCTTTACTGCATATAACTACAGAGAAACGTTAATGTGAAATGTAGCTTTGGAAGAAATTGAAACATTTTACATGTTGATAATATAAAGATAGTTAAGACTTGTTAAAAGTGAAAAAATTGACCAGAAATCCCCAAAGTGCCAAATTTGACTAGTAATTAAATGCGACAATAACTATAAGGTGTTAAGTGTGAGACTTCTCTACTAGAGCCAGGAGACTCCATATTTAAACCATCAATTCTGACGATCACATGGAAAGAAGTCGAGCAGAATTGTTGTTACACGAGCATCCAGCAGGAGGGTACAGCAAATGTCAATGGTGTGGTTTATAGTCGTGATCCGGGTCTTCTTGCTTTACAATTGACACCATGTCATTGGTCCACTTATTGATCACCAATTGATCATTTCTCACATACTCGCACCGGCAGTACATTCAGCGCAAAATCTTAATCACTCACACAATCACTCACGAGAGCTCACAAGTTGTCTCGCACTAACACCAACAGAGAGTCAATTTAAAGGTTATGCTGAGTGGTCAAGCAAGTATGCTTGTAAAGAAGCATTATGATGTGTCGTGTGCATTCTGAAAGTGTCTTTCATTTAAACATCATATCAAAGTATGTAAAACAATTTAAGACGTAACTCGCACGGTGCACGTAAGAAGCTGCCTATCTCTCCCATGTTAAATGAGACGTCTGTCGTTAGAAATGCACGGCACGTCTGGCGAAAATCATTCGATTATGCAATATGACGTGACTTTGTGTTTTATTTGACGAGACGGCATGGTATTTTTAAAGGTGGAAATAGTATTAAACGCGGAGAATGTGAATATTATTTTCATCACACTTGCAATGGATAAGGCATCGTCTATTGATACTGAATTTTACAAAACAAATATGATTTTGACTGAGCAATATCTTTAAACGAGACCCCCCTCCCCCTCCCGCGTCCCTCTTTGAACACGTCCACCTATGTAATATTTCAATTTCCGCACGCGTCTGGCCAGACTTCACGGCGCCATCTCTCTCATGACGTCACACCGCGACTTAAACATGTCTCCAAACGCGTGACCCATACGCTCCAGTCAGTAGCACAAAGGATACGATCACTTTCCCACGTGTTCTCATATACTGGCTCCACTTTGAACCCCGCATACATCATGCTATAGGCAGGTTTCGCCTGTATCCGCACCACTCTGTAATATCCAATTTCCCGTCGTTTCCGCACACGTCACTATTACGTCATGATCACGTGAGTGTCACGTGATCGGGCCGTGACCCGCTAATGTGTAATTTCCGCGGGAAATGGAGGGCGCGGTCAGATAAAGGGTGAGTGTTAGAATGGGGGGGGGGGGGCGCATCATGTACTAACTGTTTAAATATCTCTGTTACATAATCATTTTTATAAAGGGTCTCTAACAATAACCCAGCGACGAAGTCTTGAAGGGATAAGGGCGGGGGGAGGGGGGGTTATAAGGGATATAGAAATTCCACTTCCATAAATGGTTTGGCCTTATCTCCCACATCCCTGTTGTTGTATTTTTTTCCTTTTACCCCACATCCTACAAATGCTCAGGCTTTTCTCTCACACCCCACTTCCAAATAATGCACCCCCTATGTATTTGGTCAACGAGTGCCGCATTGGTAGAGTCCTTGAACACATGGTCAGTTCCGTGCAAGCTGTGCACATATTTTACCTGTTGGGTTGTATGAGAATTTATTGTAATCTTTGGACCAGTTTATTATCATGTAACCCTGTGGGCGGGCTGTGTGAGTTCATATCATCTTTCATTCTTTCGTGTTCATTATATCATAGCTCTGCTTATATATTCATAATTGTCTATCATTTTGATTTGACACTTTAGTAGCCTCTTCATAGGCAGATCCAGGGTGGGGGGCGCAGAAAATACCAAAATACTTCATTTTCATTGGGTTTTTCATGAAATCCCGCAAGTGATATGTCACGAAGCCCATCATGGAGGGTCTGGGGAGAATTTCCCCCAGAATTCTTTTTGAAAATCGGTGTAAAAATGGTTGCATTTGGGGCAATCTGTAACAGTGTTGGCAAAAAGATCTATATAGTTTGCTATTGGTAGATCTATGTAGTTTGCTAAACCCTAGGAAAGGAAACAACCACCATAAATATAGTCTTTTGGCTGTTATTTCAGTTACTATCTGTTCTATACAAGTATAATTAGTATTGGTCAATCAGTGGTAATATGTGTCCCATCGGGGGGGGGCAGCAAAAATATTGAAAAAAATAACGCACGGCTGAAAATTGGTGAAAAAAATAATAAGGTTTCATTTGGCTAGAAAAAAATAATTGTCAAATATATCAAATATACCTTTAAACAGCTTTATACAACTTAAAAAAATAATTGAGGTTCAGATATCTAAGAAAAAAATAATGAGATGTCAAATTTCATGAAAAAAAAAATAATTGAAGCTATGGTGAAAATAGCTGCCCCACCCCCACCCCCCCTGAGATCAAATGGTCGATGCCTAATGCGGGTACAAAAATGAGAGTTACATATTTTTATGGTTTCTGTGATTGTACACATATATAATTGGTTATTTTGTTTCAAAGATTTGTTAGTGGAAGTGTTTTGACGTATACTAGTGTGGCAGCCAACATCACTTCCACCATCCTAACCCCTAAATGCCAAGTGGTTAATTCTATATAAATGTACAATTAAATGGATTTTGATTTACATAGAATAGAATAGAATAGAAACATTTATTTCGGATTAAATTCCATAGAAAAGACATAAAATATACATATATACATAAATAAATAGTAAATAAATAAAACTATGCATAAAATCACAAACATATCACAGAATGTACAGTTGTTTTTTCCACGATAGGAATAATAATGAATTTGGATACTGCCAGCAGTCAAGTAGAGTCTAAACTAAAACGTTATTACACTTTTCAATTCTATTTTTAAAATTTAAAATGTACTTCCTAATATTAACATCAAAAGCTCTAATATTGTTCAACAACATATTATGTGATATAGAGGCTCTTCTATCTAAATTAAACAACATTCTGAAAATTCTGTTAAAAAATGTCTTAAGTTTTCTAAATGAATAAATACTGTATTTACTCCATAGATGGGAACAATACATATTAGAACAATAAGTCCTAAAAAGTAAACTTTTTACCTCATTACTACAGTGTCTAAAACATTTTATGACAATATTGCCCCTGCTGTAAAAACTACGTATTTGTCGATTAATATCACTGTCATGTTTCATGTCACTGGATATGTAAAAACCTAGGTACTTAAATTGTTCAACAATCATTACATTTTTTCCATTTATATTAACTCAAGAAGATCAAGAAGTGATCAACCCAATTCTGGGACTGATCAAGAATTGTAAATTTTGAAATGCTAATGAAAGTGTAAATGACATTCCTGTGAAATGTAACCTTTCAACATTATATTCAACATTATATTTTTAGTCGCCAATTATTATGTATATTCTTGTTACTAAAATCTTTACAGACAACACCATGAATATGAAAGCAGAAGGAGAAGCAGTTGAAGTCATGGAAGTATGTTGCTTCAATATTTATTTCAAAAAAAGTCAAAAATTTGTTTATTATACTGACACAGTAGATCTACAGTAATTAAAAGTATTTACAAACATGTACAGATCTACCCAACCTCAGTGGGTTGATACGTCAGTGTAACACAGTTATATTGTAGAATTATACAATATAATAATATATATAGCAAGCAGAGATGTAAAAAATAAAGAACAATAAAGAAAAGAAAAACAATAATAGACAATAATAGCTGGATATACAAAATTATTAATTATAAAATTTTGATTTTACAATAAATGTGTAATCCATGTTTTAGTCTACTGTACATGTATTTTGTGAATCCAAGGTTTGGTATTAATTTTCTTAGTTTTATGAGTTGCTTTCTATAGATAGTCTTGTTTCAAGTAATTCAAAATCAAAATGTATGACCACAATTTTTAGAATTGCATTATTGAGACTCTCTGCTATGTAATTTCAGTGTTAAAAGATCTAGAGCGGTTGCAAACCTCCATGGAAGTACAGCATACATTTCCAATTGCCTATTACATAGGTGGTTTCAGTTTGCGAATGGACGCAGTCAGGTGCATTGTAAAAGATTTGATAGCAGCATGCAAAAATAAATCGCTTGAGCCAAAAGTTGTGGCATTTGATGGCCAATTTTTAGAACTGGGAACACAAGACGACAATGGAAAGCCCACAACACTTTTGAGGCTTCAAAAACAGTTGTGGCAAGATAGCAAGAAGTTGTCAAAAAGGTTGCTCTTAGAAAATATATTTCCGTTGTGTGAGCCCGGAAAACCTCCAACACTAGAGAAAGACTGCAATGGGACCGTCAGTGGGGATTTACCAAACCTCTATGTTCAGTCCAATATATCTTCACTGCTGATTACAGAAAGGGCAAAGAAGAAAGAGGTCTGCGAGGGACCTACAATCACAGAAGCATCAGCAGCCTAGACTCTGAGACATGCTTTAGCAGTTTCCAGGTATTTGTCTCATTAATAAGCACTCAAAATCTTAAATGAAAAAAAGTAAAGAAATTGTACTTACTATTGCCATGACAAATTTTCTTTCAATACGTTTTCCTGGTAATAGTCATGATTACTTATTCCTTATTTAGGATGTTGATTCCAAAGGCACCGGTGTCTTAAAGGCGGATGATGTGCCAAGTGCTTTGGAGAGTGCCTGCTTTGTGCTGAGGCAACATGTTTCTAGTGATGGGTAATGATGTTTTACATTATTAAACAAATATATGTATAAAAAAACAGTAAAATTCATCGAGTACTTAAGTTGTGTAATAGTCAAATAGATGTATGTACTTGTGGGTAAAATATATGCATTATTTGTGACAATTTACAATAATCACCTTACTTTCTGGGTACTGTAATGACAATTTTTTTCGTATGATTTAATTTGGAAAATTTGTGTTTTATCTTCAAAACGCACAAAATCGATTGTGTAGGAATATTAGTACTTATGTAAATTTTAAAAACCCACAAAATTCCATTCACGCGTTGCCTCATTAGAGAAGGCCAGTCTCTTATCTGAGACTGGCTAATTTGTGAATTATTTAACCAGAACCAGAAATTTATTGGCCAAGAACACCTTTTTGAATACAAAAAAGAAACAAAATTTAGTAGTACAGAAAGATTCCATTTTTTTAGTCATCATTGAAACTTTGCAGGGATTTCTACATGAAAACGACCAGGAAACCCAAAGTCTACAACCACCCAACTTTGAGTGAGTCGACTGAGGAGAATGTGGGTGTGTCTGGATCTGGTGACACCGGTAGTGTTGAAACGATCAACATAAGGTACATGTAGTACTGTACTGTACTTACCAGTAAAATGTGAAACTACCTGATTTTTTATGGATGCATGTTTATGGTGACCCAAGAAGTGCATTTGTTAATGAGTAATGGCTTGCATTAACAATTTAATGGAAAAACAACATTACATTTTCTATTGCATGGATATATGTGCTATATTTTGTGGAATTGTATTCACATTTTACATGTTGTAGGTCACATGTATTTGATGAAATCAAGAAAAAAACAAGACTCAACATAAATCTGCAGGGATTTTGGATTTCTTTAAACCTGGAAGAGGAGCAGCAGGAGTGCATGTCCACCACAAGGTCAATGAAGAAAAAATTCTTGCCCATCGTCGTGTCGGTTTTACCGATGAAGAAATTGATAAGGAACTTAACAAATAACAGGAAATAACAGAAGTAGAATGTTCAATTATTTGTGTTTTGGCTTGTTTAATAAAGTGTTTTTTTTCTATTTCCAAAAGAATAAGTAATTGGAAGCATTTTAAGATATGTCAGCTTAAGTTTGAAATGAAAGAACATCAATTTTTATTATTTTATAATTAATAATCTTTGGGTTATGATACGTGCCTCCATTCGCATTTAAAGCACACGACCTGTGTAGGAATAATGATTCTTGCGATCCGTGCTGAAGAAGGTCTTGTTCTCTCCTGCTTTGCATGTTCTATAAATGTTTCAATGTTTCAATACATGTTTCAACTTCATTTCAAACAGTGATGACACTTGTAAGACGCAATATATTTAGTAGTATTTTTCCTTGCAATTGTCTTAAAAGGTTACAATCAAATAATTCAGTTCTGGTAATGCTGGTATAGGTGAATTAAAAATAATAATGATGCCATATTCATATCTTTTAAAAAACAATAAAACATTGAATAATCATTGTTATTATATGAAATGCATATTTTGTTCTTGGTAGATGTACTTTTCAGAATGAAGCAGAGTGTAGTATTGGTCTAGCACTTATTTGTGTATTAATTTTTTAGTGTACAGTATTGTGTTGAAAGTACTTGGAGGAAAATACATAAATGTTCAAAATTTGTACAAGTGTATTGCGTTTGTATATTGTATTTATTTCCATTGTGTAGATGAGACAAAGTAATGTATGCTGAGTGATGAATGGATTTTATACTTGCAAATCTGGTTGTAACAAAATAAAATATCAATAAAAAAAACAAAAATAGGCAATTGAATATACACAATTGTAATAAAATGTGATTTTATGAATAAAGAACTAAACTTATTACAGTGGCTATTACTTTATTATCGCATTGTGGGAATGGATAATACACAAATCTCAAATAAGCAGATGACGATTTTAGATTACTGTGCAGTTAATGCAGTTTTCAAAGGTTAGGAAGATAACATTAACCTGGATCAAGGTGGGCTGTGAAAATCTGGGGTGTACTTCTAAGCGAAATAAAAATAATGAAAATATCAATTTTAGGGTTGGGGGTTTGTAAAATCATACTAGTGTTTTGTTGTTGCTTTTTTATTGTGCCTATAAGTTATTGCAATAGTTTTGCATGGGAAAAATTCATGCATCCCTATTTGCTGATTGTGTGTGTATGCTTGGGGGCTGTTTAAAAAGTATTATTCTATCAATTAATTTCATTCAAAGATGATTTTCATGTTAAAATATAGCCTCCTTGACAGTACATGCCAATGCAGTGTTGTGATGGTAATGCATGCATGAACTGAAAGGTATTAATTAGTATGTGTACGGTTCAAAAAAATTGAGACCGGTTAATCGGCGCTGCAAAACCGAACCGTAACCGGTTAACCGCAAATTATCACTCACCAAAGTATTTCATTTCATTTTCAGATAATGCATGCATGGTGCATGATCAAAGGATAACTTTACACGGAATGTGTTACATATGTACGGAGCAGATCTACTCTCACGTTTAGAAATGTCGAGCGAAACGATATATTGATTAGTAACCTGTATCTAAAAAATTAGCGGTTTATGCGTTTTGTGTTTTATTGTTCACTGGCAAGAAGCAAAATTATTGAACGTGACATATCATATCACGCAGAATTAATGAAATGTGTGGAATATATAGCTTGGTAATGAAAATAATCATCAAAATCAATAACCGGTTAGTCAATCTAAGAACCGGTTATGTATAGAAAATCAACCGTAGCCGGTTAACCGTCCACATACTAGTATTAATCTTGTAAAATTCCACAAATCTCACTCAAACAGCCACCTAAGTGTTTTTTCCACCCTAGAATATTCCAAAACTGCCCCAATGGAACAAACATAACACATAGTTGTAGATAAGATAAGTGCCAACCTCCTCACCAAGAACCTTTTTATGATCCGTCACCCTCCTCTTTGATAAAAGTTACCTACATCAGTCGGAGTGAAAAAAAATTCTCGAACAGCTAAATAAAGCATTAAATCCTCTTGTTTTGTGTGTCTTTGGGTAGATTTTCAAAATAAAATAACATCTCATGCTAAGATTTAAACAAATAATTCGTGTTTCAGTGAGAAAAATGTTTGTATAGAATTGTTCTCATTTTGGTTTAGTTTGGGTGGTGATGCGGGTGACGATTACCACCCTCCTCGCTTCCGCACACTGACAAAAGGCGTGCTTGACTGTGGTACACGTTGGAAAATAACATGGTCAAACTAAAGTGCTTATATATCTTTACTATCTATTAAAATCCCATCTCCATCCAGTATGTTGTGGACAAGCATGTACATAATTACTTCTTGTTCATAAATAGGACAATTGATCGACTTAAAGCACATAAATATTGTGTCAAAATACGGCAATTTTTCCTTTATTAAGACAGGACCCACTTTTTATATTTACCTGTATCAGAAAGCACGTGGCCCATGTATCCCCCATCATATACTTTGACTGCTTTGTGACTGCAAAAATATGCACGTAGTATGACACACAGCTTTTTATTCACGGCTGTTTATTGAAACTGTGTTAAGGTGTATCGAAATGAATTTTCGACGCCAGTCAGTGACACTGAATGCAGTACTACCAAACCATGTATCATTTTTGGGTAGAAAATCAATAAATCGATGGGTAAGCACTGCGTTGTGTGCGTTACAGTAGCTATGCCACTGTGTACGAATGTGTTTAAATCTGTTGGTTGTTGATTCTGAATGAAGCATGATCACTCAAATGAAATTGAAATAATAAACTTATTTTTAAATATGTCTATGTGTGTTGTATCAAAGCACTTTACAATCACATGACTACGGCTGGCTGTGATGAGCATGGCCAGTATGAAATAAACCAGGAACAGCAACAATAAAAAACACTTAATACAGTTAGGAATTCTATTTCCAGAGTATCATACAATGTACACATATATTATCTACACAATTCAGATACTCATTTCTACATTCATTATCCACTTTTACATGTTGGATTCTAATGTTTCTATGTACACAGCCTGATGCTTAACAGTTTGCTAAGTGTCTTTATAGAACAAAAAAACAACACTTTCACTACACCAAGTTTTTCCACCTTACACTGAGATTTCTCCTTTTTTAATCTTTTTAAAATAAACTACATTGGTGACTATAATACCACTTTCCAATTTCACTGCATTCATAAGGTTTCTCAGCAGCATGAGTTCTCATGTGGAAAACAAGGTGCCATCTTTTTAATGAAATGACTTCTCACACACTGTACTCTTATTTTCTCTACCTAGTGTGGATTGTCACTTGCCAGTCACTACCCATGTTTCTAACAAGTGTGAGTTCTCATGTGCCTGATCATCTGTCGCTTCTCGCTAAATGATTTATTACACACTGCACACTGAAACGGTTTCTCACCAGTGTGGACTCTCATGTGTGTCATCAAGTTGAATCTGTCCCTTAAATGCTTCCCACATTCGCCACACTCATGAGGTCTCTCATCAGTATGGATTCTCATGTGCTTGGTCAAGGAGCCACTGGCACTAAAACACTTGCCACAGTCACTGCACTGATAAGGTTTTTCACCAGTATGAGTTCGCATATGTGATGTAAGTCCATAATTATCTCTTAGTGATTTCCCGCACACGTTACATTGATATGCTGTTTCACCAGAGTGGGTAGTCATGTGTCTGGTCAAGTGGCTACTTTTTCTGAAGCACATACCACATTCATGACACTGATATGGTTTCTCACCAGTGTGGACTTTCATGTGGCTGGTCAAATTAGTCAGTCGGGTAAATGATTTCTCACACACAGTGCACTGACCATGAAACAGTTTCTCTCCAGTGTGTATTCTCATGTGCCTCGTCAATATGTCCTTTCTACTATAATGCTTGCCACATTCACTGCACTCAAAAGGTTTCTCGCCAGTGTGAGATCTTATATGGTCAGTCAGATCCCATTCATGGCTAAATGATTTTCCACACTCTTTGCACTGATATGATTTCTCTCCAGTATGTGATATCATATGCCTGGTGACATGTTCTTTTCTTTTAAATGATTTTTCACACACCAAACACTGAAACGGTTTCTCTCCAGTACGGGTGATCTTATAACTGATCAGGTTGCCACCTATTAAACATACATCGTATTCACCGCACTCATAATCCCTATCACCAGCGTGGATCCTCATGTGGCTAGTCAATTTGGTATTTTGACTAAAACACGTTCCACATACACTACACTTATGATTCTTCTCACCAGTATGAGTTCTCATGTGCCCTTTCATATTTCCTTTCTGGCTGAATGCTTTATCACACAGGCTACATTGAAAAGGTTTCTCGCCCGTGTGAGTTCTAATGTGTTTTTTAAGATTTCCTACATTATCAAATATTTTCGTGCATATTAAACACTCTTGTTTCTTGCCATCGTGGGATTTAGAGTGAACACCCAGTTCGGGTTGAGCAGAAAAGGTTTCATCCCAAACCCCGCCCTTGAAAGGTTTCACATTATCCATAATGGTATAATTATTTTTAATCCAATTCACGCATTTAAAGCTTTATTTACGTAATACTGAGCTAGACTTTTGGCCAGTCACTACCCATGTTTCTAACCAGTGTGAGTTCTCATATTGCAATATATATCATAATATTAAGAAAAACTCATTCTAATTTTATTATCTATTTATATGTTTTATTAACAGAAGCATTATTCAGTGATTTAAGTTCCTTCAAAACAAACGACGCAAGTATATTTTTATGTTATTTATTCAAAAACCTTAGATAAAAAGAAAGAAATAGAAAACAATATAGTTTTCAAATCTTGTCACAACGTCCTAAGGACCTGGCGCCTTCGTATAGTGTAGAGCGGCGCACAACAACCTGTGATTTATTAATTTTTTTAAAACTATCGTAGCACAGCTATTATTGCATGCAAAATATACTGGTCGATGTGTCAAAATGAAGCTACTTACTTATATTTTCTAGATATAAACACAACTTTTAATGATTCAATCAAATCCTATGATCTAGGATGAATTCTGTAAATTGCCTAAAGTAGGTCGAAGTGCAGAAAACCGCACATTGAGCCTGTGAATCACAATTTGAGAACTGTTTCCATTGTGATTTATTAAAGGTGCTCCAATCGATGAGTATGTAGTATTATATGCTCGAATAGATATCAATTAAAGGATAAATGATCACAACTGTAGCTGTTTTTTGAAATAAATATTTTTTCTTGTGGTTGAAAAGTCTTGTTTTTTTTTGTTTAATTATGTAAAAATACGCATTTTGCACTTCAAAATTATAAAAATGATAAAAAAAATTTTTTTCACAAACACAATACTGTAACAATTTGATGTGTAGGGGAAAATATTAACATAAACGTGGTTATAGTTTTAAGTATCTATTTCAAACATTAACACTAAAATGCGTTATCACCAATAAATTGTAAGAAGCTCTTTGATCTTGAGATGTCGACAATTTGATTGTTTAATGTATGCACTTCGTCATATCTCACGGCTATACACGCAGTTATATTATGAACTTTGACATGTAAATGCAGTGTACATAATAATGCCGTGCAACCGACAATGTGTATACAATATGTTTAAATTGAAATTTCAAATATTATCATAACGTCCGCAAAATAGCAAATATATTATGCACCTTATGTTATGAAGCCTTACATGTACGTATAAAAAGTCCTTTATGACTCGGCCAGTAGGTAAAGGAATATAACTTTTTAGATTAGTTGAAGCTGCGTTTTAACTGTATACACGATATTGGAGTCTGTGTCAAAGGGGCCTTTATAGTTCCCCCCAGTACTTATGTTAGGCCTATGTTTTTTGTTTGTTTTTTCGTACTAAAAGTACATAGTGTCATACAATCACATAAAATATAGGCAATTTGGACTGTAAAAAAGAATAATGAAGACAGTATATAAAAAAGTATTATCTCTACATTACACAATGACTAGAATAAAACTTAAAATATTTGCTTTGAACAGTGTGAGAAACACTTAGTTATCAAGTTAGAATATTAGGTAGTTATTTCTAACAGATTGTATTACTAAAGTTACAAAGGAGAACAAGATATTAATATTTTGTTGGGGGTATGTACTGGGGGTATCTAATAGTGCGGCGACAGCAATACTAATGTACATGTACATGTAACAAGCGTGTTATCTTACAGTTTGTTGAAGTTTATTGTAGTCAATTTGTTAATTAACGAACTCACCTGTTTCTATCATACCCGGAAGTGATGTGTGTATTGCGCATGTGCAGAGCAACAGTGCACAGTGTTGCCGCGAAAAATAAATGGATGTGAAGTGGCGGTTTTAGTAGCCGGTGCGAGACCCAAGGATAGCTCACTTAAAAACCTCGGGCTTTGGCATGCCAAACGTCTTAACGACCACCACAACCTCCAGCAGGGAATCATAACGTCCTTTTTTTCAGCGGGGCGGACGATTTGGAGGTTGCGACCACCCTACATCATGGTTTGACCGTAAGGAGACAGTGCGTAGACATTACGTTAAACGCGGAGGATTTACCCGTACATTGTGGGCACAGACACAGTACTGGGGCCGTGCGTTCCCACTCGGAACGTCTCGGAATGTTTCGGAGCTCAGTGAGAGTAGCGGAAACATAGGAGGATTGCCGATTGGTGCGTTCCCTGCGCCATGCACGTGCGAATCTCGTACAATTGTAATTACACCTTGCGTAGAACGTATACGTCATACACGAGTACAACGCACGTTCGATTCATGTTGATCTCAGCAGTCACGGTCACCTCAATAAAACCATTCTCCGTGCCGACGTACTCACTACGCACGGAGGCAGTGCGTATGTGGCCACAACTGAATTTTTTGTCACTGCATGCGGAAAACGCCGTAGACGCCGCAAACCTCAACACGCCAAAATAATTATAATCTGCTTACATCTGCACTCATCATATATCCTGAGATGCTCCAGTGCGCGGGTTCATTGTAGAATGACCGCAGAGTATAAACAACCCCTGTAGTAAGTTGCACTGGACTAGGTGATTTCCCAGTTACACACACCTTGATAGACTTGTTGTTTACTATGGCCACTATTAGGGATTATGAACCAAGTACTCACTCCCGAGTACTGTTGTAAGCCGATTAGCGGCAGTTCTCTCTTAGACGCTGATACAGCAGCACGTAGGGCTGGCAACCTACTACCTGAAAAGGAGTAGGCCCTCTTTACTTGTTACTTATCGAGGCTGGCCGATGGCCTTCCTCCCTCACCGTCGTGGACTTGGTCTGCCGTGGTTGTACGCAGGGGACGCCCGTAGTACAGCGTGTCAGCACCGGTGCGAAGTCCTCCCCGTTGGGAGGCCTCTCGTGAAACCCGGGTAATACACCACCACTACCTACGGACACGGACGTCAGTCCTGGTACGTGGTGCACGTGTAGTCTTAGGAAACACAACGAGGAGTAGTCTAGCTGAGGAACGTCTGCAGCGCAGCCAGGGCCCCGCCTGAAAAGGGGGTGCGCCCTGGGGGAGTGTCGCCGCGAGGCACAAGTGTCCCTGATGATCCCGTAGCAGAAGGTACCGGATGTTCCAGACGTCTCAGCTACTTTGTTTGGG
>CM032668.1:29289459-29356707 GCA_019095985.1 Streblospio benedicti | reverse complement strand
CCCAAAGGCTTCCTCCAAAGGAGGCGGTAGTCACACTTTAAGGATCGTGTTACTCTCACAGAATCGCGCGTTGTTGCCTACGCAAAGTTTTGTAGAATCCCCGGGCTTTTCAGTCCAAGAGTAATACAAAGTAGTGGCCTATCCCATCGCGTTCTAATTTGACTCTACACGGTCGCCCTGTACTCGTAGAACGCGATTATGTCCCTCAGATTCCCCTTCGTCGCACAGGATGAATGTTGTGAGTGTTTGTGTGCCCTGCCGCTCCCCGCGGCAAAGTGTATGAATGAGATAAAGTGTTGTAGCGAGCGGCCGTCGCGCGCAGCGACATGACAGAAGTGTGCCGTCGCATCACTGGTATGAATGCGGTTGGACTTTGGGGGAGAGCGGTGGGGTGTTTGCATGTTTTGTTTGTATGTTTTCAGGCTTACCTGGTGCGGCGTAGCTTCCAGGGAGACGAGTTCTTCGGCGGACCTCTCAGGACAGGAGGGGTGGAGCGTCCGCTGGCAGACTTACCTGCGTAGCGGTCGCGCCGGCCTGTCGCTGATGTCCGGGCGCGATGTCGCGCACTCCATGAAGTGGAAATCGCCGGCGATCAGGAGCCACCTGTGCCAGGACACTTGGATACACTTGGATATGGGTTGGGGAAGTTTCCATGCGAGTGTCTCACTCTCTAAAAAGCAGAGTGTTCCATCCACATGGAATCTGGGGGAGTGTGTAACAAATGTTGTTAGGGTCTCCAGTGCGCGGGTTCATTGTAGAATGACCGCAGAGTATAAACAACCCCTGTAGTAAGTTGCACTGGACTAGGTGATCTCCCAGTTACACACACCTTGATAGACTTGTTGTTTACTATGGCCACTATTAGGGATTATGAAACAGTACTCACTCCCGAGTACTGTTGTAAGCCGATTAGCGGCAGTTCTCTCTTAGACGCTGATACAGCAGCACGTAGGGCTGGCAACCTGCTCCCTGCAAAGGGAGTAGGCCCTCTTTACTTGTTACTTATCGAGGCTGGCCGATGGCCTTCCTCCCTCACCGTCGTGGACTTGGTCTGCCGTGGTTGTACGTAGGGGACGCCCGTAGTACAGCGTGTCAGCACCGGTGCGAAGTCCTCCCCGTTGGGAGGCCTCTCATGAAACCCGGGTAATACACCCCACTACCTCCGGACAGTCGACAGTCCTGGTACGTGGTTCACGTGTAGTCTTAGGAAACACAACGAGGAGTAGTCTAGCTGAGGAACGTCTGCAGCGCAGAAAGGGGGTGAGCCCTGGGGGAGTGTCGCCGCGAGGCACAAGTGTTCCTGATGATCCCGTAGCAGAAGGTACCGGATGTTCCAGACGTCTTAGCTACTTTGTTTACAATAATAATATATACCCAAGTCCATTAAATCATAAAAATCATTTCAAATGCATGTTAGCACTGAATATACGTGCAGTGTGCAGAGATTCCCGTAGACGGACGATGTTTTACTTCAAAAGGGTTGCAAATCCTCTAACGACACAGCCTGTATGAGTCATTGCGTTTCCACTCATGACCTGGCGGAGATGAGAGAGCCGATAAAAGGCACGTTCACGCTCGGGCGGGGTGGGGGTGGGGGGTGGAGGGATCACAAACGGCCAGCTGT
Organism: Streblospio benedicti; assembly: GCA_019095985.1. NCBI lineage: Eukaryota > Metazoa > Annelida > Polychaeta > Spionida > Spionidae > Streblospio > Streblospio benedicti. The sequence continues at coordinate 29,355,083 of CM032668.1, read as the reverse complement.
ACCTAAAATTGGAACAATAGATGTCGGGAGACGTGGCTGTACCTATGATTACCGCCTGTGTCGAGACAGTCCCCGCTCCATGGTGGTCCATGAGCCATGCGCCGATGAGACATAATTGAATACACTGGAGATCTCACAGCGACGTGGGCTGATGCAGTTGGTGCAGTTGTCACCAACACCCCAATTTCTTATCCCCTTCCCCCCATCCCCCAACCCCAAGAAAAAAAGTTTCATTAGTTTTTCTTAGCGTTGGCGCAACTCTGTCTGCGTACAGAATCCATGCCATCCTGTGACTACACCCCCCTTACAACCCCACCCCATAAAAAAAAACAAAAAAAAAAAAAAAAACAACAACAAAGAAAAACGGATCTGTCACAACAGCTACAACGGTCTGTGACAAGCGCATACCACTTATTCAGGGAACCCTGTAAGAGCAGAAAGCGCATCACGTGACTGCTATGACAGGCCGCACGGCGTGAGGGGGTCGTCCAGTGGACTGAATAAATGGTGCCGTTATGTTCTTATCAAGGTAGGAATTGCAGTTGTTTATGCTGCTTTTTTCCGGCTTGTATAACACAATTTATGCCGTACTTGGACTTTATCATGCATTTCCTGCTTTTCACCTTACATGGACTAGTTTGACTGTGCTCACCTTAATTTTAAAAAAAAGTACTTCCGAAATGTCCAGACTGCCGGTTGTGCACAGGGCTTATGTACACACCACCACATCTGCAGTTCAAACTCAATTACAATTGTCACCTTCAACTCTTCAAATAGCACAGAACGACATCAATATCACCATAGCGCAGTCATCATCGCACGTGGAATTATAATGGAACCAACATAAGGGATGAAGAATTCCCATATCTCTTATTGTTTGACACATACTATAAATTGTAATGGTTTTTCCTCACATGCCTTATACACTAGCCCCACTTATAAATCACAATTCACAGCTGCATGGCACCCACAATACCCCAGTCACAGCACAATAACTGCCACTCCCAGCAGCACAGCACAGTCTTCATGCATCTCGCTTATAAAGGCCATTGAAGTGTAACAATGTGTGCAAACTCACTAAAGTGCGTGCTATATTATGTTACCACTGTACTAAGTAATTAGATTAGAATCAGCAATGGTTGAGATAATATCATCGCCAGATGTGTGGTCTCTTTAAAAAAAAAAAAAAAAAAAAAAAAAAATTGGTGTTATCAAAATACTCTTTGAATACGGAATCTTGCAGATTTAAAAGGCACAAGATTCACCAGCTCTATGAAATACGACTCACAGCGCCGTGATGAGCAATTGAGCAACTATTGAGCTGCCTGTTGCTCACTGATGTTTCACTGCCCACTACTGGTGTCCACTCTCTAGGCCCTTGTTGTAAGTGTAAATGTAAATGTATATAGTCGTGATCCAAGTATTTTGCTCTCACCACTTTACATTTTACACCAGGTCATTGACACACATGTTGATCATCAATTGATAATTTCTCACATACTTGCACCGACTGTTGACACGTGCAATCACTCACTCACTCTTTCAAACCAATGACCTGTACCTAATTTACGTGTCGGTGCCACGGAGCTGTGTGCAACTCCCTTAGGGATGATTTTGCCTAATACTACGAGACCGATGGGGAATCAAACCCACGACCTCCTAGACCCGGGTCCAACTCCCGAGATCCACTCGGCCACGGAAGCATTATTGTCGCGTAAGGCTGCTGCTGCTGCTGCTGCTGCTGCTGCTGCTGCTGCTGCTGCTGCTGCTGCTGCTGCTGCTGCTGCTGCTGCTGCTGCTGTGATTAATGCTTTGTTGGTCATAGATCATAATGTGGGTTAGGGACCACTCAGTATTTATGACAGGGGAAGGAGGATTTTAGGGCGGGCCATGAACTTTTATCACAATGTTTGGAGGGGGGGGGGACTATAATTTTTTTCACAGAAAATTTACCCCTATATTTTTAGATTGTTTTTTTCACAGCAATTTTGGAAAATCCCCCTACCCCACCCTGTCATAAATGCTGAATGGTCACTTGTGAGTGAGTGTGGATTTGTGCATATTGACCAACGTTTAGCGACCCATTGTGGCCATTCAGGCACTATTTGCCATGAGAATAACTAATTCCTGACACATACCCCCCCCCGCCATGTCCTGACAGCAAGCATACGAGTTATTTACCCCATACCCACCCCACACAAACAAACAAACAGACAAACAAACAAACAAACAAACAAAATAAACACAATACTACCTCTCTGTTAATTTAAATTTACTTAAGTATGGATAGTCAATTTTACTGAGTTAACCCTGACGTACCATTTGACAAAGACAGATTTATCTCATGAAAAGATGAATATTTGTTCTTTGTGAGAACGTTGTGATAATATTAAAATTGTCAAATTACATGGTCTTTATACGTTTATCAACCTAGTTTGTACTACTTAAAGTAACAAAATATATTTATATTTTATATGACAGGAGACGTCAACATGAAAACAGTGGATACATTTAAAAAACATATAATAAGTTAACAAAAAAGAAAACGCATTTATATTGTTAACACTGATTATATTTTCTTAATAGACGTCAAGTTATATACACGGGTAGATTGATAAAAAAAACTTACATATGAAATGGATGTAAGTGAGACTGACGACATGGATATGACGAGCACATCTAAGTGCAGTGAGTGTGCACTAACTTTCTCTACAAGATCCGAACTGGATATTCACTCAAAGACGCATGGCAAGAAGAAATATAAGTGTACAATATGCGAGAAAATATTTGATCATACAGGAAATCTGAATAGGCATTTAAGAACTCACACAGGTGAGAAACCTTTTCAGTGTACAGTGTGTGATAAAACATTCAGGCACAAAGTCAGTCTGACTGTACACATGAGATCTCACACTGGAGAAAAACCGTATAAGTGTAGTGAATGTGGGAAGTGTTTTAGTCAAAGGAGCAACTGGTCGAAACATATGACAACGCACACGGGGGAGAAACCGTATAAGTGTAACTTGTGTGAGAAGTCATTCACAGAAAAGAGAAAATTAACAACACACATGAGAAAACATACTGGGGAAAAACCCTATGTGTGCAGTGATTGTGGGAAATGTTTTTCTGGCAGTAACGGCTTGACCCAGCACATGAAACTCCACACGCCCGACAAAGCATATAACTGTACAATGTGTGAGAAATCATTTACTCAGAAGATAAATCTCACCACGCACATGAGAACTCATACCGGTGAGAAACCTTATGAGTGTAATGAATGTGGCAAACGTTTTGGTGTCAGTAGTTCCCTAGCCAGTCATATGACAATCCACACCGGTGAAAGACCATATGAGTGCACAGTTTGTGTGAAATCTTTCAAAAGACGGGAGAATCTGAGCACGCACATGAGAATTCATACTGGTGAGAAGCCTTATGAGTGTGGTAATTGTGGGAAGTGTTATAGTGACAGAAGTGCCTTTAATAACCATTTAAAAGTCCACACTGGAGAGAAACCGTTTCAATGTACAGTGTGCAATAAACAATTTAGTGTGAAAGGAAGCTTGACCAGCCACATGCAAATGCACAGCTGTGACAAACCGTACAAGTGCACAGTGTGTGATAAATCATTTCGTCATAGAGACACCCTGACTAACCACATCAGAACTCACACTGGTGAGAAGCCTTATAAGTGTAGTGAATGTGGAAAGTGTTTTAGTCAAAGTGGCCACTTGACCAAACACATGGGGATCCACACAGGAGAGAAACTATATCAGTGTAACTTGTGTGATAAACCATTCATAGATAAAGCTGCATTAAGAGCACACTTGAAGATCCACACAGGTGAAAAACTCTTATGAATTTGGTGACTATGTGAAGTGTTTCAGTGACTGTCCCACTGTAGCCAAATACACATTGGAGCTCTTAGTGATGTTATCCCTCATGAGTGTGGTGAATGTATTGTAGGTAAAGATGTAGGGCCACAAGAGAAATGTAAAACTATAACAGATTAATTGATGTTATCAACTATGTTATCAGAAAAATAATACACTAAGTAAACCTCCAAGCTGTTAATCATAACGTCCTCTTTTACCATATAACACCCCCCCTCCCCAACTGGACTAATGTGTCAAACATTAATAAACATAACGTTCTCGTCTGACTTCAGACAGAACGAATTAAACAGCCTCGATTTGGAGGTTGGAGTACTTACGTTAGATTTTACTGACGGAAGTACCAACGACATTAGTATCTTACGTCGGAAATAAAACATACGATACTGGCCACGTGGCAAATATCTATCCTGTTTCATATTTTTGTGGATATTTAAATTTATGTGATAAACTAATTATAATTCTATCCAATATCGAGTTTATATGGTACACAGCATGTCGTCTCATGTTAATATGTATAGTCTTTCTTACCCATGCAATAAACGAAAAAATCCTAAAGTTTAAAAAAAAATATTATCTATTGGAAACCTGGTTTCAAAGCAACACTGTTGCCAACAGCCTCCTTTTCAATCTCAATCTTGAAAAGGAGGCTGTTGCCTTGAAACCAGGTTTCCTATAAATAATAAATGTTTTTAAACTTAGTCGCGTTTTAGTCGCAATGCCTGCTTGGCCAGACACATGAATAGACACATGGGAATCCACATTGAGGAGAAGATTATGAGTGAAGTGTGTAAAAAGTCAGTATAAGTCTGAAGATCCACATGAGAACCCACAGTGGTGAGAAACCATACAGTTCTGGTCACTAGTGAGTCATATGTCTGTACATACGGGTGGAAATCCATTTGAATATGGTGAATGGGAAATGTTTTGCTGAAAATTCCACTTCAAAGTTTATTTGTATTTGATGATGTTTTAGATTAAGAATAAGTTTTCCATTAGATATATCAGGGTAACATATCCAGAATTCGGCCCTCTCAGAAATCGGTCTCTGTAGTGAAAAATCCAATTGTTTTTCATTCAAATAACGTGGATTGGTACAACAAAATGGATAATAATCCATTGACAACAGTCCTTCACAATGATCATAACATGTTTTCATATTAAAAGACTTTTCCTTAAGGCCATAACACGACAATTACATAGATTCTGTAAGGTCTGTGTCATGCAGAGCTAAAGTTGCCAACCACCAGTTTTCGGTCCTAGTAAATTTTAGATTATGACCTTCCTACAATCTACTAAAATCTATATCATGGATTTTTAAATATTTTGTTCTGGATGTAGCAAACTTACAAAATTTCAAATAATAATTTTATCTAAATACATTGTGGGGAAACGTAGCCAGTTTCTCACACTTTAGTTTGATTTTACTACATCATGTTAATTAAAGAGCTTTACCGTTTTGTAGATTGTATCTGATGTTGTTTTAGAAAAAGAATAAAGTTTTTTTTTAAAAGATGCATCTTCTTTCAATCACAGCACTAAAATGTTTCTGCCCTGAGAATTTCTGCTTCTGATGTAGACATAATGTAAAACAATTCTGACGGGTGCTAGATAATTATTTAGCAACGAACTTTGTTCGTGCTAAATGATTGTATTAGTGAGGTTTGGGGGGTGGGAGGGGGGGGGGGGGGGTAGAGAGGTTGCTTCAAAGTAAATTTATATATGTTTCTATTAGAAGGGATTTTCGAGATTTTTGTTTTTTGGTGGAAATCGTATTGAATTACACGTCAGGTCCGAAAATTTGGCAGTTCTTTAATTTTACAACATTTAATCTTTATCATCACTAAGAAATAAATATAGTAATGTCGTTGTTGTGATATATGTATTTTATTCTGCATTTGTTCGTGGCCAATTCTAACTTTATGGGAGAAAATGAGCTGATGTTGCAATACAATGAACGCTCGATTTTCACTCGTAATAAAGCAACATACTGCGTTTACCCGGAAATCAGAGTAACCAGCAGGATAAAGTTCTTCCACATAAAAAAATCAAAATATATTGTTACCTGCACCAGTTGGTTGCACTTAAAAGGTTCTATTATTCAAAGTATTGATGCTGATTCTTATTATCACACTTTGAGACCATAATATTCTACATATTTTAAGAAATCTTTCGAAATTCCCCAGATCAAGATAGCAATAATGCTCTTTATTATCGCCCTGCCACCTGTCTGCGTATCGAAAGAGCTGTTACTAATCTGCAACAACTATGCGCGCTTGACTAAGGCTGATTCTTTTAAAAGGCATAAATTATGATAATGAGCGTTTGTATGCAGCTACTCTTAATCGCACTGCTGTTATGGTCGAAGTTGACATATTTCGGTGTGTCATAAAGGCTAATGATTGATTCCATGTGTAATACGTCATCAAAGCGGTTTCCGTTGACGAAATATACTACTCTATGGCGGAAGTTACTAATTCTGGTAAATTTTTCTTAAATATTTCCTTCATTACATCGTTATTTATACGTGATAGTGTGTAATCATGACGAAAAAAAATTATTTGTGCGATTATGAGGCAATAGGTTTCTTTCACAAAGCTGATTTCCTCGCGGTATGGTCGGTGTTGACAAATTAAACTAATACACACATTGCGCATTCGTGACCTCCGTTTGGAAGTCAGGTCAATCGAGCCAAGATCCCGATTTGATGGTTTTGTAACTAATAATGCAGATTTTTAAAGATTTGCCGTTAGTGATAACAAGAATATACATTAGTAGCCGATGTAGAATAGGTAAACTGTTACGTATTCAATATGACTTTATTAAATAATTTGACTTTATAATTTTAAAACCATGCATATCGTGAAATTCTCCATTTATCGCTCACTTTGTTTACATTAGAAAAAATTGCCAGAGTACTGTAACAAATTGAAATTCTTACATATCATCTCTATATATAATGATTCACTGGAGTGACTATTGTGTGTATTTATAATAATTTCTGACAAAATAGGAAATTACATTACTTTCAACTATCATCAATTATAGAACTGTCATTTACAGATCTGCCCTTACTACTATTTTTCATACATTTATATTATCAAATTTTTATTTCTGCCCTTTGGCCTGGCATTTTTGTTCTAAAACCAATACAAAAAAGCTCGAAAAAATTCAAGAGCGGGCACTACGTTTCATCTATAATGATTACGATAGCTCTTACGAACAACTTCTCAGTATTGCTTGTGTTCCCTCCCTTCATGTCGGACGAATGAGAACAATGGCAGCAGAAACATTTAAAATTTTGTACAAATTAGCTCCTCTGTGTCTTCATGACTTGGTTCATTTTAAAAATAGTAATTATATCGGACGAATGAGAACAATGGCAGCAGAAACATTTAAAATTTTGTACAAATTAGCTCCTCTGTGTCTTCATGACTTGGTTCATTTTAAAAATAGTAATTATAGTTTTAGATACTCAAATATTGTTGACCTACCTAGGGTACGAACCACTAAATTTGGGAAAAAATCGTTCAGGTACAGTGCTGCTGAACTATGGAATGACCTGCCTGAATATATAAGATCTGTGGGGAATTTTAATCAATTCACTAATCTCTTACAATCTTGGAATGGGAAAATATGTAAATGTACTGCATGCTCTAATTAATTGTGTTACTTCGTCAGGTGCTTTATGCTCTAGTTATTTGTAATTAATGTATTGTGTATGTGCATTAAGCGCACGTGTGACTGTGTATGAATGAGTCGATCAAAAGCTCCTTAGAGCTTGTGTTTATTGTTGTAATATATATCGACTTTAAATAAACTTTATCTATCTTTATCTATGATGGTGGCTACCAGTGATAAAACATCAACGTGCAGGAGTCCTTTTCAAATCTGATAAATCATCTCAAAGACAAAGGTGATATGAAGTAAACACAGTCCTATTCGATTTGAATATATTCTGAAGGCTATTTCAAGGTTCCAGATATTTCTTTAAAATTTTATATACTGTCCTAATGAATACAGGCTGATTGATCTGTAGCATGATTGTTCAGACTGATTGATCTGTGTAATCTAGTAACTACAAGTATGTGGAGTACTAAAAATTGAAATCTGACATTTTACATCTGCTCTTTTGTACTTTGACTTTTAATAGTTTTTTATGCCTTTGCAGTGCATTTTAGGCTCCATGTCTACAGTGAACTGTGAGGAGTTGGCCAATCAGCCAGACATAGTTGGATTCCTGGTGAACGGAGACTCGCCCAAGCTAGACTTCAACCAAAACCTTACAGCCAAGAGAATTCTTCCATCTTGGTCCCCTTGTATTCATATTGTGTGAACGTCTTGCATTTGCAATGTGTTTATATTTACGACCGGAGACCATGGAATAAAAGTGACTGTTCAATATCCTTGTGAATTTAAGCTTTAATATTGTTTTTGATTATATGCAATAATTTTATCTATTATTTTAATTAGATAATTTAAGCTTTAATATTGTTTTTGATTATATGCAATAATTTTATCTATTATTTTAATTAGATAATTTTAAAGTTATGTCATCTAGTGTACATAAAGTTAAATAAATTATTGACATGTAAATTGGTTAATTAGTTTATCTTACTTTTATGTATATTGTTAACAGAAATTAATAATTTTAACGATACAAAAATTCATACAAATACTAAAATATGACATTAAGAAATTAATTCAAAGAACACACTTAACAAAACAGGCCCAGGGCAATTTTGTAAATGGAAGATTTACTGTGTCCAGTATAAAATTATGGATTTCTTTGTCTAGAAATTTGGTTATGGCTGATTAAGTTTCTTTCACCTTATAGAAAATGTCCTCTACATATAATTCTAAGAAATTGACTGAATAAATGTTCGTTGCTAAATTTCGAGGCGGTAGACCTCTATCTTTAGGTCAAATCTGTTTAGTTGTTTTGATATTTAAGCAGAAGGGAATGTTCTTCAAAAACAGCATAAACTCGATCAAAAGTATAAAACTGTATTCAAACTCTGGTTGAAAACAAATTGACTTAATGTGGCTCTCTGTTAGGCAAATTTTTGTTTGGCAAAATAGATGATGTTCCGTTTGTACCTATGTACTGTACGAAATTTGAATGTTATGTTGAAAACACTTTATTTGGCAGTGCTCCAAATTTAATCACTTTGGTGTCGCGTCATATCACATGCAAAGTTTTTCACAGCGCTGTGCACAGAATAAAAAAATTGAAATATCTTAACCGTACTCTCAGAACTGGCAAAATGCCCAAATAATATGGTGAAAAATACATATGTGCCACCTGAATCTTGTAGATTGATACATGGATAGAAGGGATTGGGGGGTGGGTATAAGAAAGTGGTGGTTTGTGGGGAAAAGAAAAAGAAAAAAAATGTGGGAAGTTGGAAAAAAAAGCTAAAAAATGAAGCGATGTTGGATGTCTTGACCTCTTATACCCACCCACTCTTAAGATGAGACATTTACACGTATTTGGTCTGGTTAGTTAAGATATTACATGCAGAATATTTTCAGACGTTTATCATGTAAAATAATATAACTTCGCTACATTTTGCTTTCACTGCATCCTGTTAATAATTGGATTTTAACTTTTACAGTCATTTTGTAGATTTTCTTGATGCTGTTTTAGAAAAAGAATAAAGTTTGTTTCAAAAAATTGGTATTTCTTCAATCACAACACTAAAATGTTTCTTTCTGCTCCGAGAATTTCACCTACTGCTGTAAATATGATGTAATAACCTTCTGACAGGGGTAAATCGTCGGGTGAAATCTGTTCGAATTTGCAGTACAATTAGATTGCACACATAATATTGAACACAAGGAGTTTATTGATTAAGTTTAAATATTGTCATCATGTAGACTAAATGATGACAATTGAAAGAGGCAGCATCATAATTGAGGCTATAATGTCCGGTTCGGTCCGATTCAAAAAAGGAAAATAGGAATAACGAATTGACTCCACCGTTCTAACTGTGATTGTCCAATCGTAAATGTACAAATGAGTTAATTATGTTACATGTGTTACACTTTATTAGATATAGATTGAGATAAATTTATTTTATCATGGTCTCATATATACATACAAAACAAATAATACATTACATAACACAGAAGATAAATATACGTAAACTCTTTATAGACTTATTAAAGACTTCTAAAAAGAAAAGAATAATTTAAAACTCAATTTCTGCTTACAGATATAGATCAGGTTTTGTGACCATATAAAACATCATTTATTATTTGATGCAATGAATACAAATTTATATGCATCCCACGAAGTATGAATATAATAATAAGTACATGCAGTGGTACCAATTTCAATCAGCTCAAGACTAATGTCATCTTACAGATTGCATCTTAACTTTACTTGTTCGTCTTCTAACTCCAATTTACTTACCAGACAGAATCCTCCCTCTGGAGGTAAACACCTCCCATTATAATATCTCCCTATCTCAATGGCTAGAGGTGTAGAGCCACATCTCTTTAGAACTAAAAGCTTACAGAACCCCCAACACTTCATTATCTTTAACAGAACAATTACATTCTGTTCCATAAGTGTGCTTACATAACCCTTTACATGTATATAACTTCTGTTCACTTTTCAGAGAGGCAAAACTTGACAGTAGTATATTTTACAAAAACAAATCTTACAGCGACACACTTAAGATACAATTATCCACATACCACCAACTGAGGGTTGGCAGCAATGTTCTGACATTGCCATCAACGGCTGAAAAATTCCATCCTTGCTACACTCACGTTCTTGCTTGCTTCTCTAGGTTATCTCTGGTTTATATATCAATATCTACTTACAGAAAAACACTCTCACCACATAAAGTTTCTCCATCATTTGATTCCTCATGAAATTTGTCTCATCAAACAGCAGGCAGTTCTTCTTCTTCATTGTGGCTTCTCATGTGCCTGTTCAGACTTCCCTTCAGATTAAATGCTTCATTACAAACTGTACACTCATATGGTTTCTCCCCCGTATGGATTCTCATGTGGCTGGTTAAGTTACTGCTGTCACTAAAACACTTGCCACATTCACTACACACATACGGCTTCTCGCCAGTATGGGATCTCATATGGACAGTAAGAGTTGCCTTCTGACTGAAAGATTTGTCACACACTGTGCACTGAAATGGTTTCTCCCCAGTGTGGATTCTTAAGTGGTTAGTCAAAGTGCTACTGTCACTAAAGCACTTGCCACAATCACTGCACTGATATGGTTTCTCACCGGTGTGAGTTCTCATATGAGAATCGAGATTGTTTTTCTGATGAAATGATTTATCACACACTGTGCACGCATAATTTCTCTCCCCAGTGTGGATTCTCAAGTGTCTGGTCAAGTGGCTACGCATAATAAAACACTTTCCACATTCGGTACATTCATATGGCTTTTCACCACTGTGCTTTCTTATATGTATCTTAAGCGTAACACTTTGAATGAATGCTTTATCACACAATGTACATTGATAGAGTTTCTCCCCAGTGTGGATTTTAATGTGTCTCGTCAAGTGGCTATTGACACCAAAACACTTCCCACATTCTGTACATTCATATGGTTTATCGCCAGTGTGAGATCTCATATGTCTGGTCAAATAGTCTTTCCGAGGAAAAGTTTTCTCACACACTGTACACTGAATAGGTTTTTTGCCAGTATGTGTTCTAATGTGTTTTGTCAAGGTTTCCTTGTCATCAAATATTTCCTTGCATATTGAACACTCATGTTTCTCTTCATCATGGCATTTTAAGTGCATATCCAGTTCGGGTACTGTATAGAATCTGTCATCACAAAAGCCGCACTTATGTGATTTTGACATATCCATAACTTCAGAATCGTTTGCATCCATTTTGTACCTCGTATTCCCTCAATGACTTTCTTCTATTTTTTTTATATATTTGGTAATGTCAACTTAAAGTTGTTTTTATTTAACTATTAAATTATCAAATTTATTAAATTTTGATATATTGTTATAACTAAATTTTGTAAAAACCAAATTTGATAACATAAAATGCTAACAAATAAAGAGATATTGCAATCAAAACAGTAAAGTTCCATGTTAATTCAACTTTCAAATATGAGCACAACGTCCTCCAGATAGAAACCCGTTATTTCCTCCTCAGTGATGATTTTTTGTTGTTATTTCATGTCACCAAAAGATGATCGTATCATATAGACAATGATTTTAAAAGCTACTATCCGTGCCTTGGGCAAGTCGTAATTTCTTTCTTCATGCTTTTAATAGATCCATCCACATTTATGTAGGTGTTACTATGGGTCTCCGACTTCGATGTTCTCAGAAAAACGTCAAATTTGATGACGATTATTTGGGCTGATGGCGATCAGTTTTTAAGGTCTGCTTTCAGTCGTGCGACTTTTCTCTCATTTACACCAGGTTTGTCGGTTGTTCAAGTACTGGCTGTCCCAATACACAACTCCCTGGGGAACGCACATTGAAAGCTGTATGAACTTTGACCGAAGCATTTGTTACACAGATATTCTTCTATGATATAACACCTGCAGTTGGGAATGTATTTTCTCCACCCACCATCACCCCTGAACTGCATTCGAACCCATGACCTTGAGCTCACTTCTTTCACTCTATAAACATTTGGCGTGTAATCAAAGCCTTCATTGCCAAAAACACTCGATAACAGTAGTCATGGTAACAGATCAAAAGCTACGGTTGGCGAGGATTGGAAAGATATATTAAAATCTCGTGCATATAGGATGGCAAACACAACTTATTGGCATTGCTCTAATTCTATCTGCAAGACAGCGCTTCAGGCTTACGATACAGTGGATAAAACAACCTCAGTGAGTATAGGAACATTTGTTGAGTGGATGTTAATGGCCCCGTGAGAGATCAACACGGAGTAAAATGATGACTACGTGTTGATTTTGCGGTGGGCGTTGTTCAAAGGCTCAGTTCCAAGAATAGATTGGCACATCCAATATTTCATCGCTTCCAAAACCATGCCAGACGACACTTTTTTTAATTCTGAATATTATTATACAATTGTAGATACTTTTCTCTTGTTTTACAATAGGCACATAAAATGTGGGAACGTCATTTTAGAGAAAAGTAAAACGTTGCTGTTAGGAACGCTCTCGTGAGAATGAGCGTCAGAGTAAATAAAGGTGTCCCCGTTAGCAGCGTTAACAGCATCATTACCAGCACCAGTAACATGGTGCCGTCCGTGGTGCCACGGGGTTCTACTGAAATAGAGCACACATTATCGTCCGCCTACGGGAATATCGCCCCTAAAATTCGCTCGCTATATTGTCAAATGAATCGGCGGTTACTTGAAATTGTCAAAATTGAACTTGACGTTGTATGTATCTTTATTTATAATGGTGAAAATGAGAAACTAGACCTCCTCATGAATGTGAACTGTAAATGTGAAAATATTCTGATGAAAAACATAAGAACTACAAAGGATCGTATTTCACCTATGACAATGGAAGACCCCCACTGTGAATAACACGTCACGCTAAATGCGTCTCAGGGGTTATCATAGTGAATTTACGTCTGGCTCCCAGGGGGCTAACACTGTACACAATCCAGTGTTGCGATATCTCCTTTGAGCTGGGTTATGGTCTTTAACTGGAAGAATTTGCCGTTGCAATTACGTCGGCAACTTTTTTTCCTTAGTTGGCCACGTATGATCGCAAGTTTGATGTCGCTGAACCAATAATCTATAACACGCCCGACCAGCTGATGTTTTCCTTGACTAAGGTCGTAACTAAAGCTTTGGTCTTGTTACCAGGGGTTATTTTCAATAACATGTGATTTTATTTTTGAATAAAAAAATAGGGAAAGCCTTAATCGTCACAGCTTACAAGCATAAAGGGAACGATCATAAATAATGATACCCGGGTGGGTGGGGGCAGGGTCGTCCAAACAGGTTAGGGAGTCGTCCAATTTTTCTGGTTCCCTTCTTTTTTTGCGGGGGGGGGGGGTGTCGGTGAACTTTTTTTCATCACGCTACGGTATGTTTTTAAAATATTTTCTGCTCGCAATTGTCCAAAAATGCAATGACTATGTAGAGGACTTTTGATTTGGGAAAGGGTGGGGGTGGCAGTGTCACTCAACTTTTTAAAATGTTGATGGAGGTGTCGGTTAGCTTTTTCAACGAGCCCCCAAAAATGGACGACCACCCAATATCGTTATTTATGATCGTTCCCTAATGACGTGGCGACTTGGTCTAAGTTTGTTGACACAGCAGAAAAATACCCGTGCTTTTACTGTCATGAAAAATGTGGGCTGTATGGCAGCAGCACGGATTCACCCATTCGTACGTGAAGCCGTACCCATGGGTAAGCCAATTGTAGATCTCAGCTTGCTATGTATAGCATCCACATTAACACTACTCATAGAGATACAAACATCAGATAAGCACAGACCAAGGACTGCCACTCGCCTAAATGTTACTGTATGCAGGCTCACGGCTTGTGCCCAGAGCCCTGTAAGTGGGGAGGCGCCGGGAGAGCCAGGTAAGCTGTTTACCCAGGATACAGGTGGCATCTATTTATGGACTTTATGCTCCCCCACATTTTGCTGAATGCCTTTGACGTCCACTCATACGTGTGGAAAATGTTACAAAGACGTTTGCTTCTGTGTTGTGGTGATTTCTCTGTAGTAAAAGTCAGCAAATCTCTATGTACATGTAGCATTACCTGATTATGAGCAGCAATAATGCACTTACATGTATGGGAAATAGATGAACACTGTCTATTTGTGATGTACCTCCGGATGGGTTGATACTACAACCTGATTGTGTCATTAAATCAACTCCTTTGTCAAGGACTGTCACTTGACTCAATCATGGTTTTTAGTAGTGTTAGAAATAATTCTGAATTCTGAGTCATTTCAAGCCATACAAAAGGCATTGATCTGGAAAAAAAACATTATGGTAGTAGAGGGAAGCCAATGTTCATTTAGGGGGTCATACTTTCAAAATTGAAGTCATTGGGGGTGGGTGGGGGTGGGGGTTCATACTTTCAATTGAATACTATCAAAACAAAGAAAGGTTTTATGCACAAATTTGCTATTCCTTCCAGGTATCTCATGCTTATTCTACGTTGTTTGTTATACCAGCATTACTAATGATCATAGTCTGACATAAGGTCACATAAAATAATGCTACAACCGGGTCATTGCTACATATGAGCCATGAAGGCAACCGTCTCCAATGTTTTGGGGGTACTGTTCTTCGATCAGTGTCTAAATGAAACTGAGCTTTGACATTTGGGTTTTTATGGTAATATTACTTTTTCTGTCTAAAACAGCCCCAGGCGTTATGAAAAGGGTCTAAATTCCAAAAACTTTGGGGGGGTGGGGTGGGGGGGGGGGGGGAGTTGCCTCTTTAAAACCTCGTTTAACATATTTTTCCTTCCCTCTTTAGGGACCATTCAGTATTTATGACAGGGTGGGGTAGGAGGATTTTAGGACGGGCCATGAACTTTTGTCACAATGTTTGGAGGGGGGCCATCAATTTTTTCACACACTTTTGAGGGGGGGGGGGCTATCAATTTTCTAACATAAAATTTACCCCTATTTTTTTAGAGATTCTGTACTAAAAGTTACTGTTTTTGATATTATGGATATCCATTAAATAGGATTTTAATTTAATTTTGACAGTGAATGCGTTAACTGTTTTGGGTCGCGTGGGGGGGGGTCATCAATTTTTGTCACATGAAATTGCGGGGGGGGGCTACCAATTTTTTCACAGAGGCTTGCTATTAATTTTTTCACAGCAATTATGGAAAATCCTCCTACCCCACCCTGTCACAAATACTGAATGGTCCAGGTTACAGCACTGTACAAGTTAATTGCTTTGACATGCATAATTCTAAATGATAACTTTTTTTGATATTCCAGCACTATTTTGTGCCTTTGATACAAATATAATCAAACACAAATCTAAATGTGTGATATTGGACTATACGGCAGACTACATGCGGGAGGAATATTCGAAGCATTTAAAAACAAGAGTATGATTATGATGAAAAATGGGTGGTCGGGAGATATGGTAGAATCTCAGACTCTGAATCTGAATAAGAGTTATAGTCATTCAAATATTCATATACACCTGACTTGCCCCATGCACACCCTGCTAGCAACATTCTTGAGAATTGGGTATTACAATATTGATTAGCACTGGTGATACAAGGTTTCGAATATTGATTACTGCTGGGTACCAACTGCATTAGGTGCCAAAGATATTGATTTAAATAGGTATCTGCATAATTGTTCTAACAGATTCTAGATAGGAATCCTAGTGAGTGTGTGTTTTTTTGTGTTTTTTTAATTAACGCATCCTCCCGCCTATGGCTATGCTAGGCATGTTTTGAAGTAAATGCAAGTAATACAAACTAACAAGATAAACAGATTGACAGTAACAAAGTACTCTGAGGACGTGGTTACCATTGTGAACAATGGCTGGATTGAGTGAGATTGATCAGGAGAAAAGCGATGCGCGGAAATCTGACTTAGAACAAAATATGAATGTGGATCGTGACAAGCAACATCAGTGTACAATATGCGAGAAATCATTCAAACTGAAGCATCATCTAACACAACACACGAGAACGCACTCTGCGGAGAAACCGTATCAGTGTACAGTGTGTGAGAAAACATTCAAGCTGAAGCAACATCTAACAGTACACATGAGAACTCACACTGGGGAGAGACCACACCAGTGTACAGTGTGTGACAAATCATTCAGGTTGAGACATCATCTAACAGATCACATGAAAACTCACACTGGGCCTGGGGAGAAGAAGTAATTGTCAGTGTGGTGACTACATGTTGAAGAGAGAAAACATAGGGAAAAATTATGCCATCACTCATGTCAGAGGGAATCTGACATGAGGTGATCATGGAGGTGATGGTCAACAAAAATTTGTACATTGATTGGTTGTAAAATAAGTATTCATGTTTCTAGTGTTTTTGTTAACAGTGCTGTTCTATTCAACTTTCCAACAATTGTGGCTTTGGATTAGTTCATTGTAAACTGTTTTATGTTGATTTATTTGCCAATTTGCGATTTTAATCGAAGTGTATTATATTTCTCCCCTGTATAAACTGTTGATGGAATGTGTTATTTTCCCCATGCATGTACTGTTGATAGAGTGTGTTAATTATCTCCCCTGTATAGACTGTCGATGGAGTGTGTTATTTTTCCCATCTATAGACTGTTGATGGATTGTGTTATCTCTCCCATGTATAGACTGTCGATGACCACATACTGTGTTACAATGCTTCCTATTTTAATTGTTCATTAAGTCTGTCTCAAATGTACAGCGTAAGTTTGAAACATCAGTACTTTAGGCCTGCTGCATTTCAATACATTATACATAATAAATGTTTAGGTCAGTGCAGTTTTACATTGTATTCATTTGATAACATGTAATTTAATTCTGAGTGTGTTCAAATTTCATG
The DNA here is from genome assembly GCA_019095985.1 of Streblospio benedicti. Lineage (NCBI taxonomy): Eukaryota > Metazoa > Annelida > Polychaeta > Spionida > Spionidae > Streblospio > Streblospio benedicti. Next base: position 29,337,721 of record CM032668.1, on the reverse strand, counting down.
TCTTTCCAAGACATTCTTTGATCAGATTCTGTGTAACAAAGCACCATGATTTAAGAGTTCATAAAGTCTGTCTAAAATATACAGTGTAAGTTTGAAATATTAGTAGGTTAAGTCTGCTGCATTTCAGTTCATTCCTTACCCTCATGAATATAATTGCCTTGCACTCATTTTAGTATATTCTATTGATTGTGTTTTGAATAAGAATAAAGTTTTAAACTCAAACGTTGCATGTTAATCAGAAGTATGGTTATACACTGTCATAATACGAACAACACACGTAACATGTATAGACCTTGAAAAGTACCATTTTGAACATCAAAACGGTACCCATCGATATAGTACTAATTTGGCATAAAAAAGTGACCCATGTCTATACCTTGACGATAAAAAAGTGACCCATTTCTATACATATTAAATAATGAAACTACATACTGTTAACATTCTATCAACAAAATATTCAAATAAATTATATCAGTATCAAACGATGTGACACTTACACTAACAATATCTGTATTTTTAATTTCAAACCCACAGCTGTGCGAAAAATCACAAAATTTAGACACATAACTATACCAAAGATCACAATATTTAGACCCAACATTATACCTGAGATGCATGTTTAAAAAGGTGACCCATAGAAATGGCACATCCGCACTACCCGACATCTATAGTAAGACACACACACCCCACCCCACACCCCGAGTCGCCCCATGCACACCCTGTGAGCACCTTTCTTTTTTTTAATTCCCGGAACTGATCATTGATTAGGCTGGTGTTACATCGCTTTAGATATTGATTATTTGTAGTATACACATACACATGATTTGAAGTGCTGGTGAACAATATTATGAATATTAAATTCTGTAGATAAATAAACGCACAGAAGCTTCAAAACGCCGTAACACAGTATGCATAAATAAAAGACAATAATGAAAACATTGTTAGATCATATCCTTGAACGAGTTCATCGTGTTGGAATACATATATATATATGTATATATATACATTATTTATTTAGTTCATCTTTACACACCACAAACACAATATTTACTGTTGACAGTTTCGGCAACTCCTGTCACCATTTTCAAAACGTCTCTGCGCATGTTAAGGTCACTCAGCACGACTTCCGATGCCGAAAATCGGGTCGTACACGTGAGAGAGTTGAAAGGCCCCCTCGTCTCGGTTCATGACCTGCTTCTGTCCTCGTGTCTTTATCGCCTCCCTGATGGTTCTGATAACTACTGGTACATAACTACTGGTATATAGAAAAAAGACCCACACAGACCAGTACCTACATTTCTCATGTCACCACCCATTGCAACACAAGTTAGGTGTGATCCGGACCCTACTTGACAGGCGCAATGACATAGTGACAAAGACAGGGGATAGACAGAAAGAAGAACAACACATAGTAGGGGCTCTAGCCAAATGTGGTTACCCAAGATGGTCATTTGAAAAAGTGAAAGCACAGATAGAAAAGAAGAAGGAAGGAGGAAAGGACAAGAGAAAGAAAAAGAATAAGGACTCAGCAGGCTCCAAAGGTTTAGTCATCTTACCTTACGTGAAAGGGGTAACAGAGGGTATTTCACGTATCCTCAATAAGCACCAAGTGTCTACAGCGGTGAAGCCTCTACAGACCATCAGGAACATTCTCGTTCACCCTAAGGACAAACATGATAAGCTAGGGAAATGTGAAGTGGTGTACAAAATTCCCTGTAAGTCTTGCAAGAGTGTATATGTTGGGGAAACTGGCAGAAAACTGGGCACCCGTGTAAAAGAACACATGAAGGATGTGGAGCAGAACAGTGGGGGATCTTTCACCAGAGCAGCGAGGAAAGACTCTCTCACCCAGATCAACAAGAGTGCGATCAAAGACCATGTGAAACAAAACAATCATGAGATAGACTGGGAGGAAGTGAGTGTACTGGATAGGGAGGGGGATTGGAGATCAAGAACCATCAGGGAGGCGATAAATATACAAGGACAGAAGCAGGTCATGAACCGAGACGAGAGGGCCTTTCAACTCTCTCACGTGTACGACCCGATTTTCGGCATCGGAAGTCGTGCTGAGTTACCTTGACATGCGCAGAGATGTTTTGAAAATGGTGACAGGAGTTGCCGAAACTGTCAACAGTAAATATTGTGTTTGTGTTGTGTAAAGATGAACTAAAGAAATAATGTATATATTGTTAGATCATCTTTGAGTAAGTAAATGCAAAAAATACGTTTCCCTTTGGTGTTTTAGCAGTACTTTGAGAACGTGGTTACTATTCTGAAAAATGTCTGGATTGGGCAAGATTCAGATTCAGATTCAGATATTTATAATAACATTGTACATTGTAGTATTACATTAAATAGATAAAACAAGATGATATAATAGGAAAAACAAGGTATAAAGATAAAATAACCAATAAAATTAAACATTAGAATAAATAACATAAGAAATAAGGTACTAGTACTATGAGATTATAAGTAGGAGCACTAAAAGTCTTTCCTTTGAACCAAAACTTATTTCAATAGTGGACCACATTATATTATCACAGTGACAAGATGACTATTGAACAAAATTAATACAACAAATACTGATATAATAATATTACATGAGAGGTATTTACATTACAAATTCGCTATCTTCAATGGATACCATTTTATTGAAAAGGAATAATTTACATTTACTCTTGAATGAGTTTTTACTTTCTATTGATTTTAAGTTAGTATGTAAGGAATTGTAGGAATTGACCACTCGATTGTCGTGTCAATCGCAAAATTGTGCATGCTGACGTCTGATTTACCCGAATGAAGTGAAGTGCTCAATTTTGCGATTGACACGACAATCGAGTGGTCAATCACCATTCTATCATGACTAAAATCCATTTTATTTTAAAATAAATCATATTATAACATTCAACATTCAAGTCAATTTCGTTTGTTTTGAGCGCGCGGAGATGTCAATTCCTACATGTTTTAGCGCGCGGAGGCGTTAGTCTAAACTGTTGCTCTCCGCAACAACGAAACACGCCTTACTATGTCAACGGCTGTATTGATATTGTGAGGAGTTTAGACTAACGCCATGGTTTTTTTTGGGAGCGTGTTTTCCATCGCAAAATTGAGCACGGAGATTGACCAATCAGCGTGGGTTATTGGCGGTGATTTTTGCACGGAATGATAGAATCCATAATTTAGCACCATTATACATAAAAGAAGTGAGACCTTGGCTATTGACATGAGGAAGTACATAGGATTTAAAGCTCTTTCTGGTGTTGTGTTGATGCACTTCTTCGATTTTGTTAAAATTACATAAATATTGTGGTGACTTTCCATAATATATATTGTGCATCATGTTCAGTGTCAGATATTTAACCCTAGACTCAACATCTAAAAAAATTAACTTTCCTAAAATGTGAGGTTGTCAAATGTGTTCTGCAATCAAAATCTAAAGTAAACCTTACAATTTTGTTTTGTGCTGTCTGTAACTTATTCTTTGCACATTTTGTTATATTTTTATAATTAACATTGTAGCCATAGTCAAATCTGGACTGCAATAAAGATATACACAGAAGTTTACATTCTTTAAATTTCAAATATTCTTTTTTTTCTATACATGCATCTTAAACCAGAATTTATGCGTTTGATAATAGAATTTCCCATAGTTTTACCTGACAAATCTTGATCTATCATTACTCCCAAATATTTAACATTTGACTTAGATTCACTTTTCACATTATTACAATAGCCATTTACAGATGATACCTTATTAAGTTTTCTTTTTGAACCAAAAACAAGACTTTCCGTTTTACCAAGATGTAATAAGAGTTTATTCATGTTTAACCATTTCTTAATTTTGTTCATTTCTTCTGACAATTTTGATTCTATTATATTTATATCTTTACCGGTTACCAATAACATGGAGTCATCTTCGTATAGACATAGATCACAGTCAATGGCTTTTTCCATATCGTTTACATAGATAGAAAATAACAAAGGACCAAGAATGTATCCCTGTGGGACGCCACACTTGATTATTTGTGATTGAGAGCAAGTGCCTTTGATGTCTATAAATTGGTGACGATTTGATAAATATGAGGAGAACCAATTAACAAGTTTACCACATCCAATTGATTTTAGCTTTCTTAATAATATATCATGATTCACTGTATCAAAAGCCTTTTGTAGGTCCAGTAGAATTACACCAGTATACAAACCCTTATCTACATTAATTTTTAATTTGTCAATCAAATAGGTGAGAGCTGTGTCAGTAGAGAACATAGGCCTAAAACCAGATTGAAATTGGTTAATCAAATTATTTTTGCACATGTAGGTATACAACTGATCATAAACTATTCTTTCAAAAAGTTTGGATATGACTGGTAGGTTAGAAACTGGTCTATAATTCTCTAAATTACAGTTTTTTTTTATAGACAAGTTAATAATATAGGTTCAAAATGACAAGTTAATAACAATGACAGGAGCAGCGTCTTTCAAAAATCTAGGTGATATACCATCACAGCCCGTAGATTTATTTACATTGACAGAATTCAGTAATCTAGTTACTTCTTCCTCAGTTGTGATACTGAACTGAAACGAGTTTGGTTTTACACCCTTTTTGTTGTAATAATTATCTAAAACTTGGTCATCAAAATTAGTTTTTGGTAATTTTGAAACTAGGGTTTCAGCAATATTACAAAAGAAATTATTAAACCTGTCAGCCACAAATTTACTTTCAAAAATAATTTCATCACTATCATCACTTTTCAGACCAATATTGCTAGACGTACAATTAGATTTGGACGGCATTCCCAGATCTCGAAGGCTTTTCCAAAGCTTTTTTGGATTACTTTGGTTCTCACTTATTTCATTTTTAACAAAATTTCTTTTATAATAGTACGTTGGGTAAGAGTGAGCAGGAGAAAGTCGGCGCTCACAAATCTGATTTTAGACAAAATATGGCCAATGGAAACCGACGTCAGTGTGCAGTGTGTGGGAAAACATTCAAGCGGAGAAGATATCTGACAGTACACATGAGATCTCACACCGGGGACAACCTGTATGAGTGTACAATGTGTGAGAAATCATTTACTAGGAAGAGTCATCTAACACAACACATGAGAATCCACACTGGGGAGAAACCTTTCCAGTGTAGTGAATGTGGGAAAAGTTTTAGTCAAAATTGCAGCTTAAATACACACATGAGAATCCACACTGGAGAGAAGAGGTACGAATGTGATGAATGTAGGCAACAGTGTTTTCGTAGCAATGACCATTTGACCAGACACATGAGAATCAACTCTGCAGAGAGAAGAATCATGAGTACAGTGTGTGAAAAGTCATTCGTTGGAAGTGAAAGGCTGAAAATGCATATAAGAAACCAGAGTGGTGAGAAACCTTATTCTTGTGAGAGAAAACATATGAATATAGTGAATGGGGGTTTCGCTACAAATTCCACTCTACATACTCACAAACTTATACACTCAGGAAAAGAAGCAAATTACTGCCAAATTGGTCACAAATCAATTACACTAGGACCCCACCTATAAAAAACACCACATGACTGCATGTTAGAATGTTAGAGACAAGCGTGGAAGCACCTTTGAGACACCTTTAGGAGCATCTGAATCATAAGTTGTTAATTTTTGGTGCTTTTGGCATCAATTGGCTTCCTTAATTTTCATATTGCCAACACCTTGCATATCGGCTTGCATTCGGGTTCGACGAGTTTAAGGTTGCGTTTAGTCGGCTACAAACTGTGACGTCATACAATATTGATCCATTTTAACAGATGAATTACACATTGCAAGCCTGTGTACAAACCCGGGCATGGGGCCCAGCATCATGGGGGGAGGGGGGGGGGGCGAAGGAGGTATGTATACTGTTATGATTCACAAACGCTATACCATAGCAGTAATGTGTATGTTTTAGTGTTTGTAAATCATAGTAGTAAACATACTGGTCCCCTCCCCTTTGTGGGAGTGTGTGTGGGGGTTGGGGGGTGGGGTGGGGGACAGTCTTCTGTATGTTGAGTGGGCATGGATAGGGGTACATTTTTGAATCATCTATTAAATTCTTGGATCATAATTACCCCACCCATTAATTTTTGGGGGGTCATAATTTACCCATCCATTATATTTTGGGTCATATGTTTTCAAAATTATTATTAGGTAATACCATTTTCTATGATTTAATTCACATCATCCTATAGTACCATTATGACTGAGCATTATCAACAAAATTGTAAGTCCCCTATGATATTATATTTTTGGGTACTAGTTCAGAGCTTCATTATATTTTTGCGTCTGATATCTTCGGAGGTGGCACTATATTTCTAGATTCTTAATAAGGCAATCAGAAAAGCTAATATATAATAATTTTCGACTTATACAATTTGTATTTACATTGATAAAGTGCTGGAAAATGTGTCATATGGCTTTTTGTTGTTGTTCTGTTTTAGCCAGCCATTGTGCATGTTATTATTAGACAAAAATGGTGTGACTCTTAGTCTCTCGAGTCATTAGAAAACATAAAATTCTGTGTCAGCAGATGGTATCTGTGAAATATAATCAGCAAATTGAATACTTTCATAATTATTTCAGAACTGGGGGGAGCAAAACATGATGTGAAACTAGTGTCTATATAACCGAAAGAAGGAAATAAAGGGTTGACAAATAAACACTTAAATCTTTTAAATCTTAGAACTTGCAGAGAGTTAAAGCCCATGGCACAACCGACAGTACTACCTGTCTACTGCCAAAAATTCACCGAGACCCTGGAGATGAGTGAGTGTCCAGTAGTCTTCCCGTACCATAAAAGTGATGCAAAACTACTCACGCTTGGGTTGAATACTATAGTTCATAACACAGTTGGTCAATTGTGGGCTTTTTAATGCAGGCAATTGGTTAAAGGGGATGAGCCGAACACGTTTATTGCATAATTACATTCCATTAGTGAAGTGTCAATTTTTCTTTTGGCAGGAGAGGTAAAAAGAGGAAAACTTTGAAGAAATTTTGATCATCATCCAGGAGAAATGAAGTAGAGGATATTTGTGGGTGTGCTGCTGTATCGTTCTTTATTTAACAAATGAGGATATTGTTATAATAGTTTATGAGGTTCTTAACTCTGAACATCAACAAAACGTCAATTGACGGCCAGCAGCACCAATTTGTATTGGCTTTATTCACATTGAGAAATAATTAATAGGATGGGTGGTTTTAATAGAGGTGCCCTCTTTATGGAGGCCGGGGAATGCAAAACTATCGTCATATAGGTGTTCTTTTTATTGAGGTAGAGTTAACTGGAAGTTACACTATAAATAAAAATAGGATATATGTGAATGAGAGGAAAATAATTTCACTTTCCTCAATTGCAGCATTCATACATTTTTTGTACACTTCACACAAACTATTGTGATTCAAAGCTTGTGATTTACTCTTGAGAATTATCATTAATTTAAGAGGTTTATCTTTTCTAGTTCAAAATTCACGTAAATACATTGATAAGAGGCTGCTATAAGTAAAAGATCAACACACACACATGATTTAAACCAATGGCGGCTCTGTGGATTTTTGCTCTTCCTTGGTTTTCTGTGGATTCATCACTGGGGATGAGTGTGGCGAGTGGGCATGTCACCCATATATGTTATTTAACTTTATTGCTTTTCAATATTCTCAAGAATTTTAGGTGTCTAATTTTATCAATATGAAAAGTGCTTTATTTTAATGTTTATTCTTTAGAATTCCTATGGTGGTATTTGTTATTGCCTATTATGTTATTTGTTATTGCCTTTTACGTATATACATGATATAGATTATGAGGGAGTAGAGTGCCCCTGACTGGGATTTCCCTTAGTTTCGTATATCCCTGTGTACGTGTGCATGTATACCTGGAAGTGCGAGTTAAAGTTTTTTTCTCTCTGCTAATTATTCTCGTCAGTGTATTAGCAAGAATTCCAAAAATCACTCATCAGTGTTTATGAAATGAGGCGTACATCTTGCTCTGTGAGGGCAGTTATTATACATACTACCTTCCTGCGCTGTCGCACATTGACATTGACAGATAGACTCTCTTTATTGGTAGGTCCACGACCACAGTATGATATAAACATTGAAGATTTTTTACTGTTAATTGTTTAGAATTGGTACGTTAGTATTGTCTTTCATGGACAATAGGTAGTTACTGGAGGAGTAGGTTAGGTAGCTAGCTGTGACACAACCACCGTTAATATTGTAGACATTTGTTACAAAATCCGACCAATCAGAAGCCCCAGTGCCAAAATTTTCAGCCAGGATGTCCTCACTTTAGATTGGCAAGTAAGAAAAATGGAGCATTGATTTTGCCTTTGACGTAAATCTAGCCCGGCGAACATTCACTGCTAATAAAGGCCTTTCTCAACCGAGCGGTCTTAACCCACGGGTAGCTATTGCAGCACTTGATATGTGCAGTGTAAAATTTATTGCCGAAGACTGATGATGACGCGTTCATTGTACTGTCTAATGGTCACTGATTTTTAACTCTCTATTGCATATTTGCTATACATCTGTTTTATATGGTGTTTTTCTAACAGGTTAGAATCACATGCAGTCACTGCAATTAATGTCAATAAAACATAATGCTTTCTGTGGAATAGGAACGAGATAATAAGGGCGAGGTTAAATATTGTGGAACTTACATATAAGAATTTCAATATTCATGAATGTTGTCAGCACAACTTTCCATGGGAAATAATCAACCTTTCATATTGCACCATTTCATTTGTGGAAGAAGATGCCTCCGTACCCCTCTATTAGCATATAGCAAATAGAGATTCTCACAGTACGCAAGAAAATAATGACAATTTACTGATCAAAATTCTCAATAGATTAAGAAGCCCTATACGGTTTATGGTGGCCAGCAAAGACTTCCCATACATTTATAATATTATTAGCCGTTGCTCCCTTTCAAAGTACTATGTCTGACAGCGGAGCTAGCTACAGTACATGGGGTCTTATAGTATTGCCTAAATAAACTCTTCCTTTCAACCCTCCAATGAGTTGCTCCAACAACCAATCCCGCATCACACTTTCTATTTGCTTCTTAAGCCACAGAGTTAATATTTAAAATAGATTTTCTCATATGGATTAAATCTGGATCTCCTCATATTACTCCATTATTTTTTTATAAAGCTTATATCATTATACCATGACATAAAAAAACAAAAAGGAATTATGTGTGGAGTGATTGTGGGGTGTTTAGTTTTGTTCTGTCACATATATACAAGTGGGGGCGTCGGAGATTCAGATTTAGGGCATTCTTTGAATTGGTGGGGGGGGGGGGTCATATGTTTAATTTCCGAACTCGTGAGGGGGGTTCATATGTTAGATTTCCGAACCTGTAGGAAGGGGGTCGTATGTTAGATATACAAATCCGTGGGGGTCAGAAGTTCATAAGGCCACCATCTAAAAATACTTGTGCCCCCCACGCCTTAAATAATGACTCAGCCCTATAGTTGTGATCCAAGTCCTGCTCTCACAACTTTACATTTTACAACAGGTCACTGGCACACTTTTTTGATCAATTCCTCATTTCTCACATACTCTCAAGTTCCGAATAACGGTACAGGTTTGAATAAACATACAGGATGGAAATTCTGTTGAAATCGAATAAGAGTGCGGGGTTTCAATAATAGTACGGATCAATTATTTGCATAAGGTCAGACAAATTATTATTCAATGAATGTGTGTCATTTAATGAAAATGATTATTAGTGCTAGTATTTTTTAAAAGAAAATGATTATTAGTATTTCGTAAAATATCATAAGATCATCAACTGCAGGCTATACTTCTTGAGTTTTAAGGCAAATTCGTCTGCTTCTTGTTTACTAGTAGGCGCCAACATTTTTTCCAGTGAGATCGAGAGTGAGAATTCAGTGTTCATCCTAGAACTTGGAGTCTATGTGTGAATTGACCCCATTACACCAAAAGTTATGGGTCAAAAACACAGAGCAATGGGACATAGTTCACAAGGGCAACTTTTCGGTTAAATTTGACCTATAGTTGTACTTGTATACTAAGAATACACTTGACATAATCTTCCACAAATCCCCAAGACTATGCAGTGGATATTTACAATTTTTGATTATCGTTTTACAGTGGTGCAATTCTTCAAAAATGCCATCTGACCAAACACATGAGAATCCACACTTGACCAGGCACATGAGAATGGACAGAGCTTCCAAAGACAATTTACAAGGACGAACATGATTGGTTGAAAAGGAGCAATATTCCCGTCTGCAGCCAATCAAAGCATTCCTTTTATAACACGTTTCATCTTGGTTATTCACGAAAAAACAACGAAGATTACAGAACACGGGACGGAATGACAGCTCATTGTATATTGTGGAGAGGGCGCGGCCCTAGAATGGACACTGCAGAATGTACGGTGCCTAATAAACATACAGGGTGTCAAAGTTTTTTTTGAAATAAGCGTACAGACTCGAATAAGGCCGTACAGGGTGGAATATTTTTGTAGAATAAATACCCGTACATGTACGGCAATTCGGAACTCGAGAGTACTTGCACTGGCAGCACATTCAGCGCACAATGTTTATCACTCACACAATAACTCACTCACTCTTTCAAACCAATTACCTGTACCTGCTTTTTAAGTTATAGGAAAGTTAGTAAATGCAGAAAAATTTAACCATACTGGTCACTACAAGTTATCACTAGACTTCTTGACCACTGTTTATAAAATGTTTAAAGGAAAAGCAGTTCCTGAGATAGTGTCTGAGTTACTTACAGTATCCATATATGAGGGTTAAAAACATGGACATTACTAAAAGCATTATGTTGAAAGGGCACAATGTGAATATGTGTTCAAATATGCCTTCAGATCACATAAAACATTGGACAAACTAGAGCATATCTGTGTATGTATTTTGCCGTATTTCAGTGGGTTTTTTTTTTTTTTTTTTTTTTTTTTTTTTTTTTTTTTAGCTGTGCCCAAATTTTTAGCCTCCCCTTATTATAGACGCCGGTAGACACAGTTCTAAATCAATTAAAACGCCACCCAAATTTGTAGGACCCCTCCCAATGGAATCCTGCTATATAGACACAATCTTTATATAAATCAATAATAGCCACTCGTATAAATGCCCCATGCACACCTTGACTCACCCATGCACACCCTGCAAGCAACGTTTTCTAATTCTGACAAGCAACGTTTTCCGGCAAACTGATTATTGATTACAGTTGGTGGTACGTGTTTCTGATATTGATTATATTGGTGATATACCATGTGCATGGATAGTACTGTTTTTGAAGTGCTTGTATACTGAATTGTGCAGATTTTAAACCAACATCTTATATGCATGAGCAAAAGACAGTAAAAAAACATTGTTGAATCATATTTGAGGAAGTAATTGCAAGTTTCCAAGGAATACGAATTATTTAATTAACAAGAACTAAAACGCATTGGCGGTAAGGGGACGATCATAAATAACGATACCCGGTGGTGGAGTCGTCCATTTTTGCGGTCTCAAAGAAAAAGTTCAGTACCATCCCACGTTTAGATAATTAATTTTACCCGACCCCCCCCCCACACACACATCAATGTTTTAAAAAAGTTTAATGACCCCCTCCCCTCAATCAAAGCAAAAGTTATAGTCATTGCATTTCTGGACAATTGCTGACAGAATATAGTATTAAAAATACTGGAGCATAATGAAAATGTTAGGCAACCCCTCCCCCTCCCCCCGGCCTCCAAACAGTTATCTGACAAGATCAGCGACCCTCCCCCTCCCCCCAAAAAAAAAAGAAAAAAAAAAAAAAAAGAGAATCAAAAAAGTTGAATGACCCCACACCTTAAATAATTACTCAGCCCTATAGTTGTGATCCAAGTCCTGCTCTCACAACTTTACATTTTACACCAGGTCACTGGCACACTTTTTGATCAATTCCTCATTTCTCATATACTTGCAGTGGAAGCACATTCAGCGCACAATGTTTATCACTCACACAATCACTCACTCACTCTTTCAAACCAATAACCTGTAGCTGCCGTTTTAGATACAAATTAGTATCTATAAAAAATTAGTTAATGCAGAAAGATTATCACGTAACTTCCCGACAACTGTTTATAAAATGTTTAAGGGTACTATGAACTTTTTAAGAGAAAAATATTCTATTTTCAGCTTTTTAATATTTATTATACTGTAAACTATGAAGAACAGTATGTTTTGAAATGAACCTTTTATAGTTTTCCCATTACAACCCATTTCGTGAAGACCAAGTCGGAGTGAAAAACAATGACTCATTCTCTGCAGGCTTATAAGGTTATATGGGCTAAGAATTAAATTTTTACATGATCATTGTTTTGTATGCTATAAATGATAAAGAAAAACATCTTTTCAAAATGAACCTTTTATCATCAATAGTTTTTCTTATATGGTACATTTTATAGACAGTAACTACTATCAATGTATATTGATTGGCCATGTTTAGAGCCCATTTTCTCAAAACTAAGTTAGCATAGTGAATTAATTTTTCTTTTTGTATTTCTCTAACGTGAAATCAAATTTTCACAAACGTGTATATATTTGAAGATATATGCATTCTGAAGAAAACCTTACTAGGGATTTTGATTTTTTTTTATTTCGTTGATGAATTATGAACGTTTTTGTATTAATTTGCAAGAAAATTCGGAAAATAAGTGGTTTTAAAACTTAAAATGCATGTAAAATGATAAAGGGGGGAAATATAAAAAAAATTGAGGCAAGGTTTTCTAGATAAATATACAAATTTTGTAACTGAATAGTGATTTTGGTGATTTTGATGTTTTACTATCAGTTATATGATTCACAGGCAAAGCTGTAATTTTTTCACTAATTGCTTTATAAAAAAATGTTTGTCAATCTATACAATTCAAAACATGTTGCGCCATTGGATTAGATAATTATCTTCAAAACAAGGTGTAATTTGTAAGAATTAAAGCAATAATGAGTGAGAAAATCAAAGTTTAATAAAACTAGAGCATATCTGTGTATGCATGCCCAAATTTTAGCCTCCCCTTATAATAGACGCCGGTAGACACAATCTTAAATCAAGAAACGCCACCCAAATTTGTAGGATCCCTTCAAATAGAAGCCTGGTATATAGACACAATCTTAAATCAATAAACGCCACTCGTATTAATGCCCTGTGCACTCCTTGACTCACCCATGCACACCCTGAGTGGCGTTTCTGATATTGATTATATTGATGGCATATACCCTGTGCATGGTTAGTACTGTGTTTGAAGTACTGGTAGTATACTGAATTGTGTTTGAATCCCAGATTTTAAACAAACGTCTCCTTTACCCTACACAATGTCATGTTGTCTAGAGGCTATGAAACTCGCTAGTACAGTATGCATGAGCAAAAGACAATAAAAACATTGTAGAATCATATTTAATGAAGTAAATGCAAGTTCCCAAGGAATACAAATTAAGAAGATAAACCCATTGAGTAAGTGAACGATCACAAACACGATACCAGGTGGTGGGGTCGTCCATTTTGGGGGGCTTCAGTACCCTCCCACGTTTTAGATAATTAGTTTTACCCCCCCCCCCCCACAATCAACATTTTTCAAAATTGAGTGACCCCCCTGCTTCCAATGAAAGCAAAAGTCCTCCTCTACATAGTCATTGCATTTCTGGACAGTTGCTGACAGAATATATTATTAAAAATACCAGAGCATAATATAAATGTTAGGCGACCCCCCCCCAACTGTAACCTCGACAAGATCAGCGACCCCCACAAAAAAATATAAAAAAATAAAAGGAACCGGAAAAGTTGTATGACCCCACACTTTTTTGGACGACACGTCGGACACCCCCGACCCCTCCGGTATCATTCTTTATGATCCTTCCCTAAGGAAGTAATCTGAGGACCCGGTTACACTGGTTGCCATTGTGTAAAATGGACCACATGGCTGGATTAATGGAGAGTGATCAGGAGAAAAGCTTAGCTCACAAATTTGACTTTGCAAATAATATGGATATGGACAGTGAAAGCCAACATAGGTGTACGTTGTGTGAGAAAACATTCAAGGGGGAAAAATATCTGAAAGTACACATGAGATATCACAATGGAGAGAAACCGTACAAGTGTGGTGAATGTGGCAAGTGTTTCAGTAGGAAATGTGACTTGAGCAGACACATGAAAATCCATTTAGTGGAGAAATATTATGAGTGCACAGTGTGCAAAAAGTCATTCCGTCACAGTGGACATCTAAAATGCCATATGAGAACCCATAGTGGTGAAAAACCCTATAAGTGTAGTAAATGTAGCAGTTGTTTTAGTAACAGTAGCAACTTGACCAGACACATGAGAACTCACACCGGGGAAAAGAATTATATGTGTAGTGATTGTGGGAAGTGTTTTAGACACGGTTACAATTTGACCGAACACATGATAATCCATACTGGGGAGAAACCGTATAAGTGTGGCAACTGTGGGAAATGTTTTAATCGAAATAGCAACTTAAATTCACACATGATTACACACTCTGATGAGAAAGCTTATGAGTGTGATGACTGTGGAAAATGTTTTAGTGAATCTGGGGTCTTGACCAGTCACATGAGAGTCCACATTGGTGAGAATAATCATGAGACTATAGTGTGTAATAAGTCATTCAGTCAAAGTGGTCATATGACGATCCATATGAGAACCCGCAGTGGTGACAAACCTTTTGGCAGTGGAGAGTGTGAAAAAGCTTTCCCTCACAGGTCTGCTGTAGACAATCATGTGTAGATTCAAGAGAAAAAAAAATTTAGATATGGTGAATAAGAAATGTTGTCTTGAAAATTCCACTTTCACAAGTTCATTCTTTCAGGAGAAAAGTTATTTGAATGCCACGTTTGTCACAAATCATTTACACAACGAGGCCACATCAAAAGACATCACATGACTGTACATGGTAAAATGTGAGAAACACTCTGGAACACTTTGTGGTGCAACCACTCACGTTAGAAAGAATCTTACAGGATTGCAGGATTAGAAAAATGTGTATCTTAATACCGTATTTCTGTGTTATGTAGTCTCTTCTCAACTTGTAGCCTCTCCTCAAATAGACAACGTGTTAGACACAATTTTTTATCAATAAATGCCTGTCTATATTAACGCCTACCGTATTTCCGGGTTTTGTACCCTAAGGTTTATTGTTTTCAACACATGTCTTGCATAGGCGTTTAAATGAGGGAGGATTATATTTGAAGGAGGCGTTAATTAATACAAAACAATTTGACCAACTTAACACACGGGAGAGAAGTAAGTTTACACAAGCAGTCCATCTCAGATGGCACCACATGGCTGTACATGCGAAAATGTGACAAATGTTTTGCTACAAGTTCTCATAAAGACCCACACACTGCTACACTCTGGAGAGAAATGCGTGACTCTGAGTGTGTTATTTCTCCACCATGTATAGACTGTTCATGGCGACATTTTGTGTAACAAATCTTCGTTTTTCAATTGTTCATAGAGTCTGTCTCAAATGTACAGTGTAAGTTTGAACATTAGAATCTCTCTTTATCGTCATGTATACCTTTGCAGAGTTTTGCACTCATTTTAGTACATTTTTATTGTGTTTAGAATAAGAATAAAATTTTAAAGGTTTAAACTCAAAAGTTGCGTGTTCATCGGAAGTATGGTTACACACTAACATAGAAACAAACAACATACCAACAGTCAGTGTCTTACATTTTATTATTTCACAACTTTGACATTTTTTTCTTTATAGAGTCCACTGTTATGTTTAAACAGATGGAGTCTTTAAATCTCTCATGTTTTCATTATTTGATGCACCACGCCGTAACCCGGGTTACCGTGATACCCCGGCCCGTGACAATAATAAAAAATGCATTTTTGAGCTAATTAATTTTTTTTTCAACATCAACACCCCGGCATACCGTGATGATTGGTAGGCTGCTGTGGTATCAAATTTTGTTAATATTCATAAGTAAAATGTTTAAGTTTTGTCACAATAGAAACATCTTATTTATTCTTAATTTATCAAAACTTGATTTCCAACCTAGTACATTGTGACAAAACGAAAATGCACATCGCCGTCATTCTTTTGGTGGTCTGCTTTTTAGCACTCTGAGGATCAGAGGTTCATTCTGAACATTCTGAACCTCTGATCCTCAGAGTGCTTTTTAGCAACGACCGATATTCGGAAATATCACGGGAGAAACGGGGCATTACGACATGCTGGGGTTTGCATTTCACGGCACCCCGAATCATCATACGGACCCCGGGTTACGGCGTGGTGCATCATTTGTGTATATTTGTCTACTGCTTGAAAAATCCAAAAGTTAAAACGTACATAAATATATTAATTTTAATTTAGAAGCAATAGCTTCCTGATCACAAGTAATTTAAATTTCGAAGCAATTGCTTCCTGATCACAAGTAATAAATATAGATAAATGAATAAATGAATATTACATTCAGTACATTAAAATAGTATTGTTGTTTCCAAGGAATTGAGGTTGATGAGAACGTCTAGTAAAAAAAAAAGTTTAGTGAATCATCACAAAATTTTGCTCACAGATAGATAATAATTTATAATAATGGAAAAAATAATATTAACACACATCTTCAGGCTAGATTTTATTATAAAAATATTTGTGTCAATATTTTTGTGATATATTACAATGCGAATGAAAGGAATGGCTGACCTGTCGCAATTCAAGCTGCAATTTCTAAAAAGCTTTCATGTGAATTGCTGTAAAACTAATTTTCCTTAAAGCTTAAACTATATACTATCAAAAAATAGCAAAATAATGACACCTCTTCAGGCTAGTTTTTGAGATATAATTATTTAAAAAAGGTATTTAATATCCTCAACGTGTGATATTACAATAAATAAGTATATGCACTTAGATTTACACACAACATATTGTTATAATGCCAGAATAAATATTGGTTATTGTTAACATTAAATCAGTGACTTTAGTAAGATAATAAAACTATAATTAGGTTTCAAATGCATAAATAAAGTACTATAGAATAAAATCACTAACAAAGATCGTCAATCCAAGTGTTATCCATAGATGCGTTTCTAGTAAAAAAAACGTTTTGTGAATCAACACAAAACTTTGCTCACTGATAGATGATAATTCATAATAATGGAAAAAAATAACATTTAACACACATCTTCAGGCTAGATTTTATTATAAAACAATATTTGTGTCAATTTTACTACTTGTGCAATGTTTAGCCAGCAGGTGGCAGCATTATATCACTGTTATGATCAATAAGCTAACAGGTGGCAGCACTGTGTGGCAGTGGTTTTATTGCTTGCCACTGCTTGCCGCTAGAGGGCACCACATGGATGTTCTCAAGAACCTTAACATCATATGTTATGTGTAAGGTTTGTAGTCCATGCATGTGCATATTCAGTCTACATTTACAATCATAAAATAATAAAAATCTCAAACTCCTACACTTGTAACCACTCACTCATACACTCACTGTTTATAAAATGTTTAAAGGAAAAGCAGTTCTTAAGATAGGGTCTAAGTTACTTACAGTATCCTAATTAATATTATTCATTACTCTCATTCTCAATAAACTCCAAAATATTATTAAAAGTGATTTGTGTTACCCCTGGCGTGTAATGGTCAAGTTTTGAATTTAATAAGCATTAATTGTTTATAAATGTTTAAAGGAAAAACAGTTCTTGAGATAGGTTCTGATTTACTTACAGTAGCCGCCATAATGTGAGAGTCACAAACATGGACATTGCTAAAAGCATTATGTTGAAAGGGCACAATGTGAGTATGTGTTCAAATATTCCTTCAGATCACATAAAACATTGGACAAACTAGAGCATATCTGTGTGTGTATTTTGCCGGACTTCAGAGTCTTATGGCCTCTGCCCCAATTTTAGTCTCCCCTTATAATAGACGCCGGTAGACACAATCTTAAATCAAGAAACGCCACCCAAATTTGTAGGCTCCCTTCAAATAGAATCCGGGTATAAAGACACAATCTTAAATCAATAAAAGCCACTCGTATTAATGCCCCATCACACCCTGACTCACCCATGCCCACCCTCTGAGTCGCGTTTCTGATATTGATTATATTGATGGCATATACCCTGTGCATGCATGTGTGCATGCATGGCATGGTTAGTACTGTGTTTGAAATGCTGGTAGTATACTGAATTGTGTCAGAATCCCAGATTTTAAACAAACGTCTCCTTTACCCTAGACATGTTGTCTAGAGGCTTTGAAACTCGCTAAGTACAGTATGCATGAGACAAAAGACAAAAGACAATAAAAACATCATATTTAAGAAAGTAAATGCAAATTCCCAATGAATACAAATTAAGAAGATAAACACATTGAGTAAGTGAACGATCATAAATACGATATCAGGTGGTGGGGTCGTCCATTTTTGGGGCTCAAAGCAAAAAGACAAAGTTCAGTACCCTCCCACGTTTTAGATAATTAGTTTTACATTTTTGAAAATTGTCATAGTCATTGCATTTCTGGACAGTTTCTGACAAAATATATTATTAAAAATACCAGAGCATAATATAAATGTTAGGAGACCCTCCACCCCCCACAGTTATCTTGACAAGATAAGCGACCCTCCCCCCCAAAAAAAAAAAAAAAAAAAAAAATAGATAAATAAAAGGAATCAGAAAAGTTGGATGACACCACACTTTTTTGGAACGACACCCCGATATCATTCTTTATGATCAATTCCTAAGGAAGTAGTCTGAGGACCCAGTTACACCGGTTACCATTGTGAAAAATGGACCATATGGCTGGATTGAGTGACAGGGATCAGGAGGAACGAGGCACTCACAAATCTGACTTTACACAAAATATGGATATGGACAGTAAAAGCCAACGTCAGTGTACAGGGAAGAGAAATTATGAGTGCAACGTGTGCAAAAAGTCATTCAGTCATAGTGGGAGTCTAAAATGCCATATGAGAACCCATAGTGGTGAAAAACCTTATAACTGTAGCGAATGTAGCCAGTGTTTTAGTGTCTGTAGCAGCTTGACCAGACACATGAGAACTCACACCGGGGAGAAGAATTATATGTGTAGTGATTGTGGGAAGTGTTTTAGTAACAGTAGCAATTTGACCGAGCACATGAGAATCCATACTGGGGACAAACCGTATGAGTGTGGCAACTGTGGGAAATGTTTTAATCAAATTAGCACCTTAAATTCACATATGATTACACACTTTGATGAGAAAGCTTATGAGTGTGGTGACTGTGGAAAATGTTTTAGTAAAAGTGGGGCCTTGACCAGTCACATGAGAAACCACATTGGTGAGAATAATCATGGGACTATAGTGTGCAATAAGTCATTCAGTCAAAGTGGTCATATGACGATCCATATGAGAACCCGCAGTGGTGACAAACCTTATGGCAGTGGAGAGTGTCAAAAAGCTTTCTCTCACAGGTCTGCTGTAGATAATCATGTGTAGATTCAAGAGAAGAACCATTTGAATATGGTGAATGAGAAATGTTTTCCTGAAAATTCCACTTTCACAAGTTCATTCTCTCAGGAGAAAAGTTATTTGAATGCCATGCTGTCACAAATCATCTACACAAGGAGGTCACCTCAAAATACATCACATGACTGTACATGGGAAAAAGTGAGAAACAATATGAAACACTTTATGGTGCAACCACTCACAAAGAATCCTACAGGATTACAGTATTGCAAAAAATTGTATCTTAATACCATATTTTTGTGTTATGTAGTCTCTTCTCAACTTGTAGCCTCTCCTCAAATAGACAGCGGGTTAGAGTAAGACACAATTTTATATCAATAAATGCCTCTCTCATAGTAACGCCTACCGTATTTCCGGGTTTCGTAGCCTAGGGTTTATTGTTTTCAACACATGTCTAGCATAGGCGTTTACATGAGGGAGGAGTGTATTTGAAGGAGGCGTTAATTAACGCAAAACAATTTGACCAACTTAACACACGGGAGAAAAGTCAGTTTACACAAGCAGTCCATCTCAGAAGGCACCACATGGCTGTACATGCTAAAATGTGACAAATGTTTTGCTACAAGTTCTCATAAAGACCCACACACTGATATACTTTGGAGAGAAATGTGTGATTTTACTCTGAACGTGTTATTTCTCCACCATGCATAGACTGTTCATGACGACATTTTGTGTAACAAATCTTCGTGCTTCAATTTTTCATAGAGTCTTTCTCAAATGTATAGATTAGTGTAAGTTTGAACATTAGAATCTTAGGCCTGCCGCATTTCAGTTTGTTCTTTATCATCATGTATATCATTGCAGAGTTTTGCAGTCATTTTATTACATTTTTGTAGTGTTTAGAATAAGAATAAAGTTTTAAATTTTTAAACTCAAAAGTTGCGAGTTAATCAGAAATATGGTTACACACTAACATAGAAACAAACAACACACTAGTAGTAGTCAGTTCTTATATTTATTATTTCACAATTTTGACCTTTTTACTTTGTAGATTCCACTGTTATGTCTAAACAGATGGAGTCTTCAAATCTCTTATGTTTTGTTACTTGAAAGGTTTGTCTAAGCGCCATCCACATTAGTCACAAATGATGTAGATAAATGTAAATGTGGTGATTTATGGGTTGAGTCATTAGTTAATGCCCCGGGGGCCGGGGGGTAAAAAGAAAACTGTGGGGGGAGGTGATATGTTTAAATAATGTTGCGGGGGCCAGCAGTTTGAAAACAAATGCTGTGTCTGGGGGTGGGGGTGGGGGGTGGGTGTGTCAGAAGTTTGAATTTGTATGTTGTGTGTAAGGGGGGGGGTGTCAGAAGTTTGAATTGAAAAAAAAATTGGAGGGTTAAATGAACTGATTTATAGATTATTTAGTGGTGGGGTTTGGCGGTTGAAATATTTGGATCGGTCCTTATGGCATCATCAAGTCTCCACCACATTAGTGGGCACATTTGACATGGATGTCTGTGGAAAACAATTGAACTATTCTTTTAAAAAACGAAAAAAAACTTCAAATCTATTTTTTTCTAATTTCCCTGTTGCTGGGTAACTTCTTCAGATTGCATAATAAAATATTCCATATTCATGAATGTTGTCAGCACAGCTTTCTGTGGAAAATAATCAACCTTTCAGGCTGCACCGTTTCATTTGTGGAAGAAGATGCCTTCATGCCACTCTATTAGCATATAGCAAATAGAGATTCTCACAGTACGCAAGAAAATAATGACAATTTACTGATCAAAATAAATTCTCAATAGATTAAGAAGCCCTATACGGTTTATGGTGGCCAACAAAGACTTCCACACATTTATATTATTATTAGCCGTTGCTCCCTTTCAAAGTCCTATGTCTGGCAGCGGAGCTAGCTACAGTACATGGGCTCTCATAGTATTGCCTAAACAACATCTTCATTAAAAAAAACAATCCCGCATCACACGTTCTATTTGCTTCATATTCCACAGAGTTTCCATTTCAAATAGATTTTCTTGTATTGATTAAATCTGGATTTCCTCATATTGCTCCATCATTTCTTTTATAAAGTTTATATCATTATACCAGGACATAAAAAGACAAAAATGAATTATGTGTTGAGTGTTTGAGGGATCTTTAGTTTTGTTCTGTCACATATACATACAAGCGGGGACGTCGGAAATTCATATTTCAGGCATCATTTGAATTGGTGGTTGGGCTTGGGGGGGGGGGGGTCATAAATACTTAACCGACTGGTTTTCATGTAAATCTGGAGTGAAGCAGGGTGATGGTTTGTCACCTACCTATTGCAATATCTTGCTTAACGATTTAGTAAGACACTTAACAAATACTGGTATTAAATGTAATACAGACTTAGTAAACATCCTCTTACATGCTGATGACATTGTCATTCTGGCTGAAAAAGAAAACAGAATTGCAGACTCTGATAGATCATGTATATAATTGGTGGAATAAATGGCGTCTTCAAATCAATGAAAAGAAAAGTCAGGTAGTCCATTTCCGAAAACAGAGCTCTGAAAAGTCAAGTCATATTTTTCGTTGTGGATATAAGATCCTGAATACAGTAACTCAATATAAATACTTAGGATGTACCTTACATGAGAATATAGACTATACCACATATGCCAATATACTTGGGGATGCAGCAGCAAGAGCTCTTGGCGGTGTGATAAACAAATGTCTGAAACAAAATAGTTTAAATTACAAATCATTCACAAAGGTATATGAAACTGGTATTACACCAATAATGGATTATGCTTCAGGCGTGTGGGGCTTTAGAAACTATGATAAGCCCAATGTCATCCAGAATAGAGCCCAATGTTCCTTCCTTGGCGTGCATAGATATACTAGTAATGTGGTAATCAATGGTGACATGGGATGGGCTGCGCCAATAGTTAGAAGAAAACTGAACATACTCAGGTTATGGGCCAGGCTAGAACATATGCCAGACACACGTCTGACGAAAAGAATTTATTTGTTGGATAGAGGGCAAAAGGGCAATAATTGGTCAAAGGACTGTAAGAAAGTTTTCAAGTAAATTGGAGAGGACAATCTCTCATTAACAGATGGTAAAACTGTAAACATTAAGGTTGATGAGAACGTCTAATTAAAAAAAAGTTTTGTGAATCATCACAAAACTTTGCTCACTTATAGATAATAATTTATAATAATGGAAAAAAATAATATTAACACACATCTTCAGGCTAGTTTTTATTATAAAAAATATTCGTGTCAATATTTTTGTGATATATTACAATGCGAATGAAAGGAATGGCTGACCTGTCGCAATTCAATCTGCAATTTCTGAAAAACTTTCATGTGAATTGCTGTAAAACTAATTTTCCCTTCAAGCTTATACTATATACTATCAAAAAATAGCAAAATAATGATACCGCTTCAGTCTAGTTTTTGAGATATAATTATTTAAAGAAAGGTATCTAATATCCTCAACGTGTGATATTACAATAAATAAGTATATGCACGTAGATTTACACACAATATAGTGTTATATTGCCAGAATAAATATTGGTTATGGTTATTTGAACATTAAATCAGTGACTTTAGTAAGATAATAAAACTATAATTAGGTATCAAATGCATAAATAAAGTGCTATCGAATAAAATTACTAAGAAAGAGCATCAATCCAAGTGTTATCCATAGATGCGTTTCTAGAAAAAAAAAGTTTTGTGAATCATCACAAAACTTTGCTCACTGATAGATAATAATTTATAATAATGGAAAAGAATAATATTAACACACATCTTCAGGCTAGATTTTATTATAAAAGAATATTTGTGTCAATATTTTTGTGATATATTACAATGCGAATGAAAGGAATGGCTGACCTGTCGCAATTCAATCTGCAATTTCTAAAAAACTTTCATGTGATTTGCTGTAAAACTAATTTCCCTTCAAGCTTAAACTATATACTATCAAGAAATAGCGAAATAATGATACCTCTTCAGGCTAGTTTTTGAGATATAATTATTTTAAAAAAAGGTATCTAATATCCTCAACGTGTGATATTACAGTAAATAAGTATATGCACGTAGATTTACACACAATATATTGTTATAATGCCAGAATAAATATTGGTTATGGTTATTTGAACATTAAATCAGTGACTTTAGTAAGATAATAAAACTATAATTAGGTATCAAATGCATAAATAAAGTGCTATAGAATAAAATTACTAAGAAAGCGCATCAATCCAAGTGTTATCCATAGATGCGTTTCTAGTAAAAAAAAGTTTTATGAATCATCACAAAACTTTGCTCACTGATAGATAATAATTTATAATAATGGAAAAAAATAATATTAACACACATCTTCAGGCTAGATTTTATTATAAAAAAATACTTGTGTCAATTTTACTACTTATGCAATGTTTAGCCAGCAGGTGGCAGCATTATGTCACTGTTATGATCAATAAGCTAACAGGTGGCAGCACTGAGTGGCAGTAGTTTTATTGCTTGCCATTGCTTGCCACTAGAGGGCACCACATGGATGTTCTCAAAACCTTAAAGCTCTAGTAGAGAGAAGTAGATGAACATTGAAGAAACCTGGAAAACAATTAAATTCACAACCTAAACTGAGAACTTTTAGACTATTTAAATCAGTAATGACCTCTGAAAATTATGTAACATCCAATATTCAGGCAGATCATTTATTGCTAAGTTAAGATCAAGCACATTATCTATTCGTATTGAGACTGGGAGGTTTGAAAGACTTAAAGAAAGTGAAAGAAAATGCAAACTCTGTAAAGATAATAAGATAGAGAATGAATTTCATTTTATTTTCGAATGTCAGTTGTACGATAACCTCCATAGTGATTTTCTCAACCATGTTTATAAATTTGTAACAGACTTCAATAATTTAGATTTGAATGATAAGTGGAGTACTTTAATGATGGACAAAAGAATTATTAGTAAATTTGGCTTTTATATTGAAGATTATTTTGAATTACATAACTCATTATTGATTCAGAATAATTAACTGTACTGACTTGCTTTTGTTTACCTTGTTTATATATGTGACATGTAAGCCACCTAGGCTGGCTGGTATACTGTTTTTGTACATATTTGTTTCACTGCTGTTTTATACCAGATCTCGATAAATAAATAAAAATAATAACTAAATAATAATAATACCCGAGCCCCAATTGGGTTGGTTAAGACTATACACACGAGGTCTGTAGGCTATGAACTCAATAGACTCGACCAGCCAGCCTCACTTTGACGGGGCCACGTGGCGGAGTTCGCTGTACGTTGGTCTGTGTTGCGCGAGACTATGAACTCAACTCAGAATTCAGCCAAAAATTCAGCACGAAATTCAGCAAAATGCACCTGGATAACCCCGTTTTGCGTAAGGTTTTGAACGAATGACGTACATCACGTTCAGATAACTACGTCATACGTAATGTTGATAAACGTGGTCACTGCACCTATTGTAATCAATAATGGATAAGGTAACACTTTTATATCGGCTAAGGAGAAGTAATTACACAAATAAAAACAATGATACTTCTATTTTCAAAATTTACATAGAAATGTCAAGGTACGTTTAACAGTTTAATGAGGATACTACATGTAGCTGTCATTATCCCGCTGAACGATGCCACATGAAATCCGGTGGTATGTCTGCGAATGTACGTTTATCAAAACGGGTTCAATATTTAAGGTTATGGAGCTTATAAAACTGCACAATCCTTCTTACACGCATGTAAAATTTACTACTGAATCCGATTCCACGCATAATAGATGTTTACTTACAACATTTCTGAGTGAAAACGTTTTAAAACATGTGTTGTAATATTCCCGGGATCGGCAAAATATCTGCGTAGTTGACACCACATTTTATTCGTTTTCAAAGAAACACACGGTATAGGCGCTCAGCTTTCATGACACTGCTGTCAAACACCTTATCTGTGATCCGACATTTGAATTGTCATGAAATATCAATTTTAGAAGACACAAACCAAACATCTGTCCGTGTGTCGTGCGAGCGTCATCGTACAAAAAATGTTGATAATGCAAGAATATGAACTTACGAGGCTGGATTTTGCGGCCTGTGTTCCTCTGCTGGTACTCCCACAGTGCCTAACATTTGATTAAAATCACGAATTTTCTGCACATAAACAAAACATAATATGAGGGGTGTGGGCCTTAAGCAACTGCTTATGCATACATATTATGTTTAATTTCCGAAGTGGTGGGGGTTCCTATGTTAGATTTGCCAACCTGTTTGGGGGGGGGGTCAGAATTTCATAAAGTCGCCGTTTAAAAAAAGTATGAGCCCCCCGCGTCTTAAATAATGACTCAGCCCTATTGTCGTGATCCAAGTCCTGCTCTCACAACTTTACATTTTACACCAGGTCACTGGCACACTTTTTGATCAATTCCTCATTTCTCACATACTTGCACTGGCAGCACATTAAGCGCACAATGTTTATCACACGCACAATCACTCACTCACTCCTTCAAACCAATAACCTCTACCTGCCTTTTTAGATTATACTAGTAGGTAAATTAGTAAATGCAGAAAGATTGAACCATGCTGGTTACTGCAAGTTATCACTAGACTTCTTGACCACTGTTTATAAAATGTTTAAAGGAAAAGCAGTTCTTGATATAGGGTCTGAGTTACTAACAGTAGCCATATGTGAGAGTTACAGACATTTACATTACTAAAAGCATAATGTTGAAAGGGCACAGTGTGAATATGTGTTCAAATATTCCTTCAGATCAAATAACATATCGGACAAACTAGAACATATTTCTGTACTTATTTTGCCGTATTTCAGTGTTTTGTGCCCTCTGCCCAAAATTTTTAGCCTTCCCTTATTGTAGACGCCAGGTCAGACACAATCTAAATCAATAAAAGCCACTCTCGTATTAACGCCCCATGCACACCCTCTGACTCGCCCCATGCACACCCTGCACAAACAATGTTTTCTAATTCCGAGAACTGATTATTGATTAGAGGTGGTAGCAAAGAGCATTAACTATCTCTGGTGGTAGTACAGAGTGTCTGATATTGATTATAAGTATTTGTGGTATACGCTGTGCAAGGTTAGTACTGTTTATGAAGTGCTGGTAGTTTACTGAATTGTGTAGGAATTCCAGATTTTAAAACAACGCCTCCTTTGGGCCTTTGCTAGACATGTTGCATGCCTAGAGGCTTTGAAACGCGCTAATACAAGTATGCAAAAGCAAAAGACAATAAAAAACATTGTTGAATCATCTTTGAGGAAGGAAATACAAGTTCCCTAGGAATACAAGAAACCCGGCGGTATCATTATTTATGATCGTGGAAGTAGTCTGAGGACCTGGTTACGCCAGTTACCATTGTGAAAAAATGGCTGGATTGAGTGAGATTGAGCAGGAGAAAGGCGGGACTCCTGAATATAACTTGATACAAAATATGGATATGAATAGTGAAAGGCAACATCAGTGTACGGTGTGTAAGAAAAAATACAAGCGGAAAAGATATCTGAAAATACACATGAGATATCACACTGGGGAGAAACCGTACAAGTGTGGTGGATGTGGCAAGTGTTTCTGTAGGAAATGTGACTTGACCAAACACATGAAAATCCACACAAGGGGAAAAAATTATGAGTACAAGTGTGATGAATGTGGCAAGTGTTTCAGTAGAAAATCTGACTTGACCAAACACATGAAAATCCAAACGGGGCTGAAAAATTATGAGTGCACAGTGTGCAAAAAGTCACTCAGTCATAGTGGACACCTAAAATGCCATATGAGAACTCATAGTCGTGAGAAACCTTATAAGTGTGGTGAATGTAGCGAGTGTTTTAGGGTCAGTTGGGCCTTGACCAGACACATGAGAACTCACAACGAGGTGAAGAATTATGAGTGTCTTGACTGTGGGAATTGTTTTAGTAACAGTAGCAACTTGACCGAACACGTGATAGTCCATACTGGGGAGAAAGCTTATGAGTGTGGTGACTGTGGAAAATGTTTTAGTCAAAGTGGTGCCTTGACCAGTCACATGACAATCCACGTTGGGGAGAAGAATCATGAGACTATAGTGTGCAATAAGTCATTCAGTCAAAGTGGTCGTATGACGATCCATATGAGAACCCGCAGTGGTGACAAACCTTAATATTGCAGTGGAGAGTGTGAAAAAGCTTTCTCTCACAGGTCTGCTGTAAATAATCACATAAATGTAAATTCAAGAGAAAAAACATTTGAATATGGTGAATGAGAAATGTTTTTTTCTGAAAATTCCACCCTCACAAGTTCATTATCTCAGGAGAAAAGTTATTTGAATGCCACATCTGTCACAAATCATCTACACAAGGAGGCCACCTCAAAAGACATCACATGACGGTACGTGGTAAAAAATGAGAAACAATCTGGGACGCTTTATGATGCAACCACTCATGTTAGAAAGAATCTTACAGGAATACAGGATTACAAAAATATGTATCTTAATACCGTATTTCTGTGTTATGTAGTCTCTTCTGAACTTGTAGCCTCCCCTCAAATACCGGTTACCTCAGGCACCGGTTTAGACACAATTCTATATCAATAAATGCCTCTCTCATATTAACGCCTACCGTATTTCCCGATTTTGTAGCCCAGGGTTTATGGTTTTCAACACATGTCTAGCATAGGCGTTTAAGTGAGGGAGGAGTGTATTTGAACGAGTCGTTAATTAACGCAGAACAATTTGACCAACTTAACACGTGTGAGAGAAGTCAGTTTACACAAGCAGTCCATCTCAGAAGGCACGACATGGCTGTACATGCTAAAATGTGACAAATGTTTTGCTACAAGTTCTCATAAAGACCCACACACTGATATAGTCTGGAGAGAAATGTGTGATTTTACTCTGAATGTGTTATTTCTCCACCATGTATAGACTCTTCATGACGACATTTTGTGTAACAAATCTTCGTTTCAATTGTTCATAGAGTCTGTGTCAAATGTATAGTATAATGTATAGTGTAATGTATATAGTGTTTTACTACATGTATTCATTTGAAAATGTGTGATTTTAGCCGTAATGAATCATACGTAGGCTACTTTAGGCCTGCTGCATTTCAGTACATTTTATTTGATTGTCTTAATTTGTGTTTAGAATAAATGTTCAGGTCAGCGCAGTAAGAAGTTTATTCATGTCTTTCCAAGATATTCTTTGATCAGATTCTGTGTGACAAAGCAGAGTTCATAAAGTCTGTTTCAAGTATAGCGTAAGTTTGAAACGCCAGTATATTGAGCCTGCTGCATTTCAGGTTATTCTGTATCGCTAAATTATTGCAGAGACGTGCACCCATTTTAGTATATTTGATGTTGTTATGTTCAGAATAAGAATACAGTTTTAACCTCAAAAGTTGCATGCTAAGCAGTACATTTCTTATTTTGATGTGTATAGAATAAGAATTTTATAAAGTTTTAATCTCAAAAGATACATGTTAAGCAGTATATTTTATTGTGTTTATAATAAGAATAAAGTTTTAATCTCAAAAGTTGCATGTTAAGCAGTATATTTTTTTCATTGTGTTTTGAGTAAGAATAAAGTTTTACCATCAAAAGCAGCATGTTAATCTGAAGTGTGGTTACACACTGACATAATACAGACAACACATGCAACAGTCAGTTTCCCACATGTTATTATCAACATTTTGACTTTGTAGTGTCCACTCTATACAAGTATATCCAAAAATATGGAGTTTTAAAAAGAAATACCTAAAAGTGTACTAGTACTAGTAACTTATTTAATCTGATCACCACCCTTAGTCCTCACAAAGGTTATATAGATAGAACCAAGGGCTATATAGTAGCAGTAAAACGACAGGCCAAATCTCTCAGCAGCGAGCTGTAACAATTAGGTCAAGCGGCTGAACAGTTGTCTCTGAAAACCCATCCTTGGTCAGTTATCATCTCAACCTAGAGGTTGTGGATCTGAATCCCACATAAGGATGAAATTCTTGTCTCACAACCTCAGAGTCGTGAGTTCGAGTCCCGCCAAGGTCACTTCATATAGTCAAATGGAAGCTTAGGCTTGTAAAAATCTGTCTTCATCTATCGTGTTAGATATATGCTTGAAAGATGTGAGAGGTAATGTAGAAAACGAATTTAACAGGCATTGGGAATGATGTGATATTATGTATTCATAATGTAACAAGTTAAAATGCACATTACAACAACTAAAAATAATATAGTATGCAAATAGACAAGCAAAACATGAAAAAATGAATACTACTGATCACATGCACGTACACAAAAATACTGAGGAATTACTGATATTACTGACAATAGATAAAAAAAATACAAAAAAGAGTAGCAATAAAAGTGTTGGAACTCAAAAGTCCGAGTTACTTTATTTCTGCACGAGTACTACCTAAAAATCAGCTTTTTCTATATAATCATTTTTGTACCAAGTCAGTTGAGCCACTTTCGGTACTATTTCTCATTTTGCAACTTCTTATCATCTTCAAAAACGCATGATTTTATAAGCGAGAACTTGTTCCTCTCATTTTAAAATAGACCTATAGTGCTTGTGCAAATGAAGTGATGCACGCAGACAGCTGTATAGGCTACAGCTATAAGCTAAGCCTTTAAAGTAGAGCGTTTGTATCCGCTACGGTCATAGGCACCACGCAGGCACAACAATTTTTGGCCACTTATGGGTTGATGGAAGGGGGGGGGGGGCGCTGCATCATTCCTCTTATCAGTCTGCACACCGTGGCTAGAGTGCACCAGAGCCTGGACCTACAGGAAGAGCGTGAGCAGCAGAGCCCCAGCCACCAGGACGCCCGCCGCCCTCAGAGCCCCCGCCAGCCCCCGGCTCGCGCCGTTACACGTAGGCTGGTCACAGAAGCACGTCTTGCCGCCGTCTTCCTCGTCCACACAGCCTTTGTCCTCCTCCGTGATTAGGGCGTTCACCTTACAGCCCCTGTTTACGCTGCCGCCCGCGGTGTACGTCTTGGTGCACAGCCCGCACGTGTTATCGGGCGGCTCCTGGTTCTCCCCCGCCGTCAGCACGCCGGTGTACACCTTGGTGGTCACGGGCGGGAACTCCGGCTCACGCGCGATGTTGTCTCCAGGCGTGTACGGGTCGGGGCAGTCGGTGCAGAAGTAGCACGGCAATCCTTTCTCTTCTTTGCCCAAGCAGCCACGGTAGTCGTAGATTAAGGTCAGCAGCAGAGACAGGCTCAGGGTTTGTGTAGTCTTCATTTTCTGCTCCAATGACTACGATTTTTGTAAAAATTCTTTCAGCTTTTCCCGTGTGCTTGTTTTTTTTCTTCTACGATTTATGTTTGCTTATAAATGCCATTAATAACGAATAATGAAGTATTTTGTCTTTGCTCTGGACTAAAACTACTGAACTACAGACTCTGATCAAAATCAACGTTTGTACGTTTGATACTGTATCAAAGATATTGATTAGTGTTGGCAGATCTAAGTCCATATGCTTGACTGCACCAAACGTCTTGATCCACGTTCTCAGGAAACGGTAAACGTAAAAAACTTATTGACATGTCTTTAGATCAAAGTGTGAGCTGTGGCCACCGCAAAAATAATAATGGAAATGGAAATGGAAAAGCAGCTTCCATACATGTTCACGCTATTGTACGAGTTAAGGCATCGAGTCATATATTTATCATGGGGTAGTTTTTTTCCAAGAAAAAAACACACATTTACACAATTAGAAATGTGTATTTCACTTAATGATAAATCTGAATTCCACATAAATGAAGCATGCTTTTGCGCTTTGGTTTGCAAGGTGTGTGTTTAATTTGTGAAAAGTGAATCAATGTTGGTAAATATAACTACATACCGTATTTGTGTTGTGTTTCACGAGACCTGTACAATATTCATAGATGTACACCCTGGCACCATATTCACCAGTTAACTCTGTTAGTTTTGACTTCATGTACGATGCATTTCGTTTAATGTTTCATTAATTCGCTGTCACATTTCATCATTTGACCACAACAACAACGACACACAATAAAAGTATAATACATCGTTTACATGGCAGACTAATACGCGTTTCCACATCATCTTACTGTTCTGGGGTAATGCACACTAACTGTACAGTAGACCCTGTATAACAAGACCACCTCACCGTGACCTACACATTTACATTTGTCTGACCACCCGTCTGCTAACTCTTTGCTGCACTCCATATTCACGAGTTAACCCTATTGTTATGTTGTCTCCCTGTCTCATGTGTCTCGTTTAATGCTGCATGAACTCACTGTCCCCTGTCATCAACTTTTACAATACAAACACTGGCAGTTCCAGAGTGTTGCAAGGGGGGGGCACCCCTGTACTACCTGGATCTGCCTATATGTCATTGATACATGATAATGGCAGAATAATTGTTTCAGTCATTCAATATTGCCACACAGTTTATATTGCCACACATAGTGGACTGAATCAGCTACACATCATCTGATTAGGTCCAATGTTATTAGAATCGACTGGACAGTAGAACCATGGTAATAAGATCACCCAGGGACAGTCGGCACACAGTATCACAGGTGACCCATTTAGCCAGGCTCACAGTTGTATCCTTTTGAAGGTTCAGCATCTAAATATCCGTCTATTAATATGACTCCGGTCCCTTGTCAAAGTGGAGGTTACACTGTACAATTCCATTTGTGTACAACTCCATTTGTGCGCGTTCACACATCACCATATTTGCCCCAATGTCATAAAAATCCCTGGTAAATGATGCTGATTTCCGGGTGCCTTTCATAGTGTCATGGCGACACGGTTGTTTTTACGTGACCTCTGACAGTGGCATGCTGGGTAATTGAGAATCATCGCCAGGTCATTGTTAGGACATTCGGGTTGTTTAATGCCAGTTTTCTGCATCTATGTGGTGGGTTTACACTCGATATTATACTTACTTAATGGAGAATGATCACCACACGCCATGTACACAGGGTCACATTTGTCCTTTACTGCATTTTTATGTGATGAGAGAATTTGCAACATAATCAATATTTAGCTGCAGGGTAAAAGGTGCAATTTGATGCTTGGATCTTGATATGTTGCTGTTGTTGTTGTTGTTGTTGTTGTTGTTGTTGTTGCTGTTGTTGTTGTTGTTGTTGCTGTTGTTGTTGCTGTTGTTGTTGTTGTTGTTGTTGTTGTTGTTGTTGTTGTTGTTGTTGTTGTTGTTGTTGTTGTTGTTGTTGTTGTTGTTGTTGTTGTTGTTGTTGTTGTTGTTGTTGTTGTTTGTTGTTGTTGTTGCTGTTGTTGCTGTTGTTGTTGTTGTTGTTGTTGTTGTTGTTTTCTTCCGCTGCTGTTGCTGCTGCTGCTGCTGCTGCCGCTGCTGCTGCTGCAACAATCAATGTCATGTAACTCTAGAGTAGAGGACAAGAGGAAAAACATTTGCTACGAAAGCGGCCTGTTCTTACTTGGCCTCAGCGTGCTGGAGAATCATCACTCAGCCCGGCCGCAATGTTCTCACTGCCATTTTATGTGATGAGAGAATTTGTGCCTAAATTGATAAATAAAAGAGTAAAACAGCATTTGCTATATATGGCTTCTGCAAGTTATTCTGTCATATAGATTCTGTTTCTGTTCGTTTTTCTGCCATGGTCATAGTGATGTGTGTGTTGTATGAGCTTGAGTGTGCTGCGGTCATTGGCGGTGATAGTCTCAGAATAGCTGACCTTTGTTAAACATGAGAGTGTCCCATGGAGAATATGTCTACCATCCTGCTAAATTGTGTTGCTAATTTAAACCAGCTACTATCAAACTAGCGTGCTCGTCTCTATTGAAGGGCAGTCTGCAGTATGGTGTCTGCAGTCACACATCATTACGCCGAGATGTGGTCATTACCCACTGAGGCCAGTGTACACAGTTTACTGAGCTCTACAATTGGATTCCCACTTCTTTGGCTTCAGGCTTCAATGACGGAAGCCTGGCAGTAACATAGACTAACAACCGGGCTATTCATACAGACGCACGGAGAAATAGTGAGCAAAAGTCAACAACAATGTGAAGTGAACCTCCATCGAGCTCAATGTCACATGTCATCAATAGGGCGCGTGGTTGTGGGCTTTCTTCATTCGCCACGTCTTTCTGTTCCATCTTGTGCGTGTAGGACTCTGTGGCTGAGCAGTGGTCAGCAGGTCATGAGTTCGAGTCCCGACCGCTGCGTCTGGTGGTGAATGAACTCATCCCTGTATCTGAGTTGTGATCAGCAGGTCGTCAGTTTGAGTCCCGCCTGGGTCTGTGTCTAGTGGTGAGTGAACTCAATCCGTTAAGCTATGGGAGCTGTTGCTGAGTAGATTACCTATGTCTACAATAGCTTTGAGTGATGAAGGACAAGCACTGTATGCTCACCTGGGAGTTGAGAAGGCCAATATAGAGTGCCAACGACCTGGTCATTGGGGATGTAATATTACCACTCTTGATACGCTTATTGCCATTTGCATATCATAGCCTCCCATATTGTGCTAACTTCTGACCCCAGAGTCCTCCCAGGCCTCAAACCAGGCACACTCCCGAGGTCACAGCGGCCCAATCAGCCGTATTCATCATGTCGCAATAACCTGTTATTGCTCAGATCACCATCTACGCCCATTTATTATTCACAGCTCCCCAGATTGAGCGCGATTGTCCATTAGTGACCGGCTACCGGGGATATTGCTACAGAGCAACCTGTCTATGGGACCTTTACTGGTAATCTCTAGTGTTACAGATCAACCGCCTAAAGTAATAACAATGAAAATAACTTATGTGGGCAAATGATAATGGTTTTCTTGATTCAACATTTCATACGATTTATTATGTTATTAACAGTAAACTGTATGACTCTGATAGTCACACAATTATGTACTGCATTCGTGTACAAACCTTGGCATTAATGTCATGCTCATTGTAGTCACATTATTACGTAACATACACATCTCAAAATATATCCTCCATATGGAGACCACTGCAGACCTCCACGAAGGGACCACCCGCGTATTGAGACCACTCGAAGCCATTCACCCTGGTAGTCTTCTTGGAGAGGTTCTACAGTGCATGACAATGCTGCTGAAAACAATTATGTAATCCCCAACTTCTCATTATGTAAACTTTGGGCCCTGCATGGAGTCCCTTGTGATTTGAGACATTCCCAAACGTACGCGTGCGACGTTCAACGTGATGTCCGTATGGAGGGAGTGTGCTTGTGCCTCGTGTCAACAGCTAATACGGATGTCCAACATGTCACGTTTACCAAATGACCACTTTTAACCCACGTGGCGCCTTAACTCGTGGCCGCCCACGTTGATATGACGTGGTCATTATAGTTTAATCACCAACATCATCATCTCCACTGTAATGACTCGAGGCTGCTTATATAAACCTAATAACCAGCTCATCAGTGAAGAACTGCACAATGGCATCAATTCCAGTCACTGCTGGTGCTATACTACAGAGGGCAAATAAAGCAAAGAGTTGAGCCCGTTACAGGGAAACATTCCCTCTGCTGGGCTCATGATAACAGTGGTCTCAGATAGCCCGTTTTTAATAATGTTTTTGGTGTTATGAAGATCTAATACCTAGAATACGAGTGTCCTTCTTACAAAGGTGATATTAGTTTGCTGTCTTATAAAGTTCTGGAGCATTTTGGTGACATTGTGCGGCATACATGATTGCAAGGTGTCTCTTAATACGCGGCGTTTCTAAGGTGGGGTTTTACTGTACTGTCAACTTGTCGCACTAACACTGTGATTGAACGTCAAACGTAGCCTTACTTCCGCTGAACGTACATGACAGCGTGGTGAAGAGGCGGTAAGGAGAATACAGAGATAATCTGATGAAGCTAATACACAATAGTGATTATCCAATAATCTTCTATGAATCTAATGAAAGGATGATGACAGCAGATAATTGCTAATAAGGACATTTTGTAAACAAATATTAGAGTCAAGCCGCCTCCAAAGGGATTGGAGCCTCGTGATAGGTAGATGATACCTTGCTGTGGTAAGTTGCTCTCACACTGGCATTAAGGCCCAATGACTGTATATTCAACAGTTTGTTGGTTTGGCTAAGTACCTGATATGGGGACAAGATATGGAAATCCATATGTAGTCATACAATCAATTCATGTTGAATATGGTGTGGTGCTTGTGTACATTATGTGTACATTATGATATGCATTTCGAAAAACACACACACATTTTCCACTCTGAGTATCAGATGTCGAATTGACCTCTGAAATGTTTCACCAGAGAGTGGATTATCATAGAAATTCATTAATTTATGTGACCTAATTCTTTAGTAAACGTCGAGTCGTGCTTTTTATAGGTAGCTCGTATGAACAGGCACATTGTCTGTCACTATTTAATGATACACTTTCCCCTATTTGTGGTATAAACATGGGAACATGAGAACTGAGAGTCTGCTAGTCTTTGGCAATGCTCGGATTGATCACTTGACCAATCCTGGGATTAAAAAGCCTGTAACTGGTCACATTTTCAATGAGCAATGGTTACGCTTCAGAGGTCATATCTTGACATCTGATACGCAGGGCGACATTGTCGGTCAATGCTAGTGGACGGGTATGGGGCTCAAACTAACAAATGAATGCAACTCCGCCACAAATTCGGTCCGAACACTCTGGATATTATGTTATTTAAGCAGTAGGCGTGGTTCTGATTATTTACTGATTATAGATATAGTAAAAAGATAAGCTTAGACATGCTTAGATGATAAGAAATAATAGCATATGCGAAACTGCTTACTGCTATATGTGCTGTCTAACTTAGGTTAAAACTTTATTCTTATTCTAAACAGAATCAAGAAA
This sequence comes from Streblospio benedicti, assembly GCA_019095985.1. Classification (NCBI taxonomy): domain Eukaryota; kingdom Metazoa; phylum Annelida; class Polychaeta; order Spionida; family Spionidae; genus Streblospio; species Streblospio benedicti. The sequence continues at coordinate 29,301,457 of CM032668.1, read as the reverse complement.
ATGTACAAATATGAGGGCTAGACTTGACAATGATACATATGAAGATAAAGAATAATCGCAAACACAATGGGCGTACAGTACTGATGTTTCAAACTACACTATATGGGACTTTATGAACTATAACACATGGAGCTGAAAATCAGAAATGCAGCAGACTTAAAATACTAACGTTTCAAACTTCGCCATATATGAAACAGGCTTAATTAGCTATTAAAACACTGTGCTTTGTTAGTTGTTACACAGAATGTGGTGGTTAACAGTCCATACATGGGAGAGAAATAATACACTCCGACTAAAATCACACATTTTCAAAGAAATAAAGTAAATGTAAAACTTACAACTTCTATAGCACAGTATTGTTGAAAACAAAACAAAAAACACTAGAAACATGAGTACTTATTTTAGAACAAATCACTATTGGTACGATACATATTTTTGCCGACCATCACCTAATATCAGATTCTCGCTCTAGTGATGGCATCATTTATTCATAAACTTTTCCGCGGTTTTTTTTTTTTTTTTTTTTTTTAGCATGTACAGTCATGTGGTGGGTTTTCAGGTTGTCTCCTCGTGAAAGCGATTTGTGACAAATGTGGCAATAAAATGGCTTTTCTCCAGAGTATATGAGCTTGTGGGTCTGTAGATGACATTTTTGTGCAAAAGAGTTGCCACATTCACGGCAATCACATGGCTTCTCTCTTTTATGTATTCGCATGTGTGTTATAAGATTAGACCTTTGAGAGTAAGCTTTTCCACATTCTTCACAGCCAAAAGGTCTCTCATCACTGTCATGATACTTGCTGAGTATAAATTGTACATGTGAATGTACTGCAGTTGGAACTGTTACTGAATTGTTGTACATAGTCTTGATTCATTCATGTAGCGGGAACTGACAAATAAACATTACATCTCAAGATCATAATATGGTGTCAGAAGTAAAAAAAATCATAAAAAATTGAGATAATGGAATCATACAACAGGCCAAAGTCCCTCAGCCACTCAGGCAATGTAAGTGACAATTGGAGGCGGTTTAAGCAACAATTTGAGATTTATTTGACAGCATCAGACAAAGCAGAAGTAGACGACGACGTCAAAGTGGCTTTGCTTTTGAATTTTGCTGGAGAAGAAGCCTTAGAAGTGTTCAACACCTTCACATTTGCCACGCCAGGTGACGCAAAAAAGCTAGCTGTCGTGTTTGAAAAATTCAACACATATTGTAATCCAAGGAAAAATGTTGTTTATGAAAGATACAATTTCTGGAAGTGTACGCAGCAAGAAGAAAACATAGACAGTTTCGTCACTATACTGCGCCAGAAAATAAAAGCTTGTGAGTATCCTTATAACATTACTGACGACATGATTAGAGACAAATTAGTATTTGGTATCAAAGACCTAACAGTTAAAGAACGTTTACTGCGAGAGGAATCTCTCACATTACAAAAAGCATTAGATATAGCACGTGCCTCAGAAGTCTCCAAAATGCAAATAAAAGAAATAAATGAACAGTCCATGCACCATATAAATGCCATTGCAAAAAACAAAGGAAATGGACCAAAGTCTGTCACGAACTGCCGTTACTGTGGTAGCTCACATGCTCCAAGAGCATGTCCTGCTGCATACAGGAAAGAATGTGGTTTCTGTCACTGTAAAAATCACTTTGAACATGTGTGTAGAAAGAAAAAATACAGTCAGCCGGGTAAGAAAGATATACACACTATAGCAGAACAGCAACATGAAGCCAAAACCGATGAAGAACTGCTTATCTACAGTATCGATTCTAGAAATACAGGAAAATGGGTCGTTGATTTGCGTATTGGCTCACGAGTCTTAAGGTGCAAAATTGATACAGGTGCTGATTGCAGCGTTATCAGCATGAAAACACTGCAATCTGTGGTGAATGCATCAAGCAAGCATAAGGCTTACTAGAACCAAGTCTAAACTGAGAGTGTATGATGGAAGTCGAGTGTCAGTGCTTGGCACTATAACTTTACAAGTTGAATATAAAAACACCTATAAGTTAATAACATTCAATGTGGTCGATCAAGACTTACCTTCAGTGCTTGGGATACCTGGCATAGAAGAACTAGGTCTGCGCCAACGAGTGTTTACACTGGAAACAGAAGCTAACACAAATGCTGATATAATGGAGGAATTCAATGATGTATTTAGCGGTTTGGGAACGTTGAAAGATGTCAAACACACAATACAATTGAAAGAAAATGCCAGACCTGTTATACAGCCTCCAAGAAGAGTACCCGTAGCAATAAGACAACCACTCAAAGATGAGCTTGATCGCATGGTTCATTTAGATGTAATTGAAAAAAGTGAATGGTCCAACCGACTGGGTGAATAGCCTAGTCATAGTCATGAAGAAGAACAAGAAGCTACGAGTATGTTTAGATCCATCAGATTTAAACAAAGCAATAAGACGTGAACATTATCCAATGAAAACAGTGGAGGACGTTGTGTCACGTATGCCAAAAGCACAATACTTCACAGTTTTGATGCCAATCATGGCTATTGGCAAGTACCCATTGTGCAGTGAGAGCAGCAAACTTTGTACATTCAACACACCATTCGGGCGTTATGCATTTAAACGCCTTCCTTTTGGAGTCTGTAGTGCAAGTGAAGTCTTTCAACGTGAAATGGAGAACATAGTAGAAGACCTTGAAGGAGTAGAAGTTATCGTGGATGATTTACTCATATGGGAGTCCACGAAAGAAGAGCATGATAAACGCTTACGTGCTGTTCTCCAACGTGCGCGTGAACGAGGTTTACGTTTGAATCCAGAGAAGTCCCAGGTATGTAGGTCATCTGTCACCTATGTTGGCCATACATTAAGCAAAGATGGTTTAACCCCAGATCCAAAGAAGATTCAAGTCTAAAGAAGAGCTGCAGCGATATCTAGGTATTATTACCTACTTAGCCAAATTCATCCCAAGTCTATCACAATGAGCTGAACCTCTACGTCTATTACTTGAAAAAGACGTTATGTGGCATTGGGGAGAAGAACAGTCGAAAGCATATGATAGCTTGAAAGCTTCAATTACTGCAGAACCAGTGTTGGCATATTTTGATGTCAACAAGAACATAACACTGTCAGTTGATGCAAGTTCAAAGGTCTGGGAGCTGTTATACTATTTTGGAACTACAGAGATGAGATAACAGTGAAAGATGGTCTGCTTATGAAACTAGATAGGGTCATCATCCCAAGAAGCATGAGGAAATCAATGCTACAAAAGATACACATAGCACATTGAGAAATGCAAAAACAGAGCAAGATCAGCTGTATACTGGCCAGGCATAAATAACCAGATTAAAGACATGATTGAACAGTGTGGTCCATGTCAAAGATATCAAAGAAGTCAGCAGAAGGAAACATTGATGCCTCTAGATGTTCCTGAGAGACCATGGCAGTGCATCAGTGCGGACTACTTCTATTACAATGGTAGTGACTATTTACTGTTAGTGGATAATTACAGCAAATGGCCTGAAGTGATACAAGTCAGAGAAAAAAACTGCAGAAGCCACGATACAAGCAATGAAGGAAATATTTGCAAGAGCAGGTATTCCAGAGGAGATAAAAAGTGATAATATGCCCTTCAATAGCATAAAGGTGAACCAATTTGCTTCACAATGGGGTATTAAGATGTCACCATCCAGTCCTAGATATGCTAAATCGCATGGTCAAGTAGAAAGGTTCGTGGACATACTCCGGCAAATGATCAGGTAGACAAGTATGGCAGGCGAAGACTACTATATGGCATTATTAGAACTCAGAAATACACCAATAACTGGAACAAACTTCTCACCAGCAGAATTTCTCATGAGCAGACGCCTCAGGTCAGTTCTCCCAGTTGTGAAATCTCAGCTGATGCCACGAGTAGCAGAAGGCGCACGAGAACAGTTACTAGAAGGAAAAATTAAACATGAAATTCTTTCATGACAGGTCAGCAAAAAAGATCTGCCTCCATTGAATAGTGGTGATACATGTCGTATACGAGTGGGCAAAACATGGGAACCAGCAGTGGTCAAAGAAGAGCATGAGAAGCCTCGTTCATACAATGTGACTACTGGTGATGGACGTGAGTACAGACGCAACAGATCGCATCTTCGATTCAGCAAAGAGCAGCCACCATCCATTGTTCCACTCCAAGATTCAGGTTTACCAGACAGACCTGACACAAAAGTGCGAGAAATAGAGCCAACTACTGCATGTTCAGATCAGCTGAATACAGCTACCCATGAGACTGCCTGTGCGAGTCCAGCACAGACACAGGCCTCTAGTGTTTATCGAACCAAATCTGGTCGTATATCTGCACCACCAGATCGTTTAACATACTAATGTGTATAAACAATGAACTTGTATGTGCTTATATAAGTGTGCGATCTTTAAATTCCACCTTTTATATGTTTACCGGGATTTTATTTAAGTTTCTGTACTGTCTTATTATAGATTTGTTCAACAAACATTTTAAAACAGGGAGATGTCATGATACTTGCTGAGTATAAATTGTATATGTGAATGTACTGCAGTTGGAACTGTTACTGAATTGTTGTACATAGTCTTGATTCATTCATGTAACGGGAACTGACGAATAAACATTACATCTCAAGATCATAATAATCACTGTAAGTTCTCATATGGATTTTTCAAACTTCGGCTATGCCTGAATGATTTCTTATACATGTTGAAGCAATTGATTCAAGCTATACTGATATGCTAATTATTTAATAATTCTTTATTCATCTATTGTTTATGATTAAAATTATTTTCATTATAAATTACTTTTATTTATTTTTTAATTATTTTTAGTACTAATAGGACGTGAAAGTTACGAGAACAGGAGCTACCGTTACATCCAGACTAAACTCAACTGGATTATGGAGTGAGCGATGATACAAGCTGTCCCAATGTTATGCTTATGGGAGAAATTGCGCAATACATTTTGAACGCACATAGCTCAATAAAACTTAAGACTTCAGCAATCTCACTTACATACATCACAGATAATATATTTTCCTTTCGTTCGATAGTAAAATATACTATAAACTATCACATTTAGTATATTTAATTAAGTTGAAACAGTGAAATCTTTGCATGATCATAAAAAGTCTACTGACAATATCAGCAGGCGACGACAGGTAAAAACACCTCACAGATATATTGGATCATATCTCTCTTATACATTGTCGTATTAATATATAATTTTGATGGAAATAATCTGCAGTAAGATGCGATTCCATTCATATATATAAGTCTATGTAATTGTTTTAACTAAATAGTTTAATTTGACCATTAATCACATCCATCGCCACGTCTAACACAATGCGTTCGGCGTTTGCTGGCAAATGTATTTAATTGCCTATTACTCGATTTTGTCCAAATCGGACTCGTTGCTATATATTTTTTATTAATCATTATGATGAAAATAAGAAACTAGACAGTCTTCAGAATGTGTACTGTTAATATGAAAACGTTCGGATGAAAATCATATGAGCTACTAAAGGATTATTGTTCTATGTTAACTCCGAATCGACTGACTAGACTCACGCCATTTTCTGGTCTGACGAAAACGTGTTGATTAGCATGATCCAGTGATCGCTACATTTGCGTTAAGTACCAATTTAAATCACATCTTGCTGAAGAACTTCCGACCGCTATAGTATGTTCATATTAACTATTTTAATTATTACCTGCTAGATCTAATCACAATGTACGTAAATAATCAAGTCACAATGCAACCATATTTTGTAAAATTACCCACAATGCATGTGTTTTTATTTCTCATTGCGTCGTTTCAGTAGCTGAAGCGAAAGCCTTGTGATCACTTCGTTACTGTGTATCTATCTATGTATGTATGTATGTCTCCGGACAAGCTAGAGCTTTTACCGTTACATCGATTTCGTTCAAACTTTACACAGCCATGAGGTATGAGGCGACACCGAAGTGATTCGATTTGGGCGCTCTGCCAATTAAATTATGTTTTCTAGAAGCGCTTTTATGACATTTTTAATGATATTAGAAAGGCTGCTTACAGGGCCATGTTTGTTAAAGGTACGTAATACGTGAAACGTTTGCATATGTCAAACGTACGTTGCACGTCACACGTATATTCATACAAGGAGGGAGCTGGGATGGGTGGTGATGAGGATCCAGTACTATTGTATGGCAACACAAATAGCTTTATGCTGGATATATTGATTCTGATTCATTCTGATGTTTTCTCCTCAAATTCATAGATTTCTTGATTGTAAAGTATACATTTTTTCAGTATATTATCTTAATTGCCCAAAAGTCAAGGTCGTTCTAGCGACGCAGTGTTCTTTGAACACTTTTGATCTAGTTACATTTTGTTTACAAGTCAAGTCTACAATATAAATTTATGCTTTTTTTTTTTTATAAGTTTTTAAGAAGTTTTAAGAAGTTCCCTCAGTGTTTTAACGGCTAAAAAAGAAATAAATATTGATATAGTCATCATAATACACCGAGAACATAACAGTTAAAACACTTAGAGATAATATTAAAAACATTAACAATGGCAAGTGGTGATATGCAGCATATGTAGATCAAGCAGAGGTAGAAAACACGACAAAGAAATTTACACAAATCTATGGGAAAATAAAAAGAGCAGTTTTTCCCTTTTTTATTCGGATAAAGACAAAGTAATTGATTACATAGAAAATGACATATATGGCCTTAAACATGTGTTATTTATTTCTCATTATATTCCATTTACAAGTCAAGTCTTCAATATTAATTAACACACTGTACACTAATAATTCTATTCCTTTGACTTTGTGTGTATTCTCATGTGCCTGGTCAAGTAGGTACTGTGACTAAAACACTTGCCACAGTTGCTACACTCAAACGGTTTTTCCACAGTATGAGGAGTGCTCACGTGCTTCATCAGATGTGTCTTCCACCCGAATGATTTCCCACACACTGTACACTGAAGTTCTTTCTTGCCAGTGTGGATTTTCCTGTGGTTGGTGAAGTGGTCCTTGCGACGAAAACACTTCCTACAGTCACTACACTGATACACTTTCTCCCCAGTGTGAGTTTTCAGATCTGCCTTCCGCCTGAATGATTTCTCACCCACTGGCACTATACACTGATCTTGCTTTTCACTGTCCATTTCCATGTTTTGCTTCAAGTCAGATTTGCCTTTCTCCTGATCACTTAAACTTGATTCAGCCATTTTCTCAAACAAGTCTAGCTTGAGCAAGACACACTATTTAATATAAAACATGAAATATAATATAGCCGCCAGATGAAATGTTCAAAGGCTACACAATCCCTATCACGTGGTCGTGGAGTAAAAAAAATAGTACCAATCCCGTTACCAACCACCTCCACGTTCAACGTTGTTTTACCCAGCAGAAATCAATATCTGAAAACGTTGCTTGCAAGGTGTGCATCGGTGAGTCAGGATGTACATAGGGCGTTAATACGAAGGTGGCGTTTATTCATTTATATCACCATCGGTATGAGTGGAGGAGTAATCCACGCGACACGCGTTTTGTCGTCTGTTCCCCAACGCGTGATGAGGAAACAGCCAGTAGAAACAACATTGTACCGAACCATACGGCAGCGCGACAGGCGACAAAACGGGTGATAAGGAAACACACAGTGAAAAAAAATACTTGTAACAATTATCTCCGTGATTTAAGTTGGACAAAAGACAGCCTTAAGAAAACACAAAATGTTTTAAATCCCACTGCCTGCTTATTTTTCTGCGAGAATGAAAAGTCAATGGCCAGAGACGACCTCAATGATCCATCCAGAGGAAAAGACAACGCTGAATCATCTCACAAAAGGATTACTGATTGATTTAAATATCTCCTGGAGAAAAACGGGCGCTCTTCAATCACAAATCAGACATCAGCGGAATTAATTGCCGTGAGCGTCTTCCGCAGAAGACGTGCCTTTTATCTAAATTAAATCACCCTGGAAATGGTTTTTGTTTTCACTTGACGCGAATTTGGATTGAAGCCGATTGCCAGAAATGGTGTTTATTTGAGAAGACGATAAGTAGGTTTTGAATATTATATTTAAGTGATGCGGCTACTTTCCCTAGCAGCCTGTCATGGCATTATGTATAAAGTACTGATCTGTAAGGTCACCACTGTTGTGTAGTTGTCTTGTATCGCATATTTTAATAATTATACAGTTATGGCAAATATGTTTGCTGACATTTGTAATGAAACGTATTGTTTATTTGGGCCTATTTACAGAGCAGCCTCACATTAGAAATCGGTGGGGAAACCGGAAAATGTGACCGCACACCCGTACTGGTCCGTCCTTACACCTCATCGGGTAAATCCAGACACATATCCTCGCATAGATCAATATAAGGATACATTAGTGCAGCGTGTACAGCGACGGTGCAACGAAAGTACGTTTTTGAGACACTAGAGGAAGTGTGATATATATGCCAAACTGTCCACTGCCAGTCTAACAGTTGCCTGACCACTGTATGTACCGCAGTAGGCAGCACGTCAAGCTTTATTTCATTATATGTTGTAGTCGCCTAGACACGAAAAAAATACTTTCCGAATGTCGGCACTGCCGGTTGTGTTCTACGTGTCATTGACGGCCCCTCCACCCCTCATTACGGCGAGGCGTATTGCATCACTAGTTTAATCAGGACCAGCTCCTGTTATGTGTAATGACTCTTGCTTACATAAAGCTAATAATAAAGCCACACAGCCAGATAATCAGGGTCTTATGTTGTTCTACAGCATTCACCTAATGATAGCTAACTCATCCGTCATGCACAGTCATTACTATTGTAATTTGCAATTCTACGCTGACATAGTGCACCAGCGGCTTCAACGTATGTTGCCATGAGTTGTTTCTAATTTCCATGAATGCGTTCGTCTTGTGTATTCTTAACATAATTAATTCATCTTTTCACAACACAATTTAAGAGTTACTGGTTGTGTCTAATTCGCTTTAATGAGTCTTATGTATGATCTGAACACAGATGCAAACACACTGTAGCGATTATCCAATATTCTTCTATGAATATAATGAATGGATGATAGAACAGCAGATTATTGCTAATGGGGAAATGTTCATTGTGCAACTGACATGATTAGGGCTGAGAGGGTCAACATCTTGTACTTGCATGGGGGTGTTCCTAAGAACATACTGCCTACAGGTACTGCCTACAGGGAGCCCGTATCCTTAGTGGCTGTTCACATTGATACAGGAGTAGTTTACAAGACTTTTGAAATTTGAGTTGCAGGGGTTGGACGCTGGTGTTATAATGGTGCTCTGCTCTTCTAGCAGCAGCAGCAGCAGCAGCAGCAGCAGCAGCAGCAGCAGCAGCAGCAGCAGCAGCAGCGATGGCCAACATAGATCATGATCCAAGCACCAAATTGCATCATTTTACCCTACAGCTAAATATTGTTTCAGGTGCAAATTCTCTCATCACATAAAATGCAGTAAAGAGCTAATGTGACCCTATGAACATGGTGTGATCATTCTCCATTAAGTATTATATCGAGTGTAAACCCACCACATGGACGCACAAAACTGGCATTAAACCACCCCAATGTCTTAACAATGACCTGGCGATGATTCTCAATTACCCAGCATGCCGCTGTCAGAGGTCACGTGAAAACAACCGTGTCGCCCTGACACTATGAAAGGCACCCGGAAATCAGCATCATTTACCACAGATCTTTATGACATTGGGGCAAATATGGCAATGTGTTGAACAGTGTAAATGGAGTTGTACAGTGCAACCTCTGCTTTGACCGTAGTTGTGCAAGCATTATCTTTACACTATATGTTATTTGTTTAAATGCCAAACCCTCAAAAACAGACAAGAGTAAACCTGCCTTAACCCATTCATATCGGCATACGGAAAACGAACACATAATGTAAACACTAGCGAACAGCGCCATTTGACAGCTTTACGTCCAAGACAATAACTTTTCTGGGGCCTCCATATATGCTTATTTTTTTTTACATAAATTGTGCACGTGTACTCAGAATCGCATAGAGTTTCTTATTTTTTATGACACAGTAATAGGAATATGGCTATATTTGTCTAGAATATTTTCCAAACGTGAGGCTGTTGCCGGGCTGGATTAAAAATGACAGGTTCGAGATACACTTTAGAAAGACGAATTATAGAACAATGCCTATGATTTGAGAAATATCCTTTCGTCCATGACTTCATAATCGGTTTATAATTGATCCGACACTTAGTTCTGTTTCAAAAAATTATTTTCCTCCAAACAATTCTAACTAACGATGATACAAGTAACAGCCGACGAGGATATAAGATTTATTTACAATTAAGAGTGTGTTGGTCTTCCAGGCACGAACACGAGAATGACCTTCTCGTGGTACAATATATAAGTACTACATTATGGTATTATGCTACGCAAATACTTGCAAACTATTTACCATTACACCATGATATTATACTACGCAAATACATGCAACTACATATGATGGCGTGACCACTTTTTTCTTTCTCCTCCATTTTTCTTCTACTACAAACATATGTAAAGTAAAATCAACGAACACATATAAGAGTCCAGATATTAAAGAAATTAATGAAAACCATATACCAAATCATACACAGATAAACACTTGTATTGAACAATAAGAATCTTGAATACTAAATAAATGTATAAAACAACTTGTAATGAATGTTCATGAAGGCATGACATAATCCTGATGCCAAAGAGGGCCCTCCTGTTCCTGTTGGACCGTCTCAGTATTCTTTTTCGCAAGGGATGGTTGAACCTTGCAAGTCACTCACTTCGTGCTGTATATTTGTATCACACTCTAATGGAGTGGTAATAACACCTGGTATCTCAGGTAATATGGAGGGTGCCTCATTTTCTATTAATGTAGACATGGTGAGAGATGTGACGCATTCTCTAACTACAAGTATCATTTGTCGTTCTCTTCTCAATACATCGGCAGCAAACATGATTCCTACACTTTCAGGTGGGTCTATTGAAGATTGAGTTATGAGACCTTTGGGGAGGTCATAAGTGAGGAACAGGTATGGCACATTTTGTCACTCGTTCTACTGCTTTGGGCATATCAAGGGCAAATAAGTACCTGTTTACAACTGTCTTGAGTTGGTGTTCGCTCGGATGACCAAGCTGTAGGTGTAGGGCTGTTAAGAGACCATCCACTGCAAGCCTTGGCACAATGATGCATTCTCGATCAGATGCTATTGGAACCTTCCTCTTCACAACCAGTAGACCATCTTTGGCAATGCTAGCAACCTGCAAATATCTCTTGACATCACGTACATTTGTTAGTCTCTTAGAAGGTCTTGTACCTTGGGTAAGATGTGCTTTTGTGCGTCTCAAATCTGAGCACTCAGCTTGGATTGATGTCCATGCGCTACGGTTGGTGAACGGTGCTCTTGCATTCCCATTGAGTATGTCTTGCACTGAAGCATTTCGTACTACGGAATCCTCAGTTTGACTTATGAATGCACACACTTGACAGCTTGAATCCTTGCAATCAGGAGGGTTGCGGCTAGCGTGGTCTGAAGGAACATTGGCTACTCCTTGAATATTACGCACTGAAGCCTGGTAGCGACTAACGGTTGATAGAAAGGTTGTTACACGAGGACTTGCAGAGAACTCTCCTCTACAGAGCTTTTCAAAAAGCCTGTACACATGGTTTGCTGTCTGTCAAAATGCATGTGTTTTTGCACGACTGGATTATGAATGGGCTGAAATGACTTACTGCACAGGTGATAGCAAGAGCTTCAATTTCACATGGCAAACCACAGTACCTGTCTCTCTTTGAGTTTGGCACTGAAGAATCCTGCTAGTTTGGGTTGGCCATTTCATATTGCATATAATGTTGCTCCAATTCCATGCATTTTCACTGATCCATTGGTTACTATCCACAATTGATCACTGGCCTTTGGGAGAACAATGCTCTCGCAGTTATGTAGTCCATCTTGTGCTTCCCGAAATGATGCACTCAGTTCGTCTGTCCATT
>CM032668.1:29168988-29281822 GCA_019095985.1 Streblospio benedicti | reverse complement strand
GCTTGAATTTCGCAGTGTAAATCCACGTGTTTCTTGCGCAGATATATATTCTTACAAATGATGCATTAATATTATCAAAACCCTGTTTAACTTCCACAAAATTTACATCGAAATGTCAAAATAAAGCGATTTTTGTCACTAGTCTAAAACTCGGGAGCATGACATCACTGTGATAAAGGCTAATTTTCCTATTTAAAATGGCGCCAACAATGGCGATATTCCGAGGGACTTTTTCAAAAATCGGACGTAAAATTGTCCCTCAAAGGGACATCCTGATACGAATGGGTTAGAGACTACGTATGTATTACCGGTGAGACGACTACATGCATGTAAGGGCTGTCCATTGGTGGTCTTATTACAGGGGTTCTACTGTCCACTTGATTTTTTATATCAAGTTATGTCATTTGACATAATCAGATGATGTGTATTTAACTAGTGTAGTCCACTGTGTGTTTGACATAATAAATTGTTCGGCAATGTCAAAAACCAAAGTATTCTGTCATTAGTATGTGTTATTCCCACAGGCAGATCCAGGCATTGCAGGGAGGTAAACCCCCCACCCCTTTTTCTCAGCTCAAATCGTCTACTTTCATAGTGTTTTTGCCATTCGAAACCCATGCCATCATATGGGTGCCCTTACATACAAACTGAATCTGCCAGTGATTGTTATGTTAAAGGTGATGACAGTGCCTGTGACTTCATGCAGCATGAAATGAGATAAATGAAACAGGGAGACAAAAACAGGGTTAACTCGTGAATGGAGTGTCCAAAGAGTTCCTAAACGGGTGGTCAGGCAAATGTAAAATGTGAAGGTCACGGTGAGGAGGTCTTGTTACACAGGTTTTACTGTACAGGTAGTGCGCATTACCCCAGGACAATAAGATGATGTGTAAACACGTATTAGTCTGACACGTAAACAATGTATTATTCCATTATTGTGTCTCATTTTGTGGTCAAATGATGAAATGTGACAACGAATTCATGAAAATTAAACAAGATGCATCGTACATGTAGACAAAACTAACAGGGTTAACTGGTGAATATACTGCTACAGTGTAAAGTTAAGTAAATGAGTGGCCATGCAAATGTATGCTAATGAGCCAGAAAGTAGGTCAGTGTGTCAGAAAGCACGTGTTCGTGTAGGATTTCAGTGAAGCGGGTCTGCATAACACAGATTCCTCCGGAAATTGTAGACACACATGTATGTGTATATGTATATATTCACCAAAATTGATTGGCTGTTCAAAAATACCTGCAAACCAAGCAGCATTCATGAAAAGCCAAAGCATATTCCGTCATTTATGAGAAATGAAAATGTTTTTATAAAATGCAAGGCATGGTAGCACTTAAGTCAATTTTGTGTCTGTGTTATACTCCTCCATATACTCCGATGACTCGTTGCCCTAATTCGTGCAATAGTGGTGGGACATTGTGTATAAATATGTATGTGTCCTGTTTTCCATTTCGGCTACAAGGCTGACATCTGCTGGACATGAACATTAATCTCACCTGTCACGTATGACGTACAGTTACGCTACGTCAGACGTGATAACGTAACCGTCTGACGTGCGGAGGCCGTTATCACAGTTTATAAGTGACATGAAGACAAACAAGTCACGTGATATTTCACTTATGTGGGCCGGGAGTAGTCTCGAGCCACCAGACTCACACTCGTTCGACTGACTTGTTGATCATTCTGGGTTGACCGAGGCTAGGCCGGGGCCGGAAACATTCTGTTGTTTATTCTTACACCGGGGTGCAGCTTCTACATTTTTCTATTTAACTTTGACTTATGATTTTCTGCAGAATATAATTCTAAATGCATGCGGTTTATAGTCCATTATCCAAACGATTTTGCACCAGCCCATTGGCACCCCCATGACAGCTTACTAGTAATTATTGTATACGTACACATCTTGAGCTTGTTCGTATTTCGTATGCAATCCTATTGGAACTATGTGACTTGCGGAGACCTTTATTCGATAACGCTGTTAGTGTCCTATGTAGAAAGCCGCCAAGATGAGATTGGCCGCCGGCGGCGACGGCGGTTGATGGATTAGGCTCAGATTGAACGAACGTTAATCTCTTTTTATACAACAAGTTATCCGGCGACTTTTACTCTGCTGCTTTATGAAAGATGACTAGGATTTGTGCTGAGAGGTTGGGCTGAGAAAGTGGAAGTGATATTCCTGTGTTTCTTGGTAAATATTCTTTACCTTTGTTATTTCAATGAATATCCATGCAGACCACCTTGGCCTGTGCGCTCACACATACACACACGCATGCACGCGCACGCACGCACGCACGCACCCCCACACACACATCCATTACAGCAACTGGCATCCATCCTCACCACATCGCCGCCTCAATTCCATTAGACGCGATCGGGAAAGTTCTGTGCATTTTTTATGAAGTAGCTAGGGTGGTCCATAGACGTGAAGAGAAAGTTGGCAATAATATGCGCCGTCTGTATTTCCACTGTTCGTATGTATTTTCTTCTTCTTCATTTTTTCCAATGTAAGCGGAAAGCAGTTAGACGGGAAGAGCCAGCAACTCCTGTGTTAAAAGAAAACTATCGAGAACAGAGAAATAGCAATGGGTGGGAATTACACAGTCACATCTGTATATACATATGTAGCAAACAGATTGATGATGGAAAGTCATGGAACTAGTAGAAGCCGTGTTCGCCCCCACGCGATTAGCTGACCTTTTGCTGACCCAGATGCTGTTTTCTCCTGACAAGCTACAATTAGTGTATCTTCATTCCTCCTACAATTCCACAAAATTTATGTCTGTTTATAGACTTGGCATGTTATTGGTTGATTGTAGATAAACAAATCTCCACTTTTTCTTCAATAATCTGTATGGTAAGCTGTATTGTTTGCATATTGTAATTGCAATGGTGGTCAGGGATTTTTGCAATGTCGGGTGGGTGTTGAGGAAACGTTAATCTCCAAAAGGTGTGTACAGAGTTGTAGATTGGCCATAGTCAGGTACGGACCCGGCGATAACTATACATTTATTGAGTTGAGCAGGATTGTGGATGAGCTGATATGGATCCGGTGTTCATGGTGTGTGTCAGCAGGTGCGCGTGGTACATTGTGTAGAGTTTTCCGTAAAAAAACGCTTTACATACAAGCGATCGTCCTCGAATCCTTCCAACACACCTACACGTATTGTGTCAAGGTGTTAGCTTGGGCGTATTGGAGCGGCATTGAACATGGCAAAAATGCATTGTGCGACGTGTTGATGAGCCAAAGTAAGCTTTACTTATAATTGCGAAAGTTTTCAGATCCCCAAACGCTGCATAACTATTTGTAGCGAACTTCAACTAAACGCTACGTTCGTCCAAAATTTTGAACATCTTCAACATTTCCTGACGAATTGACCAGTTCGCCAGTGGACGTAGAGCTACGTAGGAGAAATTCTCTAATGCAGGCTTAATGCTGGTTTGAAGGGACTGGCAAAGGTGACCGAGGCAGTAGCCGTCTTCCGCATGTCGTGCACCGCCTAACCTGAACTACAGCCCGTGATGACCTTGCTGCATCGACCCACAATGTCCTCGCTGAACACACCAGCTGTTCGCCCAACACGCCATCGATTCCGTGTCCAGTTCGCAAAAGTCACGGTACAACTGTTGGCGGAATCGACCCCCATTAATCAAACTGCTGTATAAACGCTCTAGTTTACCTACAGGTCCGTCCACTCGATAATGCCCGTGCAGCCACCTCCTGGCGTGGACGGGTCCATCCAACACTGATAAACACACCTAATATAAACACACTCAGTTGACAGACGATGCTCTAAACCAACCATTGAGACGATCTGTGTGAACAAGCCCCCTCTCTTGGGAGTGTATAAGGGTTCATGTAGAAAAATCTCATATCCCACGCCCTTGAAATCTCATATTGTTATTTGTTTGGCATTTTGTCCACGTCCTTCTTTTTTGCCGTTTTCTCCTTACCGGGTGTTCCTTTTTAAACCTTTTCCCACCTCCATATAAACCCGCCCCTCCCTATCGGGACCAATGAAGCCGGTGTTACTGGTGTACCGGGCCGACTAGCATCAGCTGATAATCCGTATGGACGCTCACCTCCCTCCCAGGACGGCGCTGGCTGCCGCCGGCCACCAGTAGATCAGCCCATTGTGGTGGCGGCGGCCAATATCCGGGTGACATGACGGGGACCCGGAAATGAACGTCAGAGGTCACTCTGTGTGGGTGTGGGGGGGGTTCAGTGGTGCTGGAGTGGTTATTACGAGTGGCACATGCGTTACGCGCCTCTTGCCTCGCTGTTTCCATTTGCACCTTCTCCCTTATATTTTACTGCAATAGGGATCTCACAAGTACACGGCCTTACAGGTCAGCAGCACTCTGTGTCACACACCAACGTCACAAGCATAAGTCACCACATTGTAGCTGATTTGTGCGAGAAGTACAAAAGCACATTTTGAGGATAGTACGCTGACAAATGGATATCGTATCATATTGCACTGCATTGTGTTGGGTTGTATTTTCCCCCATTGTATTACATTGCTTGGCCGCTTTATATTAGCAGAACAATGAAATAGATATACGACACGTGTCTTGCCACATCGACTCAATTCCAGGCGTCCACGTTTTCCCTCCACATAGAGTTCCGTACACGGTCTTAATCATTCTTTTGAACGTATTTTCATTTGATGTCACGCTCCAGAACTGCATTGTAAAAATAAGTTGTATTGGTACTGCCATTTATACATTGTATATGGTTTGTTGTAAGCGGGGCTAATTTTAACCCAGTTTGAAGATACACTGATTCAAATTATTGATGCATATTTTTAAGGCAGTTTATTTGTACGCAGTGTTGTAGTCGTTTAGAAAAGAAGATAAATACAAAACCGGGTTCACTATGTGACGTGAATAATTTAATCAGGTGACTTCTTGTGGTGTATCAACGGCGATCCTGATGCGCAAGAAAGAATCCTAGTAAAAATAATTCATGTGACTCAAAGAACCAGGCTTGTCCATGTACAAGGACAATTTATCGACAGGTCGTCACGGAGGGAGCATGTAATCGTGTGTAGGAAAATGTAGCAACTAGAAAAGCACGTAATCTTCTGTAATCTGTGCACATCACAGACATCAAACAGTGATGGAGAAAAGCGAGCTTTGACACACACATCAGATACACGTGATCAGTGCGGGGGTCAAAGGTCAGACTCGGCCGTCAGCTGCTCCCTCAAAACAGGCAAATCATTACCGCCTATTGGGTCTGGGCAAACTAGTGCAATCAGTGCTTGAAGTTGTTATCACTAGTTTTAATCTTAATTAACCGAATACAGTTACATTAAGTCTACCAGTTTCAAATTGTAGTGTGGGAGGTTTTTCGCAGAGGTGAAATGAAAATAAAATCAGACAGTACAGTTTAAAATGTGAACATGGCATATGTTTATAAAATGTTTCCATAACTGGGTTTACGCTGCGGCAGTGTATTTGATCTATGGAAAACCACTGAGCGTCAATTTCACCCATGTTATTAGCATTAAGTATGGACAGTTGTATTGATTCTGCCGTATGAATATAGGCCCTACATTACAAGGTTATTGCTGTGTTGGTGTTAATACTGACAAACCATCCTATCGACCGTGGTAAAGATCCAGCAAACATACATCAAAGCTTGTTGTTGTATACCCGGGTGTACAGCCACTGTTAGAGGTCCACTAACAACTGCCCAGGAGACCGCACTACGGTCAGTTTAGCTTCAGCACAAGACATCAGAGCAGTTCTTCATGAAAAGACCACATCTTAACAAGAATCTTGTTGGTGATTCCACCGAAAATGCTGTACCCATCCACCCTATTTCTTTCCACAATCTGCTGCCTATTGAGACCGCGGTATCAGAAGGGAGACTTTCATGTAGGTTGTTGCTCTATGTCAGTCACACATATGGCTTCTCTTTTTTGTATGGGTGTCGGTATAGATAACACGTACAGTAGAAACTCTCTATAGTCAGGGTACCAAATGTGATATTCTAGCTTAACCACGTCTCGTCTGATGTAGTGTTTTTATGATTGATTTTACATCAATGGGACACCTCATTATTGCATATCTGGAAGATAATAAAATTGAGGCTTTGAGAAATTCAAAATGGTCATGGTCACTCAATGAGAAATCATTACTTTTGAACTGCTTGCCATAGACTATCAAGCAATACCTACCATACCACAATGTATGTAATATCAAAATATTGCTTTTTGTCGCAATTTATTGAAGACTTTTACAATAATTTTTGATACACTACTTGGTTATGACCATTTACTTTCATTACCTCTTATATCGTTTGAGCAGATTCCCCGCAAATTCGTCGTTCACGTGATTGCTCGACCGAGAATTGGATTCCCACAGTCTATGACATAAAACTACAAGCTTTGCTCATGTCCTATCAAATCATACAGATGGTTGCTAATGCAAATTGGGGCAACAAATGGGATTTGAAAATATGTAGGCTGTTTTTTGACAAGCAGTGTGTCCATTAAAAGCAGTATGAATATGATTTGCTGCTCAAAATATACACAATACGGATCATATCTACTAGGCTAGAGTAGATTCGATAACGCCACTATTCTGACGTGCAATGTTCACTTCCCATCACCGAGATTTAAACGTAATAACGTGCGTAAATCGTAAGTGTCTATAAATGGAGATGGTAATCACGTCACGATGTACCGCTGGCTAGCCTCGATCAACCAGGCTCCCTATTGCACTAGGCTAAAGGATCTATAGGGTGGAGACTAACTGGGGGGTGTCCTTTATTGCTTACAACATGCTTTCTCCTACTTCCGGCAGATAGCTCCATGTCTCCAATTGAATTAAGGCGCGAGTTATCCCACACACAGCATGTTGTGGGCATTTTATTGCTGGCGCCAAACGGTCTTCTTAGAGGCATTGTTAATTGAGGGACTGTCTCATCTCATACGTGTTTGAAAAGATACTTGTTCCGCCATTGTTGGCATCTCTGTCGCACAATAACATTTGGGAAAGGACCGTGACTGCCAAACTGTTGTGTTATCGCCATTTGTGCATTGTCATTTTAATAGCGAATTGTGTGTACGCTTGTGTGTGTTTTTATTACGCACGCTTTTAAATGTACATGTAGTGACTGTAGTGTATACACTGGCTGCAATGAAGCTCAATATCTCACTGCTGTGTTTTTCTTACCATAGAAAGGCTAAAGACTGTGACCATGATTATAATAAAATATAGGCTAACCTCAGCCGAAAACATTGCCAAGGAAACAGAATGACAAAGCAATAACCTCCAGGCGTATTTGCTGTTGGTTATAGCAATATCGCATGCCGGGAGGTGATGGCAGCTCTGTCACGTTATACCGTGCTGCCTCAATCTCCTTCATCATCATACAAAGTCTTTCTTTTGGCTGGCTGATAGAGATTCGTATTCCTTACACCTGAGACACTGTGCAGCTGCTTGTGTAACACACTGCTTGCTGGTGTCAACTCTACAAGTTGATTCTGTGTGACACCAACACAAGCCTAATGTGATATGGCAGCGACGTGACTGTGGCAAATTATGCCTGGCGTTTGTTCACAAGCATAATGCAAGAACGTATCCTGTTCACACTGTAGCCCGTGTCATAGGAAATGATGGTTCCAGGGTCAGCAGATCGCTTAATTGAATAGTCTGCATTATGTGGAAAGTGTACACTTGTTGCAATACTAATTACTTGGAGGTGGTCAACACGTGTATTTATAATGCCTGGAAAATATATATAGAGTATGGGTATGAAGCACGTAATGAGTGCATGCAGAATTCACATTGTTTTTACATTCATGCAAAATGAGGGTCAGTCATTGCATATTGTCACAATTACCGTTTACAAGAAACAACATTGCAACAGGAAACTATCTTCCTAGAATTGTTACACAAGATTTATACAGAAAAGCTCAAAATAACATTATTGTATTGAAAATTGCACGGTGCACACGCAGCATGAAAGATACAATGTCGTAATAGACTTGTTCTACTATCTGTGAATTGTGGGTATTTTAAAACAAACAGTAGAGATTAAATCGTTTCTTCGTGTTACACCACAACATGGTCTGGTTGATTGAGACTAACAGGTTTGTAGCCATCTAGCGGCGACTATGGTACTACGATAGTACTCTAATATTTCTATTAAATACAAACGTAGAAAAGAAACAAAACAAACTTGCTATTTCAATTAGAGGGTTGTGTTGCAACAGTGGAGGACCAGTCGCTCAGTTAGACCGTGCTACAACCTTAAACGTGACTGTAGTATTTCTGATTTTAAGATTTCAAAACCTTTTCAAATTTTTTAGTTTTCATGAACTAATACATGCATTTGGTTTTAGGGATAGGATTTTCAAAACAAGTCACAAAAATGTTAACTTTATTGCCAACTCTCTTTTTCTGTTTTTCCTCATGATTGTATAGATTAATTTACATGTTTACATATAATGAATCATTGTGAAATGAATAAATTAAAATATACCAAATAAATAAAACAACACGGGAACGTGAACAGCCATTACATGTGACCAAACCTTCATTAGGCGTTTTCAATTTACACAAGAACTGTTGTCATAGATCTATGGCCCTTATCCTCGATCACACCCTACTCTCGCTTACTCCAACATCAAGCGGTGAAGTGGCAATATTACTACACTCAGCCACTTCACTGCTGCGCACGCAGACTGCTGTTGTTTCTGTTACTTACATTGTTTTCCTAAATCACCAGTCACCGATACATGTTATTATCACTATGAATTGTAAATGAATCGGTTCCATCACCTTTCACACACTTAAATATTTAGCCTTTATGACAATCCAGTCACCAACATTGTTTTCCTAAATCACTAATCACCCATATATTTGTTTGATTGTTTGATTTATTTTATTATAGTGACATGGTATGCATATGAATATAATAATAATAATAATATATTACATTATCTCTTACCAATCACCAGGAATTGTAAGTGAGTAGGTTGCATCAAATCGCCATTCACCGCCCTTGAAATGGGCAGATCACCAGTCACCAACATTAGGTTGCATCACATTCCATGCACCCATCCATTTTTTCTATAAGATCCCCTCACACTTGATTAGCTTGGGGCTCTTTGTTCCAGACTGAATGGACCTTTTACCCTAGAACCATGAGAATGAGCAAATATACCACAGTAACAATACTATATGCATTTCATATTTATGAAGTAATGGCGTCAGAGAGCACATGTAAAGATATGCTTTTGTCATACCTACATATTATCAGTTTCATTTTGTGTGACTCATCATACATTTGAAAATCCGTATAAATAGCAAGAACAAGGATAAAATTATACTTGGTAGACATTTGAATGAAATACTCACTTTGAACTTGACAGTCCTAGCTACCTAGCATTCAATGATACAGACAGGTAGTATTGGAAGAACGTGAAAACTCTATAATGTGTTGCGCATATGTTGAAAAAATGAGGGTGGGCCCTATACCCCAAGTGGGCGCTTTGCCCCTATCAAATTTGAAAGCTCTAGCACCATTTGCATCAAATGAAAGTTCAATCAATCATCCAAATGAAAGTTCAATCAATCATCCTGACCACTATGCCGTAAGAGATAGCCGGCGGTCAGCCTTCACTAACCCGCATTGCATTGAGGGACTTGGATTGAATTCTCACCCCAATTCTCGCTTCCTGTTATAGTCTCGCGGGATCTCATTACATATGGCCGCAAAGTGGATCACGTGATTTGCCGTTGTGGTAAAACGGGGGCGTTTAGATCTGTTAACAGTGCATTAGGCAGTGAGAGAAGGCCTTCTAGTTCATGCGGCGTGTCAATCGTAACTCGATGATGTTGCATTGAGTTAACTTGACGTTCATTATGCAGATGGGAGGGCTAAAAATAGCTTACAGCAGATCAGAGGCGACTCTGTGTCCCGGAAAATAGGTATTGGTCCGCACTTGCATACCGCGGGGGAGAGTTTGCGGTGAGACATAACGCCGAATATCCTCGTGTATTGCCAGAATGTTACACTGCGGGATATGGGATAGGGTGCAGCCTGTTCTTGAGAAGCAGAGGCGTACTCTCTCTCTCTGTGTGTGTCTCTCTGGGGGGGGGCGGAGCACGCGTTTCTCCTCTTTTCCCACCAAGATATCTGATTTACATGCAGTTTTATCAACTCCGCTATCGACCGCAAGTACAAAACTCCGATTCCTTAATTGTGCCTCTCTCCCCCACCATTTCCTTAAAAAAACTTGATTTGCTGCTGAAAAAAGGCTGATGTGCTCATCTACTGCATTATAACACTGGTACTTGCGAACATCAGGACTCTAGCTTAACCTTCGTCCTTCACCAGGAATTGAGTGGGAATTTCCCGCAAACCGCGTAATAAAGCCGCTCGTACTTGTTTGCTCTGCGAGCGCTCCAATTTCCGGCGTGGCGTGGTCACTCTAATAGCACTGACCGCCACAAGGCCACGTAGCAGTATAAATGATTATAAATGCGTATAGAAAGTTTCCAATTTCAGACATCTGAGAGTTTCCCCAATCAGCATAATTTGAAAAATAAAAACCAGCTATAGCTGATTCTGGAACTGATTTTTAGTCAGCCCGTAACTTACTTCACGTCTACGTGAAACGATCGAGACCATTGCTCCACACACAACATACCGACTCCGCACACTGGCGCATCACCACAAACTGTCAATGAGAATGAGCAGCAGTGTGTCGTCCCACTAACCCACCATCGATCTAATGTACAGCTGACATAAACTGTCAAATTAGGCGCCCTACAGACTGGGTTGTCTTGGCCTGAGCCCTGAGCTACCCCACATATCAGGTCATAAAGGCTGGCAATGTTCGGCGACTATGGCAGTGCTAAGTACTCATGTTTTGGGGAAACATGACTATGAATCACTGCCCCAAATAAAAACCTTCAATAAAGCCTGAGTGACTATTTGCTCCACCAACGGCTGCTGGTGACTGATGACCACTTGGCCACCAGCAAACCCAGGTTTTGGGGTATTTCACGGGATCCTTGCTGGCCAAAGCTCGTAAAGACATAAGCTCACCCCACGAAAACAGCATTTCAGTGTGACACCTGTATCCTGGACCTGCCTATGGACGTGAGTTCTCCACGTCTTGCTCCCAACTCAATACGACGAGCAGCTATTTGCCCAACAAGGCACAAAATCGCCGCCGTCACTTCCCAATCTCCGGTCAGTGTAAACAGGCAGCAAAACTGCCGCAAATTGACCGCCGCCGCAAAACGTGTTTGTTGATATACAGCGACGGCTGTTTGCCACAACGATCGCCCCGCATCCGACGGTCAGTGTGGTGGGGGGGGGGGGGGGGAGCTGAGTGAGTCTGACTCAAACACGGCGCTCTGTGTGCTCAGTCAACTCATAGCGTGACCAGCCGCATGCAACACGTATTTACACATATTGACAGAGTTTGCGTTTATCACCAATTCATTTGTGGTTATAATTTGTGGTATTTATGGCCATGCATTTGTTGGTTTCACAATAGAGAAGGTTGTTTCACAGGTATTGTATGTTCTGCGACCTTTAAAGGGATGTTCTGAACAATGAAGAAATTTGAAACCTCTCTAGACCGGCCTCTTCTATAATAAGACCATTTTGTGGAAGGGCTAAACCGATAAACACCCAATAGAGTTACCACGTTTCTAATGAGATAACGTTGATGGTGGTCTTAGATGAAAAGTTGTATTGTAGAACGTCAACATTTGCTGACATACGGAAACCGCGCTATGTGCTCGGATAATCTATAGGTGACCTGTAAACATGACAGACGTTTAGCTGGTTCCAGTGGCCAATTTTAGCGTGTACCATCCATATTTACAGTGGAACCTCCCATTTAGACCAACCGAGTTAAAAAATCATCCATGTAATGAGATCGCCTTCCTTGTCTAGAGCCTATTACTATACATTTACCGTAGAACCTCCAGTTCGGCCCATCCCTATAAAGAGAACACATTTGGAATAAAAGCCCTTTCCTTGTCCCACACCTCCCGAAAAAAGACCATCCCTACGACAGCACAATAATCAATAGATCCAAAACTCATAAGCCCTCCATACGTAAACCAACTGTCCACTACCTTACTGCTGACCACGTGAGGCACAAGTCCATCATTACACAGTTCCACCTGGTATTCTATGGTTCTATATTGATCAGCCAGTTGCGTCATTATATTCACCCTGCTTTTGATGTGCTAAATGGAGGTCCAAAAATGCCCTACACATTTCCAAATCCCATTTGTGGCCCCAATTTGCATTAGCAACCATCTGTATGATTTGATAGGACATGAGCAAAGCTTATAATTTTACGTTATAGACTGTGGGAATCCAATTCTGGGTCCAGCAATCATGTGAACGGAGGATTTGTGGGGAATCTGATCAAAACTTATTGGATATAATAAAATTGTCATAATCTAGTAGTGTATGCAAATTATTTGAAAAATCTTCAATAAATTGTGACGAAAAAGCAGAGTTTGATATTAAATGTATTGTGTAAAGGCGTAACAGCAACTCTAAATTGACCACTCATTTTGGTCACAAACTTGCACAGAACGACCGGCCCACCAACCATAAAGACACCACTTTTCCATGGTGGTCATTTACTACCATGGACTCGGATGGCGCATTAGAGAGTTTCTACTGTAGGTGCCATATTTACCGACACCTACACAATGAGAGAAGCCACATGTGTGACCGGCATTGAACAAGAACCTACAGGAAAGCCTCCCCTCTGATACGGTGGTATCAATACACAGCGGGTCGTGGAAAAAGGAGTGTGGATGTGAAAAGGTAGGGTGGAGGGGTACAGCATTGGTGGAATCACCAAAAACAGCATCCTGCTTTACATGCATTACATGAAGATTGACAGTCTGTTTAGGGGTTCGTCTTGTACGGAAGCTACATTGGCTGTAGTGCGGTCTCCTGGGCAGTTGTTAGTGGACCTCTAACAGTAGCTGTACACCCGGGTATACAACAACAAGCTTTGATGTGTGTATGTTTGGCGGATCTTTACCATGGTCGATAGGATGGTTTAAGCAGAATTAACATCACCACAGCAATAACCTTGTAATGTAGGGCTTATATTCATACGGCAGAATCAATACAACTGCCCATACTTAATGCTAATAACAAGGGTGAAATTGACGCTCAGTGGCTTTCTATTGACCAAAAGCACTGCCACAATCTCTAAACGCAGTTATTTAAACATTTCATACTTTTTCACATGTTACACCAGTTGAAAGTTTACTTTGCATTTCACTAATCCAAAATAAAATACAATTTCAAACAGGTATTCTTAATCTAACTGGATTAGATTAATTACTATTAAAGCTAGTGATACTGCTAAAACATATCTAACCACGTCAAGCACTGATTGCACTGACTGCACTTGTCCGTTTGTCCAGACCAAATAGGAGGTAATGATTTGCCTATTTTGAGGCCCCAGCGACGGACGAGTCTGACCTTTCACCCTCCATCTTGTTCTGATCACGTGATGTGTGTGCCAGAGCTGGCTTTTCTGCCATCTTTTCTCCATCACTGTTTGATGTCTGTGATGTGCACAGATTATAGAAGATTACATCCAGTTGTTACATGTTCATACTCACGAGGATCTGACGACACCGTGTCCCTTTAGAGACGACATGAAAGACCGGTACTATGTATACAGCTGCATAAGGAGGCAAACTTTGGACGCCTGGGATTGAGTCATTGTGGCAACACACATGCCATGATCTGTGCACCTCTTTAAGGTTCTGCGCTAGCTGTCGATTTCACAATACAATGATATATAATACCATACAACACAACGCGATGCATTGCAATACAATATCATATATAATATATATCAGACTTTTCTCCCAAACGGTGCTCTTTGTGCTCCTCCTCGAGTTTGTCATGATAATCTCCATCTCCGTTGTCATCTTGCCATCTTCTCCATCGTCGTCATCACTGTCATCAGCCGCTACTCGAGACAGTGATGACTCACGGGGATTAGAAAACTCATGGATGAGTGATTTGTGCACCACCATTGGGCTGCACGATCACTCGTATCGGGTTCTTGTGGCAATATACCCTACCCGGCTTCCATGCGCGGGCAGTGACTGGTGCGGTGACCGTGTTAGATCATAACAAATTTAACCAATTTGTAATTTACATGTTTTATTCGATTGCATACATCAACGGGCCTGACATTAGCAGAACGAGCTTGAAGAGAAAATCCGGATTCACGTGTCATAGATACACTGAGAATTAACTGAATAGGAGGAGTTCAAACTCGAGTCTCGGAAGTGTCCGTCCATTCGTTGGCTCGGTACAAGACCCCCACCAGAGATCATTATTGGGAGCTTGATCTCAATTTACGTTTACATGAATTGCGACCAGTCACAATTTACGGCTGGTCATATTTTACAGGGTAACATGGTGACCAGCCACGTCTACATAACTAGTGATTAGAATTGTGACAAGTGTACACTTTTCACATAATGCAGAATATGCATCATGCGATCTGCTGACCCTGGAACACGGGGTATAGTGTGAACAGGATACGCTCTTGAACAAACGCCAGGCATAATTTCCCACAGTCACGTCCTGTCATATCACATTAGGCTCATGTTGGTGTCACACAGAACCAGCACTTGCTTAACTCAACACACAGGTGTTACACAAGCAGCTGCACAGTGTCTCAGCTGTAAGGGATACGAATTGCTATCAGTCACCGAGAAGAAAGACTTTGTGTGATGATGAAGGAGATTGAGGCAGCACGGTATAACCATGACAGAGCTGCCATCACCTCCCGGCATGCGATATTGCTATAACCAGCAGCAAATGCGGCTGGAGGTTATTGCTTTGTCATTCAGTTTCCTTGGCAATGTTTTCGGGTGAGTGTGCATTACATGATAATCATGGCAACAGTTTTTTCTCCTTTCTATGGCATGAAAATGACAAAGAGCACAATAACATATTGGGCTGCACTTTGAACGGGGTAAACTGTTGGGTAGTATGAGAAAATGGTTTTAATAGATTGAATATGGCACTTGTTGATATTGCTATCCCATTTACCCTCTTCATAGCAGTCAGTATATACATGTACAGTACATGTACATTTTACAAGCACACTACAAACAGTAGAGCTCGTATGCACAAGTGCCCAATACAATGACAATGTACAAAGGGTGATAACAGTTTGGCAGTCACGGTACTTTCCTGTTACTGCTCGATAGAGAGGCCAATATGGGGATGAGAGAATTCTACCTTCTCACAACACGTCTGTGGCAATGACCGCGATATGAGGGTCCGGCGCCAAACAATAAAATGCCCACTACATGTTGTCTGTGGGATTACTCGAGTCTTAATTCAATTGGGGACAAGGGTGTGTTCTCTGGAATTAGGAGAAAGCCCAATTGGAGAGCCAAGGTCGTAAAAAAATAAATGAGGCTCTGGCGAATAAAGGTGAAACAGCAGTTATTCTCTATCTACAGACCTGTGGTCGCCTGGAAGAGAGAGTTTGGTTAAATGAGGCTGTGGGGGAGAGGGGGGCTCTATTTATATCTTGATATGTGCTGTCCTGAAGATCTCCCACACCCTTTTGTCCCACCTCAATTCATTAAAGACTCCTCTTTTCTAGCTCTACAACATGTACAGAAACTATTTTCCGTAGCATGAAAATGATCCTAAAGACCTCCAAACATTTCATTCTCATGAACTCACTACCTCTGGGCTGAGACTGATGATAACCTTTTAACAGCTCGCTGCTTGGATGATGGTATCATTCTTGTCTCACATCATTTGGGGTCATGAGTTCAAGTCCCGATAGGGCCACTTGATACACATATAGTCAAATGGAAGCTTAGGGTTGTAAACCCTGTCTCGATCTATGCTGGTAGAAATATGCTTAGTAGAAAGATGTGAGAGATATGTAGAAAATGACCTTGATTCATCCGGTGATTGGAAGCGAACGTTGGACGTAAAAACGCCCACACTGTGACGTCATTTGTGACTAGTCTAATACACCACATCCGGACAGGATATTGAATTACGACTGACGAGCTCTTACCGATGTGACTATCACAATCATTGGTTGTGACCACATTAGAAAGAGCTCAGAAGCCAATTGCAGATCCAGGCTTTTGGAAAGGGGGGGGGCTTACTTAAGGAAAGGGGGAGGGGCGCATTTCGGGGATATCATGAAAATCCCCATGAAAATGAAGTATTTTGGTGGCCCCTGTGCCCCCCCCTGATCTGCCTATGGAAGCAAGTGTTAAACCTCAAGCTATGGCCACCTCCGTGTGTGGCGCTGCGAGCTGTATTTTTAGATCTCCCTAGAGTAGTGGAAGTAATCAGCGGGGCTTTGTGTTCACCGTGTTGCTTCAGCTGCTCCATCCTGATCCTCTGTTGATGTCTGAGATCCAGGCCTGTGTGATGCCTGATCCCGGTAAACACGCGTCTGGCACTTGGATAGATCCACTTTCTAGACGGCAGCAGCTAGTACACGTAGGGCATTCCCATCGTCGGTCTACGGGAGACTATTTAACACTGTATATTATCCAGTTCTACAAAATCTATTTGCAACTTGAATATACGTGTATCAATCATTACCAGCACATAGAATTTTGCATCAGACAATTAGTGAATTAACCATTAGAGTTTGAGCTCTGTGATATGATAATTCTACTTTATAGACAACTACGTCAAATACATGCAGGTGATTCAGAGCATGAGATTACAGGTAACAATTACTACATCTAACAATAACAGTCTGGCCTGTCTTATTATTGGACACAGGTGTGTACATTATAATGGCGTCACCCGAATTCACGGGGGAAACGGGGAAAATAACCAAATGAGCATCAGAGTCATCCACAACCGTCCAAAACGAGGCTGCCACGTGACCGCTTAACGTCCTCTACACAATCAATAGAACTTACCACCTTTTGCCCCTAACCGCTGGCTTCTGCACTTTAGCAAATTGTCGTCCCGTTGCCCATTGTGGAGCTCAGGCAGAAATCAATGGTGGTGTGAGAGAGTGTGAGAATGTGCTGCCTCCGCCGCACAGACCGCGGGATGGCCACATGACACAGCTGAACACAGGAAATACCGTACCTATTGAGGCCATCTCTATACAGAGACCCTCTTTATAATGAGGCCACGATCTATACAGAGACATGCGCTGTGTGAAGCAACGGATGTTTACAGTTACTTAACTCTATCAAAGACGTCTGCAGACGCCCGTAAGCAGATCCAATAGCGGGTGGGGGGGGGGCAGCAACATTTCGATATACCCAGCATGCGCGTCCCCCTTTTCAACAAGATTATTTCATTTTCATGGAGTTTTTGGTGTCCATGCAAAACCCATGCACTCTCTTGATTGTAGGCCCCCTTTTTCCACCAGTGTAGTTTACATAAAAGCCAATCTCTATAGACACGCTACTTCAGCCCCATAGTTCTGCTGTACCCGGCTTCACTAAATTAGTGCAGAAGGTTCAAGGTATAAATTGAAAAGAATTCATTTCGTTTCGAATTAGCGGTGGCTATCTCCGGGGGAAAAGAGCCATGGGCACATCATTTCTGTGATTGCTTCAGAATACTAAATACGCTCAATGACGGTTCTAATTGAAACGTAGAGCTTCAGCCCGCTATATCTCTATACAGTTTTGTACTTGGTTAATTGAAAATACGGTACAGAGCGTAAATATTCGTGGCAAGAAACATTGCGTTGTTTAAGTCTGGACTTCACCAGAAATGCAATAATGTTTAATGAGTGTTTGTAATTGTACACTAGTGTTTTGCTGAGTGTAGCCGTGTTCTCAGGGTCTCATTTGTGCGCGGTCTCATGGTGAGGTTAATTGAGCAACAATACAGCAGTCTGTAGAGTAACTCACTATTGTACCTGAGCCTTTGACGCCTTCACAACAGTGGGGGTTGGCGTATGATATAAGGAACTAGGAAATGGGGGGGGGGGGCAAAAACCGGGTGTGAGGGGGAAAAGCCATATACAATAAAGAGTGTAGTATTTCAAGGAAGTTGGATGTTCTTACAATTTGTGGAATGTGGGGTTTAACACTAAAATATACGGGATTTGGGATGCGTCGACCCCTTATAATCCGCCGCCCTCCTTTCCAATAGTCTCTATAAACCGACTGATGCAAATGGAAAGCTCTTACTTTACGATTGGCATTGACTTAGCTAATTGAAACACGATACTGCCCAAGTCAGCGACCTTGTGGGTTTTACTGGCGCAGTCGGTACACTCAATAGCAGTTAAGTTTAACGCCGGCTCCTGCAGACGCGGGACTTAGTGCTGTTTTACAGCATACGGTGCTTCACCAGCGAGAGAGGCCACTTTACCTGAATAATGCATGGGACGTCTTCAAAACTAATAGGAGCATGAAAATGTGCATTACAGCACGGTCCTTACCCATATAACGGCCATAAGTAAACCAAACACAAACTGTACCAAGTTGTGCTTTATAGAGGGGACCATAAAGCTATAGTTTAGTGCAACTTGCAGCAGTCTGCTTTACACCCTGCCATCAGCCAGGTGATTGCGCCCCGCAGGCCTAACACGGGCTTACACCTTTTTGCTGTAATCCTCTAGCAGCTCAAAATAGCTGTTTCATCCTCCATTAGACTCACTACATAAACACACGTGGTAATTAACAAGCAAACGGTGTTAGTTCCTGCTACAGCCCATTACCCGCCACTAGTTCCTGATGCCCCCGTCACACACTCACGATAGTAGAGTCTTCACACGCACGTGTTTTGTTGTTGTTGTTTGTTTACCACCTTCTCTCTATGCACGTTTAGTTATTCCTTTATGTACCGGTGAGGTCGATAAGACATATTTGTATGTAGAGAGAATGCGCAGTCATATCCCATTAGTTATCATATATAGAGATGCCAACGTGGCATATAGCATGAGGCCAATACAAATACAGGCATACAAATATGACGTTTTTAGCTTCAACGTGGTATTTTATTAATCACACATTGTGTCTAGACTAATGAATTATCAATAGCCTATTATTTATAGTTTAATGTACACAACTTTATTGTTGACACAAAGCACTTTCGTTCCAACATCTACAAGAGCACATCAAATTCAAAATTACTGAATGTCTGACTTTGTGCATAAATTCCTGAAAATGAAGGGACATGACTTGTAAATGCCACCCTGAGTATCACATTAGTTCGAAGGCACATGATAACCTTGTGCGGGCAATTGTGAAGCATGAAAACCCAAGAAAATACACGTCAATGTGTGATAAAAAATAAATGTATGTACATCCAATACACTGCACACTATCACAGGACGCATTCGACACAGCGAGACTTCAGGGCTTAAACAGCATGGCTGGGAAACTCAGTTTGGTAACCAGCAGGGGCTGCTGCGTCACCCGGCATCAGTTTTCGGGAACGTGTGTCACTGGCAGGAGCCTATTTCATTCGACTCATTGTATCAATTAGTGAAGTCTTCTTTTTCTAAAATGAACGGTCATTGATTTTGCCAAATGCAACATTTCTCAGGCATTGATGAGGTGAATTTCGAATACTTCGTGACTTTGTGACCGAGACCTAAGCCGTTTATGTTTCAAAAATGCAATTTAATTGTTGTTTAGCAGTTTGTTTCATGTTAAATGTATATTCATTTATTTTGATACCATTAAACTGTTGGCTCTTTTGTTGACAACATCTAACAGTAGCGAAAGAAATGAATACAAATTTGATGTAAGCCCATTATGCATCAAGTCCGCTGCTCGGCGGCAGCCGCCTATCGCCCTGCTGCAGCAGCAGACTGTCCGGATCACCGTCTGGATCAGCCTCTGGATCACTCTCAGGATCAGCCTCCGCCCGTGAGCCTGCAGCTTGAGCCCATTATCTCTGTGCGCCGCCCGCAACAATGTGGCAATGAATGGCATATGATGTGAGTCCATATAAAATCTGTTTTAATGCACTGATTTTTTTTCATTAAAACCACAGAATAGCATATATCAATGCATAATCAAATACGTGTAATTGTTTGAGCATTATCCCATGGACTGGCTAGGACGTAAACAGAACGGCTGGGACACGCAGTTTACTAAACATCAGTGGCGACTGCATGATCGGGAGTCATTCCATCAATTGGCAAAAAAAACAATATATTCAAAATCCTGTATACTTGGCTCACAGCACTTGGTGTCTATTATAAACGTTTTCATGGTCTACAAGGCTCCGTATTGATAAAGAGCCTTGTAGAGCTTGAAAACGTTTACAATATAAATTTTAGAATTCTCTTTCGTGATTATTACAGAGACAAAAAGAACACTGTAAAACAAAACTATCATGAGGCAAAAACAATGTTTTTTAAGTGTCTGCTTATTGGGTCTTGCCTACCCACCGCCTGTCGCCAACCACTGTCAGGCCCGTGAGACAACAGCTTGAGCCGGCCACTGAGCCCATTATCTCGGCGGCGGCGGCGGCGGGCCGCTTCCTCTATCACGCACAGCAGCTGGCGCCCACTCCGCAAAAAGCGCCAAATGAAGTGAATACGGTAATGATCGCGCTTAATCACGCCGCCGCCGTCAATGGCGAAAACGAGGCTGTGGGTGAGGGACGGGGGTCTGCCAGTTTGTGTGAGAGATGGCGCGGATTTGGGCAAGTTTGTAAGCGGTGGCAGAGATTGTGTGGTAATACTCTTTGTCGGTGGTGTGTTTGTATTTGTTTGCTTTTGTGTTTTCTGTCTGTCTTGATGTTTCCTTCTGGGTGGATTTGAGTTTTGCTGTTGTACTATGTTTTGGTCAGTAGTTTTCTATTTTTGGTGGGGACGCTGGTCTCTACCCAGCTAAATGTGAGGTAGTCACGTCAGTTTGTTTTTAACTGCTGATGAATACACACATTGGGATGGGGTTTCTTGCTTTAGCGATATTTTCTTCCTTTTTATGTGGATGTGGATGTGGGTTTCTTGTTTTTAGGTGTGATCAGGTGTATATATGACTTCTCTTTAATATTACAATGATGTGCGCATGAAAACAAACGAAGTTATGATGTTATATTGATTTTATTCATTTGTGTTGAGTTCGCATTATAAAATCAGCGGTGAGATTACAGTACAACCACCACAGCCAGCACGATACAGTACAACCTCTCACACTTGTCCATTAACACCACATTTCCTCATAGCAACCACTGTTAGACATGTTCTATTGCTCTGATACGCATGAAATAACAACTGTAACAAACCTACAGACTGACAATATATGCGTTTTAGGTATATAAGAATCCTTACTACACGTGTATATGGATTACCATGTGATAAAAACACTCTCTTTATAAATCATCCCATAAAGATCCTCACACGTTAGACATCTCGTTATTCACAAACTGTGGTCACAGATCCATATTCAGATAGAATCCTCAATCTAGACACTGATAACACGGTATAAAAAGTTCTGTTTCCCACAGATAGCTTTTGCAAGTTTGCAGCCTTATTGTTTGACCATTATAATGGTGCACAATGTACAGTTAGTCTACTTACAAAGCACACACTTTGGGGCTATCATTAATTCAGGCTCATGGGGAGGATTTGAAAAAAAAATGAAACCAGGTCTGATTTTGAGGCCCCCACCTAAATTTATTTGACAATTTTAGCCCCCAAACTAAATTTACCGCGCCTATACGTTCACCCTCGATATTTTAGCCACCCAGCCCCCAGTGAACCATGATGAAAGATAGACCCCCTAACACGGAATAAAAAACAAACAGGCTTTGATGGTAAAAATATGTTAACTATTAATGTTTACAAAACGTTCAAATGTTATATGTGACATATTGTAATACTGCATTCAAGTGTACTGTTTTACTGAAGTGTTGAGCAACATGCATGATTTGTACATTCATTGCTATTCTAACACATTATATTTCCTGGAATGGTGAACCATTGTAAAATGTGATGAATTTTGTTCGCGCCCCCAAAAATGGACGACCCCCCGGTATCGTTATTTATGATGGTTCCCCAACTTGGTCCCATTGGAACAAACATTACAATTATCTTCCATACCTACTTACTGCAAATGAAATTATAACATTATTTCATCTATATCTCTTTAAAATGCTTTGCTGGCTTTTACTCTTGATTTTAGTTTACGTTAGCTTTATAGACTCTAAACAGAGTTGGCAAAGCTGTATGTAACAGTACAAAATCACGAGAGAAGTGAGCAATAGGCCCAAAGGCTGAAGAAATCACAAATAGATGAAGCAGCAATTGTGAGATTTCATCCAATTTGGGGACAGTGTTTGCTTCCGGAAAACAGAAACATTCGCCATGTTGTTTTAATTGGGCCATAAACTTGTTGGCGTTAATTGCGGGCACGTGTTTGGTTTTTATTAACACCGTTACTCTGTATAGAGCTGCTGTTGTTGATAAGGAATAAGTGGTACTTAAACAAATCTAACTGCGCTCACTTCTAATTATCAGATTGATCAATGTTGTAAAGTAATGTGAAGGGAAAATGTTTGTTTCGTTTTTTACTTCTAGCTCTAGCTATCTCTAAATCCGGGTTAATAGAGCTTGCGATAAAGGGGAATAACTGCATTTGCTCAAATTATCTCTGACTTTATGGTTGCGATAAAACCTATGAATCGTGTACACGCAGCTGTAAAAGTGTTACATGTTGGTAACACATTTCAGGGACATAATGCAACTATATTGCCAGTGTTAATGGACTACTAGTATTTGACTTGAATTGTCTACATAATAAAATGATAGCAGTGTTGTAATAAATTAAGGTTCTACACGTTCTAGAATCACATCACACTATTAATTACCATTTTGGCCGTAGTAACTCTACTAAAAGTAGGCTATATGCGAAGTAAACACTGCTACAGTGTGTACAAAAATAAACTCTAACAACAGATCTATAAAAGGAGAATCCTCTGTTTTTGGGTTTACACAGCCATGTTAGTACAGTTGAACCTCCCATTAAGATCATCGTCATAAAGAGACCACCTCTCTAATAAGATCAATCCTAGTGTTCAAACACCTTTAAATATGAACTAATAGGAACCTCTATGAAGAGATCACATGTCTGATGTGGCCATCTGAGAGTAGTTACCAGGTGGTCTTAACTAGAGGTTCTATTGTATTCTGTAAGTACCTGTACGTCACATGAATTCCATTCACTCACAGAATAAACACTTCAAACATTCCTCTTGTTTGCTCGTTTGTGTGTGTGTTTGAGTTGATTTTGTTGACACGATTTTCAGCTTTCAGAAATGTCAAATAAAAGTATACAGATTAAATTCATTGATTATTTTCTATTGAATTGTGGGAGCCTGACAATTGTTTGAGTCTCCTTTGAAATCAATTGCATTACCTGGTTGGGAATCCAGAACAAACATAGATAAATCTCATGTGAGCCACATCTAAACAAACACCACACACATTACAGAAGTCGCTCTCTAGAACAGAGCGTAGGTCGCACACACACAGCTGCCCTATAGTGCAGGTACATCCAGTCACCAACACTCGCAGTGCTACAACTTTTACTTGTTAAATGTTAATCTACTGAAGCTTGCGTATAATGACTTTTGCGCCATTATCTTCTCATACCAGTGCATGACTTACATCAACCAATACCCAATATATCACATATAGCAAAAGCCACAGCATCAGTCCATCAGTCAGTTATTCAGGCCTAGAAGCCCCAGACCACAGGGAACATACAGAACATCCAGTATAGGCCAGAGCCAACGTGCATTTTAGCTCTGTGCTGAAATTGTAAAGAGTGTGAGGTATCCACGTGCACTTGTTTACCATTAACAAAGGAGTTTATATGTCTGTTTTATATGACAGTTTCCTCACAGAAGTATCACTTTTTGTCCCTTCTGTATTTTCTGCACACTTGTGCCGTATCTCCTCTGCGATCGTCCGTCAAATCGGCTGCGTAAGCGGTGTGGTGGCTCTTACTAACTCCTTGATGTGCTACCAGTGCATCTACCTACAATCATGTGAACATGGCTGTACTCTTATTGGTTTACGGAGGACCTCCTTCTCTGACATCCCTTGATATCCTTCCCCTACAGTCTCAATAACATCCCTGTGGAGACCAAAAACCCAACGTACTGCTCCTGTTTGTAATCCTTCATCAGCCAATAGCACATCACTTAATCCAACAAAATCTTCCTCCTATGTCACCCAACAGATGTGTCCTGCACATGATCCTTGGAAACTCACTGCCTTTAACAGCAGACAACTCCTCATACATCATCTCCAGATGTGTTTTTTTTCTTTACTCTCCATCTGTCAATAGCACATCACAGGCTTCCTCCCATGTCACCTGACATCATCAAGCTCCCCAGATGACTCTGTTTCCATCCTTGTCCGGCACACATTGCCTTCCACTACAAACTCATCCCCTGACATCCTCCCCAGCCGTGTGTCTTGCTGCTGTGCACTCTCCATCACTACAAGCAGGTGACGTGGTCGCGTATGAGCGGCGACGCGGAACTCTTCCTGCTGCCGCCGCCGGTGCCCGCGAGCGCCCCGTACTCTACCTCGGCCCGGCAGCACGCGGCACCAGCGGCCCCGTTACTGCGCGGTCCCCCCACCCCCGGCGACGCCTTAACACCGTACTGTTTGTGTTTGTAGGCGGCGGCGGCGAGGGCGGCGGCGTTGTGGCCTCGCGGCAGGCAGCACGGCGCAGACGGCCGCGGCAGCCGCAGCAGGCGCTGGAACGCCACGCGGAACTCCTTGTTGAAGATCGGGTAGATCACCGGGTTGGCCATCGAGTTCAGATAGCCCACCTGAGAGAAGAGACAGGGAATATTAGTGTTAGTAAACACCGGTATGCTTCTAGATTTTGATTGGCAGCTGTCATCTCTGGAGTGTTCCTCTCACGACTTTACATTTTACCCCAGGTCATTCGCACACTTAATGATCGATTAATCACACAATGCTAATCACTCACACACTCTTTCTTCAACCCAATAACCTGTAACGTGTAGTTCCGAGGAGCTGTGAGCAACCATTTAGCTAGGAGTTTGCTCATCACCCACCAAAAGACCCAGCTGGGAATCAGATGGAAGACCTTCTGGTCACGAATCCAACCCCCTACTCACTTGTTTCTTATCAGTGAGGGTAACCTAAATGTATTTTTATATGACATGTGTCAACTGACAAGAGGCCGTTTGATAAAAGCTTAAATTAAAGTATTAGATGAATCGCTAACATACAACTAGAATAAGCTGCTATGGTCACTCACCCAGGTGCAGATGACGAAGACAAGGGGCGGGATGCAACCGGAGCAGAACGCCGTCACGATGTTGATGGTGAAGAACGGCACCCAGCAGAACAGGAACGTCCCCATGATCACACCTACAGAAAGATAACGTCCCCATGATCACACCTACAGAAAAATAACGTCCCCATGATCACACCTACAGAACAAGAGAAGTGGTCCTCAGCGGTTCAGTGGTTTAGAGCGTACAGCCAGAACACGTTTGCATGCATCGCAAGTTCGCGCCCCGGCAATGGCAGACTCATTGTCGCCAAAAACGTTACGTCTTATGTCTGCTACTGAGTTGCTGATCTCCATGGAGCGTGTCGC
This sequence comes from Streblospio benedicti, assembly GCA_019095985.1. Lineage (NCBI taxonomy): Eukaryota > Metazoa > Annelida > Polychaeta > Spionida > Spionidae > Streblospio > Streblospio benedicti. The sequence continues at coordinate 29,256,192 of CM032668.1, read as the reverse complement.
CACAGTACAGAGGTACTAATAGACCGTGGCGACGCCAATCGGGAGGTTAGGAAGCCTCGTTGAAAGGCGTGTCCCATGTAAAGGACAGTCATCCTTCTGCACGTAAAAGAACTCACCTCGTTTGAAAACAACGGCTCCACACACCCTTAGCTCATTGGTTACATAGCCTGCCAAACAAACAGGACCACATTGGAAACAGGCATTACATATATATGTGCGCTTTCATCTGCTATCATAGGAACATCAGTCCCTGAAGAATATCAATCAATCAATCAATCAATCAATCAATCAATCAATCAATCAATCAACAAAGGTGTATAACGATAGTATTGTTTTGAAAATATACACATTGGATTTCTTTTTCACGTGAATACAGTCCCTAATTGTGAGTTATTTGTTGTGATATATACTGGAAACCGTGCTGCAGCCCAGCGACAGAAGGAAATGTCAGGCGAGAATATTAAGACATTAAGTTTAAATTATTGTGCCACGTTTTTTATTTGTTTTTTTTTTGTTTTTAATGCAAAAATAACTATAACATGAATTCAGTTGTAGTCACGTCTGAATGAATCCTGTAAAATGGTGCCCTCAGTGATAGTCATAAATGTTTTATTTTAGGTAAATGTTTTCTCCGTTATAACTAATGTATAATCCCCGCTCTGCGAAACAAAGTACTAGATTCTGACATTGTTATTCAATACAAGTACATGTTATGCAAGAGATACATAACATAACAATATGAGTACACAAACATTTTCTCAACATATCCATTAATGCATTAATTGATTGGCTGGGGTGTAATAATTGGAAATAGAGCGTATAACCTGTTGTGGCGACCTTGAGAGGAAATAAGTTTACCAAAGTGGTTGATTACGACTTACTTGACCATTAATTGTCTGGTGATTATCAGGTGGAGGGCCACGTGATCTTGTTACATAAGTATCCACAGACAAATTACATGTTGTTGTCACACTAGGTGAGTTGTTTTAGGTACAGAGAGATGACTGTCCACCTTTAAACAAGGCTTCCGAACCACAAGTGCATAGGAAAATGAATTAGTTATCTGTTTGATCTTTATTAAACTGTCACTGCAGGTGTCAGAAGAGGATTTTTCAGGAGTTGACAAATAGCTTTAGACGGTTTCGCTGACAATTTCATATGTAACATTGAAAGAAGAAAATACTGGACGCAGCTGCTGTTCCACTGAACACCCCCCCCCTCCTCCTCATACACGCCTCCTGAGGATGTGTCTGTACTAACACATTTGAAAACTCATATTTTGTAACACATTGAAAATGAAAACACATCTTTAATCTTAATTTGGTACCAAACAAACTTGATGCTACCAACTCCGAGAGTAAGACTTCTTTAGAGATCAACTACCAAGCCTAGCACGTACCGAGCGTGACCGCGGCCTTGTGGTCTGACGGCTTGTACTGCGAGGAGCCGGGCCTGTAGCCGCCGCCGTCTGGGGGCGAGGCGTCCCCTGGCCCGCCGCCGGCGAGCCCGTTCAGGTTGTCGCCGTTGGTGGAGCCGATGGGCGGCGTCACCGTCTGCCGCTTGATGGACGCCACATGACGCCGCGCCAGCCGGAACAGCTGGAAGATACAACAGGGGTGATACGGGTGTATGCGTTGACTGGAGGGGATACAGATTTTGACCCTTAGATTACTAATTTTGAGCATCTGAGAACAGACATGACTATTGAGGGGTTGGCAGATGGAACAACTGGAGGGAGACATGAATTGGGTGTAAGGATTCACTGGAATGGAAAACACAAGTGGTGAGAAACAAATAGAATGGGAACAGATTTGGGACAAAATATTATAACTCAGTATAATGTCGAGTGGCACGTGCACCTGACTGATTAGGAATACTAGGGCAAAGGTACAGACAACTATAGTGGCGTTGCCAATCGGCACATGTCAGAAGAACTTATAACCGTGACCGACGGGAATTAAGGGCTGTCGTGTGGAAGTGTAATACCTCTGAACATGTGGGATGGTTAGTCAAACGGATACGGGCGCCTATCCATCCCTTTATGACTGGTCTGTTGTATCAATAGATAGTGAGTTCAAATCCACTGCCTTCCAAAGCTTTACTATGCCTACCCAATTTATTTCGCAGTATTATCATTTCAATAAATCGGCTTTCAAGAATGAAGTCTCCTTTTAACGAAAACAAAAAATAATATACCTTCACATATAATTGAATATGACGACAACTTGCCACATACCTGCACATATAATTGTATATGATAATAACTAGCCTGCACATGTATAGCCCTGGCCCTACCTGTAAATTAACTGCTGCACATAAATAACCCTGTACCCACCTGCACGTAGATGGCGATCATAATGACGCAGGGCGTGAAGAAGGACACGATGGAGGAGACGACGGCGTACACCTGGTTGAGGTCGAGCAGGCAGATGAAGCGGTCGCCGGCGTACGGGGAGTGGTCCGCCGTCCGGTGCCACCCCAGCTGGATCGGCAGGAAGCTGCCGAGGGAGAGACAGGACATATGGATCACGTGCTGTTATGTGATACTGTCTTATAAGCCATTGCGGCTAGGTGGCTATGATAATGATTTCAAGTAAATTGCATGTTTATACTTGTGTATGCCACATGTCAGTATAATAAAAAAATGAACTTTGACTTGACACAACCTGGATACGTAGGCATGATTGGTTTCCGATAACAACTAGCCTGCTTACAGGATTTCCCTGCCCCTAGTTAACTGCTTTGGTGGGGGAAATTCCCTGTATGCTGCATTAGATGGCGATAAATGTCGCAGGGACGTGAAAATGTTAAATATCAAGGCTAGACGACGGCGTCATTTGTTCACTCAGAGTTTCACCTTTTTTCTTCAGTAGAACAGTATGACAAAATCATACATAATTACAGGAATTACATAAGCAATATTCAGTACACTATTTTCACAACAGCAATAGAACTATAGGGTAAGAACCATTGGGATTGGGTGTGTTAAAAGCTGTTTTTTGTATTCAGGGGTTGGTGGTATTTGTGTATATAACTTGTATGTATAATTATGAATGTAAGACTTGATATTGTTGCATATAATTATCATAATAAGATTGTTCAGTTCAGTGTAACATAGAAATTGTAAAGAATGCCACCATACCCCAAGTCTTGTCTTGATTTTATAATTGATAAAAACACATATGCTACGCCTTGATGAATGTGATGGCAAGGAACAGATAAGATTTCAGCTGGAGAGGTAGAGTAGAAGGGTACATAAGATGTCATAACATCACAAAAACCAGCAGTTATCAAATTATTAGTAAAAAATAAAAACAGTTATTTTTATAAAAATCTTAAACTAATTTCTTTAAGATGTATAGCCTAAAGGATATGTTTGAATGCAACAAGCAATCTGAGCAGATATTATATGGATCACAAATTGATGAACTAGATCAATAGCATCATCAGCAGCAGTAGGGAAATGACACGAGAGAGAAGACATCTTCTGAATAGTGGCAGTATTGGCAATTATAGAGTGATTGTCTAACTGTAACGCTGTGTTTAGCAGATGGTTGAAAGAAACTCGATCAATTGGTGTCCGGGGAGCTTAATCCAAAGGATATATCAAGCATGGAAACAAAAAAATTCTACAGTTATACTCTTGTCTGAATTTCTCAGAGGATAACATGGATTTATTTCTCAGCATACAGAGCAAAAATAGCAATTTCCATTTGTGAAACGACTGTCTAAATACAGGAAATAAAATACAGTAGGGAGAAAATAAATCTCCGGGAAATGATGAACTGACAACAGAAATTTACAAATGGCTTGTGATAGAAATGCATAGAGTAAATTCAATACACTTTTCAAGAGAAAGATTGGACAACTGATAATATCGCAAAGACAAGCTAATGTCATATTATTAGAAAAAGGCACAACAGGTCTTAAAAACAATCTGATAATAAATGTTTTCCCTGAACATATGCTACAAAATAGGTTTGAATGCAGCAGCCAATCCATTGAAGTGAGTCTGCCACTTATTGATAAGCGACTAGGACAGATATTCTATGGGATATCAGACACAAAATGCTAAATTAACAAATATGCATGGCCTGGATAATCAAATTATTAGCAAGAAATCAAAGCAGGTCTTTAGAAAAATCTAAAACAAATTTCTTTTCTGAACGATATGTATGAATGCAATCTGGATTCTGGGTAAATTACATATGGATCAAAAATTGATGAACTAGATTCAAAAGAGTGATCAACAGGAAGCAGACAGAAACTGTTGCACAGAAGAGATGGTATCGTCTGGAACAGTAGCAAGAAGCTTGAGACAGGGACATGTCACATGGATCACACATTTATAATGAAATGGCGAGGAACAGATAAGATTTCCAGGGAGGTAGCATAAGTATATCACAGTACACACATGCGTACCTTTTTTGAAAAAATACATCATAATTTTCGAGGTACCTATCTTATTTTGCCGATGTGCACAATAGTTCAAACATTGGAAAATGGCTCTTTAATCGTCCTGTTTGGCGAAAATCGTTCTTTGTGGAGAAATGTTATGCCGCTTCAAACAATCAAATTTCATCACATCTGTTTGTGTAAACTTCCAATACTATTCCTTGAAGCAGTTAGGTTGGCCTAGTAATTGATTACTCCAGTAAGGGCAATAGGATGCTTTGATGTAGCCTGTGGTCTAACAAATGTTTTGACCAGCCTTTCAGTAAGTTATAGTTTACTGGTTTGCTGCTTTGACATTTGTGCTCACACTTTGAACAATTACAGTTCTATCATCTCAGCTAAAGAGGGTCGCTACTTTGATGTTGCACTAAGGCTTACAAATCTTTTGACAACAATTAGGCCTTTCTAAGTTAACTATCATTTTAGGATGATTGTTTGAGAAGCCGCTATTGACGCAAGTACTCACATGCGAATCAGTTTAAGCTTTGAATTAAATTTTACTGGCATTTTATTGTAAAAAATAGATATTGTACACTAACAATAAAAATGAGAAGGGACAAGATTAAGAACATATTCATAATACTTTATGATTATCTGCACAATATAAAGATTATATTCTATCAACGCTTGAATAATGATTAGAGTGATATCATAAGATACTAATATAATATCAAGGGCTTTGCAGCATGCATTGCAAGTATTGTGATGTCGGCAATTAGCTCTGCATGCGCAATTTGCGAGTATCCTGAAGATTTCATATGGATCGCAAATTGATGAACTAGATCAATAGCGTCATCAGCAGGTAGCTGGGTGAAACTGCTTCACCAGAGAAAAGATAGCTTGGCAATTATGGTATCAGTGTCACATTACATACTGTTGAGACGCTGCGTTTAGCTGATGGTTTGCAATAAAACTGGATCAATATGTGTCACGGGAGCTTTATCCAAACGACATATTAAGCATGGAAACGAAATTTGATCACAAGTTATATGCTTGTCTGAATTGCTCAAAGGATACCATGGATATATTTCTCAGCATACAGGACAAAATAGAAATTTCTACTTCTGAAACCACCATTTAAATGGAGTAAATTACTTTGGGAGAAAATAAATCTCCATGAAATTATGACCTGACAGTAGAAGTTTACAAATGGCTTTGATTAGTGATCGGATGTAGTTACTTATATACACTTTCACATGAGTGTGGACAACTGATAACATCACAAAGACAAGCACGTCTCATATAATTACAAAAACATAACAACATCATTAGAAACAATCTGAAGATAAATGTTTCTCCTGAAAATACGCAATAAAATGCATTTGAATAAAGCAGCCAATCCATTGAAAACAAGTCTGCCACTTATAGAGAAGTGAGTAGGACAGATGTTCAATGAGATATCAGGCACAAAATGCTAAGTTGGCGAGTACGGATGGCCTGGAAGTGTCCATGCGTGTGGTACCTAATGAGCACTGACATGGACCACACAGCCACTTTAGGAACAACAATCTCCAGGAAATGATGGATTCACAGCAGAATTTTACATATGATTTTGGCCTGAGATCAGAGTAATATACACATGATTCTATACACTTTTCACAGAATGATTGGACAACTGATGAAATGAGAATGGTACCTGATGAGCGCTGACAGCGACCACACGGCTGCGATACACAACAGGGTGCGGCGCGGAGACATGAGGCGATCGTACGTGTAAGGCGCCCGGATGTGCAGGTACCTGAGTGCAGAAAATACACATTATGTACACATAGTTTATGTTCATGGTCTTTAGAATAACTATCATTTTAATAAAATGTATGATTCAATGCTAGTAACCAATTTGGTATCCAATTAGTAAACTGACTGTTGGTGTGTTAACTTGTCATATGTTGTTTATTTTTGAAAAGGAATCCGTAGAGTTTGAAATCGATTAAAATTATATTTGAAATTTGAATCTTAGAATGAGTGTTGAAAGAAAAGCAGGTAATACACTAAAATAATTGAATCATGATTTGATATGATGGAATTAATCTTTACGGTGAAAGAAAGAGAACTTTTTGCGATTTTCTGTGTTCATTTTCTACTGAAATTATTTTGTCATATATTTGTTCCGTATTGGCCCTATAATGGTCCTGGGTGAGTTACGTCACATTTGATTACGTTTGGACCCGGGTTTAAGTAGATTCCAGAACTGTGTGTAGTTTTGAAGAACTATTTCCTATAAATTGGTGATGAATCATGACCAAACTTCATATTATTCCAAAATAATCTAATAGATTCTGTTTGAATTTTGCAAGTATACGTTTCAAATGCAATGGTGACTAGTTCAAAATGTTCATCGCTATTGGACATATATAACATATCACAGTGTTATTGAATTCTCAGAAACTCCAGGGATTGTGACCCTCAAGATGAGACTAAAAAAGATTTATTCTACACAATTACACATGATAATAATAAGCAAAGTATTTGAAGTATGAGGTTCATTTCCTTCACAAGGACGCTGTGTGATTAAGTATACACTCAGCAACATGTAGGCCTGCTATTGTTTATGCTATGGCTCTTGCTATTGTTCTGTCTTGACTTCTACATTCAGAGCAATCACTATAAATCGGCTCTAAAGTAGGGCTAATAGTTATCGTTTCTCAATAATTCTGTTTTAGTTTTCTAATTTTGTCTCACTAATTCTTGAGAGTGTATATAGCATGGATGAAAAGCCAGTCATCAACAATATTTTCCCTAAATCACCAGTCCTCACAAATACAAATTTCATTGCCTTCCACCAATCACAAGGAATTCTAAGTGAATAGGTTGCATCAAATTTCAAACACCGTAATACAGGGAGTTCACAATTCATATTCTAGATTTAGGGCAAATCACCAATCACCATCTTGCTATATGACCCTCCCATATACTTGGAGTAGATTATGAAGGCCATTTACTGTTCATCTGCTGAGCAGACTCAGAACACCAACTTAGGAAGAGACTTTTTTCGATAAAAGGTATTCATTCTTTATTGAAAGTCTCTTTATACTTGTACCATCCTCCTAACAATAACCCCATTAGAGTCATCACTCTTGTTTTAGATATGCACCCTAGAAATTAGTTAACACAATTATGTTATCTAAAGTAAACTTCACATTTGTAGATTTATGGTACTTTCTACTATGTTTATTTTTGTCAAAAATGAACACCCATACACTCAATATAATGTTCCATGGTTGACACATAGTTTTACAGCTACCTTCGGAAGGGATATGGTGTGCAAGTGGTTTATTGAAGCTCCCATGGGATGTGTTTACAGCTAACCACCCATCAACACTTGGCAACAAGCATTCATTCAGCCATTCACAGAATCAACCAAACATGGTCGTAATTTACCCAGGCAACGAGTCATTAGCGCTCAAGTGGATGAGTCAGATATGGCAGCAGCAATCAGCAAGCACACAATCCAAGACACGACATATTTGTGCTAGTTGGGTTTTTGTTTTTGCCTTCTTTTTTGTGTGTTTATATGTTCAAATGAGTTACATATCCAAAAGTATTTCTTTTTAACTTTTAGTCATCCAACTTATTTTACGTTATATGTCACAAACAAAACAAGTGAAATAAATGAATCATTTTGACCTATTCAATTTTTTAAAGAACTACTGAATTTTCCTGAAAAGCTGCCATAGTGCTTATCAATCTAAACCACCTCATTCAGCTGGCGGTATTCAAGGCTGGGGGTATCACAAAGTTTGCGTTTATCAAAGAGATGCCGCAGGCCAAAATTTTGTGTGATGTGTTTTAAACCATGCTTGAAACATTTAACTATTAGACTCGACAATATTTCGATGTATGAGGCAATATTTGAGCTGCTACATCCGTTTGGTCAAATACCAGCAGAATATCAAGGCTAGGTGCCTATTCAAGTAAATACAGTATTTATAGAAATCTACCTTTTGAGTGATATATCGCACAAGTTAAGTTTAGAGCCAGATATCCGAAGACAGACAATCACACACCCACCACACAAACAGCTAGTCAAACACACACCACACACAGACAACCAGTCACACAGCCTGGCAGTGCACCCACCTATCAAGTGTTATAGCGCACAAGTTAGGCTTAGATGCTGTATAGCATATGACATTGCACAGCGACCAGTCACACATACACCCCCCCCACACCCACACACAAACACACAACCAGTCACCCAGCCATGCACCCACCTGTCGAGCGAGATGGCGCACAGGTTGAGTATGGAGGCGGTGGAGCACATGACGTCCGACGACAGCCAGATGTTGCAGTAGGCGGGCCCGAACACCCAGTAGCCCAGGATGTCGTTGGCCACCGCGAAGGTCATGACCCCGGTGGCCACCAGCAGGTCGGCGACCGCCAGAGACACGTAGAAGTAGTTGGACGCCTTGCGCAGCGAGCGCTCCGTCAGGATGGCGATGATCACCTGCAAGGACAGTGTGAGTTAGTACTACTACATGTGTTGTCTTCGCATATTTGTATATGTAAGTATTAGTCCCAGCTACAGTTTTAGCTGGTACAGGACTATCTGTTTTCGACATGCATTAACATATGACTGACGTTTTGAAGAAAACTACTCAATGTTATAACCACCCAAAACTTTCTGATCCCTCCAAGAATGAACCCTAGACCGGATCGAAGATGTTTTGGTGTTTATATGACATCTAGTTGATATAATATTTGCTTTGTACATTTTCTGTTTGAATTCTTAAAGCTGGTGTTTACGCCTTGGTGCGTTGGAGCGTAACCCTGTCTAAAATTACCATTGGCATGGAAATTAGATTTCTTTGTACAATTTAAAAACTATGTATAAATTATCAGTAATTATCAGCATTTGTGTTAATAAAATAGACTATACTGGTGGATTGATGTTGAATGTCAGCAGCCAAGTCTTATGTATGGTTATGACGTCTATTAATTTTCAAATTGCATACGGCACAACCTCTGATTGATGCCAACTCTACAATGAAGCTACCTCATTAATAAGAATGTTTTGTTTCTGAGTCTCAAACCATCATTAGAGACCACTTCAAACCTCCGAAAAGCGAGCAGCTCTCTGCTGAGACAATTTGGGACCATATTCAGAGTGGTATTATTTAGGGGTTGTACTCTTAATTTACAACCATCCTGCGCTTTGGTGTAGTGACGATGGCGGATCAAAAATGTACATATAATTTAGAACCACCCGAAAGTTTACTCATGCTTATGATTGAGCTATAATTGCCAGCAATACAATGAAAAATCATTAGAAAGGGCAGTTTAAACTGCTGATAAGTGCTGGGACTATTTGCGCTCCAATGAGTACCCTTCTAGGTACATGTAGTACTTAAATCAATCAGATTTGTGTTCAGTTTAGAAAGTTACTAAGGCACTTGGGAAAACAAGTGGCAATAGGAGCTTTATCAATGTAAGTATCATTTATCAATTATTAATAATATTTAGCATGTACATGTATTACCAGTACGTTTAATTAGTGTATATATAAATTTGTTTTGTAGCTATTGCCAGTAAAGTAATATCTTCTTAGTTAACAAACTTTTGCTCAAAGGCCATCAGCAACACGTATACCACTGGTGGGTTTGTGATGGATTGTTTGTGTGGGAGGACGGCAATTAAAGAGAATAAGAGAATAAGATAAATACCAGGAGAAAATACAAATGACGTTTATTTCTTTGTAACATTGCATTGGCATTGTAGCCTTAATTTTGGAGCTCATTTTTGTTAATTAATTACACTTTTTAGAAGAAACAAATCAACATCTCTACTCCCATAATAGACTCTCAACTGTATATTTTCTGCGATAGAGCAGAAGATTAGTGTAGGTAGATATTTGAATGTTATCAGTTGAACAATCCCTCAGTCAAACAGGCAGACACACAGCCACACATACACAAACATTCAGCCTGCCAAACAGGCAGATACACAGCCCCACATACACATTCAGCCTGCCAAACAGACAGACACACAGCCAGGCAGACACAAACATTCAGCCTGCCAAACAGGCAGACACACAGCCAGACACACAGCGACTCACCAGTATGTTGCCCGCGATGGAGCAGAAGATGAGTGCCCCGAGGATGACCCCGATTGCCACCTTCTCCGCCAGGCTGTAGTGGGAGTCGCCGTTGACCTCACCCACGCCACTCATGTTCAGCCCCCCAGGGGTCGACGAAGCGTTACCCCCCGCCACCCCCACCACACCCTCCTCAATGACGTAGTGTGGGCTGCTGATGAGAGCCTGGCGGGTGTTGAGGGTGTTCAGTGTAGGGTCGAGCCAGACGAGGGGCGGCGGCGCCGTCACAGCGGCAGACATGGTCAGCTCGCCGAGGGATGCCGGCGGCACGGGGGGACAGCCATGCTGGGAGCTGGAACAGTTAGTAGCCCAGTATATCATCCTGAATAGCAACAGCTGGGAAGAGCTATGGTGGGACACTGGAACAGGGACGAGAAAAGTCCAAAAGAGAATGGATGCAAATAGTGAAACAGTAAAGACATACACACACAAGCATAAAGATATATTGAAGAATACTGAGTGAGTTCCAGATCTATATCTGTTACCATCTACAATGGTACGTGTCTGTGTGTGTGTCTATATCAATGTGTCACTATATGTACAGATTCTCGCACAATCTTTGCAGATGGAAATTGCAAATCAGTCTACGAAAGCAATGGTTGAATTGTAATGAAGAATTGTAGCGAGAAGAGTTGTTCGTGGAGGCAAATTGCCACTCAACGTTTAGAGGACGATGGAATGTTTAAGAAGTGTTAGATGCTCATGCTATCTCTCTGTTGTCTGACACTAAATGGTGTTCTTGTTGGTAGCTAAGTGGGCATGATTGTTTACCAGAAGAGGATGGGAAAAGAGGTGCAGTTGTTAGATACTCGTCGGTAACCTTAATTAAGGTCATATTTGTAATTTGAAAAATGATAAACAATCGGGAGTTGTGAGAGATCTGATATTCCTCCAATCTTACTTTCACACTCTCTGATGTCATGTCCCGGAAGCAGACAGACTGGTTAAAGTCATTATGGAACACAACAATCCCAATTAGTCTAATCTGCGGTCACCCGGTGCCGGCAGCTAGCCGCCGGGTCTAGTCCTTGGTACAAGCGGTCTGCACGTGGTGCTTTTGAAGCGCAAGGCAAGTGTTGAATTTTTTTATACCACTTTGCAACCCCAAAGTCAATGTATCAGTTAGGGACCGTATTAGCAGTATTCCGTGTCTTGGATTACGCTGAGAATTTGTACAGTTCACTCATTGGTGTGGACATTGACATGGGGATTGTGTAATTCAAATAAAACCGCTCTTGTACCTGGCTGCCATCTGCACTACAGTAGCTATACATGTGCTATGCCAGGGTTGGACAACTAATCGGCGACCTGTTGATTTCTCATCCTATTTTACAAGTGAGGTCATTATCATGCTAAAGCGCGTTCGGGGAGTGACCACTCATGGTCATTACCAAGACTAGCCAAGGCCACAGTGAAGCTAGGACAGAAGGGTCACTATCACCCCACAAGGCCCCTCCACTGACCTCCACTTACTGCCCACTCGAGCAGCATTGATTAGTCTCTGTCTACATCAATAACAACTCCATTACCCCATTATCCATCTATTTACTCCCGTGTCCAGCGCTAATGTCCAGTCTCCATCCATCTTCATTCATTAAACGGTCAGTATCGTCTATTTTAGTAGCCCCGTAGGAAGGGTAAGGTCACAACGCCATGGCTTAGCAATAATTTGTGGGGAGGAATTACAAAACATCAATAAATCAACCTTTGCTGTACTAAGATATTTTGGATAGAAAAAAATCAATCAATTTCATAAGCAAATTAGCGATAGTCCAATCAACTTTACAAACAACACGCTCGCTTTTGTTGTGTCTGACCACAATTATCCAATGACCTGTCTCATTTTGCTCGGTTTAGTATGTGCACTTGGAATGACGTCTTGTATTTCTAGATAATAAGTTATTGGAAACTTTGATAACAAACTTGCCATATTTCTTTTGTCATCAATGGCACCGCACATATCATTACTTTCCATAGCAAACATGAACAGGTAACTTTCGCCATCAATAAACAAGTTCATATTACATCCCAGTAAATACATTTAACATCATTTACAAATAGATTTACAAATGCAGTAAAACTCCTCCGATACGGGTAATACATAAAATATAATGAAATCAGAACAGTATCATTACAGGACATTAATTACACAACATTGTTGCAATACAACTCTGTTTTGTGCCCAACAAGTTGATATTTCAGCAAATCATTGCAGTACAAATCCGTCCTGTGTACCCAATCCACACCCAGCTAACAGTTCTCTATGCGGCTTCTGTCTTCCCAAGCAAGAGACTTAATTGAGCGGAACACAGCCCAGCTATCTGTATACACGGCTATAAGAACAATGTGCACTTGAAAAGCGGCTTTGAATGAGCCTATCAGTGCAGTTTTATGGCATTGAACCAGCTCAGATCGCTGCTCTACATTCTTCCCGTACACATCACTGTTTAAAATTCTCTCCACATCGCAGCCAATTGGTGGAACAAGGCTGGGATCGGATTAAGGTGCACGTTTCGGTCTTTTTGTGTTTTTTGTTTGTTTTTTGTTCAGCATAAGAGAATTGTTTGTTTCGTATGAGACTAAACTATACAGTTTTTAAAATGCTGACTGTTTTGCTACGGAACGTCTCGTGTAGGCAAAACTACTCACATTTAACCAATAACTATCAGAAAAGAAAATTGTCGCCTCTATATCAGATGCTAAAATCCGTCTACTAAAGAATTTCCATTGTATTCCTGTGTCTATATTCTGGCCACGAAGTGTAACCAGAAAACTACAGGTGTTGGTCGGTGAATCGTGCATCATGTCTAAAGTCAATATCACTGTATATAAGAATACGCCATTGCATCTCAGGTGACTGTCCAAGGCTGCCCCCACTGATTGCTGCTGGATATCACGTTACAACGAGTCATTGTCACAGTTCTATTGTCTAATGTGTCTACAGCGGCTAACTTTGACTGTCAATGTTTGTGGCTAGCATTTGCGGGCTTCTGGTGGGCCTCTTCCAGCCATCCACCACAGAAGTGCACGTAGAAGTAAACTGTTATGAGGAATGAAAACATGCTAATTTTTACCAATTGATATTCAATCTAGAGCAACCAGTTAATGTTAGAATGAAAGTGTAATGCACATACACGTAGATCAAGAATATATGCAACATGTGGCCCATTGTGGAGTAGGTATCTTCTCCTGTTTACCCCGTTTATAACTAAGCAGCCATTCATCAGTCTCAGTGACTTCTGCCCACGTGGACTGGATGACACATGAGCCGATTGCATGATACAATCCGCCTGATTGGTCAATCTGATGCCTGCCACCCAGAGTGGTGATCATCACAGCTATTGAGGCCATGTGGATAGAGGTGTCGCAATTTCTCTTAGATTTGACCTGCGTGACTTACATGAATGTGAGCTTGTGACAATATGTCAATAGAATTTCAATCTGCAGATTTTGTCTACAATTAAAGACTTCTCTCAGAAGCGACCACCTAGTTAATATTTAATATGGCTATTTTTTTCTATTGGTATCAAACCACGAAAGAGACCACATTTTATACATCTCTGTCGCGACCTCTAATAGAGGTTTCCCCCTATTTATCATGCCAAGACTGGCTCTGATCAATGCGAAAGCTGTGATATGATGCTCTGTTGACACACGCACTTACATATGCACGCGCACGCACGTGTGAAATGTCGATCAGCTTCTATATTCAGTGGCGACTATTTGGCTAACAAACATTGGGCGAGTCTGCTTTATACATAATTAACGCAAATGCTGGTCAAACAGTCTGCAATATTTACACATTTTAAGGCATAACAATATTAATCAGATCTCTCGATGAGTTTCAGGGTGATTGTATGACAGAGGCTTATCAAATCAACGCATATCTAATGAAACAAATCAGAAAATTACTCATACCTTTAAATTATTAGTGATTACTCCTTTTGTCTAATTCCAAAAACAGTGATAATTACACTATATACGTGTGTAACACGGCCACAATCACAGTATCCGGTAATCAAGCACTGCTCACAATGTAATCAAGCGGTTTCCATTAACAATTCATTGATTCAATTAGCTCTGATTATTGGCGTAGAGTACACATATTACATATTTTATGCCATCACAAAGTGAAATATCCAAATATCCAAATGGCATGCATGCCTATACTTAGAATGCTTCTATTTTTAACCACTATGTTTTATATCCTGCTTTGGTTTGGTTTTTAAGTGTGTGGGTTTTTGCAATGTTTTCCCCCCTACATATCTATACAATGTCCATTTTAACCACAGTTCACCTTCATCAAAATATGTCAAAACTTTACATTGTAAGTTGTAATCAGCAACATGTGCAATCTTTGTTTTTATCCTCTATATATCCTCCCTCCCACACAGTCATGCACTATGCAGTTTTTATTATCACATAAATCTTAATTAAAATGCGTTCAGCACTTATTCTCCTTCCTCCCACATAGCCTTGTAATATCCAGTTTCTAGACAGAAATCTTCATTAAAAATCCCAAATTGTCTGTGTGGTATCCTTACATAGTCAATAAAACAATCGCACGTTTGCATTTAATTCACCAGGGAGCGGTGAATCTGGGTTACAAGCATGGCAAAACGTTGTGTCAGTTTCATTTTGATTATTACACATCAAAAACAGCCGAACTTGGATCCTTTTTGTGTCATGTTCTGCTCTATGCCACCTGTTTTTTACATCCCACTTTCCTGCCTCAGTACTAAAACGTCTTTAAACGTCTTGAACGTATTTCACGTAACAATATAAAAGGCAACGTATTGCGTTATAATCCCACGTCTAGCGTCCAATTTTATCGTCTGTTTCCCAAACGCAACATCCCAAACCTTGAAGGAGGAGGCGGAGGAGGAGGCGTCATCCTCTCATCATCAGCAGCTGATTACTTGCGATGTTTCTCCTTCCATCTTCGTGTTTTAATTAGCAGACTTTTTGTCGTTCACACCGCAGCCGAGCTGTGATCTAACGAGCCTCAGAATGCCGGAGATACATGCTCTACATTTCACACGTTTTTCTCGCGTATTCACAGTGAATTGTACATGTAATTAGTTGTAAAGTAAAATTGGCTTTGATAACTAATGAACCTCTTTCTTTTGCTTCTTTGTTCAACTAGTCTAGTTGATTTTTTTTTCTAAATGATTTTTATTTAAAAAAGGGACTAGTTACTTTGTTACGTATTTACACGTATTGCAATTTGTTTTTCTATCATTTATTTTTAGAAACTAGTTACTTTGTTGAACACACACGTTTTACCATCACGTATTCACTGAGCATTTCATTTGGTAAATTGATGCCTTCACGAGCAAAAACCTCGTGTCCGTGAGAGATTGACGGAAATTCGAGGCGAGCACGGAATTCTCTCGTCTGCAGTTGGTAATTTCCACAACGCGCCCGTGGCGTGACCAGCCCACATACACATTATCGTTCGCTGTACACGAACTTCACGACCACGGAATTACAGTGTTTACGCGCTAATACGTTTGAGTTTGTTTGAACGTTCTGTAGTAATGGCTGCAGTCACGGAATCCCGCAATGCAAAAAAGCGCGCTAAATGTTTCATGTGAGAATCCACACATTTGATCATCCAGTGTACGTGGCAATGGTTCAGGTCAGAATACAATCTTTACGTTCAGGGAATGGTTTAGTGCGCTGTCCCAATATGGAATGGTTTGTGCATATTTAGATCCACATTAGATGGGGGATATTGGACTGGGACATCTATTATGAAGCTCAGAGGGATACGGTCATCTCATCTGAAAATAGAAAACAATTATTGTGTGAGATTAACGTGACAGAACATTGAGTTATCTGCCAATAACAGAAGCTGCGGCGGCCGGCAATGGTCCACGGGTTATTGCGGATACTGAGCGATGCACATGTATTGATGAGATCCCCGTAGACCGACGACGTTAAAGCACGTTAATTTGGAAATAAGCATTTTCTACTGTCCAAAGTGTTCTTTGAGATTAACTTTATGGTGCAATAGCGGCAGTACGGAACCAGCATTTACCACCAGTGTCCCCACAGTCAGGCAACACGTCACTGTGTCGTGTATCAAACAACTTATGAAGACTTCAATAAGAAAAACAATGCTCATTAATTTTAACATTCCCAAAAGAAATAACCAAAACAAGATTACGACTTGGCATGATATCACAAATAAAGTTTAGAAAATATCCATTGAACCATTTTACCGAATAATGCTACGAAGATTGCAATAACGGAAGCGAATTCCAACCGAAAAATATTAGATTTCTTCACATATTTCACCGATGCAGTTGGCTTTGCATAAGACAACTTGATCCTCTGCCCAACATTTGATTTCTGCAGAGATCCCCCTCTGTACAAACATCGCGTATGTGGTTCAGTTTACTCCGTCAACATCAACACCAAAAATCAGCCCATTAACACAAACTTATCCAGACAACATTCAATTTTCGCCACTCTTTCTATACTCCAACGATGTGTTTATACTTACGAGAAAGATTTCAAGTGATCATTAAAACTTCCAAAAGGGAACCAAACAGAGCTGTGCCTCTAGAAATCACACATTGAAGCAACTTTATCCATCAACATGAACCAATAATTCAATTAACCACCTCTCAATTGTACCCGGCACATTCAAAATCGCCGGTCGTTCAGCAGTTTCTCTGGCAGCTTATGTTTCAGAATATATCCTGTAAACCCTCACCAATCTCCGGCGACACTAAACCGTCCCCCTCCACATCTCTCACTACTGCTGCCGCCGCGCGCTGCCCGCCTAGACTCACACCACGCCGATCTCTCACGCCATTATTGACCCATCAACCACAAAATACGGCGCCGATCGCGGCCAATTTCCGGTCCGCCTCGTTCCCGCTAAGACGGCCATAAAAGGTGGTGCCCGCTTGGCGGGACACTTCGTCTTCATGTATCACGCCGGAGCCCCGGGGCCAGGTACAGCGTTGCGTGCGGGGTGTACGGTCAGCGGGTGGGGAAGCCTCCGTACAGAGGCCACCTCTCTGTAAAGACCCTCCCCTGGTGGTCAGGTTGGACGTCACACGCATGGGAGGCTGATGCGGTCACGACTAGCTTTTATACACATTTTTTGTTAATCCCAGTGTTCAAAATTCAGTTTATTTCACTAAAATGTGAACGTGCAGTATTGATATTTTTGTTCACTTCCAAACTGATGTGCCAGTGATATTTCTCACTGGCAGATCCAGGTTTCTAGAGGGGCGCACTTCATGGATCTCATGGGTTTCATACTAGCGATAGATAGCGAACATGCCAAACTTACCATGAAAATGAGACATTTTGGTGGTAGGACAATGAGTCTCTCACCCCACCCTCTGGTTTTGCATGTGTCTCATTAAACACGACTCCGTTGATTTTACAATGGCATGACAATTGCCGGATATTAGTAATAACCGGATACCGTTTTTAATCCTACGCTACCCACTAGGCTATCAAATATGAGCGTGTTATATGTGATACCGCCGTACGTGAGCCTGTTAATGATGGACCCTCCTCCACAATTCTGGGCTTATTACTCAAATCACAAGTTATTGAAAATATAAATAATAGTTCTCAAACTGTCTTTACAATGGATAAGATAAAATCAAACATATAAATAAAGCAAGTTTAAAGAAATGTCATTAGTACTAGTATAATACAACCTGAATAGATGAACTTACAAAACTGAAAATAGAACAGTGTAAATTAGACCGCCGTGAACCCAGGCAGGCGTTTCGCCCCAGGGGTTCGTATTGTTCTATCTTCAATGGGAAGTGGATTTGACGGCTATGCAAGTGTTATAAATCATTGTAATATGGGTCATGGAAATAAAGCATGTATTTCATTGTATCTCTGGTCCATGTGAAAAGTTATTTTCTTTCACAGACATAGGAATATCCCTATTCAATAGCTAAAAAGGTCTTATTACGGAGTGTTGAGCTCTAGACGTCTTGCATGGTGGCTGGTCGTACTAGAGGGAGGGCTCTTTACAGAGGGGCCAGCTAACGGTTCTTATGATTGTGGGGGGAAAAAACTCCACCTTCTCGTATATTTTCACTCACAAACTGAGTTTTGCTCCTCGCCAATTGAGTTTGGCGCCTGACGCGAGTGTTTGTTTGCAGAGATTGGATTTGACGCGTGTAGCATTGCAACTTGTAATGTCATAAAGCGTTACATTGGCTCTGTAATTGGTCAATGGCAAACAAGGCGTCATATACTGCACTGAAAATGTCATTTCTACAGAAAGCGGAAATAATAAAAAATTACGACGTCTTATGGTTTGAAAACGACGTTTTCTGATATGAAACGCCGTCTTTACGACGTTTTATGCTTCAAATACCACGTCATACACATATGGCGTTGTAGATTTCACAGATAATACAGCGTTATAAATCAGTCTAAAACGTCATGATTGATAGCTACGGCGTGCTGTTATGATGTAAGTATCACGCCATAATTGTACACTAAGGAGGGTGAGGCTGGTTGAGACACTTTGTAGTGTCAATTTTCTAATAATGTAACCAGAAATCGGCAGTCTCAGAAATCGACTCTTGTGAAAAATGCAGTTGTTTTCCATTCAAATTAACGTGGATTTGTACAGTAAATTGAATTATCTACCTCTACCATCAATATTTACATTTGTGGATAGAAAGGGGTCTACAGTTTGTGTTGATCTTTCTTTGCCATTCTTTCGTTTGATTATAGTTTATTGTTTTCTGCCATAGCAAATGCACGCACTTGTTGAGCTAAATCAACATATTCAAGTACATTCACGAAGTAATAAATGTTGTCATATTCTAAAACTAGTCCCGGACACCCAGACCAACAGCACCGCTAGCTAATCAGTCTGAACCCCGTGTTATTTCCGTATTGCACATTGAATGTTGCACAATATGACGGTATTTTTGCTGCCATCTCTTATTTAGGTGTCACAACAGAGTTGGGGTTAACTCCTAGTTCGAATACAGCAATAATTCATCCAGTGTTTGGTGATAAGTAGGATGACGAGACAAAATATAGCACGAAAATGGCTGCATATTATTAAAGTGGTAAAGTCCATTAGCCCTGGGGGCAAACTGAGGAAATACCCGCTACATTTGTCCCATGCTTTTTAATGCAGTGTAAGCAAACCTAATGATATTACAAGTTTACACAGAATACAAACACGCTTACTGTTCAAATTGTAAATTCATGTACTAGCAATATGTGTCATAAATTATACCAGATTCATACATGGGGGTTATGTTTTTCTATTGTCTGCTGTAGTTTGCTATATTAGACACTATCCCCACACGAGCTGTGAGACTGTGTGAGACGTAGATTATTTTGGCCTACATTTGATATATAGGTTGATAGTTTGATATATCTGCATGGTATTTTTATTAATGGGCAGAACAACAAACTACCTTCAAACCACAAACGGACGTGTAAGGCGAACACTGACTTACAATGGTTGCAGATTTTCAGGTTGTATTGTTATATACCCATCCATTAGCATTGGCTGAAAATGTGCGTGTTTATGCATATGTATATCATGATGTACACAAAAACCTGCAAAACAGTCTGACCAAGATTTCCCTCACCCCAGCTAGTCGATTTGTTCTTTAGATTTGTCATTTCATTTTGGATTAATTCTCGAACTATGCACAACGTAATAAATGTAAATAAAAGCAACAAATGGAAGTAAAGTATACTTTTGATATTCAACATTTTTAACATTACTGAAGTCTACAATAATAAAGTATGATTTATAGAATTAGTTGAGGCGTGAACTGTGCAGCAAACATGGGTTGCCGCATGCCTCTGTTTTAGAAGTACTAATACACACACACACACACACACACACACACACACACACACACACACACACACACACACACACACACACACACACACACACACACACACACACACACACACACACACACACACACACACACACACACACACACACACACACACACACACACACACACACACACACACACACACACACACACACACACACACACACACACACACACACACACACACACACACACACATAAGATTCATGAGAGCAAGAGGTGCACATTGTCTTATGCCCGGGGTCGTATAAAAAGGCCTCTGGGTGATGTTCACATAGGTCCCTCCCCAAAGGGGTAGGAGAGGAAAGGGGGTTACGGGGACATTTGCATGAGGCATACTATAATGATACAATCAAATGAAACATATTTTCAAGCATTTGTATTTTATTGGGTTAAAATCATGTTCGTCCATCTGTCATCAATGGAAATACATGCACATTCAGTCTTCCATATTTACCACTCTCTTGCTGGGTCCCATGAACAGAGCCCTCCTTAAATTGTACGCAGATATGTCTAAGCCTAAAGTATTCTTTAGTATACTAACTCCACACTCGCTGCGTGCTGTTTGCAAGAGACAACTAGCTAGATACTGCTTTAATATATCACTGCAAGCTGCACGCTGCACTCGTGGCTCGCATGTCGTTCCCCGAATTCCATACCCACACACAGCTGGGTTCTTGATTTGTTACAGTGTGTTGCGCCGAAAGATAATGGGGTGTTGTGAAGGAGATACTCACAATCCTAAAATGTCTCGCGTATGACACAAAACATTGCAATTGAGACTGGCAAATTACAGGTCGTTGCACTGGTGAGCTGCTGATAAAAATGGACCCTTTTACCTTCAAAATAGGTGATTTTGTAACCCTTAAGACGGGTCCACCTGGGCCCGACCCAAATGCCGAAAAACCTACCCTAGTTAAATTTGAAGTATTTTTGTTTTAGCACAAATTTGAGTGTGTTGGCTTCAAGTATAGCATGTATTCACAATGGAAGGGTTGAACCACTTTCTAAAAAGAAGAGATTTAATTTTGTCACCCAGGATGTTTCAACCCCATGAAGGGGTTGATGGACAGACTTACTGGGTTTGGTTGAGACAATGTTTTTCTAAGCGATATTCAGGAAAAAAAATTGCAGAAATACTTATGAATCCCGTGCAATAAGTAAACAGGGAAAAATAGTTGTATGTTTTACATTTGATATTTAAAGTTGTAAGTTCAAATGTCAATCAAAGAAGGGTCCAGAGTCATCCTAACTACAGTTCTAGCATACGAAAACAGTTTTTCTGTTCTATATATATTAAATACTTGTTGTACTACTCTGAAACGTCGATAACACACGTATGATAAGTTATGTCACATTTGGAATGTAACAGAGGCCAGATCTAGCTGCAAGTTTTCAAATTAAAGCACGTGTCTCAACTAACCCCTCTCTCCCCACATTAATACGGCGTCTTGGTTTTGAATACGACGCCGTGTGAACTTCTTTTACAGTGTGGAGTGAATGAATATAAGGGGCTGTGCACATATGACGTTGTGATAATAGGACGCCTTACACCCCACTGAAGACGTCGTAATTTTTTTTATAATTTCCGCTTTCCGTACATTTCTGCATTCTGTAGCCTTTACAAAAAGCTGCTATATAATAAAGTACTAGGCGATTTCACAAACGTCGTGAAACTACACAAGTCTCCAGCTGTGTGTACATTGCAACTCCCAACAAACACCACCCTGTATATATAATGAGATCACCTCTGTAACAAAAACAATCTCCTAAACGTCCATAACCTATGACCACGAACCTCCATGGAGTGAGCACACCTGTGTTGAGACAGCGCCGGCCCCTGCGGCCGGCTGAGAGGTTGTACTGTATCCGCTGACAAACGGCGGGTTGACAAGAAGTCACGTCAGACGTAGCCGGCGGACATGACGCGGGACGTGTCCGGACTGCCGCCCCCGCCGCCGCCACAGCACGGCTAAAGAGGGGTGCTTCCAGGAAATGTGGTGGAAATGGCAGCTCACGTGACCTTGTGTTTTGTAAACAAGACAGTGTAGCCGTTGCTCAAAATAATGAATAAAATAACTACTTCAATGTGTATCATACGTGTACATGTAATCAATCTTCAAATTTCCTGACATTTACAAATGAAAATACTTAACTCATTGACTGTAGTAGGCCTTTTACAGGCCACATAGTTTAGGTTTCTGGACAACAGTAAAACATGCCATTCGATATACAGTTATTGTCTTTCACAACCTCAGATTATTTCTGTGGCATCCATTCAAGCTCGCACCTAATCTCACTTCTGTTAACACCATCTCTGACATAACTCTAGATAATCTATCTATTCTAGCCTGTTCTAGACGTGCGGCATGTTGATAGAGCCGAACCACACTGTTTTGTTCTGATATTCTAGCTTCAGAAATGATTTCAATTGCAACCCAATCCATCAATGGAGATATCACTCTCTCTGTTTACAACAAACCCGACATAACCTCCAGATAGTCTATCTGCTCTAGCATGTTCTAGCCGATGAGAGAGCGTGCTATAACGAGCGTGCGTTGCTGAGGGGTTACCCTGTGAGGTGCACATGAGCTCCGCGCTGACAGCCCTATCTCGGCGATCAGATCTTGTGGAGGTCTGTGTCTCATCGCTCTGTCGTAAAACCAGGTATTGATCGAAGAACAACATGCACGTTGAGATTCATAGTGAACATTCTCTCATATTGTGCGTCCGTGGCCGAATGGTTAGGGAGTTGGACTCGTGACCAGAAGGTCGTGGGTTCGATTCCCGGTAGGGCCTGTTGGTAAGTGTTGAGCAAACCTACCTCTAACAGGCTGCACACTGCTCCGTGGTACGTACACGTAAGATAGGTACAGGTCATTGGGTTGGAAGAGTGTGTGAGTGAGTGTGTGAGTGATGAGCATTGTGCGCTGAATGTGCTGCGATGCAAGTATGCAAGAACTGATCAAATGCTGATCACTACGTTTGCCAATGACCTGGTGTAAATTGTAACGTCATGAGAGCCAGACTGGGATCAGGGCTATAAACCACCACATTTACATTTACATTTATGTTTGCTGAAAATACTCGATTCTGATTGGTGGAGAGGTGGAGTGTAGGAGTGTAGTGTAAACATTGATATCGAGCAAAACGTATATGATTAAGTTTAATATCTAGAATGAGAGGAAAATGTAATTATAGGAGCGGGGGTGAGATATCAGACATGATCTGACCTTGTGTGGAGTTTGACAGAACGAGTGAGCCCAGCGAACGAGTTCTGTAAAAACTATGTGATAACCATCATTCACCTACACCACACAAGGAATAGTGTTCTGATATACACAGTGTATAATGACAGCTGTTTTCATTACATGCCAAGACTCTCAAATTCAATAACAACTACATCAAGTGTTCCTGGCCGAGCTGATATCCACAGCAAGACAACATCGGTGTTGCCAGCAATTTCGTGTACACACTGGCCATAAACAGTCTCACACCCTGATCTCGTTATTCTCTCTCAGACATATAGGCCGCACCGCGCCACATTTCCCGCTCGCCGGTGGTCTATATGCGTGTGAAACGGGCGCTAAATTAGCCCCAGACCCCCGACAGGTGGGGGCAGAGACGCCGAGACACGGCCGTATTAGCGTGTTCAGCACTCTGATGGAGTCACACACACGCGATCATAGACGTCTAACTAGAGATAGCTTAGGCGTTGTGTTATGATTTTGGACAGAAAAAAAATAAATTTTCGCTGTAAATGTCAGATTGATGTGTAAGCCAGAGCTTAAATATCAAAAAGCAAGGAGGCGAAATCTGAAAAGCGTGGTAGATGAAGGCAAGTCACGGTTTGCGGAAAACTTGAGCGAATAACACCACACCTCCACGTTATTAGGCATCTATGATCACTTTGCTAACTCAAAATGTATGCATGCATTACTACTATTCTCATGTAGGCCACAGACTCCCCCGCCGCGGCGCTGACGAGGCTAGTTAGTCTCGCCCCGGCCGCTCTCTGACCTTTGTCTCTGCGGCCCTGCGTTGTTCAGTGTGTTATTTGGCGACTCTCTCTCTCCCAGTCAGCATTACGCCGACAGAATGACGCACCTGGACGTACGCAGTTTACACCCAATCATATAATTTAGCGCTGTCTGGCTCAGTGTACGATAATCATATACTGACAGAGCATAATTATACGTGTTCTTGGGTCTGGTCACTTTGTCCTGAAGATTACAACACACACGCATGTCTGGTGATAATTATATAATTGGATAAGAAAGAGCTTAATTCTGTGCGTGCTGTGCAGGACAGGAGGTTTTCACTTAATGGACCTTTCACTGGCAGGTCTTGGTTTTTGGAAGGGGGAGGGGGCGCTCAATGGATTTCATGGTTTGTACCTCTAATACCAGCCTACCTAGTCTCGATCAACCAGACCTGAGACCCTGTTATGTGTGATCGCAATAGAGAATCTGGCTGGACGAGGCTACAAACGTGCATCGACATTTGGCACTGACTACATAGATGGGGAATCAAGTGTGCAGAATCAACATGGCCGTTGAAAGAGAGGTGCCACCATTGCAATAGGTAACCTATTTTCCCACCCACCATGGTCACTCTACAATGACCCATGTACTGCGATGTTACGAGAGGCGCCCATCATAGTTGTCACTGAGGCTTCATTCAAATAGATGATCAACCATTGACCACCAGCATACAGCTTTGTGACCAACATAGTTGCACCAAACCTCTTCTTGCGGCACCATGCCATTTGTGCACAGAACAATTTACTGTACTTGGTATACAACCTCAAAGGAAATACGACACAGTGACTGCTAGTAGCACGAAACACACCGCGGGAGCAGATGTAAGCCCCGGTCAGACAGTCACCAAAGTTAACCCGGGTGAGTGGCGGTACTTGGATAATGCAAGCAGAAAAAGAAAACTTTCAACCTGTGATAAAACTAGCAAAATATGTAGATACTGTTGATTAAACCTCACTCGAAGAAGGCCTCTCATGCTGTTATTGCTCTAATATGCCGGAAATGGATTCTACGACTGCCCTTGACACACAATTTGACCACACTACCCCAGCGCGCAGTGATACGGGGATATCTGACCCTGGCTTAAGAATGTGCGGCTATTCAGCGCACAGCGAGAGTTATGCAGAACTGGTAATGATTCTCACGTGGAGTGTGTTTTAGTGGGAAACAGCTCGTAATTAAGGCACTTGTGCTTTTTCTGTTTTTATGAAACGCTTTCTCTTATTCAGACTATATATTTTAGCCTGTAGTTGTCACGTATTGAGAACTACAATTCCAACTAGTGAGATGCAACGCCAATATATACATACGAATGCTCTGATTGCACGCACGCTAAGTATGTAGTAAGTACTACTCTGCCCCATATAATCTTGTCATTAGCTGAAGATGTGCCCTAGACACGAAATACATCCATTGCAAATCATTCAGTGAGTCATGTATCTCTCTGTATGTATCACTTTAAGCCGTGCGATAAAGCCATGTCGGTTTCTGGCTCATCATTGCAAGATACAAATTCAGATTTCACTATTTCTGTTTCATAAGAAGGGATAGAGATAGGGATAAACACATCAGCGCTTTAATACGACACAGTGAAGTGCGGGCTCCCAAGACGACTTGGCGGCATCTTTGTTCAAAACACGCACTTGGAGGATGATGGCAAAAACAAATCAGATTTCTGTTTCACGAGATAGCAGACGGAACAAGAACAACTTAGAAATGTCAGTGCACTAATGTAATGCTATACAGAGAGCTGCAAGCAAAGAACTCTACACTCTCCGTTTTACCCACATTCCTACTGTCCAAAGTTGACAAGAAGCACCATTAAGCCCCGATCTCTGACTTTACCACAGACCGCACCGACCCTCCAGTCGCCACAGGCTTTGTGGCGACACGCACACGCGCCGTGCGTGCGTGCGGCCAACAATGACAGACGACAACAGACGCGGCTCTTGTCTGTCTATACAGCAGTCATGGTGGTGGCGGCGGGAGCTCGTTAGGGTGACGTCTGCGCTGAGAGCCGCTTGAGAGGAGGGGAGAGGGGAGAGGAGAGGTCGGGAGACGGTGAAGAGACACTCACCGCCGCCGCCACCGTCTTGGCGGTAGAAGATGTTGAGATGTGTGAGTTTGCCGGAGGGGGGGGGTAGGGGGCTGAGATGGGGACGTCTGATGTCGTCTGTGTCTGCTTGAATTGGGTTGGATACAAATACGTGTTGCGACATGGAGACGATGTTCAGACGTTTCAGAACGTTCCCCGCACGATGCATGCGTTGGAGTTCCGTGCCTATAACATATCGCAATTTCGTGAGTTTCGTAAGCGCCAAAGCTTACTGACATGCCACAACCACATGAACATGAAATATGTGGGGTGAATAGGCGCCCCCTATCCCCCCTCTTCCCCAGATCTGCCTATGTCTGCACGATTACAAGCCTCTTACTTATTGACATGTGTGTCGGTGGCACAAGTTTTACGTGCATTTGAAGAGAATGAGATTCCATCCCCACACGGCCCCCGTTCACACGTGGTTTTACTGGCTTCTGTGATAACGTGACGACCGTCTGCATCAATATGTTGGACGAGGATTTAGGCAAAACAGCTTTTCGAGGGTTTGGCGCTTGCTCTCTCAAGAAAAGTTTTTAATTTAGACCTCTTGTCATAGCAGCGATAAGTCTTAAAAAAAATATCTCAAAACTCAGTTCCAATCAGGATTTGACAACGGCCGGATGCACTGGTACAAGGTAAACGCGCCTTTTAACTCCTATGGCACAACTCAGTGGGTGTACAATGGGCGAAATTCGGCGAAAGTAGGTAGTCTAAAGACATGTCAAAACTTCTCTTTTGTCAAGTTCAACTGTTGCCTCACCGTATAAGAAGGCAGAATGTATCCAGTACGTGGCTGCAGACATGGAAAAACTCGCACTGTCAAAATGTCGACACAGCCGGTTGTACCCTAGGCTTTGCAGCCCTCTTAATTACGTCATGTTTATACAATGCATTTGTACGACGTTAGATTCCATCCCGGCACTACGTCCGTTCCCACGTGGTTTTTACTAGAGGCGGGTTCACACGAGAAGCGTAAAATCTTTTTAGCTTCTCGTGTGAGACGCGACGACGTGCGCGTCGATACGTCTCTCTTGACGTGGCTGACGTGCGGGAGAGGAACGGCGACGTACGCACAGGAGGGCTGAGAGGGTCTCAATGGGTTTGAGAGTGTGAGAGAGGGGGTGGAGGGAGTGAAACGGGTTATTTATCTTCTTTTGCTCATCAGGAAATGGGACAAAACAACGTTGAGAAGTGAACGTGTGATAAGAAACTGTTGTAGATGTAATAGGAGGAGGCGTGGTGGTGAGAGGGTTTGAGAGGCCGCGTGGAGTGGGAGGTTATTGATGGGGTGATAAGAAAGGCGTGTAGAGCTATTAGAAGGATTACAAAGGACTTGGCTTGTTGATGATCGCAAAAAGGTGGAGAGTGAGCGAAAAGGGTTATTGATGGCAGCGATAAGCTGGCTATGCATGTATTAGTCAGTTAGAGAGGGCTTTTGTCTTTTTGTCTCTGGAAATGGCAGAAGTTGTTACCTACTAGAAGTATCTACGTTAGATCTGTTAGATGGCATATAAAGAACTTCACCTGCTGACCTAAGATGGAAATGAATGTGCGTGGAAAGGGTTATAGATGCTAGTGGTGATAGCAAATGGTTGTAAATATATTAGAAGGAGTAGACCATGCTTGTTGATGGCAGAGATACGTGGGTCCAGTGAGTGGGTGGTGTAGTGTGTGATGACAGTTACAGATGGTGCCGAGTGATTCGATAGTCTATCTATTAATCAGTTTATGAGCATCTTTGTCTGTTGGTTTTAGGGAAGTAGTTAAAACATATAAGGAATGCTTATTCATGGATAAGGATGTGAGAAAGCGTTCCTGGTGGAGTTTGATATGTTGTGGCCCTGTAGATGCGGGGATGGGGATGTTGTAAGAGTGCACATTTTTCTTGATCTTACGGCTGAACAACTGGGGCACTCAGGCCAGTGCTTGGTGGCAGAATGTGTCTTCTGATCTGCCACACAGATCCCATATAGTTGTGAGCGTGGGTCTTTGCACACTGAATATGTGAGCCTGTCATGCTCACGGACACTGCAAGTATGGGCGGCTATAAAGAGGGTTTATATCAGCTCATAGCTGAGTTATCATCTGGCAGTAAGCAGTGCCAAATTGTGATTGTGCTGCCAAGCGCTGTTTTCGGTGAAACCTCCGGTAAAGACAACCTCTATTGAAAAGACCAATTGACACATCCCTAACGTCAAAGAAAAGAGAGAGTTGAGGCATGGGGTTGTCTGCAGTGGCAGATCCAGGATGTCACAGAAGGTGGGGATTCAAAATTATGAATCATGTTAAATGACAAACGACACTGGGTTCAGGCTTAACTGATGTCAATGTCGATGAGAAGGGGGTGGATGGAGGGGGTTGGGTGGATAATGAGTTCTTGATATAGTATGTTGTTATACATTGGTTGGCATGGAGTGTAAATGTATGTTTAAATGCCTTCTACGTAATAACATTTTCTACACTGTAATTTTCTTGTGTGCTGTACTAAAACAATTTAACTGAACTATTTTCAAATATTCAAACATCTACATTACATTTTCTATTTTTTTTCATTGGAATATTTTCACATACATCATCAAAGAACATGAGCCCAGTAGTGAGACCATATGCTTCTATGGAGTATACACCGAGCAATGCACACCGCTTTCAGTAAACATAAAACACTTTGAATCATAAATCCCTGGACCATCCATCAAGCAGCCAGAGTCAACAACTTGTGATATTTTAGCATTAACACACCCACAGTTCATCCATATGTGCCCAGTCTTGAGCGCTTACTACATGTTGCTTCTAAAAAAACTGTGTTTTATAGAACTCAGCCAATCATGTTACATTCCTGGACACATTTACCATTTTACACCTACCCCCTACCCCCAATATATCACACTGTGATTCCTCATAGATTCCTGGACACATTCCCCCTAATATATCACACAGCAGCAGACTGATATAGAATAACCCCGCCTCACTATAGCAGCCGCCGCCTCAATAACAATCTGCCGCTAATACGCCGCCCGTGTCTGCTGTCAGGAGCGCGCCCGCGGGGAGCACTGAATCGGGCGTGTGTATAATAGTGATAGGGCCGGTGTTTAGCTGGGTTTGAGTGTGCATGCTTTTTGCTCGTTCATGGCCACAAATAACAATGTGCTGAGTGATATCATTGCAGACAGCCTCGGGGTTCAATAGCGCCATAGGGGTGGGTGGACATGTCAGTCCAGAGAACGCAACACAGCCATACACAAGGTCACTTGTCTATGAATGATGGGCATTTCTAGACCAATAAACAAAAGTGCATGTTTTTACAATGCAGTTTGGGTATTTTTAGACAAACGATGATCAGTCTCTATCATTTCCTCCTGCTACGCCATCACAGTGTCTGGTTGGTCGAGACTAACAGGTTTGTAACCACCTAGCGGCGAAAATGGTACTACAATATGAAATGTGATCTACGGGACACTCTACTGATAAAATCACCTAACATTTTGGGACACATCTTGATGGCTATATACACTGTTACTCAAACTATTTCACAACTGTAGAGACCGCCTTCCATGGAGACAGTACGTCTTACTTCTACTACGTATATCCCGAACAGGCATTTTCCTGTCTTTGTGCACCTATATCATACTGCAGCCCACATTCTCCTCCATATGCGGCGGGGTGCAGCAGAGCAGAATAATACACTAATGCGCGGCTGTCAGCTGTCAGATGTAGGCCCGCGGGGGAGGCGTGTGGGGAGTGATACATGGCCACACAACAGTATCTATCATTGCCGTGTGTAATTCGGGAACGAACGCTTAAAGAATGAGCGTTATCGACGGCGTAAGTAGCCCGTGTACATTGTGGCCGGCGGGGTCAGAAATATACCTACTTTAGAGCCTCATCACCAACCCACCAGTGGCCTCAGATGGTCTCATTAGAGAGAGGTGGCCTGAAGTAGAACCTCACACTCACAGCTTCCACCAAAAGAGCAGAGGGCTTATCAATTCCTGGCTAGAATCAGTGTGGACTGGGCCGGCGGACAGTCCTTATGTGTACCATGTCCGATTTTTGTATATTTGATTCATATCAAAGCAAATCAGGCTCATCTGTAACGCAAGACAGCTACTTACCGTGGTACCATAAAACACACAAACTTGATTTTGTAAAATGTTTTAGTTACTTGAACTATTAATTTCCTGGCAGAGGACCTGTAGTTGCACTTAATGGTGCCATGGAAACTGACAAATGTAGAGTCGTAATCAAGAACCTGTACTGCTGTAGAATGTGCAGAATGTACCTCGGTCATAAGGTGCTGACGATTGAAACCAAATTATGATCGCTTTGCACATACATAAAACTCACTACTTTGTAAGGTAGCATCTTGTAAAACAAACAGGTTTTAGGCTGGGAAACCTTTTCGCGGTAAAATGTATCATTTGGCGTATTCAATGAAAAATTTGAACAGTAGAAAACAGTAAGTGGACTTGGTATAAAAATAACAGAGACTGTTGAGTAATGTCTTGTTCACAAACAAGCTTGAGTTTGTACGCCCTTGTCATGTTGACGCACTACATCAAATTCCATCCAGAACACACAGCAAAAAAGCCAGTGTCATACAGATCCGAATCTGTAGCGGTATTGTAGCCACTGTCTAGCTTTGTACTTGTTCTGAACAAGTGAAAGCACCCCTCTCCCAGTGAATTTTTCACCTGCACAATAAGCACTCAGGGGCAGACATTTGTAGCCATTTCTGATTGTCACATTTAAGTCATCTCACTCAGGGACGGACATTCGTGACTGTGAGACTGGGACTTAAATGTCATCAGTTGGAGCGGCGATCAAGAATGAGGTAAACATGTTCTCTTCTTTACTTCGAGTAGATAGACGCATGTCAAGGATGCCAACGTGTGTAAACATTTCTGTGAAACACTCCCCTCGTTAAGTCAATGCTACAACCTGTCGGTGTAGGGCTGACTCAGGTTGGTTTTCAACTACGTTTAATAATGCCAGGGTCACACATTGTGTATCTTTGACACCTCATTCGTCGTGTTACCACATAGACTGGTGCAGCTGGTAATTAGCAAGTCTAATTTCTTCCAGCTACTATACTGTGAGAGTTTCATGTTCGTGCTTGTTAGACAGGGGCTTGGTTAAAACGTGTGCTAGTCCCGCAGGGGCTTGATTAGACGGAGATATGGCACGTGTCAAAAATGCTAACACATGTAAACATGTCTAGGACATGTTAAAATATTGCCTCACTGTGGTTTGGTGCAGCACATATTTAGCAAGTCTAATTCCTTGTAACATACTGTTAGAGCTTCATATTCGTGCTACTCAGATAGGGGCCTGGTTACATTCGCGGTAATTACCAAGAATGCTCTTAAACGTTAACATTGTTAAGTCATTGTATTGCGGCACCCGGTGGCGTCTGAGGTATGCTACACAGTGCTTTATGCAGTCAATCCAGGGGCTGATCTCAAGTGGCCAGACTCTCAGTAGAGAGGTGGTCTCATTTTATGTGTGTTAATGGTCCTTTTAATGTTGTATAAGTTGTTATACAATTGCTTTTTATATGTGCCGGTATTGGAGATTCTGCTGTGTGGGAATTGCGTGACTGGAGACCGTTTGTACCGAAGGTACACGCTCTTGTGCAATGAGTGATGAGGTCACGGTGTATCAATGTCAAGGCCAAGTAACCCTCTATATTAGTATCCAGTGTTAGGACATGATATGTCAGTGCCCAGTGATAGAACATGGTGTCAGAGTATAGTGATGGCACATGATATGTCAGTTGAATGTGAGTACGAAGTTGATCTACATGTACATGTTTGTCAACTATTAACACTGCACTCTCCAGCATGACTTGTGTGAATGGCGAGTATGTGACAAAGTAAAAATGCCAGTACATAGGTAGATCAAAAGGAGCGCCCCCAACCACACACACCCTCCTTTCCCCAAACCAAACGATCTCATTTCCTTGCAGTTTTAGCATGTATCCGTCATTGATCATGCCTACCAAAGCCTTCAGTTTCCCTTAGAGAAGTCCCAGTCTTTTTTGTTCTTCAAATCCCTGTATCTGCCAGTGGGCCGCCAGTGAGTCATGCGTTCAGGCAATGTATAGAAGATGCCCTGTTTGTGCTCGGCAATCATGAGTAACCACAGTGACCGAGAGTGTGGTGACAGCAGCAGGCTCGTTAGTGTCACTCTGGGTGTCAGTTGTGCGCACACAGGTTTAGCCCACTTGTTGCAACTCTGTAGATCCGACTACGTCTCAGAACTGGTCCGTACTCGAATCACCCATCGCCAGTCAGTATGAACCTCTTTGACACTGTACTACACATATCCAGAGTGGCACTTACTTGCTTTCAGGACAAACGTGTGCATTGAAACATAACCTAGAACTCGTTGGGGTGGAGAGAGTGCCTTGGCCGAGTTTGCTGCCTGGATTCTGTCACAGGGATAATTTACAGTCCGCGTGCACACGACCGCGCCTACAATAGTACATTCCATTTCGACACTGAGACGATTATTTTTTTTGCAGTCCCAATCCCCTATAAATAAACAAACATGAACTTCCATACAGAGAGTAAGACCAATTGGGGCACGTCCCAGGGGTGGTCTTAATAGAGAGGCTCTGCTGTAGTACACATGTAATGCGTGAAGCTTACAGAGGTCTGTCAGCAGAGTCACTTGTCTCCCACACTCAATAACACTATGTTTCTCTACTCCGTGTCTCTTACGTCTCATCTACATTTCCAGCTTTCTGTCTGTTTACCGTTTGTACATTCTGTTTCCATTTCTAGTAACCAGAGAGGTTTTTTAAATAAAAAAGTATATCAAAAGAGTAAATGTGGGTTATAAAGAGTTTGATCTCCTCCCTCTGTCATGATAAGAGCATACTCAACATAGCCGCCAGCATATCACAGGGAGCACAGGACTTCCATCCTCAACCCCCACACTCCACGCCCCTATTGAACTTGTGTCTAATGCGCAGCTGTCCCTATAATAGACGTGTTCCTAATGATGAGGTCGCTATTATACCCAGCTGTCCCTATCTCTGAAGTGTCCCTAAAATCGTAGTTTTCCTGTATACTCAGCGCCCTCAATTCCCCGCATCTCGAGCCGATATTGATGTACATTTAATCTGAGCGGATCGTCTTAACGAGGCGGAAACAAGTAGCGTGAGAAAACAACAACCCGGATTCCTGACGCACCTGCTCCCGCTCGGTCTTCATCAGTCGGCTGGTTTTTGCTCAATCTACTTATTTTGTGAAGTATTTTGCATTCAATTAAAGTCTATGTTTACACGCCATTGGGTGGGGGTTTCTTTTTCAAATTTCAAATGTGCGTTACAAGGTTTAACAAGTTGAAATGTTGTATACGTTTAAGTGTTTTTTTTTGTTTTTTTTAACCCACTGAATGACTGACAACATACAGTGGTCACCGGTTACTTGCCGGTTGTTGCAGCACTCTAGATGACAAATACATCATTGAAGAAAGCAGCAACTGGCAGATCCAGGTTTCTGGGAAAGGGGGCGGGGCTTATCGCAGGATTTGATGGGCTTCGTACGCGTTCGGCTGGCGGACATACCAAAAGTCCCATAAAAATGATATTGGGAGGGGGGTAAATGTACCCCCCACACTTACATAACGGATCATTGTGATAGCCTATGCTATGGTCAACAGCGCAAATGACATATATACATATAAGTAGTAATCATTGCTCTCCAACATGTCCAAGTGTGTAAACATAAATCGTAATCACAATATATTCAAAACCTTCAAGCGCACAACACATAACCAACTTACACTGTGATACTCACTCTCTAACACTTATGTGTACACATAGAGTGCACCTGGCGGCCCCGCCACAGAAAGAAAAGCCATGTATGAATATTACAATCCTTCATTCTCACACAGTGATCTTTCTCTTTCTCTTCTCACTCCATCAGCGTTTCTAAAGTGGGAGGAAATTGTCTGCATTGTGGCTAAATTAGGGGATAATCCGTCCGCTTAATGCTCTATGCTTTATAAAGAGCCTCATTAATGGAGTTGAGCTTCGAAGTGAAGAGTTAAGGAACAACAAGTGTGAATCCTTACAAAGTTGGAAGAGCATCCACATCCCTCTTTTTCTGGTCTTAGTTCACACATCCCTCTGGCATTTACTGTGACCACTGGAATTATAGGCAGGTGTAGTCATAGATGAGCCTGACATTTCCTATTGTAAACCCCAGCACAAATGTCTTGCAGCAACCATAAGCTGCTGGACTCTGACCCTGGCAAAAGATACAACACCACGTATACTTGAGTTTCAAGTCACAGGCCAGGCCAATTCGTGCTCATTTATAGTAAGCTAGGGCACGGCTTGTGAAATCTGGCTGCTTTCCTACACAATGGTGAAATACACCTCCATAGGTTGGGAGTGATAGGTTGGAGGGAGGGGGCAAAAACATGTGTGATATAAATACAATACTCAATGAGGTGGTTCTGTGAAAGTAGCTGATATATATGCGTAATGTAATAGGTGATGTTGACATCATCAAACATCTCTCCAGATTGGCAAGGGTTTGGGGCTGATTGGCTAGTTTTCAAGGTGACACTGGGGAAGAAAATAAAGGGCCATGTGCCATTGCCAATTATTATATAGAGTGTATTGATTATACAAGTGTAATACAATCAATCATAGAGATATGATCAAACACAATAATAAAGCCCTACGAGACCTCCCATCAAGAGCGGTTCCTACCCCTTACGATAATCCACACACAGCACGCCAGCCGTCAGTGCCTGAGCACGGACTGGTCCCGTCTCTCTCCCAGTACAAACACACGTCAACCCCCCCCCCGTCCCGCCTGACAGTTTGCGCTCGCACAGTCTAAACACGTCCCCGTCAGCAAACACACACTTGTCACCTCAAACGTGGACGTGTTTAACACCACCACAGGACAGTTGCATCTGTCTCCTTACGCAAACACATTCCCGTCCTCCCCAATCCACCCGTCAGCGTGACTCTAGATTAACGATTGCACAGTGTAATTATATAATTAAGTCATTAGACGTATTACTCCAAGTCAGGTTAGAACTGTATCACTTAGTTGATGGCGGGATTCGAACCCATGATCATAGAGCAGGCTAGCAGTTATTAAGACTCACTGGTCCACTGCATCAACAGAAGCAGGATGAAACGTCTTGTGTCGTTGCTGTATGGTCGTGGGTTCGAATCAAACCACAGGCTATGTAATTGATTCCCTAGTCCAAGGAGTCAACACCATTTCAAAGCATGACCACACAGTGTCACTTTCTATGAGATCTGTGGAGAAAAGAGGAAAGTTGGGGTACCTACTTTGTGTCTCCACCCACGACAAGATAAAAATGGATTCACACGAATTGCTGCTTGGTAGGATTGGCACGACCATTAACGCAGAAAAAAATGATGCTAAGTGATGGTTACCATCTGGGGTGATGATATGTGTGCTCAGGTGTGATAGGCTGTTTTTTTTTTCTTGTTTAGGATTATTTCCATTGGAAAAGGATCATGGCACATTTATACATGACACTGATTTTTTTGTTATTTTTTTGTCATTGGAATTGGTAGCCATTTAGATAATGAGCCTACATGAAAATGCTCATCACTGGAATTGGTATATGTTTAGATTATAGGCCCACATCAAAAAGGCTAATCATAGGAATTGGTCGGTTTCTTGATTTGGCAACTTCAAGGATACAAAATGAAGAGAAATTTCATATTTTTCTCAGTGCTCCTGGGCTTTTCTATGAAATTGAGTTCTCCAAATATGTCAACATCAATGGCACACATATCATTGTAGACCTTGGTATGACCATTGTGTTGTCATGGTGATATGATAGCTCTCTGTCTACGTCAAATTTAGCACATTCCTTGGGGGAAGAACAGAGCTTTTCCATTTGTTAGCAAACCAAGGCATGTATCGTGATCCAACAATGGGATGACTGTTTCTTTATTCACTGAACTAAACATAAAATATATTTGTTGATATTGTAACCAGCCAGCTAATTTCACGACATATATCAGTTCTACCAGCAGACCACAATCCTGTATGAGGGGGCCTGTAGAAAAAAATGAGTTTGTTGATTTGCTCTAAATCTTGAATGTAAATTGTGGACTTCCTGTGTTCAAGTGTATGAAATGTGATGCAACCTGTTCAATTAACATTCCTGATGATTAGTAAAAAAAACAATGAAATGTATTTGTGAATGGTGATTTGGGGAAAAATGTTGCTGACTGGATGTTCATCAAGGCCATAAACCCCCATCATACATGGCAAGCGCACATACACTCAGACTTCATTATTTCTGACGACCCCATATGCAATTTGACTTTAGCCTCTGCCCACACACCATCAATCCTGCTTACATACCACCCTGCTCTATCAGGACTATGCACATGATATATAGCAGCTGGTGTAAGATCGGGGGTATGTGCTCCTAGTTCTCACAGTGCCACGCCGCACCTCTCGGGACGTTTCTATCATGGTCTCAAGTCACTTCTCGCTGTGAACAGCGGACTCAAAACATCCTACTCACGTTATCGGTCATGTGGTTCCCGGAACTGGGATGTAGGACGAAACGTCGTGACGCATGGGTCATGGACGTTGAGGCAGTGCCTGTTACATAGAACGTACAATGTTGGCGTGAGTTGTATGGGAAGATGTGATTGGCTCATATTTGGTGACCACTGGACGTATTACGAGATGTGATTGGCTCTTTCAAGATGAACACAAGAGTAGAGATTCTGTAATGCTGTAAACATATTGTAATTGTTATGACGATTGCAAAACATGATTATCATCAAGGCCTTTGGATGGTAAGTGAAAAACTTTCACAGTATTGCCGGAAGTTAATCTGATCATATGAAAATCACGGAGGGGGGGGAATTAATGCATGTAGGGAATGAGAATAAATACTTGCAAAAGTAGTGCATGACCAAGAAAAATGAAGCGAGGAGTGATGGAGGTACGTGTACATATCAGCCTGAACGCAGTGTATCAGTCTGAACACTGTGTATCAGCCTAAACACTGTGTATCACCCTGATACCCAGTGCAAGCGTTTCCAAATAACAAAATCGTCCCGGGGTATGGACGATCTACCAGTCACCTGCAATCAAAGGGCAATAACCGGAAGAGTGACATTTTGAGGAACATGGCGTGACCATTAGACTGTAATGGTCAGCTTCTACCTGGGTCGTACCTTATGTCATATGTCATACCCTATGTCATAATGGGGAAGAGCCTCCGAGGCACCGTTCGAGGCATGTTGGCTTATACAGTGGCCAGTGACAATGATCGACACCCTACTGTATTATACTGACAATGACCACCAATTAGCACCATACTAATAACCTGGCAGACAGCTGTAATTGCTGATAATCGCAATCAATGAGGATTACTCAATGCTCAATGACTGGGTCAGGTGGATGTTTAATACGGTTTTAGCTCTGGTAGGGTGTAGCCTCGATCAGCTCTGTTCACGTGACGAGTGTTCGAGACTGTGGCCTTATTTTTCGTGTGGACTGTGGAGTACAAACTCTAATGCACTTTCGTTCTGACATTTAACCACCATTGTCGGTTCACGGCAATCTATGAGCACCCTTACAACATCTACTTGTGATTTGAATAATAGATGCAAACAACAAGTGGGTGACATATGATTAGCCACTGGTACCACAATGCGATGTAGCCATGACGAAAATCCCAGTCACCAAAATATTTTTCCGAAATCCCCAGTCACCAATACATTTCATTGTCATTCCCCAATCGCCACAAATTGTAATTGAATAGTTTCCATCACATGCCATACATTTAAACCAAGGCAGTTCACAATTCACACTCAAGATTTAGGGCAAATCACCAAACACATTTTTACGATATCACCTTTTCAATAAACATTTGCATATCAGACACAATTATTTATTTTGTTCTTAATTTGATGTAGTGTCAAAATATATAGAGACAACATCCACCTATTTCAACACATTGTTAAGACAACTCCTATCATGAATAGATGTCCATTGCTGCCCCTTATTATAGTGATTATAGGTCTGTTAATAACTGCTGATGATTGTCATAATAGATGCTATATCGGGCATGTCCTTTGCCACTCTGATGATAGCAGTGACTATGTAGTTGTTGCTGCTGATTACGATCACTGTAACTCGTGCTGCCAGACGCCTGCTCATATCAAGCTGCAGGGACAATTGCAATTAACACAATAACTGTGATCATGTTTCAAGCGAAAGCTGCAATTAACAAGTGATCTCATGGACCCGGTCATATTACTGGATACACTGACTCGTGTAGCCGTACAGGTGTCTCAAATGGCGTATTGAGTTCTCTATGGGCATTTCAGCTTAAATGCTTTTCCTGGAGACAATGGTCTTCTCCTGTGTTGAGTGACATATTGGAGTGACATTGTCATGTTGATGTGTCATTTTAGATAAGGTACTTATCATGAGATTGGTATAGAATATGTGCCCAGCCGCTAGAATGACAGATAATACCAAATGGGACCTGCTACTGGCGCTGTGTCAAATGTGCAGCATACCCTGTTACTGCACATAAACTGCCACACTGGAGGGTCCAGGTTTTCCGACGGGGGGGGGGGGCACTTATGAGATCAGAGAGGCTTTGAACAAACAGTCAAAAGCAATCAATAGCGAACATGCCAAATAATAAAAATGAAAGGAGAAGATATTTTAGTGAGAAAAGAGGGAGCGCGCCCATGCACCCTCCTGGATCTGCTTATGCTATCACTATTAAGAATTGGGCCCAGAGAACATTTAAAAAATGACAAGTGGACCTTGTAACTAATTAACATGATTGAAGTAGGTTTCGACAATTTTTAGAAACAATTATAAACATGAACCCTGAAAAGGTGGCCCACTTAAATATTAATTACGACATCTTCATCACGATATTATATGGGTTTCTTTTCTTTAATTTCTTTGTTCAGCACACAAGTCAGCAGCCAATGAGCGATAATTATCACCACTTGGTCACTACTTACGTGGGTCGTTAATGAGGTGGACGTCCAAGTGTATGCTCATCACCATGGCCACAGTTGGCTCTCTATGAGGCGGCTCTTGCAGAAAAAAACAGTCCAGCTTAAATTACAGATACAATGAGGGCAAAAGTATGCTAATATTGTTAGTTTTGGAATTCATGGAAACTTTTCAAATCCCACCATATGACGTCAGTGAAACCATTCATTTCAAGACTGACGCCACCCCACCCCGACTTGTCCTGTAGGTGTTTCAGCATCACTATTGGCTCTATTTCTATATAATGTGTGTAACATAAATCTGTTAATGGATAGCACGTGGCACATTGAGCTAATATTCACTCGCGTCATCTGAGCTACTCAACACGGAAGTCAGAACTGGTCATCTTCAGGATTACGTTGTCGTAAATTCACATATTGTCTGGAATTACGCATTGAACTAAATTATTCTTTAACTAAGTTTGAAGCTTTTAGTCCAACCATGGAGTGTGTCAACTGGTGTACACAAAAGTTCAACTGTCCCCTCGCCCCTTTTTAAAACATCAATTAGTCAAACTTGCCCTAATTCTGAAGTCTAGAGTAGAATGAGCGATGTAACAGCCAATTGACCAACTGAAACTGGATCTGTCCAGTCGTTGAACTGAAATTTGGACTAATTGTTGTCCCTGAAGACTGCAATTGCTCTCTGTTTTAATGATCTCCACTAATGAGCTACCAGAACTGTGGGAGTGGTGTTCGTAAAGTCTGTACATAGTTATTATGCATTAGCAAAATTACCTGTAAAATACCATGTACTTGAGAACACCCATTTTGGGAGTGTTTTCTTAGAGCTGTGCTATGATTGCAGAACAATTATGTGTATAATCGTTTTGAATTCTTAGTACAATTAATCATAAAGATTTCTTGGAGTATCCTATTCTTTTGGACCTGAAATAGCAGCTTCTTTGAAATTTCAAAATTACTTGATTTATGGTAAAATATAGCGTTATATATGTCAATGGAGTGTCTTATAAATGGGAAGCATTACTGAACATACATCAAATGCAATGTGTATTTGTGACTTACATTAACCCTTAAACAATAGCATACAAATTAATGATTCTATGCAAATGGTTCTTGTGGCGTCAACGTGCACTTTAAACAAATTGATTTGAATTTGACAATGAGTTTGTACTATTGCCTTTGTAAGAGCAAACAGGAGCTAATGGTAAATGAATGGCATCAATGAAGACCATAAAAGAAAAGTCCAGAATCTATGAATGAATCATTAGAACCCAAGAAATAATAAATAGTAATTATAATGAATCAAACAAAATATGCATCTAGATTAATCCTTTAATAAGAGCATGCATTTGAATAATTCCATGTATATACAAAAATGTATCACTGTTGGCACGAACGGACACTTTAAACAGATTAATTTGACTTCTAACAAGGCGTTATTCTTTGTAAGAGTAAACAGGAGCTAGCGTAAACGAATGGTTTCAATTAAGACCATAACAGAAAGAAAGTCCAGAATCTATGAATAAATCACAGAACCCCAGAAATATGAATGCTAATGCTGTTTGCTTGTCCACCGGGCGGCGTCACAGACAAAACAATGTGTCCCTTCATCCCCTCTCTGTTTACCTCATTTGCATATTCACCTCATTTGCATAGTGTTTGTTGACAATCTGCATCTTTGTATCACATTAGGATTGCTTATTGAGTATCGATCAATCGCTACCATTTTCTCTTTGTCTGTTGGCAAGCAGTGAATTTGATATGACATCTAATATTAATAGGTTATTATACGAGTGGAGTGGAGATATCAGCCAATATCTCACTGAGTGGTTTTGATAACAGACGAGTGAGTGAAGCGAACGAGTACTGTTATCAAAACCACTAGGTTAGATATTGGTTGATATATCCACTCCACGAGTATAATTACCTTTTTCTCCCACGTATATACTCGGCAACAAGGCATAGAACCCACTTAAAACTATCCAATTTCTATCCAAGAACAAAAGAAAGTACTTCAGTTGAGTTCAGTTAAGGTCAAGGTAAAAAGTACAATGATTAAAAGGTCACAAACACGGTCTATGCATATAAGTAAAGTCATTTTACCCACCATTGTGGGACGCTACATCTGAGAGGGGTAGGTTGTATTTTCAAATACATATTCTACTTCCGAAACTTTAAAAACAGATATTTTACTGCTAGTGAAACAGAATGAATTTGTGATGTAAAACAGAATTAAATAATGTTTGCACCAAATAATTGAAAATAAATGCTTTAGCCAAAGTCAAAGAACCTGGCCCCCCTCTCAGATAATCAACACATCCAGCCATCTGAGAGGGGTAGGTAGTTTTTTAGAATGAATATTTTACTTCTGAATATTTTCAAAATAAACATTTTACTGCTAGTGAAGCACAATAAAGTTATGATGTAAAACGGCAAAAAATAATGTTTGTTCCACAAAGTTGAAAATAACTAGTTCTGCCAAAGACAAACGACCTAACCCCCCCTCAGATAATCAGCTCGTCCTGTGATGAGGAATCATAACAACGGAAATTTTTGTGGCAATTTTATTATCAATGCTGCCATCTAGTGTTTAAAAAGAATAACTTTACAATTTTATGAATGAATATGAGTAAAGTGTAGTAAAGCAGTCCCCTTTACATTATAATTATCATAATTTATGCAAAGTATGGCGTATGAAATTATGAAGAGATCAGAAAATATGCTACGGCCTTGCCATTCATCAATACAGTCAGGAGTGGGAGAAATGATAGGCTTCGATGTATTTCTTTGAATTTGATTATTTATGGAAGAAGCTGAAAGTGACAGTTACATTTTGAAGTCTTCCAATGAGGCACAGAGACACAGCACTGTGGACCCCATGTAGGTCAACTCCATGTTAGCACATATGTATATTTATTACCAATGTTTCTCTTTCAAAACCACTAACATCGTATGCACAGGCCCCGTATAAAATAAGCCCACCAAAATTATCGTGTTTAAACATCGTCTGTTGACTTTTCCCCAAACAAGCTTTATAGGTCATATTTATATCTGCACACACAAATAACTCCTATTGTTGTAGCTGCTGATAAATCCTCAGCTAAGTCAGTCACAATGTTTACTCGCCATGAGTAAACTTAATGATTAAAATCACATGTACTTTCTGCATGTTTTCACAACACAAGGTGTCCATGGTTCATGGCCATGAACGTTACTTCAGATATTGACCTGACCTATGTGAGTTATATTATGGTGGCAGTAAACAGCATCACATGCTGCGCTCATAGGGAGACAAATCTGTCAAAGTGGCCACCTAATGGTCTCTGCTGTTTGCTATATCACGTATTGATTATTTACATTTACACTGAGCACGGAAAAATCTATAAGTTGCATAGTTTTCAACAAGCTGGCAAATGTAAAGTGACGGATATGGTTGGTTCAATAGTCTCCTGTACACCACACACTGTCACCGGTCATTTATGCGTAGTCAGGCGTTTTATACAATGGACTAACCCTCCCACAGTTTGGGAAGCGTTCCAGACCCTTGCTTAGCTTTTCGAAAGTCGCCATAAATCCCAACAGGCTCAAGATCAACAAGACTAGGTTAAAACTCTCCTACGTGGTTATGACACGGTTAGGACCAGGTACCGGTTTGGCATTGACGTTTTGGTCATGGTCGAAACATTCATGACGTTTTAATAGAGTTGCAATGCAGCCCAGCCAGTTCGTTGTGGCACGAGTCGTGCACCCATAGCGATTTTGGGCTAAAGACCAGAATAGCTGAACCGTCTTTCTAAAACTTTGATAACACTAGTAGATAGGAAATTTTCATGGACTCCTTGTAAAGGAACAACAATTGCCAGAAGAAAACTGACCGCCTCACCTTTACACAAACCTAAGCACAAGCCCGTTGTATATAACAATCATCACGTATGAGCGGGTGGTTATGAGCAGCTCTGTAATCTCCACATCTGTCAGCCATACCGCGTGTCCTGTCACTGTGACGTATTCTGCGCTTCCTTCCGTTCGTTTCCGATGGCGCGCAAATGCAGGTGTGTTTATACCAACGTGGAATGAATGACAGACAGGCAGGTTACAGAACTCATAACCACCTACTCAAGTGCAAACTGCCGCACACAATCCCTGTTTTAATTTTCCATACTCATGTACTACCTCCACTGATCATCATCCTCTCCTTATTGTATCCATGCATCTCGGACGCAGAGGTGGATACTGTGCTATGTTTGAGACTGATGGTAGCCTAACTGCATTTGTTAAAAATAGTGACGTTTACAACTGATAAGCGTCTATGTTTGGGCTGCTTCACATGTGCAGCCAGCACGAGGGGTGCACTTTACCAGTGGTAACCTAAATATATGTCGTCGTCGGTTTACGGCAATCTCTTTTACACTGCAGTGCACAAATTCGTCGTTACAATATCTCCCTGTATGAGTGAGTGGGGGGGGGGGGGCGTCTCGTGAGAGCTGCTGCGGTGACGCGCGGCACTCGGCCTTTGGTGAGGATGCTGTGATTGCCTGTAAGTGGCTGTTTGTAGCCACAAGGATGTTACAGCCGTGTCTGTGCGAACAGGGGATGAATGTATCTATCGCCTTACATTGTGACACTGCAGGAGTTTTCATAGTCCGGATCTGCATGATTTACATATAGTTCGCACATTCTTCCCGTTGGTACGAATAGCCAAATCTTGCTTCGCATCTGAGCATTAACCTCCGCAATCTCAACTATTGTGAGTGGCACTAAAACATTTGCGTTATCAAGGCTCAATAGAGGCACCCGCTTTGGGTCACTAGCTCGCATGCACCACCTACGGGTGCATTAGTCAGGGCTAGGATACTGGAGTGACAGGTCAGGACGTCCTGTCCGGCACTATCACTGTGAAATGTGACAACTATACAAAGAACCAGATTAATGTACCACCAGCACAATAAACATACTGGGCGATAATTCACACTCTGTTCCCCTGACCGGCCACAATCACACGTCTGCCATTGTGCTCGGACATTTTTTTTTTACTCTGCACAGCGCGGGGGCTGCAGGAGAGAGATTAATAGTCCGGAATTAATGTTGGAAAGACTCGCACTCACCGCTATTGTGTACGATATTGCACAGACACTATGACAA
Source organism: Streblospio benedicti (assembly GCA_019095985.1). Classification (NCBI taxonomy): domain Eukaryota; kingdom Metazoa; phylum Annelida; class Polychaeta; order Spionida; family Spionidae; genus Streblospio; species Streblospio benedicti. Next base: position 29,211,464 of record CM032668.1, on the reverse strand, counting down.
TGGCTACATTACCAAGATATTCAGGTCAGCCTGACCTTCATTTTATTGACCTCGTGACCTAGTATAGGTGTCCCCACTGGCAGATCCAGGTGTGTTTAGCAGGCGACCTGTACCCCTAAATGTGATGTTCGTGTTTGTTGTAATCAGTGAATACATACATCTCGAAATCCATCTCTTTACCCCTAAAATTCTGGATCATCCTGCAGAGCCCACCTGCCTTCTCTGCCACCGTGCCCTGTAGCCGGCCTAGCAGGTGCCCCCGGAACCCACGTGTCTGTGCTCACGGGGTCACGTGACAGAGCACTCAATCACCCGGCGCTCTGTCTGTGTCATCACACGGCGTGTCCAGTGTCAACTATGGCACTGTACACCAAATGATGACGAATCACAAACATTCATGACGAGTCATGTGGCTGGTTGTTCTGTTTGGAATGCGAGAGCATAAAGCCTTGATGAAAATCATGTTACCAGCATTCTGTTCCTAAATCAACGGCCACGATACATTTCGTTGTGTTTCACCAATCACTAGGCATTGTAATTGAATATGTTGCGTCACATTTCACACGCTTAAGTTCAGGCAGCTCAAAATTCACACTCAGCAAATCACACGTTTGCTAAATGATCCCCTCATGTCATGTTGTTTCTTTGATAGTTATATCTGCAGAAAGACAGCTTCTAGATAATGGTGACTGCAGACAACAGTTCACTTGTTCATTTTACAGACAGCTGTTTAGATCACCATAACAATTTACACCAATATGGTCTCCACGTTTAAACTGTTTAGATTTCACATTGACTGCACCCTCTGCCCCCGGTGCACCATAAACATTACCATGTGGCAAGTCTGATGCCATCACCGCGCATGCCCACAGCCCGGGGCTGCGGCGGCGGCGGCGCTTTAATCTTTTCCTGCCCCTGTGATGACGACAGCTTTGTGTGCACAGTTACAGGAGGACCTCATTTGGTGGCTTCTCCCTCCCGCATCACTCTCATTCGTATGAGACTATGTGGCAAGGCTACGTGCCTACAAAACCATAAAATCTATTGTTTCCAGAAACCTGGATTTGCCAGCGCTCACTGCCAAAAGGTGACTTCTAGTCATCTATCTGCCACACTGGCTGTGTTGCGCTGTAGACTTTGATCATATGCCGCCGACATCACCACCACGCAGTGCCGTAGACCTCCCATCATGGTTGCTCTGTAGACTGTGATATGCCTCCTCCATCACCACCACACAGTGCAGTAGACCTCCCATGATGGAGATGGAGCGAGTAAAGATCAGCCGAGCTGTCGATTTACGCTGAAATATGCTCATACACTGAGCTGGTGCGTGTGGAGCAGCCATTGGCGGGGGTTGTTTTTCTCATGGACAACAACTGGTATTTGCTACTTTTACAAACAGTTGCCATTGATATAGATAAGTTGTGTCAGGATGATGGAGTTGTCTACTGTGACTGCCTTAAGTGCTTGGTGTGCCACAGTGGTAGTGGTCCCGGGTTCGAGTTCCGTCTGAGGCCGTGTGATGTAGCCCAATAGACTCGGAGAAAGAATCATCTAATGTCAACAGTTACCAATTGTGTGTTATCGATATTGGTATTTTGGTATAGATTTTAGCTATTACGTTGTGCGATTTGAAAACTGTCTCTACTACTTTTAAATGACGCCTCAAGTGCTTTCTATTAGGTGAGAATGACTCTGCTAGCGTAAACACCGCTAGCGGCTCTCTCTCACATTGGACACATTTATCACACTGTATTTCTCACACCTATAAAACTACTTACAATGACTACTTGATGCCCAGTTTTACTGACTGTCCCCACTTGTGTACATGGCCCCAAGACGGCTACCAAAGTGGCAGTGACCGCATTAGTGACCCAGCAATGCCAATGGAGCACAGATGCTTTCCCACTTTGGTGAGTGGGCTGTTGAAAGTTTAAACACCATATTTATATTGTGGTGGAAATTCGTGTGTTTGTTGGTAAACTGTGATGTGTTTGCGGGGAAAATATCTCACGGGATCTTATATGCACAGATGCATTGTACTTGCAGATCCATGTTTTTGGAAGAGGTGGGTGTACTTGAGGAATCTCATAGATTTTGCATGCCAAAATATGAAATTGAAATATTGAAATGTTTTTCACACTGCGCCCCTTGGATCTGCCTGTGGCACTACCTCAGAGACTGGACTTAGAGGCCTCCGTCATGGCAATTCGACCGCACATGCGCAGTACGTGCGGATTCATTATGGAATTTTGCTTGTCTCAATAAATATGGAGGATCGCAAGGACACTTACTTGAAAAATGCTAGCATTTGCAGCTTCTAACTTAAAGATACACATTGATATCTGTATGTGACACAATGGCTTGAAACATGGCTGTCTGTATGAGCAAGCTAAACCGAAACGCTGCAGACCAGCTGTCTGCTAATTGAGATCAATTATGATTATTAAAATGCTAAATATTCTATATAGTGCACACACAGCTATCGTAAGTCTTGTGTCTGCTGATTGGTTACGTCATTAGGCTCATTAGCCTAATCCTGCTGCTGTCGCCACTTCCGGCCCCGGGGGGATTATCTAGGTAGAGGAAACAATCACAGTACGTGATTTGGACTAATATATGAATGGAACCTATTCTGTGAACATTGCTAATGGAGAGAGGCAGAAGAGCGGGATTTCTACAGAACGCATTCTTTACAATGAAACTCAGAAGTGTATTAAGTGAATCTAGTGTAGGGTGGGGACTAGTTTGTCACAGTGGCGTCATTCTAGCCATTTCCGGGAATGGACGTGCATCTCAGGCATGCTGTATACAACTCATTGTTGATGTAGTGCACATCGACGACGTAAACACGTGCAGGTCCGTGTGTCACAAGGCGTGGGTCCACTACTGGTGTTTGGGAGAAGAGGACATGTGTGCAAGAGGGCAAAAAATGGAACCACTAAAATGTATGCTGGTACGATCAAAAACTCTTCCAGGTGCTGTCTCCTGGCTGGGAAGAATCAGTTGTACACCTACGCTGGTCAAGTGGTCAAAATCCAGACTTACATGAAATATTTTCTACGCAATTCTCTGAAGGCTGTGATGAATGTCACGTTCAAGTTTAAGTGTGCGTCATTCATTTATACAACATGCTGTATTATTAGATTTCCTGTCAGGTTGACATTTTCATCATGTCATTACATTGAAACAGTAGAGTTCATTGAGGATACAGGAAATGAGATACTTTAATTACACGAACACATGCATCACATAAATTGCAAGTAGAGGCGTTCATTCAATGCCAAATACCGCCTCGGCACTGTTTTCACGTGCACATCCAGAGGTGTACGTCCCATCTCCCCTCAAAGTCCTCTCCTCAGAGGTCTCCTCACCTCCCTCACACATACAGCCAAAAACATATTGAGCCTATTCCCTTTTGAAACACTCGAAATTCACTACTTTTACGATACATCTACACGCCAGTGCATATTATTTGCCAAGCTTATGTTCACAGAGGATTTTTCTTCAATATCTATCGTGTGTATGCCACGTTAGCTGCAACAATGCCCGAGTGACTTGACGAACAGCAGCAAGCCGTCACTGCACGCTCTTTGTCCAATCTGCCGCCGCTGTAACCTTTTACAGACGAATTATCACATCTCTCAAACCATAATTACATCAAATGTCACGTGATTACGTCCCATTCTGCCGCCGAATCCCCACAAAGTTCAGACGACATCAGAGGAGACAGACGACGCGCATCGACCGCAATCCCACAATCCCTCTGTCCGCGGCGGCCATAAATTACGTTTGCCCACGTGACCTAAAATGGCGGGACGCGCAGTGCAGTAGAACCTCTCTGTTGGGACCACATTTTGGGCCCAGTGCTAGGTGGTCTCAATAGAGAGTTGGTCTTTATACAGAGGTTCTTCATTCTGGTAGCTTTATGGTGTGGGACTTTGGAAAAAGCGATCTTGTTATAGATGTGGTCTCACTAGAGAGGTGGTCTTAGTTGGAGGTTCTACTGTAAATGGCGAGACACGGCGGAGTAATTTGCGTGCTGGAGTCATCACTCCGTCATCGTGGCGCCGCCGGCAGGCATTGTGTACGTTATGTATTACAGACGGTGGTCAGAGGCTTGTAAGGCGGGGTCAGTCTCCAGCCGGTCTACGGTGGAGACAAGATGATGGTTACTTCCAGTCCAAAACTGTGTAATGAATAACTTTCTTTGTTGTAAAGGTTGACTCATAAGTGTAGACGCATACTTGAGCGGCAGCCACAGTTCAAAATCCACACATTTCTCACTGCCGTAAGGTTTGTAGTGTAGATGCCTATGGAGATATACATATGCTGCATGCTGTCGCTACAGTTTTGGGATGGATGTTGGACCTGATTGATTTTGACCGAGAAAATACATTAACGTGATCCACACGCTGCTGCCCATCAGGGCCGATTCTGCGTCAATAGCTTGCCACTGCCGTCGGGTTTTTTTTTTGGATTAAGGGCCTTATGAGCCGAGGTTAGACAGAAAGAACCAGAACACTATTCCTCGGTTATGATGACGAAACTTGTCAATTTTACCGACGCATTTCCTGTCAATAGGTCACAAATGCTTAAAGTAATGTTCTTGCGGTCTATACCTAAACTAGTGTTGTGATTCAAAAACAGCTTTAGTTTGTTTGGCTTTTGTCCATCTTAACCCCCATACTTTCTACATAATTCATTTAAAACTATGCACTCCATACTTAACATAGAATTGTGATACACTACATCTTCTGTCAATATGCATGACTGATCTAAAACTATTATTGTTTGCAACGTTTAGTTTCAGCAATGTATGTTTCTTAAAATTACACCATAAAGGACTACAATAGAGGGAAGTACATACAATTTTAAAAGCCTAACTCTAACTTTCTCATTACATTTCCTAAATTTGCTTATAATCACGTTTCCTCCACTCTAAATCGATCTCACTTCACGACATGGTGTTAACAGTTTCCTAAGCCTATTTCAGCCGGCAGAGGCTCTCTAAAGCCTGAAAAATCCATGAACCAAGCATGTCGTGGAGACGACACAAAGTAGACTTTGCCTCAACCCCACTCTTTTCTAGGATTCTCGTAGAGAGTGACACTGTGTTGTCACAGTTCAACGGTTTGAAATGATGTTGATATCTTGGACTTTGGAATGGGAGTAGTGAGTCAGTCTTGATAACTGCTAGGCTGCTCGTGATCCTGGGTTCGAATCCGACCAACCCCTATGTGATACAGTTCTAACCTGATTGGGAGTCATCAGTCTAAATGACTAAATTAATGTGTTGTCCATGTCAATTACATATGGTCTACTGTAAAGTCGTTCATGTGAACTAGTGACAACCGTGTGTTTTGCTGCTAGTGGCTGGTGACGGGGGCTGTCATGCGGAGGACAGGGAGAACGTGTTTGTGTTGGGATGTTTGTGATGGCGTAAAACACATCCATGTTTGAGGTGACAAGTGTGTGCTTTCGGACGGGATGTGTGTGTACTGGGAGAGAGGGACCTGTCAGGCGGGACGGTGGTGGGGAGTTGACGTGTGTTTGTACTGGGAGACAAACGGGACCAGCGCGTGCTCTGGACTTACGGCCGGCGAGCTGTGTGGGGATTATCGTGATGGGTAAATACCGCTCTTGATGGGAGGTCTCGTGGGGCTTTATTATTGTGTTTGATCATATCTCTATGATTGATTTGTTACAATTGCATAATCAATACACTATGTATCATAATGGACAATGGCACATGGCCCTCTATGTTCTTCCGAAGTGTAACCTAGAAACCTAGCCAATCAGCACCAAGCTCTCGCTGGCTTGGACAGATGTTTGACCTGTCAATATCACCCAATGCCTTACGCATATTTTGACCAAATTGGGAGCATATCAACGGCGCAAAAGCAAATGTTGAGTAGTAAAGTGAACTATTGATATTCAGAGTGAATAACTATCGCACATTTTACATTCTTTGATTGCTCAAAACCAAAAGTATCAAACAATTATTAGTCAGTAGTTTGAAAGCACTGTACAAATAAGAAGCTTTCATTGGCTGAACATGGGTGACATTTCCTCTCTGTCAATATGCAAGAAAAAAGAAAGTGTACAACTTTATATTCATTGATGAAAAATGACTGCTAGGTTAGTGTAGGTAATTTACTTCATGTCTGTGAACGTAGAACCCACAAACAAAAAAGAAAGTCCTTGTTCAACAGGTTGCATAGTGCAGATTAGTAATTGCAAATTGATATTCCTAAATGAATATTCACTGAATCAACTCATCGAGTAGTGTATTGAAACCACACCTGGTTTTGTTCCCTCCAAACCCATCACTACCAATCTGAGGAGGATATTTCACCATTGTGCAGTCAGGGGCCAAATCTCACAAACGGGTCCCAGCTTATCACAAATGAGCACGAATTGGCCCGGGGTATGACATGACAGTCAAGTACTAGTGGCGTATGCCATGCATGGGTGGCAGTCCAGCAGCTTATGTTTACAACAGTTAAAGTAACAGGAAACGTCAGGCTCATCTATCACTACACCTGCCTGTAATTTCAGTGACCACACTAAATGCTAGAGGGATGTGGGAGCTAAGACCAGAAATAGAGGGATGTGGAGGCTAAGACTGAAACAAGGGATGAGAGATTCTTGAAACATATCACTCCTACGTGCACATGTGCCCACTCTGTAAAGGATTCACACTTGTTGTTCCTTAACTCTTCACTGCGAAGCTCAACTGCATTAATGAGGCTCTGTATAAAGCATAGAGCATTAAGCGGACGGATTATCCCCTAATCTAGCCACAATGCGGGCAATTTCCTCCCACTTTAGAAACGCTGATGGAGTGAGGAGAGAAAGAGAAAGATCACCGTGTGAGAATGAAGGATTGTAATATTCATACAGGGCTTTTCTTTATGTGGCGGGGCCGTCAGGTGCACTGTGTGTGTACGCATAAGTGTTAGAGTACGAGTATCTGATGTGGTTATATGTTGTGCGCTTGAAGATTTGAATGCCTTGTGATTAAAGTTAATGTTTACACATTTGGACATGTTGCAGTTTTATCATTTTGTTATTCATTCATTTGACCTATGTACAAAAATATTAGTGATATAAAATTCAGGCAAATTGCAGTAATCATGAAAAACAAAAAACATTTAAAAACACATAAGTAGTAATATAAATGGCTGGGGAGGAAAGAAGTGGATTACTTATCAAGTTCCTCCCCACGTGTAGAATACTTTTTATAGCTATGAGATTACAATAGTGTTTGTTTCACAAAATGATTAAAAAGTTATAGAAACAATAAGAAACAACAATTTAATGATCACTCTTACACGATGTATCGCTCGTCTAGAGTGTTATTACGGTAAAAAAAATAATGTGTTAATAAACCGGCAAGTAACCTGGTGGTCAACAATGATCACTGAATGTGGTCAGTCAGCATATGCAGTGGGTAATATCTAATATAAAAGGAACCTGTGCGCACATAGCCCCGTCACCCTAACCAACAACGGCACTAACGAGCACAACCCTCTCTGTAACTCCTCACGGCATGCTCAGGCCACGTGCTCACAGTGAACAAACGCGGCCGTCTTTTATACCGAGCACATGACCCACTGGCAGGTCCAGGGTTTTGAAGAACAAAAAAAAAGGTGGGACTTCTCTAAAGGAAACTAAAGACTTTGGTAGGCATGATCGATAGCGGACATGCCAAAACTGCAAGGAAATTAGATCCTTTGGAGATTAAAAGGAGGGTGTGTGTGCGGGGGGGGGGGAGTAACTACTCTTACATTCACATTGTTACACACTCTCGGTATTTACACGACCCTGGCTGAAGTGTTGATTGTTGGCAAACATGTACATAAATATTTACACTGACATATCACGTGCTATCACATTCCACTGATGCATCATGTCAGGTCAGTCCGTGGGTCGTCCAAATATAGAGCACAACGTGACATACCTAAGTCACCATTTGGTGCAATGGTACAGTGACGCCAAGATTTGAACGTGTCACAGACATGTTTAGCATTTTTGGCAAGGTTGCCGCGAATGTTGATTATATCTTCGTCTGACCAAGTCCCTGTCTAACAAGCAAAAATGTTAACCAAGCCGCGGTCTGACTAGCACGAACATGAAGCTTCATAGTATGCTAGAAGCAATTAGACTTACTAAGCATCTGCTGCACCACACTATTTGGCAAAACGACTACAGCAGCATGGATGATTCTGCGTTAAAGGTCTGCAATTTGTGACCCCGGCATTACTAAACATAGGTGAAAACCTACCTGAGTCAGCCCTACAGGTTGTGAGCATTAATTTAACGAGGGGAGTGTTTCTCAGAAATGTTTACACACGCTGGCATCCTTGACGTGCGTCTAGCTACTTATGGTAAAGAAGAGAACATGTTTACATCACTCTTGATCGCCGCTCCAACTGTTCTCACAGTCACGAACAGTCACGAGTGCTTACTGTGCAGGTGATGTATATGAATTTACTTGTAGTGAGATGATTTCAATGTGACAATTAGGAATGTAAAACAAAACAGCATCACGTTTGGCTTCGTTGTTCGGATCTGTCTGACTCTGGCTTTGTTGATCTGTGTTCTCTGTTGACGTTGTGAGTCAACATGACAAGGTTTTACACTCAAACTTGCTTTTTACAAGACGCTATGAAACACTCTCTGTTATTTCATCCCAAGTAGACCTACTGTTTTCTGTTGTGCAAATACGAACATTGAATACGTCAAATTATGTATTTTACGTAATTATCTTAATAAATGACAAGTGTTTTCCACCAGCACAAAGTGTCTCACGAATACGTCTCCCTGCCAGGATTCGGCCCTAACGTACAATTATGATTCTTTGTGGTCTGCTGTGGCAGAAGTTGGTGTGTGTCAAAATGACAAGATTATGCAAACACAAACTTGTTTGTTTTACAAGATGCTAGTTTACAAAGTAGTGAGTTTTGTGTATGTGCAAAGCCTCTCATTATAATTCGGTTTCAATCTAGGCCACCGTATGGCCATTACATTTTTAGTGTAAGCACATTCTTCACATTCTCTTGGTTCCTGATTACGACTCTACAATTGACAGTTTCCATTGCACCATTTGGTGCAACTCCAGGCTCTCTGATAGCAAATTAGTTCAAGTAACTAAAACATTTTACAAAATAACAATTGTGTGTTTTATGGCACCACAGAAAGTAGCTGTCTTGCGTTACAAATGGGCCTGGGTCGCACTGAATCAAATAGCCAACAACCGGACATGATACTCATGAAGAATGTCCACCGGCCCAGTGCACACTGATTCTAGCTCAAGACCACCTATCGAATGCGACCACCTGAGGACACAGCTATGTTGCTGATGATATGGAGGCTCTAGTGTAGGTATATCTTACTGTGCCGGCCCCGATGTACTTGGATCACTTACACTATCGGTAAAGCCAGTAAGCGTTCGTCCCTGGATCACGTATTGCATTGACAGCCACTGTTTTGTGCCCATGTATCACTCCCCACCCGCCTCCCCCACGGGCCTACATCTGACAGCTGACAGCCGCGCATTAGTGTATTATTCTGCTCTGCTGCACCCCGCCGCTTATGGAGGACAATGTGGGCTGCAGTATGATATAGGTGGACAGAGATGGGCAGGAAATCATCTGTATGATGCCAGATATAGGTGTGTAGAGACAGACAGGAAGCCATCTGTTAGGGAAGCTAGTAAATCATGGTATCTAATTTACAGACCTCTTATTATGTAGGCTATAGATACTCAATCAAAGTCTCCTCCAAGAGTCAGTGATTTACAGTAGAACCTCCAATTAAGACCACCTCTCTATTGAGACCACCTCGACAAATAAGACAACTTTTTCCAGTCCGAAACCTTCATAAGCTATAACAATGAACCTCTGTGTAGAGACCACCTCTCTATTGAGACCACATAACACTGGTCCCAAAGGTAGTTCTAATAGAGAGGTTCTACTGTATTTAGCCTGCCCCAAGTAGGGAGTTCGTCGCATCAGGAGCTGTATGCTATTCATTCAGTGGTATTGTGTCCTCACTAAAACAATAATGATCAGGATAACGTGATCATCATATGAATTGCAAGTTTCAGGATTTGATGGAGTTGTATATAGCATTAGCTGTATACCTTTCAAATCCTCAGCCTCCACCTGCCATTCCTCCCCCATTGAGCTTCCGTCGGGGGAGTCTACGTGACAGTGGACTGGGTCATGGAATTATGTAGTATCACAGCCTCAACCCACCCTACTACCCCGATTGTTTCTTAACTTCTCTTGGGAGTGTCCCCGTGACAGTGGACAAGGTCACGTATTACTCACCACATTGTTATTTGTAACGATGAAAGAGCAAAAGGCCAGTAAGTTATTGTGCTGCCACAAGCACGCAAAAACTCACGCTAAACACCGGCCCTATCACTATTATACACTCGCCCGATTCAGTGCTCCCCGCGGGCGAGCTCCTGACAGCAGACACGGGCGGCGTATTAGCGGCAGATTGTTATTGAGGCGGCGGCTGCTATGGTGAGGCGGGGTTATTCTATATTAGGCTGCTGCTGTGTGATATATTAGGGGTAAATGTGTCGAGGAATGCACCATGAATGGCTGGGTACTATACATCACGTTTTATTTTCTAGAAGCAACATATAGTGTGTATAGTGTTCAAGACTGGGCACATATGGATGAGATGTAGGGGTGTCAAGGCTAAAGTACGCTAAGTGGTTGATTCTGGCTGTTTTGTGAATGGTCCAGGGATTTAGGTTTCATGAACCAACATGTGTGTGTGTGTGTGTGTGTGTGTGTGTGTGTGTGTGTGTGTGTGTGTGTGTGTGTGTGTGTGTGTGTGTGTGTGTGTGTGTGTGTGTGTGTGTGTGTGTGTGTGTGTGTGTGTGTGTGTGTGTGTGTGTGTGTGTGTGTGTGTGTGTGTGTGTGTGTGTGTGTGTGTGTGTGTGTGTGTGTGTGTGTGTGTGTGTGTGTGTGTGTGTGTGTGTGTGTGTGTGTGTTTAATGTAAGTTTATTCTCGCCTTACTGTAAAGAAGTATATCACAGGGACAAATTTCCAGAGGGGGTCATTTAGCAAAAACGTGATTGGTGATTTGCCCTGCTTCTTGAGTGTGAAATGTAAACTCCCTACATATTTAAGTGTGTGGCATGTGATGAGACCTATTCAATTACAATTCCTGGTGATTGGTGAAAGTCAAGGAAATGTACCGGTGGCTGGTGATTTAGGGACAGAATGTAAGTGACTGTATTTTCATCAATGCTATCTACCCCCTCATTCCAAACAGAACATGAATGTATGTGATTCGTCATCATTTGGTGTACAGTATCATAGGTGACACAGGATACAGACAGAGCACCGGGTGATAGAGAGTTCACAGTCACGTGGCCCGGCCAGCTGCTCAAAGGCAGACACCACCTGCTGTTTTAGTTGTAGTATCAGGAGAACATTGTGTTTCATATGTATATTTCATGGATATATGATATTCAGTGTTGATTATGTAGACTAAATTGCGTTGTTTTAATACAAATGATAGTTTGATAGTTTGAGTAGATTAAGGATGTTTATAAAGATTAATACATAACTATTTGCATTGTGATAAATAAAATTGGAAGGGAATTATTAGTATTCATCACTATTGAAGCACCGTTAGGTATATATAATAAATGGCTACTGAAATATTTAGAAAATGAAAATGAATTAAAGATTCAAAACATGGTAGCCGAGCGTTGTTCATATTACACCTAATGTTCTTCTGATACTACAACTAAAACACAAATATATCATGGCATTCCATGACAACAGAGCACGGTGGCACGGTGGCAAAGAAGGCAGGTGGACTGATGATGTAACAAGGTCACGTGATGGTATTTGACCTATGGCGAGTGTCTAATGCATTTCTACATACTCTTTAATATGAAAGAGTTCCTAGCTTGTGATTGAATATTAATTCTTTTAAGCCAATTTGTGCAATAGTTTTTCCTGGCAATTAAAGTACATGGTGTTGTGCATCCGATGTGAAAATTGTAGATTTTTCCCCAAAACGGTTCCTTTTCTTCTGGTCCATTATAGCATAGCCCGACCAGCAGCGGATGTCAAGATGTTTGTATTCACTGAAAACAACGAACGCGAAAACCACATGACGGGGGAAATGGTGCCCGCTGGATCTGCCAGTGGAGTGTGTCTTACCGCAGATCACCGGTCAGTGTCGCTGGGGCAGACTGTCCCAAATATCAAGTCTTGGTAGTCATTTTTCATTGACCCGCCACACTGTGCAATGCCGTACACTATAGCGGTAGACGTGAGTTGTCCCAACATTTATACCGGACCATTAATCTCCCTCCAGCTCTAGAGACCGCGCTGCGGGGAGCAGAACAATGCTTGTGTACAAAGGGCGAGATGTCGGGTCTTGTGAATTCTCGCCCAATGTACAATGTGTATTGTGCTGGTGGTACATTAATCTGGGTCTTTCCCCATCCGTGGTATAGTTGTCACATTCCACACTGATAGGTGTTGGATAGGACGTCCTGAACTGTCACTCATGTATGCTAGACCTGACTAATGCACCAGTAAGTAGTGACCCGAAGCGGCGACAACGGTTGAGAATATGGGGGGTGGTGGATTCTCAGATGTGAAGCAGGATTCGACTTCACCCACTTTCGCAGTATTGCACCAATACTGGTCCAACAGGCAGAAAGTACCCCCAACCGTGGATCTCCCATATTCGCACTCACACAGCTCTAACATCCTAACATTCTAGTGGCCACAAACTGCAAATTACAAGCAATCACAGGCTCCCCCCACCACACACCAACACACACACACACACCACTCACACACACACACACACACACACACACACACACACACACACACACACACACACACACACACACACACACACACACACACACACACACACACACACACACACACACACACACACACACACACACACACACTCGTACTACAGTGTGACAGAGATTGTCGTAGACGGACGACGACAAGGGGTCGTACATATTTACATTGCCACTGGTGATGTGCATCCCTAATACTAGCTGCACATGTGAGTAGGTGTTTATGACTTCTGTAATCGGCTCATCTGTCATTCATTCTGCTTGAAAAGCTGTGTGTGAGAATGTACCCGGTGGAAGCCTATTTGTTTACGTTATACGTAAAATCAACGGAAGTAAGGAAGCGCAAAATACGCCAAAGTGACCCTGCACGTGGCCGCAGCGCCGTACACACTGTGCTGGAGGTTAGATGATTGTTGTATTACATCAAAGATATTATAGAATATTCCATGATATATTTGATTACATGCTCCGCTCTTTGGAAGGGCTGTCATGCTTTCTGCTCGCGGGCGTTTGGTCTGTTAAAAGGTTTCCATGAAATTGTCAATTCTGATTTTATGAATATTTTAGAAGAAGCTCTCACATAATGATACTACTATTAGTGATGTTTTACCACGAACTGTGAAAGTTACACACATTGACGGTGCATTGTTCACATGCCAGTATGTGTGAGGCAATTATTATTAGTTCTCATGAACAATATTCTTCAATAAGCTTACTTAATGTGTATGATTCATGCCAGTGACTCATCTAATGCCTTAATTCAAGTCATTATATAATGAAGTCAATATATGTTGTATTGCATCTTAATGAACAAAATATACTAAATGTATTTGCAAGACTGCATATGGCCGGCGCCAATGCATATGTATTATTAAGTAGACATTTTTGTGTATAACTTAATTTTAATCCAGTAAGGTGTATACTTTTAATATGATAAAAGAATTGTGGTTGCAGGCTGAATGGAGTTGTTTTACTATTGTACTAAAGGTTTTTAAAGTAATATATTAGTATATAATGTATAATAGTGTCTAATATGCCAAAATTGGCCGTATGTCTTTGTTGTAACAATAATTGAATTAACTGTTTTAACGTATATACAAGGACATTTGACACTTAAATAAATGATTTTACTACTACTGTGTTGGGGCTTGTTTTTGTTTTTGTTTTTTGTTTTTTAGGGGGCGGGGGTATTTATATTTGTTGATTATAACACTGTTAACTTTTATTGTATTCGGTATGACCTGTCCACACATTCACACACATGGCTTTATGGTGCAGCCCTCACGCCCACCATGTTTACGCCGTCCTATTCAATGATTACCACTTAAGCTGGGAGATTCTCATAACGTCCTCCAGAAGTAGCCTCATCAGCAGAGTGTTGTGTTGGTTCAGTTTCTGTGGTCATAGCTGGCCAAAGCTGACTCTTTCTTGTATTGCTCTGTTTACCACGGCTTGTAAACGTGCATTCACCCAGGCCCCACATTACGCTATTTGGACCACTTGTCTTGAACGCATCGAGACTCTGAAAAGTCATGGATGTTCAAGACAAGGTAACGATAAATATGCTAAATTTATCCTCAAAAAAACTTTACCCTTTCCAATAGGCGTGATCACATCCAGTCCAGGTTATGACTTGTCGAATATTCGTTGTGTTGACTTTGTCAAGAACCGAGGGGAGTCTCGGGCGCATCTTGGTCAAGACCAACAGGACTGGGTGAAAACTACCCCCGGACATGGTCCTCACATATTTTGGACAAGGGCTGAACATGGTCCTGCGAAAAGGATTTCTTTTAGCCAAAACAGCCGCAACCAAAAGTAAGAAGGGATACGTCTCCAGCTTTTTGTCTTGGTCAGTCTAAGCGTTAACAAGACCAGAAAACAATAAGGCCCAGACAAAGACTCGAGAAGGTCAGCTCAATGATGATTTCACAAGTCTTGACCTTATCTCTGTGTATTGACTAGAAGTGGAAAGGGGTGGTCCGTACGATACTATTGAGAATGTGTATGGTACTGTTAACAAGTGGGCCAGAGGGCACATTGACCTAAGAGGACACATCGGTCTAAACCTGCACTGCTTCAAAAGGTGTGGGAGGGTTAGTCCAAATGTGTGGGAGGGTTAGTCCAATGGATAAGACACATGACTACGCATAAATGGCTGGTGTGGATTGTACAGGAGACTGTTGACCACTCGTATCCACCACTTTACACTAGTCTTACCAGCTTGTTGAAACCATGCAGCTTATAGATGTTACCGTATTCAGTGTAAACGTAAATAATCAATACGTGATTTAGACAATAGCAGCGGCCATAACAGTGGACACTTTGACAGATTTGTCTCCCTATGAGCGCAACATGTGATGCTGTTTGCTGCCACCATGATATAACTCACACAGGTCAGGTCAATATCTGAAATAGTGTTCATGGCCATGCACCGCGGACTCTTGTGTTGTGAAAACGTGCAGAAAGTGTGTGTGATTTTAATCATCAAGTTTACTCATGGCGAGTAAACATTGTGACTGATTTAGTTGAGGATTTATCAGCAGCATGGCTACAACAGTGGAAGGGACGTGTGGTTATTTGTGTGTGCAAATATTAATATAACCTATGAAGCATGTTTGGGGAAAAGTCAACGGGCGATGTTTAAATACAATAAGTTATGGTGGGCTTTTTTATATGTGATGGGTGAATGCAATGTACTGTTTTTTGAAAGACAAATAATAAGATACTTGATAACGAATATACACTTTACGTGCACATAGAGTGACGCCAACATGGGGACCAACAGTGCAGTGTCTCTGTGTTTCTTTTGTAGACGACTAAAAAGAAAAAGGTAGAGATTGATTGATATTCAATATGCGATTCTAATGTGACACAAAGATGCAGATTGTCAACAAACAATATGCAAATGAGGTAAACAGAGCGGGGATGAAGGGACACATGGCTTTGTCTGTGACACCGCCCGGTGGACATGCAAACAGCATTAGCATTCATATTTCTGGGGTTCTGTGATTTATTCATAGATTCTGGACTTACTTTCTGTTATGGTCTTAATTAATGCAAGTCATTTATATTAGATCTTGTTTGCTCTTACAAATGTGGCTCCTTGTTGAAAGTCAAATCAATTTGTTTAAGGTGCCCTTAAGCGCCAAAAGAGCTATATCCATTGAATTATTCATTTATATACTATTGTTTAAGGATTAACTTAAGTCACAAAAGCAGATTGTATTTGATTCACAATATATGTTTTATCAGTTAGGTTTCCCATTTGTAAGAAAACTCATTGACAAGCATAACGTTTTGTTTACCGGAAAGAATTCGCTAAATTACAGTCCAAAAACATTTTGTAAATAGAAAAGTACAAAAAAAAATTCATTAATTACCAGTAAGTTTATAATTGAAAACATGTTGCACATAATTATTTTGCCATCATATCACAACTCTACAAAAACACGCAACTAATTTGCTCACTTTGTTGTGAAAATGATTGTTTTCATATAGCATTTTACAAGACATGATGTTGCTATTAACTATGTATACAACTCGCCCACCGATATGGTAGCTCATTAGTGAAGATCATTAAAACAGAGAGCAATTGCAGTCTTCAGGGACAGCAATTAGTCCAATTTCAGTACAGTAGAACCTTTCAGTGAGAACACTGCCATAAAGAGATCACATCTATACTAAAATTGTATCAAACTTTCATAAATAAATCCCTATGAGCCTCCATACATTATCCAAGGTTGACTTGTGACCACTTGAGACCAATTACACGGGTTGCGTTGGTAGCGGATGTACTGTACATAGGTCCGCGACAGTCCTCTCAATGACTGGACAGAACCAGTTTCATCTGGTCATTTGGCTGTAATATCACCCACACTCTGACAGGTTGCGCAAGCATATTTCAACTAGTTATGCAAAAATCAAATGATCTATATTTTGAATATCATACTATCAATTAAATGAACTTATTTCAAAATCTGCCCACTTTACTCTATGTTCGTAATTGATATAATTTACATTAATTCATGTTGGCTCTTACAAATAAAAGTCAAATCAATTTGTTTAAAGTACCCTTTGGCGCCAACAGAGCTA
Source organism: Streblospio benedicti (assembly GCA_019095985.1). Lineage (NCBI taxonomy): Eukaryota > Metazoa > Annelida > Polychaeta > Spionida > Spionidae > Streblospio > Streblospio benedicti. Next base: position 29,194,497 of record CM032668.1, on the reverse strand, counting down.
TATGCATAAAATAATTTGTGTACCATTAATGAATGCAATTTATATTCATATTATGTATCCATTCCATAAAGATACAATGCATACATTCTATATTCACAAGATGTATACATTCTGTATTCATATAATCCATATATCTAAAGTTAAGAATGTACGGACGTTCTTAGCAGTTGGCTAAACAAGTCACGCCGATGGGGTGCATGAGAATCTGAAACTGCTTTGGACGCTTGCCCGACGCTTGCCGGTGTGTTGGGACGTCATATGACGTGATGGAAGTCGACAACGGTTGTGAGAACTGACTGAAAGCTTCTATGACAGGTCACCACTCCATTCCAAACAAGTTTGACCATTGATGCAAAAAGGGTTGACTTGTGCATTACAATACGTATTAAAAACAAACGCCATGTCAATGACTGAAAGCTTTGAACGTAGTTAAAGAACAACTTAGTTCAATGTGTGATTTCAAGCAATATCTGAATTTGCGACCATGTAATCCCGAAGATGACCGGTTCTGACCGCTGTGTTGAGTTACTCAGATGACGCGAGTAGCTCCTTGTGACACACATTACCCATTAACAGATTTATTTTGCACACATTATACAGAAACAGAGCCAATAGTGATGCTGAAACACCTACAGGACAAGTCGGGGAGGGGGCGCCAGTCTTGAAACGACTGGTTTCACAGAATGATGACGTCATGCGGTGAAATTTGAATAATTGTCATAAATTGCAAAACTAACTATGTTAGCATACTTTTGCCGCCATTGTATCTGTATTTGAAGCTCGGCTGTTCTTTTCTACCTAGAACTGCCGGATAGAGGTTCTACTGTATCTATGGTAATGATCATCCCATAAGAACCCACGAAGTAGTGACCAATTAGTGGTGATTATCGCTCATTAGTTGACGCACTTCTGAAATTGTCTTCTTACAGTGAGCATGAGTCCTAAACCTACATCAGAGATCTGTTGTAGATCCCCTTTGGTACTATCTGTCATTCCAGCTGCTGGGCACACATCCTATAACAGGCTCATAATAAGTACTTTATTCAAAACGACACATCATTATGACAACTTCACCCACACATGTTCAACACTCAACACACCATAAGACGATTGTCTCTAGGAAAAGAATTTAAGCTGAAATGCACACAAAACTCAATACACCACTGGAGACACCTGTACGGCCACACGAGTCAGTGTATCCAGTAATATGACCGCGTCCATGAGATCACTTGTTAATTGCAGCTTTCGCTTGTAATATGATAACAGTTAGTGTGTTAATTGCAATTGTCCCTGCAGCTTGATATGAGCAGGCGTCTGGCTGCACGTGGCGAGTTACAGTGAGGGTCATCAGCAGTCATAGCTACATAGTCACTGTTACCATTAGAGCTGCAAAGGACATGCCTGATATAGTATCTATTATGACAATCATCAGTAGTTATCAACAGCCCTATAATCAAAATTATAAGGGACAGCAATCTGCATCTCTTTATGATAGCAATTGTCCAAACCATATGTTGAAATAAGTGGATTTAGTCTATACACCTTGAAACTACATCCAATTACAAAAGTCGAATTGGTGATTTGCCCTACATCTTAAGTGTAAATTGTGAACTATCTGTATCTAAATGTATGAAATGTGATGCAAACTATTGAATTACCATTCCTGTTGATTTGATTGGTGAAGGACAAAGAAATGTGTTGCTGATTGTTGATTTCGGAAATATATTATGTTGGTGATTGGGATTTTCATCCATACTGCATACCCCCCTCTTCATCATCTGACCAAATGCCACCCACGTTTAATACACAAGTAGGTGCAAGACTGCTTGGAGGCAGTGTAAGATAGATTGCCGTGAACCGACAATGGTGGTTAAATGTCAATTTATTACATCTGGTACACTAAATATATGGCCACAGCCTGGAACACTCGCGGCATCCACCAACAGCTGCACACAGATGATCAAGGCTACACTCTACAGGTGGCAAAATGTCCACCTGACTCAGTCATTGGGTGTTATTGACCACAATTAGCATCTGCCATATTATTAGTATGGTGTTAGTTGATGGTCATTGTCAGTATAATATACCATGAATAAGACCACACACTGCCTGAGCCAAAACTAAACATCCACCTGACCCAGTCATTGAGTATTGAGTAATCCTCATTGATCGCGATTATCAGCAATTACAGCTGTCTGCCAGGTTATTAGTATGGTGCTAATTGGTGGTCATTGTCAGTATAATGCAGCGTGATGTGTTAGTAATTTCACGAAGTCTATACATAGCATATTGTGTTATTTTTATACTACGTTTTCTTTCTATGCTATAGTTTTCAAAATGTAACAAATTTTTCAAAATGTTTTGAAATTTATTTACGCTTACATCGCCATACTTAAATCACTCATATGTGTAATGTATTATTATGATTGGGGCTCTGTAGAGCTGAAAGGGTTTAATAATACTATATATTCTTAAAAGTTTGTTACACTTTGGAAACTATAGCTTAGAAACAAAATGTAGTACCAAAATCACTAGGGTGTTTATCATTGTACCCGGCCCCTGTATAAGCCACCATGATGAGGAAGGTGCCTCGGAGGATTTACACCCTTATGACATAGTGTGCTATATGACAGAGGCAGCTGACCATTACTGTCTAATGGTCAGGCTGTGTTCCGCAAAGGTCACTCTTCCGGTCATTCCCTTGTGATCTTAGTTGGCTGGTAGACTGACGTCTTTACCTCGGGCCGATTGTATTATTTGAAAACGCTCAGAGACAGACATTTTTGAATATTTATGTAGTGAGCACCAGTGTCAGTATATGATAAAGTCAGTCGACCACTTATATCAACCAATGGTCTTCAGAACAACATGTATCAGTCTGAACACCGTCACTGATTTGTACCCGCTTCACTCCTCTCACAATTTCACTTGCTGGTATACTACCTGGTTAAGTATTTGCAACTATTTATTCTCATTTCCTTCATGTATTATTTACTTTTTGCTGGTGACTTTCACATAAGCAGATGAACTTCCATCAGCACAGTGTACGTAACTTCATTTACTGTAGTTCATAAGTGTCTGCACACTCGTGTTCATAGTGCAAGAGCCAATCACATCCGGCAATACGTCCAGCTGTCACCAAATGTGAGCCAATAACATCTCCCCATACATCAGAAGTAACACACGTTCTACGTAGCAGTAATACGCCACGTACGTCCTACATCCCAGTTCCGAGAACCACGTGACCGATCACGCGAGTGGGATGTTTTGAGGCAGCTGTTCACAGGGAGAAGTGACGTGAGACAATGATGGAGACGTCTCGTGAGGCAGGCGCTGTGTGAACTAGGAGCGCATATCCCGGATCTTACAACAGCTGCTATATATCATGTGCATCGTCGCTGATAGTGCAGGGTGGGATGTAAGCAGGATTGATGGTGTGTGGGCCGAGGCTAAAGTCAAATTGCATATGGGGTCGTCAGAAATAATGAAGTCTGAGTCTATGTATGTGCGCCGTGTAGGATGGGGGCTTATAGCCTTGATGAAAATCCAGTCAGCAACATTTTTTTTACCTAAATCACCAGTCATAAATACAATTCATTGTATTTTTCCCCAATCGTCAATAATGTTAGTTGAATAGGTTGCATCACAACTCACATGCTTAAATACAGCAGTTCACAATTCACACTTAAGGTTTAGAGCAAACCACGAAACACATTTTTCCTATAATTATGAGCCCCACATACAGGAATGTGGTCTGCTAGTACCATTGCTATATTTAACGATTAACCGTAATGATGAACTGGTTACAGAGTCAACGATGAAGGACCATATACGATTATATCTTATGATAATTTCGGTGAATAAAGCACCAGTGATCTCATTGTTGGATACACGACTTGGTTTGCTAACAAATGGAAAAGCTCTGTTCTTCCCCCAAGGAATGTGCTAAATTTGACGTAGACAGCGCTGTCATATCACCATAACAACACAATGGTCATACCATGGTCTACAATGATATTTGTGCCATCGATGTTGACATATTTGGTGAAAGCAATCGCATAGAAAACCCAGGAGCACTAAGAAAAATATGATATTTATCTATGTTTTCCTCTTGAAGTTGCCATGTCAGGAAACCGACAAATTCCTATTATTAGCCTTTTTTGTAGGTCTATAAACTAAACATCTACCAATTCCAGTGATGTGTATATTTATGTGGGTTTGTTGTCTAAACATCTAACAACCCTAATGACAAAAAACATTCAGTTCTATGTGTAAATGTGCCATGAACCTTTCCCAAATGAAAATGATTACGGGCAAGAAAATAAAGGCCCATGATCACCACCTGAGCACACATACCATCAGCCCAGATTGTAACCATGCAAATTTCTCGCCATTGGTACATTACCTGATGTCATTTTTCATCATCAAAATCCTCCACCTTTTTCCATTACGTGGTATAATTGAATTTTCCAGTGACTGAAGGTTCTACAGATGCTTGCATATGTTCAAGTAAGGTGAGTCCTATAATGCTATACTCACAGTGTGGAGTGTTAAAGTTATTGTCCAAGTGTTGGCATTGCACCTGTTGTTGAGTAGTGAGTATCGTCTTCCCTAAACTCACATATTCAATTACAATAGAACCTCTACAATAAGACCAAGTGGTCTCATAAGTGGTCGTCTCAATATGACGCTGTAGGTCTCTCAATACAAAAGACAAATGTGGTTACAATAGAAAGTTGGTCCTAATTGGAGTTTCACCAGTTTGGCTTGATCTAAACTCTCCATTAACATAGCACCTGCTTTGCTCTTACCATAGACGGAGGTGGTCTTAATAGAGAGGTGTCTTAACAGATAGGTGGTTTCAAGTCATGTTAAAGAGGTGGTTCCAATAGAGAGATAGTCCTAATTGGAGGTTCTACAGTTAGTCATGATCTACACCCACTATCACCCTAGCCCCTGCTTTTGGTCTCATGATCTCACCATGGATAGGATTATTTTCAACAGACAGATGGTCTTGTCAAAGAGGTGGTTCCAATAGAGAGATACACCCTCTATCACCCTAGCCCTGTACATTGCCACTACATTACCCCCGCCCCTCGCGGCCGGTGCCGTCCTCCCCATTACCCGCTTAATAACCTCTCCCCGCGCCGCCTAATGCCCCAAATGGTGTTAAGCCGCCGTAATAGCAAGTGTTAAAAGAAATGTCAGGCGGCTGACCCCGCCGCCGCCGCCGGCTTAGCAGAGGCATCACAGGAGGAAGATGGGAACCGCTGCTCAGGTGTGTGGCAGAGACTGTGGTTCATCATCTGTCCTGTCTCTGACTCTGAGATGGAGGCCAACGATCACCAGACGTCCGTGCGCCATGCTAACAGCATGCTTACACATCGCATTGGTACAGAATGTGTACATCTTATGAATATAGAGGATGTATGCATCGTGCAACTGTACAATGCATGCATTGTAACACTACAGTATGTATGCATTGTTGTTACATTACTGTGAGTTTCTGTTCACCTTAACTAAACTCATATATTATAACATCAACGAGACCCACGAGGTGCGGCCTGGCCATGGGGGTTGGTCGCTCTCTCTGCGCACTCTGTCACTTTCTGAGGCGTGGGTACCACGAGAATGGGTCTTTTTATAGCATTGTGAGACGCTGTGACCCCCGGCGACGGCGGCGACGATGGCGGCGGGGACTTATCATCTAATGAAAGACGAGGACAAAGAGACGCCTTGCTTATTCATGAACACCGCCTTTATGCTCAGTTTTCAGTGAAGCCGCAGACAGTATTAATATATATGTAATAGATTTGTCATGGCTGGTAATGGACGTAATCTGTGTGCTTTGCTTGCTCACTTACTTGATTATTTATACTTTATGCCTTCTCACCCACTCACCCAACCACTCACTCACTCACCCACGCACCCACTCATATTGCCTGCCTGTATTTATAAGCAGTTCATGCACATTTTAAAATAATTGGTCATGCAACTGACATTTTTTGAAATCAAAATACACTGTGTTTTAAATGTTACTGAAGAAAGCACAGACATTATGTTGCTGGCGTCTGGTGTTACAGACTAACATAAAACCATTAGATCTATAAAGTGCAACTGACTAAACAAAATTGCTCCAAATGAAACCAACAAAACGACACGTTTTAACCATGATCTATATAATTTAATAAGAGCAATTCCATTGCAGGAAACTACGTGAACTGAACACACAGAAAGACTAATACAGGACAAGTTGTTGTGTGCATACTTTCACTTGAGCAGTTCAATACATCAGCCAGCTGATATAGGACAAGTTACTTTTGGGTGCTTGGCAAAAGTTCTTATGAGTGCCTCCAAAAAATAGAGGTTTTATTTACTATGCTCTATGCATATCAACATATGAACCATTCATTCCAAGAGCCTCAAGCGTTAAATTGAATATCGAGAAGCACTAATATAGACCACGGTGCTGAAGTCAACACGTGCCATTGTCAAAGACAAGCTCAATATTGACGAATCCACCAAATATTTGTCAGTCAGTCTAATCCATTGTATAGCATGTATTTCTTGTTCCAGTTCAAGCTGCATATATTAAAGTCGCAGAGTGCCTCTTTTACAACTGGTTAGAATATAGTTATGGGGACACCTCAGTAATGGGCGTACTTTTCTCTGCTCCCAACACAAAAGTGAGGTTTTACTGTATTTTCACCCAGACGTTTGATGTGATAGAATAACGTCTCTTCCAGGAAATGTTCTAAGTGACATTCATGAGTTGATAATTTCTAAACAACAGAGGGGCAATTTAAAAAATCTACAATTCAAATCAGCAGCAAAATCCACAACAAGGTCGACCAATATTTGCCACATAATCCGATTCTTTGGCAAGGACTCGAGTTTAATCTTCAGATCTATGAGTTTAGGGTTGTCCCTTCTGAGAGGCATGTGGAGTGTATATGTGTACTGGACGAGTAGGATATGTTTGTCTATGGCGACAATGTGCTTCTGTTCAAAGTAGTCATGCCACAGTCTGACAAATACGAATCTTTCTGTCTGTACAATAAGATCAACTGCCACGTCGCTTTTGTTTCTAAACAATTCTACCATGCTATTTAAAAAAAACACTCTCAGACATACATTCGATAACACTGTGGCATAATGATGACTAGTTATGAGTACTCCATGTAGTCAATAATGCAACAACTTATAAGAACTACACGCAGTCAAGTGATTGAGACCCAGACGCAGCCGATACGCAACATTAGGAGTTGCTATTGTTGGGTTTTTTTCTCCACCAGCATGCTGATTGCCCTGGTAATGTGTGTGTAATGTCAAGTGTATAACAATCGCACTTTCGTCACTTGCCATTCACTGCCTGCCACAGTGAGAATGTCAACCAAACCGCATAATAGTCCATGTGACATGACAACCGTACGACATAATGTATTCATCGCCGTCATGTTACAATCGTACGACACATGTAGACCATATATAATAGGTATAGACTTGTGCGCGTATCTATAAATTGTTTTTCTGGACAATCAAACAATATCACGTGACTTTTACAATGCATTGTGGGTATCTTTAGACAAAACATCCTCCATCTACGCCGTCACCGGGCCCGGTTGATCGAGACTAATAGGTATGTGGCCACTTAGCGACGAAAATGGTACTGCGGTAGTAGACTACCAAAATACTTTGATAGGCGAACTCGTGTATTGCCGCCGTGGTCTCTAACAACCAGTAACTACACACGCCTGTACGAAAACGACCGTTAGCACTTGTCACACTTGCTCTGCCCACCACCATGATAATTGCACGTAATACGGGTGTGTAATTACAGACTTTGTGTTGACAGAAGGCTCCTCTCTGTTTGGCTGCTCTAATCAGGGGAACAAATATTCATACGCCACAATTTCCATGTCTTTACGCGCCATTTGTTGTGGGAGAGGGGGCGAGGGAGTGGAGGAGATAGCAGAAGAAACGTTTTTTTCTCTTTTTTTTTTGTATTTTGTCCTATCTGGCGATCTGTGCACTGACTGTGCTTTCTTTATACAGTAGAACCTCCCATTAAGACCACCTCTCTATTGAGACCGCCTCTATAATAGGACCACTGTTCACGCTCCCAAACCTTCATAGAGCCACTAAAATGAGCCTCTGTATAGGGACCTACCTCTCTTCATAGAGACCACATAACACTGGTTCTAATGGAGAATATTCTACTGTGTTTCAAGCACAAACATACGAGAGCATGTTTGCCGACATTCCGATGTTTACATGACACGAGAGGAGCGGTTTGCTGGGTTTATAAGGAGGTGAGATGTTGGAAAAAAGGCCAAAGGAAAAGAGGGATATCGGGGGAAAAGAAAGTGGGATGTGGGGAAAACGCATTAACATTTGTCGGGTGGAGAAAAAAGGCCAAAAACAATTAGAGGTGTGGGAAACAAGGTAAATATTATTAGGGGTGTTGGATTTCGTGATCCCTTATGAACCCCTACTCCCACCCTTTACTCGGGAGATGCTCCCGTGTCCTACATTTCCTGCATGTTAGCCTCATATCTCAAACGTGTACCCATGTTGCCACATCATGTCAGCGATGTCACAAAGTTTTCCCCTTCATTAAACAACGTTATTGCAAATGTTCCTGGGCCAATATGGAGACAATTTCCTTGTGAGTGCGTACCATCTATATGGAGAATGGGTTTTTAAAAGCGCGGGTGCTACATTTGTTGAGCAGTTTTATCATGGTTATCATGGTTCTCACACTTTTGTGGACTGTCACATTTGAGGGAGTTTGTTTCACTGTCAATCTATCTAGTATCTGTTAATAGGCATTCACTGAGGTGACAATGGCCACTTCTGCCTCTATTTCACAATCTCATCTGTTGAGTGTTTTCAACAGTCTATGTCCTATGCTATTTCTGTTAAATTTTCTAAAGATTTGATTAATCTTAGTTTTGGAAGTGCAAAGTATTATGGTCCTGTATTCCTGAAAGTGTTTATGTTTTGATGAGAATTTCTAGGTCACTGGCCAGGGTAATCACTGTATATTGACACCCACTATATATGTGTGTGTAATCCATTGTATAGCTGCTGCAATAATAATTGTACAACCTCAATACATCTGTAAGCCTACTGTATCGGTGGTGGATGAAACGTGACAACGTCACTATAGGAACCACTCTGTTATACAGCAGCCATCAATATGTAAAAAAGGCTAGTCAGTCAGGATTTCAACAATACAGTGGGCACTGTCCATGTGGACACCGGCGTATAGTGAACACCTGTCTTATGTGGAGTTTTTCACTTCTCCCATTTCAATTTCCCTATCATATATAAACTGAACCTCTGTATAGTGAACACCTGTCTTATGTGGACAGTGGACACTACATTTGTTCCCAAATGTACCCAATGGCCTGAATAATGTGGACAGTTCAAATGTTCACCGTTACAAACTATTTACCAACATAGATTCCTGAGCAAACATGGAGCATTGTCGTGTGACCTTATAACCAGCAATTCCCATTGACTAACGTTAAGGCAAGTGGTCAACCTGAATGTTTGCAGAGCAAGGTCAACACATACTGGACATTAATAACACAGTTCGGATCAGGTACAAGCACATGGTACCCCTTCAGCCTGTGAATGGGGAGATATCTACGGATCTTAAGGGGATTGTGTTGGTTTGGAATTATGCAATGTCTATCTACCAAGCACCAATGTTACCTTAATGAAATCAATTAATCTAGATCATAAAACTTTACCAGTCCCTGTGACCAAAGTGTGTTGATTTCTGATCACCTTCATGCATTAAACAGCATAAACTAGCACTCGTTACCGCGTGTGTTTAACTGTGGTCACTGTCGCTGAATTAGAAACATGTACACACAACACGTGACTTGTATGTGGTTATAAAACTTTGTTACTTACCCAGTGAAACTTTATCCTCTGAAGCTGGATGCAGACACTATCATATCCCTCACTCTATTCCCCACCGTCGCTTGATGTTGCCAAGACGTTACCCACACGCTATCCCTCACTCCGTAAAGGAAGGTGATGTTACATGGTGAACAAGTTACACTGTGCTGTTGTTGTTAGGATTTCGTCACTAAAGGAATGACTCTAGCGGCATGTTCTAGCTCTAGCTTGTAATCCGCAGACCTCAGTATAGAGAAACACGCCTTCTCAGTATTCCTTCCATTCACATAATGCTGCTTTATAGGATTTAAACAACTACAATGTCTTTCAAAACATACTTAGTTTAATTTTTACTCAAATATTTGAAACATTCTTGCTAGTGTCAGCAGTAGAAGTTTCCATTCTGCTCAGGAAGAAAACAACCTGACAGGTTGTGAAACGTCAGTAAGTATGTTTCAACTAGTTGCGTGAAGATTATATTAAAACTAATTTTGAATATCATACTCCCAACTAAATAAAGTTATTTCAATAACTACAAAGCCCGTCCGAGTGCGTGACCGGGTGAGCGTGTCTAAGCACTAAACCAAACTTTGGTACATTTTGTCATGAGGTACGCACAATGAAGAAGTATCTTAAGACACAAACATGTGATTGTGTAGAATAAAGACTTCTGTTGAGCACGAGACATTGAGACAAACCATGCGCGAGTAACTTGTGGAGCCAGCCTTAATGAGCCACGACAAGGGTATTATTGTTCTCAACAAACAAGGATAATAGAATGACATGCCAGTAAACATATCAGTTACATTGCCAACTATATATACCCAATACGGGTACAGCTGTTTATTTACATGTGATTTTGATGCAGAAGAAAATATGTGTTTGTGAATTTTGCAAATTTTGCATTTCATAAAATACACTAAATATTGGTTATTAATATTCGTGACTGTGAGAATGGGACAGGACTTTAGATGAACATTCCTGACTGTCAGACTGGACATAAGCTGTTCAAAGTTTGTCCGATACACTCTCATTGCAGACTTTGCATGAGAACTAAAGTGGCCTCTAACTTTATGACCATAGAGGAGCAAATCTATAACCGCACAGCCTGTTACACACAAACGGCATATATATACCCGCGGTCACAACAGGACGCACGGACATTTATCCTTTGCGTCTGTTTACGCAGGAATGGCAAGGCTTTTTTGTTTGTGCCGTGGTCACACACGGCCGACAATGGAAGCCGAATCAGCCGGCAGAAAAGATTCATATTCCGTACGGTCGGGTTATTGTAGTGACTACTATTTGATTTTTAGTGACTACTATTTCATTTGACAAACTGTTACACGTTTTGAAGAAGAATCTATGTTCGGGATAATACAAGTAATTCTCATAGTGCCTACTAAGTAGTAAATTGTCGGGCTTTAAATGAACATTCGTGACTGTCAGACTGGGGCTTTAGATGAACATTCGTGACTGTCAGACTGGGGCTTAGATGACAAATCTTTCCTCTTGGGCGGACAATATCAGGTTCCATCAGCTGCTACTTTGGGGGAATTGTCTCATATTTGGCGAGTTCCCTTTTCCCCTTTATGTTATTGCATGAGTTGTGTCAACTGCAGTTTTGTCATGAAGGGCGATATGAGGATAAAGTGGACCTTTGTTCGACCTGTTCTTTTTCTCTTGTGCACTGTGCGATGCTTTCAATCTAAACCCACCTATAGCTATGTGGTGTTTTGTATTGTTTTCAGCTTGTTACGTCATGTGCTTTTATCACAGTATGAGGAAAATATTGTTGGCATATTTAATCTTCCAGCAGCAACAACCGTCAGAGCAAAGTTCTACCGTTTTACTGGCAGATCACATGTTGTTTACACAGAGTCAAACATGTTCTAGATTGTGTAAGTTGCAAACGTGTTTTTGTTTCATTTTTTATTCCACAAATATTTTATTTGAAACTCCAAACAATAGTGTACATGTGCACAAGATTGTAAGACGTCCAACAGCAGCAGTCACACGAAGGGACGCTCGATTACCGAGTGTAACAGCTGATTAGCATATATGACCTCATTGCCATATGACCTCATTAGCATACGACCTCATTGGCATATGACCTCATCAGGATATGACCTCTTTAGCATATGACCTCATTGACGTATGACCTCATTGGCATATGACCTCATTAGCATATGACCTCGTTGCCATATGACCCCATTAACATGTGTGGTCAACCTCTGCCCAGTGAGGCAGTGACCAAGCTGGGGGCGGTACTAGGGGTACGAGTTACTAAGCAGGCGCCAGCACTATTTCCTTAGTATAGCAAGATGGTCCCGATTCAGGTGCGTGTGTTCTCCTTGTAGATCTCCCCTGCTTTTTAACAGCAAAAGCGGCACGTATAATGTGATCAAGAGTTGTAAATGCCGGCTTGTGAGCCACAATTTACGTGCACAATTCCCACATCTGTGGCTGTAAGTGGCACCGCGATTATTGTAAGACATCCGCCCCCGAGACAGGGTGGCTTTTCTTTTCACAATTAGTCTGTTGTTGTTCACAGAAACTACATAATGAGGCTTTTGTAATAGGTAATTAGTGTTCGCAGCAACATATTTGCACACTGCAATACTTTAGTCCAGCATACATTTCACCAACCTACAAATTGCGATTCCTAAGGAGTTTTTAAGCAGATTTTAATACGGGTCCGTGAAGAAAATTAGATACGTTATCAACTTGACAACATTTGAGCATATTTTTCAAGATGGCCACCAAGATGGCCACCGCCCTCAGATGTCAGAATGTCGTAAACATCAAAGCAATCATCATAAAATATTGAATATTACATCGTTTGTAGCGAGTTCATTTGTGTTTATGATGTTACAAGTAGGTTACGCTCTTCAAAGAAACTACATGGTGATGTTCTTGTCATAACTGGTGTATTTGCCGGTGACATATTTGCATGTACACCGCAATAGTTCCTAGTTTCTTCATTATGTATATCGTGTGTGATGCATTTTAAGAAGAATTCACATCATGTGCAGTGGAACCCCTCAATTAAGCCCAGTGTGGTGATGGCCTCAGACCACCTCTAAACTGACTAGAGGCTTACGGAGATTCATAGACGTCTCTTTTTTAATTTTTAGAATGAAGAAAATCTTTCTGTTTTATGGGTGATTTTGATTATAGGAGCTTTAGATGCCCACTCGTGACTGTCAGACTGGGGCTTTAGATGAACAGTCGTGACTGTCTAACTAGGGCGTTAGCCTGCATCTGTGTTTGTTTTGACAGATAAAAAAGGAGGAAAATCTCTGGCAATAGAGTGCAAGCGAGTCGGGAGATGGTATGTGTGAAACGGATGAGATAGTGCTCAATGATTAAAGCATGAAAGCATCAGAAAAAAAGTGTGTGTAAAGTCAATGACAGTAAGACACAACAATATCTAATATATTGTACTTTGGCCTCAGTGTTTACCGTGATCATGATTCATTTTTATTATCAGTTTGAGCCTCTAATAAGAGCTTATCAAGAAATGAAATAATAAAAAATGCCTCACAAACTTAATAGCTTGTTTTGGACTTACGTAGCTTTTTACACCTGCATGCAGCATAAGCACATGGTGCTTGTCTGGCGCTTCCCTGTATCACACCTCCATAGTAACCGGTGATGCACAGTGTGTAGCTACGGTGCAACCCACGGGCTGGTCTCAAAGGAAGTGGTCTCTTAATGGAGGTCCATGATGGTCTCTTTATAGAGGTGCACAGTGGTCTCTCTGGGGATGTTTGCAGCCACAAAACTGGCCTTACTATACAGGTGGTATCTGCATGAAGGTGGTTCTGCTGGGTGGTTGTACGAGAACGGCCAGACTCATATTGATGGTATATACAGTAGAACCTCTCTATTGGGACCATCTTTGGGACCAGTGTTAGATGGTCTCAATAGAGAGGTGCTCTCTATACGGAGCTTCATCTATTATATAGCTTTATTACGGTTTGGGGCCATGGAAAGTGGTCTTATTATAGAGGTGGTCTCAATAGAGGGTGGTCTTAATTGGAGGTTCTGCTGTATCCGCCAGGCACACGCCCCTTGTGATGTTACCGCCGTCAATAATGGATGAAGTTGTCATTCAGCCACCAACTCGCACTCACTGAGGCACATTGATTCTACCGTGGCTGTCTACTGCACGGAATTATGGGAGCCAAATGTTCTCCCACGATTGTTGCTGGGTGAGGACAGGGTGCCTGATGTGATATATCCTACACTACAAAGTTTAATTAGAGCTAAAATGATAAATATACAGGGGGGGTACGGGGGGGAGGTTATGATACGAGTGAACTTTAACAGAAATCATTCTGTCAAAGGTCAAACTCAGTGAGATATTGTCTGATCTATCACACTCATTAATGTAATAATCTATTTAGTAATTAAATGTTAGTTATTAATTAAATTGTTAACAGACAAACATTACCAACAACAGCAAATATTCAAACCAAAAACGCTACCTACGATACGATGCTGTTCAAGAGCAAACTATGTAAAGGCTTTTAAAAAAGAGCATTTGGGGCATGGTTTGTTTGAAATATTATATAAGTAATTTGTTCCTTGATGCACTTTAGGAGGTGACACATGCGTGCACATTGGTGTGTCATGAGTCTGAACAACTCAGGCCACAGAACGCGGCAACAATCAGGAAGTACTTCAGGGCTGTTGCTACATGAGGCGAAAGAAGCAACTGCGCCTATGTTTTGGGCCACTTATGTAGAACCCTGAAAAATAGCTTTATATGTTTGTTTTAAGATTACTTTTCTGTTTGAAATAGCCTCAATTGCTATAAAACAGGGTTTAAATTACAAACTTATCTTGGGGGAGCTTGCCCACAATCCCCCCACACCCACACCCACCCCCCTCTAACTATTGCGATAAAAAAGGGGCTAAATTCCTAATTTACCCACCCCCCTCAATCCACCCATAGAAAAGCTGCGAACTTATGGCGTTTACCTGCATCCATGCCTGACATATTTTGCCTCCCATCTGCGATCCCAACTACGACCCTGGAATGTGTACACACTGACTCTGCGCGGCCGGTATTCGGTGTCGTCGTGTATTGATTCTGTGCTCCACACCCTCCATTATTTGCACTCCCAGTGAAAAGCTGTCAGACATAGACAGAGACAGGAACCTGACAGTCATTGATCCAGAGAGATGTGGGTAACAGGTACAAAGGCGTGTAATGTACAAACTCCTCTGGCTCACACAACACATACACATTTAATTGGAATATGCTTTGCATGTTTAATATGGATCATGTTGGTCCACAACATTTTCATACTCTATTTCGTGTGCCAAAGCAATGTTGCCGTTTGAAGGCAGTGCGTTCTAAAGAATACACGGTCTTCTTCATTCAGTTCTATTTGTTACGTTCTTGCATGAATGTACTATAAATTGTAAAAACATTAGTCCACAAAATCAGCAAATCCCTGGTGACATTTACCCCGAACCCAGACAGATAGTTGAAGCACCGTAATAATAGTGTGGTAAATAGGAAAATGTAAAGACCCTTATCTTATTAAGAGTGAATGTAAATGTGGCTTAGGCAGTAATTGCAGCTGCCAAAAAAAAATTCCATGCACAGAACTTTGTGAGTGTTCAATGTTTGTTTGTAATCACAACTAGCATGAGGATTGATTTTTTGTTTAATGGATGGACATTTTGGACGCCATTTCGAAGATTGGCTGATAAATATTGATCAAAAATAAAATAGTATTATTCCATTGGCTTTGTCATATTTGAAGACATACATTTCCATATTTTATGTGTAATTTTCTTCACAAATATTTATCAAGTTATGAGCTTTTTATCAAGTTATATACTTTTTGATTCAATGATTGCCAATTTGACCGTCATCTTTCATTTGAGGTCTTTTACGTGTTTGGAAACAAATGGCATATCAATATTTTTTTAAGTGTATATCACCTTGCTACAGAATCAAGTTCTTGCTTTTAACAGACAAAAATAAGAAATTACATATGAGCTTTAGGGCTTTCAGGAATTAATCGCAAATAAATGTCACCAATACAGAATTTCGACCAGAAATCAAATTTTAAGCATGTTCAAAATTCACTTGGAATCGCAATTCCACACAAAATAGAAGAGAACAATCGCGCGAGTTCTTCGATCGGTCGTGCAGACTCGTTCACCAAGTGGTCTCTAACTGCTTAAGACGCAATTGTGAAAGTGTCTAAGAAAGTTCTCCACTTATAATGTGCCACAGGCTCAGTTTGCTGACTATACATGTAGTTGTAGTGACATAATGTCCCCAGTAGATCCACGTCTCTAGCGTCTATCAGCCGCGTGACATTTAACTCCAAACTTAATTTGCGCCGCCATTAGCGCAATCAGAGCTGTAAGTAAAAGCCTCGTGGAGCCGCCATCAATAATGCACAGCTCAATGGAGAGGTGGAACAGTACAAAATACCACCTCTACATAGAGACCTATTAGTTACACTTAAGAGGCGAACAGCAGCAGTTCTTCTCATAACCAGCTGGTTGTCAATATGTATGCTTCAGCACTGAAAACTACATTGAAACATTTTTTTTTAACAATTTTGATTCAATTCACACAGCAGATATCAGCTGTGAACAATGACTATACATGTAGACCACCTCTATAATAAGGTCAAGTTCGGAGGTCACCACCTCCATAAATTGACCAATTGCTGTATGGAGACCACTTGATGCCAATGACCAGAGGTTCCACTGTATATGGGCTTTGATTCAATTAGAGGAGCAGTTAAGACTTATTTTCGATATTTTCTCTCACACACATCTTTCTGACAACCATTGGGAGACACATGTGTAAACTAGTGAAGATTTAGAGAATGTTTTATATAATGATACGTGTACTATTGTTGTGTGTCACACGTACTCGCTAAGTTCATACAAACACCACCTCCCATGTTGTCTGGATAAACACGTTTCCACTGTACAATACATAACAAGTGCACACTGTGAAGTGATTAGGTAATACCGGCTCCCCTCATAATAGCACTTACACCGGCAATGTAAGGTAAAGGTTTTCTCCAGAACCTACCTGCACCAGTGTTGACCGCTGGTAAGTATTCAACACTCTTGGGGTTTCGTCTTTACATCATTACTGATTACACTGAAGTGCCAAACGAGATGATGTAGTCAACATGGGCTATATACAGTGAAAAAAACTACGTGGACCACCTTTGGGACCCGTGGTCGCTATACAAAGGTTCGTTCTGGTAGGTTTATGAAGGTTTGGGACTGTGAAAAGTAATCTTATTGTAGAGGTGATGTCACTAGAGAGGTGGTCTTAGTTGGATGTTGTACTGTGGCAATGAGACTGCAGCCTGATGTGGGGCCCTGGTACTCAGCATTGTGTAACGAGGGACGGTGAAGATCATCTCTGTAGATATGAAGCGGATACATGCGTGTATGTTATTCTCAGTACTGATTTTATAGATTATCTCATCCATCCCTCAGTACACCATGCTGAAGCCGCACGGAGAACTGGGGCCCCACATCAGCTGAGGGCTCCGAGGTCACCGCGTGCAGCCCGAAGACTGACATCACTGTGTCCGTGACGTGGCATTGTGACCGTCAGTAAGAGTGTCATTTACACTGTGTCAAAGAGCGGAGTTCTGGGAAGCAAGCTCTAACAAGGACGCACGGGTGCGTGCCTCCAGGAACTTCCAATGACGACCACATTTTACGTAGATAACTTTTCACAGTATTATGAAAAGACCATTGTTAATAGAAGCAGATCTTTTTTCAAAGTACTAAACCTTACACTTTACTACAAAAAGACCAGTTTGCCTGGCAGCCCCTCCAGTCCTCGTCTGTACGTGCCTGCCCCCTGCCCTCTCTGGGGGCAGGCGCTGAGCCCCTGTGTGCCATCTATCATCGGGTCAGTGACAGCCGGGCGGCGGGTCACATCCCCCGAGACGGCGGGTGACACACCACGGCGGTCAGTGTGTCCCACGGGCTCTGAGGAGACGCCCACTTATACTGCAAGTATGGCCTTATATGCATCTTATATTGCTTCATAGTCAGGCTATTGTGGCTGACATCTAATGGAGTGTGCATGATTCACCAGGAAGTGAGTATCGGGAGGCCCAGGGGTCGGTCATTTGGTGGGGTCGGGTCATATGATTTTCATATCAGCTATTGGGGGGAGGGTCCGAGGGTGTGCTGACAAGTTTATGCTTGGTTCTCACCTCCGTAGCCAATGTTTGACACTTGTGTTGTCAGTTTTGTCTCGTACGTTTCTGGCAACAACAGGTCGCACTTGCATTTGATGTTGGTCGAATGTATCCAGCAGAATAGAAGTGACGTTGTGAAGTTATGCAACAATCACTGTATCAGATCATTCTGCTGCTTTACATTAGTTTCACAGCCTGACATTGCGTCCAATAACTGAGGCCCGCATCATATGGCACGTGGACCAATAGATTATGTTATGTACCCTATGGCGGAAAATGGACCCCGGATCGTTGTAGATGGACCCCACCCCCACCGCCGACGATTTTTTGTTTGTGCATCAAGTTGATTTTATATAGTAATATAATCATGGATTTGAGTTTACACCATGATAAATCTGCTTATTGTTAGCAGCTAAAATGCACTTCTGATCTGGCAGCAGCGGATACATTGTCCAGATACAGCCACATATTGCCACAAATAGACACCGCCGCCGCCGTGTGAACAACAACACCAAAAAACAAAAGTTTTCTCTCCATTTTTCGTCTGCTGTTTGTGGCAAGCATTAAGTTTGTGACGTTTGTAATCTCGTGGTTTCACGTTCTCTGGTTGTGTACTGGGAAGTGTCTACACCAATGAGCTGTTCTTGCCGATTGGTTTAGAAGTTTCCTGTCTCATCCAATGTCTCGCCGTGTGTGTCCCACGGGAATAAAAGAGGCTTCCATCATACAGTGCAACCGCCAACTGACACAACTATTATGCTTATTTTACAAAAATCAGATGGTATCAGAATTGGCTGATGCATGTATTAAAGTCGACCAAAGTCGGCCAAAGTTTTATGTTTATGCTAACCGATACTTGTGAATTGTGGGGCGGGATTTTCCTTCTTGTTTCCCTTTTGTGTAAACATGTTATGGCCTCTGCATGTTAAAACACCTATTACTAATTTCCTGTTGCGCCTCAGGCGAAGTTATACACCAAATATACAAGGTAAAGACAGATCCGGCGTCAACAATCTGTCAGGCAGACCCCCTAGTGATGTCGAATCAGCCGCAGTCTTGTAGAATGACTGGAGCTTTAGATGAACATTCATAACTGTCAGACAAGGGCTTTAGATGAACAGTTTTAATTGTCAGACTGGAGCTTTAGATGAACATTCGTGACTGTTTGACTGGGCCCTATTTCTGCATTGATCCAGGGCCTGTGTCTGCTCAAGCAAGCAGCAATGTAAGTGACAAAAACTAGGCCCAGAAAGAGTGTTCAAGTTTAAAAAAAAACAGACCTAATATACATGTAACAACAAAACACGATCACCTTACAGGAAAAAACTACCTCTGTTATGAGACCAATCCTCTGTGTCCCCACGCCTTGATATACAGACCACACTGTACCAGGAACCTCTCCTAAAGGGACCACCCCTGCAATGGGACCACTTGAGGACAGTGTTCAGGTGGTCACGATAGAGTTCGCTTTTTGGATTTCCATAGGACAAAAACATAAGTACACCATGTGACTGGTGTAAACAGTCTGTTGTAATTAACACTCCGGCCGTTAGAGTGGTAGCTCCAGATGTCGGGGGAGATTAGTGCCGCTGTCCGTGAAGAGGGTCACACGAAGGCGGGTCTCTCCATATGTGACGTCGTCATGCAGACGTACAGTATAACAGCAGACGACACACAGGCGCTACTTGAAATTTACACATACCCTGCTGATAAACATTTCCCCTCACAATGAAGACCAGCTGAGCGCTGATCGCAAGTGGTCTCTATATGGGATGTTTGAAGTGAGCATCTAATGAAGGTTTGCAACCGGAAAAGTGATACTATTATAGAGCTGGTTTTTATTCACGTAATCGGTGGTAAGTGACACACATCCAGACAGATTATAGCGGACGTCACCCATCCGGAATGGGAACCGTCTGGGTGATATCACGTTTGGATCTCTTCAGTAAAGATCTATAAGTCTGTCTGATGAGTAAGACAACGTCTGCTTAATGTGTCGGTTTGAAGCATGGGCCCCAGCATCATGGAAGGGATGTGTGATATGCAGTTTACTACTATGATTTACAAACACTATACCATACACATTACTACTGTTATATAGATGGGTAACCGACAGGCCAGAGACCATGGGAACCAGCTAGGGTTTAGGCTTGATTCAAGCTCTAGTATATACGTGCTCACTTCACATCATTAAAATAAGTTGGCACAGCCCTATGTGCAATTAAAATTTAAATATTGCCACCATTATTACATAGTTTCTACAGCAAGTTAATCAGGAAGTTGCTTTTGATAGGCTGGATTAATTCGTTTGCTTATAGACCAATTTTTAACTATTATTTTTCATTTGTATTATCACTGTGATGTACCAAACGATACGAGTAGAGTATTAGTAGATGACATACATGCACACACCCTACCATGATGCTGGGGCCCATGTTTGAAGTGACTGGTAAACTCAATAGACAGTAAACGTTAGAGTGATACTGTGTGTCAGTGTGTGTGAAAAGTGTGATGTAAATCGCAAACCCATTAAACTGTCCGATCTGTCTCTTCTGCACATAATATACATTCTAATAGAAACTATCTAGCTCACCGTTTTAATGGAACCAATCTTACGTACTAATATATTTATACATGATAAATGAACTACAATGGTGATGTTTGTCAACTATATTATAATGCAATGTTACATATTACAAAAGCACAAATTTACAACAAACTTTTAGTTCCTGAACCTCTTCTATTCAAACAATTTTTTTTTCACATTGCCCCAAACATGCGCCAATACCATTCACTAAAATTAGTCCTGTAATTGTATAGACGTAATAACATTTACATTACAAGTTATGCAAAACATATTTACATGAGGCATATATGAAAAACATTTACCTTAAACATTATACATAAAATATTGAATTTGTTTGGGGTGATCATTTAATTGCCACATCTTACCAAAATACTTTTCGAAATATGAATTTTGCTATGCTATAATGGTCCATGCTGGGTCAGTAAGAATAAGAGGCATTGATAGCGTTATATACACACGTAATACCAGCGGAGTTGCTTTCAGGTAGTCATCCAAGTATAGTACCAATTGATAGGGGATATCATTTTGTTTACTCTTTATCTACCTGAAATGCGCAAAATACAAGCTGCCAATGTAATGAAAACAAACTGCCAACCTATTCAATGTTGCAAAATCTACCCGTGGGTTAAGATCGTACGTTACACGTCAACGAACATTTCGGCGGACAGTGACCCACTTCCAAGAATAAATGGGGTGTTGAATCGCAGTATTAGCCATGAGCTATGACGATGCTCTGCACTACAACCATCTGATGATCCAGCAGCAGTGAGCAGAAACAGCAGAAACCCCTCTACAGTAGACTCGGTACAGTGTGTGACTGTTGGTGCTTCATGCTCTGTGTGTTTTTATGCTGTATCTATTGATTGTCACTTCTCTGTTTTATGTGGTCGTTTTAATGGCCCTTTCGAGAGATTTATGTGAGTGCCTCTTTTTGGACGTTTGTAATAATGTACAAGTTTGATGTGTTTTAAATATTAGGTCAACGGTTCGCAGCTGGGTGAATAAGCACAGAATGATCGCTATGTCTGTATATATGCCGCGTATATATTATATTCAATGTATTTTAGTTGTTTTAGTGTCAACATTCCTTCATTGTTTTATCTTTGTTTTCTTACCAACAGCTAAATGGTTCATTGCCTCGTAGGACATTTAGCAATGGTAGTTGACTGTTATGTGGAGAAAATTAGACTTGATTATTGCAGTCATTTTTAAAGTTTTCTAAATATAAAAACACATATAAACCATACAAATGCAACAATACATTTTATTTGGGCATACAAAGTTGTTGACAAGGTTGGTGTTGTAAATTTAAGGGTGACAATTGTGTAAACATGTATTACTTACATCTGTTCGTTATCGACGTTTGCGTTGTGACTTCTGGACAGTCCAAGATCCTCACGCTTGAAAATTGTTGCAGTGTTTAATGGAGAAGCCCTTAGAACTTTTCTGCTTTTCAGTTCATGTGGATCATTTTCATAACCATTAGTAAAACATGATGTAAGTATTGTCATGAACATATGTACTACTCTGCCATGCCTGCAAAGCCCGTGTGAGCAAGGACGGGAAAAACATCCTTCGCCAGGCCCATCTTCTCACAAACCAGAGTGAAGACAACAGATGGTAGCCTGACTTCTGATATGGTCTGAGCTTAATAATATGGTTCTAACGGAATAACCTTCCTAAAGGTAGACCCTCTCCAGCAGGTGCCCGCTGCATTATCGCCTGGAGCATTGAAAAAAACAACCCAGGGAGAAATAAACAATGCTTTTGCTAGACACGCCTTAGAGCACCACCCTCAAGAACCCCGACAAATCACTATTGAAATCAGAGGAAAATATAGAACACCACTAGAGACAAATAGCAGAGGGGATAGAAATATACATAACAAAATTGCATTGAACTCCAAGCTTGATCACTACTAACCTGCATACTACCGTGTTAATCTTAATAACCATTATGTATTCGTTGTACTCTATTTGCACTGTCTCAGCTTGTATTTCTTTTTTAGTTTTTTAGTTTTTGACAAGGAACCTCGAGCAAGGAACCTGCATGGTTCGAAAACGTTTAAATAAAAATTCAAAACTAAACAGTTGTTAGTATCACACAGCATAAAAGAAAATTCTGAAACAAAATGAGACGAAGCACTGTGTACCAAACACATAGAATTTTAAATTCGAATATCAATAATTGAAATAACAATTTGTTTGGGATTTGATCTTAGATAGGTTGCGGAAACATTTTAAGAAGCGCCCACACTCTCCAGAAACAGTAGACGCAGTTGTGTTGAGTAAAATAACTCTTTCTAGACTCCATTGCTTACCCATATTATGAAGCTATACACATCTCTATCAATAACTATCATTATAGCTCCTTTTTTACATCTCATTTTATACCTGTATGCCATTAAGCTGCAGTGGACTATAAGAGATTCATATACTTGGTTAAAAAAATATGACATGTATTAGGACTTTAAAGAATTTTGGTTGCATTAGGGACGGTGCAATATTTACCAGGTAGGGGGGACCGGTGCATTTGGTAGGGTATTTTGTTTTTATCATCTAAATGTATATTTTAGTCTAACGTAATTATTTATAGTAGGATATTTTGTTACCACGTTATCAAACGGTTATTTTTACATTTTAAGATATATGTATTTTTTTTACCAGCTATAGCTAAAACGTCATTGTATTTTTGGGACTTATTTATCTACACTGGCAAGATGGTGAAATGAGTCTTGTGTGTAGTAATTTGTATGTTTTAATTAGTTATTTATTCATTACTTTTGTGTATTATGGTGTTTTATTATGATAAATATTATTTATAAATATATTTGTACATATGGTTAGTAAGAAAAACAACAGAGTATCATATTTATTTAGCACTATTTATTTGTGGAGGTTTACTTTGGAGTAAACCTCAGTTTTTGAATTTTGTTTAGTCAGTCTGGATCTGGCTGTCAACAAGGTAACTTAGATTGTACCTTTTGTGAATAAATCATAAAACTCTATGGTCAATTCATCTTAAAACCAGGCTCAATCTATTTTCAAGGTGAGTGAGAATATCCAGCATCACAGAACACCAAAAAGAACCCCAAGGCAGAATTAATCACTATTAAGACAGCCACCACACTGTCAGTGGAATTAATTTCTGCCTACTTCTCATCACTACTTACACACAAATACTTAGACACCAACATAGCACACATTTCACACAAATCCAAATACGAGGTCGGCGTACACGATTAAGACAGCTACCACACTGTCCGTGGATACGTTCTACCTCACCCCATTAATAACAACATCCGGATATTCTCACTTACTCTGAAACTAGTCACCATAATCCAAATTTCCTGTTGCCCTTCCCCAAGTAAAATTACTACAATTGGAACCGTCCGGCGGGACCTGAAACGAGGATACCCCATCTTTAAAAGTCGTGACCATAATGGAGCTCCGTGATGGTAGAAAGTTGCCAGCCAGGGATTTGCCAGCCAGGGCTTTGAATGATGCCAGGGATGTCTTATCATTACTGGATACTCCTAATCCAGCCGCTGCTGCTTTGGGAGCAAGATTGCTATCCGCTGGAAATACCCCTAGTCCAAATCTTCACCCTGAGGCCGGAGATCGTGACATGAATGTATTACATGAAGGCCGTGTGAGTTTTGATGATCCAGAATCAACCTGGAGCCGCCGTTCAGTCGTCAGACAACCAGCGTTGGAACCTGAAAGATACAAGGGTACAGGTGATATACAAGAATATTTATACAATTTTGAAGTTGTGGCTGACTATAATGGTTGGGGATCTAAAGCGAAAGGCCTCCAACTTTGCCGCCATCTGGATGGGACAGCAGCCAGAATGGTTACAACTATGCCTATCCAGGATAGGTATGATTATTACAGTCTGTCAAAGAAGCTCTTGGACACCTTTGGCGAGGACGACAATCTCATATATCAAGAAAAGTTTTTTAACCGACGCCGTCTTCATACAGAATCGATGGACGATTTTGCCATTGATCTGGAAATCTTGGCCAATAAAGCATTTAAAAATATGATGAAAACGGAATCGGGTGCATACAATAGCATGTTGGTCAATAGATTTGTCATGGGATTAAATAATAAAAATGTGGCACGAGCTGTCCATATGGATCGCCCTCAAACATTAGCTGATGCCGTGCGTAGCGCCAAATATGCCTTGGGTTTTGATGAATGGAATGATGACAAGAAACCCAAGCCTCATGCCTCTGTCAATGCCATAGAGGACTCCAATGATATGTATTTGTTAAAACAAGTGCTTGCGGAAGTGAAACAACTCTCTGCCAGAATGACTGCAATGGAGAATTTACAGAAACAAAGTTCCCAGCCCGCAAATCCACATCAATCTCAAAACAGGTCCCAAAACCACCAGGGAAATGGGTTTTATGATAAACAAAATGGCACTTACACACGATTTCCTTCACAGCAACAGAACAGTCATGGTCGTCCATCATCCGGTGCCGCTCCTGTGCACTCCATTGCCCCTGAAAATAGTTTAAACTAATAAAAGCTAGAGCTGGGGTCGAGCATCTAGCAACATATAACAGACCTGTTGACCTGAATTATCCTTCTGGTACAAATTTTGAATCTTCTCTACTCCGAACAGCCCCTGCAGAGAAGATATGTGAATTAAACTATAAAGATGAAGATTGGCCTTTCAACTTGAAAGTTTTCAAATCACCAAATGATGAAAGTGAAAAGTTAAAGAAAGAAGAAACATTTTTCATCCACGGTTTATTTTCCGAGCATGGGATTCAAG
>CM032668.1:29150949-29168888 GCA_019095985.1 Streblospio benedicti | reverse complement strand
TATTAAACAATCTGTCAATGTTTTTTTTTGTTTATCTTTATTATAAAGCACCGTAAACAACGGTTCCTATCTTGGACTAGCCATTAACTTTAACAAAATACAAAAACAAACGACATATAGGTTCAAAATGGCGTACGTCGATATCACGTGATACAAATATACAAAAAACATCGTGGTTACATTGACCGCCGCTAGATGGAGCGAGCTGACGGTCTTAACATTCCTCCCTTTAATTGTACGTACCTACAATTAAATAAATGATATTCATATAGTGGTATTTTGCAAATACTTAAAATACTACAATTCAAACAACTCAGTCATTATAGAAGTGAAACTCTATAGATTACTGTTTACAGCATTGTAACTACTTCAACATAATCAATTCACATCAATTAATAATAAAAAAGAATGCACATATAATTTGCATAAACGAACACAAAGTTACTCCTTACTCATTTTGTCTAACATTATAAACTGTTGCAACCAACTATAGTATAATTATGTAAATTAACACAATTAATTCAACACAATTATTCAAATCAATTAATCACAAATATACATATAATTTGCGTAAAGTAATAAACACAAAGTTACTCATTACTTATTTTCGATAGGAAATTGATGCAATCAACTATAGTCTATAGAATAAGTCACTTCAACCATCTGAATCTGGTCTAAACAGAAACACCAGCTTATGTACTGGACGCTCAAGAATGGCTTCTTGAGTTTTGACTCGTACTTTGCGTACAAGATCATCAGAGCTCTCAAAGGTCTCCAAAACTTTGCCCTTTGGTGTTCTTTCATTATTAATTTTTCAGCATTCTGCAGTTCATCAACACATACTGGCTCATATTTTGTTGTGTTATCATGTTGATTGC
The DNA here is from genome assembly GCA_019095985.1 of Streblospio benedicti. Taxonomy (NCBI): domain Eukaryota; kingdom Metazoa; phylum Annelida; class Polychaeta; order Spionida; family Spionidae; genus Streblospio; species Streblospio benedicti. The sequence goes on along the minus strand of CM032668.1, from coordinate 29,168,010 downwards.
TTATGTGTTTTTGAAGCTTTTCTTTCAGGCGAAGACACACAGCAATCGCTCTTCTTGCACTCATCCATGACGAGAAAGTTTCTAGTCGTTGCAGTAACAGGCTGTCTGGTATGGGATTTGCCTTGGTGGTCATGGTAGCGATTCGTTTAACTTCGGGATCAGAGGATTGCACTTCGAATCTGATCTCATTTGCAATTGTAGCTTCTGGGGATTTCAGAAACTCTGGCCCATGCCACCACAATTTGTTGACAAGAATTTTATTGATGGACATTCCACGTGAAGTAAAATCCGCTGGGTTCTCTCCTGTTTTGACGAAATGCCACTGGCTTGGATGGGAAAATGAGCGAATTACTTGAATTCGGTTAGCGACAAATATATGAAACTTTCTTGCTTCATTGCTGATGTAGCCCAAGACCACTTTACTGTCAGTCGAAAATATATGCTGCGAATTTTCATAATCAAGCTCACTATTCAGAAATGCAGCAATCTTCACATACAACACAGCTGCTGTCAATTCTATATGTGGAATGGTAACCAGTTTCGAGGGTGCTACCCTGGATTTGGCCATAACCAGTGATGTACTAACTTCCCCATTAGTTTCAATGATCTTCAAATATGAACACTGCCCATATCCAACTTCACTTGCATCGCAGAAGTGGTGGAGTTCTACTGTTGCTGCCTGTATCATATCAGTGGTTTTGTAACATCTTTGCATTTGTAGCTCAGACAATTTCGACAGTTCATTAGCCCATTTTTTCCAATTTTGCTCCAGCTCTTCAGATATAGGATCATCCCAGTTACATCCATCTCGACATATTGCTTGCAACACATTCCTCCCTGTCAGCAGAAATGGTGACACTAGGCACAATGGGTCAAATATGGATGACACAGTCGATAGAATGCTCCTTCTGGTAGCTTTGTTTTCTTTCAATTGAACATCAAAGCTGAATACATCTTTCTCTACACGCCATTCAATGCCTAGTGTCCTTGATGCTGGTAATGGATTACTATTGATGTCCAAACTCTGTAAATCCTTTGCTTGATATAGTTTGGGGATGTTGTCAATGAGGTCTTCCATAAATTTCATGTAGTCTGCTCGATATTTGTCGTCTCTTGCCAATCTGTTCATCAGTCCCTTGTACCTTTTCATAGCTAAGTGTTTATTGTTAGGTAATGATGTCTCATCTTTAAGTGGAAGAGGTATCTGGAAATGACCATCACTGTGTGTAATCTCTTCTACCTTCTTTAAAAACTTGAAGTCATCTTGTGACATCTTCCCTTCACCATGTTCATTAAACTCTTCTTCATACATTTGCTTTATCTGTACAGGGCTGACTTCCTTAACATGTGTTCGCAGCGCAAAACGATGACTTAGATTGTCTTGCTGTTTTCTAGGTCTCATGTTGCCTGTAACACCCCAGCCAAGAATGGTACGAATTGCATAGGGGTCATAGTCTCCTGCAGACACAACTTCTCGAGGCATCAAGGCAACAGAACAGTTAAATCCAATCAACATTCCCACCTCCTTTTCCTTTAAAATGGGAAGATCGTTAGCAACTGACTTTAGATGAGGCCATTTGTTGATGGTTTCCTTTCTTGGAATCAAATCCTTGTCAACTGGGATAGATTCTTTTGTATAAACTCCAGGGAGTTTGACCTCAGAATTTTCCTCTACACCTTTGATCACAAGTCCATTCACAAGATTGCATGGCACAATGCGCTTATCAGCCATTGTTGTCAGACTTAAGTGCACTCTTTCAGATGGTACATTTAGTTCATCAGCAAGACGCTGGTCAAGAAAACAAGCATTTGATTGGTTGTCCAACAGCGCATAGGTGTTCATTTTCTTCTCAGGATTGCTAGAATGATACACCGTGATGGGAATGATCAAGGAATGCAGACTATTTGATGTTGTTTCTACTTCTGCGACAAAACTTCCTGCTTTCTTTTCAGTTGGTGCTTCAATTTCTTTATCAGCAATATCAGCAATATTTTCATTTTGCTCTGGTCCCTGGGGTTCTGGTTCTGTTTGTTTTGGGGGTAGGCCAATTAACAATAGCGGTCTTCCTTCCCGTTTGCAATGTTTTTTCAAGTGCCCACCTTTTAGACAACCAAAACAAATTCCTTTCTTGAGGCAATGGCTTTTCCGTTCTTCATAATTCAGGTTTTTAAAGCTGCCACATGAATATAGGCCATGCTCCATTTCACAAAGCGAACACTTCCTTTCCATTTTTCCTGTCACTAAATCTTGAGTAACTTCTATCTCAGATTTGAACGAAGATGCTGACCTTTCCTTTTCCCTTTCAGATTTAAGTGGTGGATTTTCCTTTTCTTGTAACAAAAACAAACTCGTGGGGCCACATGCTATACGGGCTTCCTTAGCCAGGAACTGTGTGAAAACTGAGAGAGGTGGGTACTCTCCCTCAAGATCTGGGTTGAATGAGCGTCCATTTTCACCATACAACCATTTGTCTACAGTCCGTCCCCAACGATCAACAATGGATCGAGGCAGTTTCTTCAAAATCTTTCTGTTCTCTTCTACTGTATTTAGACACTGCAAGGTTTTTATGGAATGCATTGCAGCCTCACAGTGTTGCAGGAACTCAGCCAGTTTTCGCAAACCAATCCCGTCACCTGGTTTGATGGCTGGCCAATCACTGAGCTCCCTCTTAAAGGCTTCACCAAGTTTATATTTGTCACCATATCTAGTCTTCAGCGCTTGTTTTGCTCTCTCATAGGATTCTGGTGAGTCTAGCATCAGATATCCGCTGATTGTCCCTTTAGCTTCACCACTGGTATATTTGCCTAGATAATACAGTCTGGACTGAGGTGATTCTGTATTACTTTCAATAAGTGTCTCAAAGGATTTCATCCACATAGGAAAATTCATCATGTTACCCTCAAACACTTCTGGTTCCATAGGAGGTAGGTGATCTCGACGAGATAACGCAGCAGCCAGTTGACTCACTATATCAGTTTGCTTCTTCAAATACATATCGCCATCTGTGGACATTGTCCCTGGCTGTCGATTGGATTGATATCCAATGAATTCTTGTGCATTTGGGTCTAGACTTGAAAAATGTTCAGCAGAATTTGATCTCACAATGGCCTGAGGTTCAATCAGGGGTTCTGACACAAGTTGCTGCTGTCCAGAAATAGTAGAGTGTGCATTTGATTTCAAATCCGGCTCCTGTACTAATGAGAGTGAGGGAATATTTACATTTCGCGGCTGTGCTAGTAGAACTGGAGGTGAATTCATTTGAGTAAACTGTTGCATTGCCGGTGTAGAAGTGAACGGAGGAGTGTCAGACACATTTTTTATACTTTCCTCCAATTGAGTAATCTCAAGTTGTGTTTTCAGAATTTCGATTTCTATTTCTTTCTGTCTAATTTGTTTTCGGGTGGGATTTGTGTATTGTGCCATCTTGTCAGTTTGCCTAATTGGCCGCCCACTCCTTGTAGTCATCTTAGGGTTAAACTGTGACATTACTAGATCTAGAGCTAGGATAAAACTTCGTACGTGTAGAGTTCGTTTGAGGAAGAGTTCATTCAACAACTATTCAGTTCATAAGATAAAATTGTAAAGTTCATTCAAAATTCAGTGTCTAATTTGATCGTGTCACTTGTCATTTGTTTCATTCGATTCAATCCTTTGAGAGATCGTAGTTCACTTGACATTACTTTGTGATAAGTTTGAGTATCAGTATATTCAGTAATTACTCAGTTCATTTGACAAAGTTCGTTCAGAAAACAGTCAGTAGATCTAGATCTAACAGCTTGATCCTTCAGACGGTTTACTTGCCGTTTGCCGGTTTGTGGTTCATGCAGTATCCAGCCGTTGAGAGGTCGTTGTTTACTGTTGCAAATATTAAACAATCTGTCAATGTTTTTTTGTTTATCTTTATTATAAAGCACCGTAAACAACGGTTCCTATCTTGGACTAGCCATTAAATTTAACAAAATACAAAAAACAAACGACATATAGGTTCGAGGGTCTATCGTAAAATTTTGCACGGTGATGTGTGATTGACCCGAGTGTCAATCGAGTGCTCAAAAACCATTCTATCATGACTAAAATGACTAAAATCCACACCAAATGAGTGTATGATTCGTTTTTATTTTAAAATAAATCATATCATAACGTTCTCATTGCCATTTTGTCCATCTAACTCAGCGGCTGTTATTCAGTTAAAACCTTTGAATATTTAGCATAGTTTCGAAATTATCCACTATAAAAACATTTGTGAATGATAAAGGACGAATATGCACCATTCTATCATGACTAAACTCCATTTTCATGATTTTATTTTAAAATAAATCATATCATAACATTCAACATTCAAGTCATTTTGAGCGCGCGGAGACGTCAATTCCTGCAGTTTTGAGCGCGCGGAGGCGTTAGTCTAATCTGTTGCACTCCGCACAGCATGAACACGCCTTCATGGCCTTTACTACGCCAGCGGCTGTATTGATATTGTGAGGAGATTAGACTAGCGCCGTGTTGTTGTTTTTAGCGTTCATTCCATCGCAAAATTGAGCACGGAGATTGACCAATCAGCGTGGGTTATTGGCGGTGATTTTTGCACGGAATGATAGAATGGCGGTTTTACCCGCTGTTGCTAACGCTTTTAAATAACTCGCGTATCAATTTTGATGGCTACGACGTTTTCCCAGCTCATTAACATCGGCGATTGTCAGCCGCTTTCAGTTTCATTGATAATATTCAAATTGGGCACTAATTTCAGCGGGTATGAATGTGCTTATAGTAGAGATAGTGGCGGTGGACCGGGAACATAATGAAACGCCTACGGACGGCTATAAAGCTCGAGTCTTCTGCAAAGCTCGGCTTTAAAAAATGTGCCCACAAAATACAACAAAATACAAAACATTGACTATGCTGTACATGTGTAACAGGACAGTATCTCTTACAAAGACGCAACTATTTACTTTCAGTTATCTGTTGCTGTTATATAGCTATAGGATACATTTAATTGGCATTTATTTATTCATTGGCCCATCAGCAATCTATTTATATGAAATATGTGTTTTGCGCTCAAATTGTTAATAAATGGACAAGATGACACTTAATTGGCCTAATTATTGACCTCGAATATTAATTAAGGTCTTAAATTGCCCATGCACCAATATTTTTAGTTAATGTTTTAGTTAATGTTAAATGTTTTTGTGCTCAAATTGTTAATTGAAATGTTAATTAACATGAATTAATTAGTGTCTAGCATACTCACCATTTTGGGGGTCTTAAGTTGTTGAATTTGATTATTAGTACTAATACCTATCTAATGACACCAACATTCTTGATGTGCTCAAATTGTTCAATAAATGAGTCTGTGGCACCAAACCTCGGACCTTAAGACTGGCCTTTTATAACAACACCCTGGGCTTGTCCTACACACCGCATACATCAAACCTTTTGTGCTCAAACTGTTAATGAAAGTGAGCTAGCTCCTGGAGTAATGTGTTTGTTTCAGTGATTCATACATCGAATGTATTGTGAAAAATATATACACTAACAATATATAAAATTATATTTATAGAGTTCTACCATGTTACATACCCTACGAAGATTACAAAATGCTGGTCAATGCATATTATACTTAATCTAAGCCATTCACAAATTTCACATATCAATTAGAATCATGTTTGGCACTTCACTATTCTTTATGAAAGTTAAAAAGGTTGATTCTTTAATACTGCATAACTGAACATATAATCTTTATGACTTAAAATCGTTGTGCTTCTTTGGCATTAGCGTAAGCACTTGCATCACATAGATATGCACAGTACTTTATGTTAATATATATTTCAAAGTCAAAGGTAAGACAAGTCACTTTTTCTAGTGTAGTTTTCTTCAGCCCTATTTGCCCAAACAGTACACATCATTCTCTTCCAGCGTTAGCCCAAAACTCTCCCTGCACTGGGGACCGATGTCACTGTTTGCATTATGACTTTTAAAATCCATGACATTGTAATATGCATTTTCATCAGGACGGTCAGCTGATTTTGTAGCAGGTTGGTTTTGTCTGACTCCCAGGTTGTTTTCAGTTCCACGTACATTGTAATAATCACTATCAGCAGGATCATTTCCCTCTTTCCTACTTCCGTCAACGTACAACGTATTTTCTGACATCAACAATTCTGTGCTGTCTGGCCTTGTATTACTGGACTTGGGATGGTCTATGTGAGATAACTCTCCCCCATATTTCTGCCAGATCCTTTAATTTCACTATAGTCTGTTTCACTGGTACTAATACCACTGTCGTTACTGCTGACGTATTCAGTATTTTCAGAAATCACTATTTCTGTACTGTCTGGTCGGTTAGATAACTTGTCTGCTGATTTAGTGCTGTTTCTGTCGGTGCCTTTTTTCCGCTTTATCTTTATCGACTGTGGAATACACCACATTGACTTCTTTCCTCCCTCCTTTGGCATTACTAACACTTAGACCTGGAGTTCCTTGTCCTTTTGATTTATCTTTGTTCACTGTTGAATACACCGCATTGTCGACCATGCCATTTCCAGCTGAAGAACTTGACATCACATGTCCATTTGAAGCTACTGAATTGCCATTTAATAGAGAGCCATTTATATTATCATACGTGTTACCATCACCACCACCACCAGGGGCGCATATTGGTTGTGCTGGTAGAGGCCTGGTGGCCAGACTATACACTCCCTGCCCCGGGTCTGGGCCGTGGCGAGGGTCTGAGGGAATTACAGTGGCAGGGTCCACATAGGTGGGGTTTGGGGAAAGCGGCAGCAGAGGACGGTTCGATGGGGGCGTCTTTCCTGTAAAATGAGAACAACTGTATATTAAAGGTGTCTTTGGAATTAATGAGATTTCAGTGTGCCTATCAGGAGTGAAATAGGCGTGTGTCATCTTCTGATACTTCAACAGAAGTATTTTATATGTAGTTCTCAGAATAATTTGTAAATGAACGTTTGGCGATATAACATTGTGTCTTAAAATTCCAGAAAACTGCCACTCTGAGTCAATGGCAGATCCAGATTTTTGGAAAGGGGGACGCACTTCAAGGATTTCATGGGTTTTGTATGCTTGCGATCGATGGCGGTTGTGTAAAAAACCCCTATGGAAATGAAGTATTTTGGAGAGAGAAAAAAGGGGGGGCATGTGTGTCCCATGGATCTGCCTATGCACTGAGTGACATACGGCAGTGAACATTACACCACTCACCGTGCCCTCCTGCGTCTGTAGAGAATCACCGCCATCACGGACAGCCACAGCCACCAGTAGGACAAGGGCCGCCACCCCACCGCCGGCACTGGACGCAACTAGAGTGGGAGGAGGAAGGGGACAAAACAATAGGAAAATAGGCACGCTTTGTTTCAAATGAGTTGGTGGTAACATGATGTGGTTAGAATTGATCTAAAAAAGCACTCATAAAGTTGTGACACGCTTTAGCTATTTCAATAGGCGAGCATTTGTAAAATAGTAGATTTTAGTCCTTCTTTAGACCATAATTTTTATTTCTTTATTCATGCTGAAAGGAACCGGTATGCCCTATACGAAATCAGAAACAATACAAGAGAAGAACATAATCTACTTACCTGTAGAATTGTCATCTGCCACCTGAGGTGCATACGTTCCACTCTCAGAGACATTTCTCCCTTGGGAGCTAGTAGTGACCTCTGTATTGGGACTGGTCGATCGTGTAGACTGTAGCATCGTTGTTGAGGGCAGCGCCTCGCTACTGGTTCCGTCTGAACTGGGAGGACGTGTGCTTGTTGGGGTTGCAGTGGCTGTAGACGTGGATATTAGGGTTGTTGATGTTGCTGGTGTAGTACTGGGTGCGGGGGTAGTGGTCGTGAACGGCGTCATGGTTCTTTGAGTAAATATAGTTGTTGGAATTCTTGTAGTCATAGGAGTTCTTGGCGGTGCTGGGGTGGGTATTGAAGCCGGATCTAATGAGAAAAAGAGAAATGTAAAAAAATCCATAATATAGCGCCATTATTGTTTAAAACCTGTTAATGATGTACATTTAAAAGTAATTGTCACAATACTCTTAATACCTGATTCCCAAATAAAGTAAAGGTAATTGCTGTTACAATAACCGTCGCTCCAAGCATCAGAAACACGAGCGACCGCTCTCGTGCATTGTGCGAACACGGACCGGACGTACAGCAGCAGTCTCCACCGTCTACGTGTACCACCAAGACTGTTCAGCACTGGAATACGAGCTACATGTGAAGACAGATTTTATATTAACCCCATGTCGGAGGATGTGGCAGTATCTGTATGTTCATGCTTAATGATACGAAATCAATCTAAAATAAAGAAATAAATTTAAACCAATTCATGAAAAATAGACAATGTATGGACTGCAAGTAAGGTGTATATGCGCACACTAGTGGATGCCTCAGCAAGTATTTCTTCCCAGCATCTAAACCCTGCCACCTCAACAGTTGTGCCCCAATCCCCTCACATGAGATGTAGGTAGACTCCTGCCTTGTAGACACCCAGACACAGATGTTGAACAAGCTGTACCAGCCCACCGAGTTTGGGCAATTAGCTGGAATGATGACATTGCAATAATATTACATACGTATAATGTATTGGTGTAACTAATTCTCAAACGTGTGGTGTACAATTATGTTTGTTTAGCACGCTTCAACCTTGTTATTAATCAAATAGACAATTAAGTGTGATTAGATGAAGTTTGCACGCCTCACCTTTTCATTAAGGCCTGAAGGCCTACATTTGTAGATTGTGATCCGGTTAAAATGGCACATGTTACGTAATAGAACCCTACCTCGTTGACAAATAAATTTGGCTTGAGCTGGACTCCCTTCGATTGATATTGCATTTTGTCTTAATCAGCCACAGTAACTGGCCTCTGCGTCTTAACGTAGCACACCGGCCTTGATCACCTCCATCAAACAAAGTACGGTTAAACTGTGTTCCATCAACCCACAAAAAGGGAGTGTCACCACTTTTCCTTATCCCTATCCAGTATGGTTCATTTTGTCTCCTTTGAAAGCAATAACAATAATCAATGGCATTACATATATATTAATGTATCCGATATACTCGTGGAAACATGTAATTCTGCTAAAAGCAATGACAACTTCAATCAAATTAGCAAATTATATCTGTTTTTCAGTGAGCTCTAAGAGTGAAAGAGAGCATTGTCGTGTATGCCCGTTTTCCTCAAGAGAGATGAAATTTAACGTAAAGGTGAAACAGTATAGTGAAAATGATCAATGCAATAATGTTGTTTTCTAAATATGCTAACTTGTACCGTACATGTGATCCTGCATGGCACGTATATCAGCACCAGACAGCTCATCCAGGTGGATCAGCAGCGTGGCGTCCTGGCTCTGACAATACGTCTTTGCATCATCCATACTCTTTCTGGTGTGTGAGATGTAATAACAGTTGGTGCCTGACGACACCCATGCTGATGAACATGCATCGCCTAGTATTAAAACATCGGGATGATAATACAGAATCGCACTTGGAGTGCATAGTCAATGGAGAAGTATTGTGTTATTTTGTTTTGTGTAGTTTCCAATCAAATGAAAAAGCTTCACTAATTCAACAGACCTAGTGCGTGTTAGACCAAATGCACGTGAAATAGATATGACAACAGATAAGAGTGGAATGATACAATGTTATCAACACAATCCTTTCCCATATAATTGCTACATTCTTTTCACGTTGTTTTTTCATTGTGGAGTATATGGTTGATTTTAGCATTCCATGCTATGCATCTGTATCATTTCAACGTATTTTCATACAAATCACTTACATTAAACAAATCTGAGAATTAACTTACCTTTACAAATCCCCAATATCATTACATAAAAAGACTACTATTCTCGTTTCATTCATGTTCCATTAGGACCTTTATCCTTGTGTTTATCCGTGTGTTTTCTACACAGTTTTATACCTATACTACGGCTAATGCACCAAACTATAACGTTTAAACGTTCAAATGGAATAGTAAAAAAGGAAGTAGGATTCTCTTATAGTCATGTGTAAACATAAAACTCGCCAGAGCAAACGGAGAAAGCCCTTGTTTATATGTCACACACAGTTGGCCATTAAAGCCGAATGATCTATATTATGACATGTTATCTTATGGGGTCTGACTTTTTGTACTATTATATTTAGCTTGCTATATGTCAATATGGTACAGATTGCAGGTGGAAAAGCTGACTTGGTGCATATCTTTAAAAGTCTGAACGACGTGCGAGTCATACACAATGCTGGGCATGACTTTTAAAGTGCACTTTCCAGGATATCATAAATGTCTTATTCAGAAATCAAATCAAAAGTATTATTAGGAAGATGGCTAATAGGATTTGATATATATGTCAACATACCTTTCATTGTATTTGCTAATTACACGTGGGTACATTTTCAATTACAATTGGTGATGAAAACAGTGTTAAAGGATACCCTGGCCATGATTCTATTTGTATTTATACCACTAAACATGCCCATACAATGTTATTCGGGATATAAAGCAGTTTGGATACGCCCCATTAATCTCACAATGATTGTATGTTTTACTGGGGGAGTGGGCTTGGGTGCGGGTTGGAACATTTCATGTGGGTGCGGTTGCTGGTTTTTATCATGAAAATGTCTTTGCTGGCAAAAAAAATCATGAACAGAACCTGCAAAGAAACCCGCATTATTCTACTTGTTACAATTTCCTAGTTTATCCTCAAGCTTTACGTAGACTATTACAATTCTTTCATTATATACACACCACGATATCAATAGTGTGCCATGAATATGATTGGCCATAGTTAATGTGAATGTATTCCAACTAAACTATTCTACAATCTATTGAATCTACACAAGATCATAGGCACGTACATTCACTTCATTAGTTCATGGTTTTATGATAATCTGAATTATGTAATGATCGCCCCAAGTGAATGCACTTGAACGAAAGTTTGTTAGTAGTCATCTAAGAATTTGTTCTAATGTAGATGAAAGTTTCATAAAGATCGGACATATAGGTTACTTCACATTCTCATAATATTCATTCAGAACAATGGGGAGGAATATAAGCAAGAGTGAAGACAATGATGTGCAGAGCAGCCTCAGTCAAAAAACACTGAAGAAAATTGCCATAAAATTTATTAATCATATTCTGTAATGTATCTTATACACTATCATAATAGAACAAAACTGTGCCCACAAAATACAACAAAATACAAAACGTGACTATGCTGCAAATGTGTAACAGGACAGTATCTCTGTAACAATGACGCAACTATTTAGTTTCCAGTTATCTGTTGCTGTTATATAGCTATAGGATACATTTAATTGGCATGTTTTTATTCATTGCCCCATCAGCAATCCATTTATGTGTTTGTGCTCAAATTGTTATTCTATCATTCCGTGCAAAAATCACTGCCAATAACCCACGCTGATTGGTCAATCAGCGTGCTCAATTTTTGCGATGGAAAACACTCTCCAAAAAAAACTACGGCGCTAGTCTAAACTCCTCACAATATCAATACAACCGCTGACGTTGCAAAGGCGTGTTCCTTGTAGCGGAGAGCAATAGTTTAGACTAACGCTGTAGTAGTGGTCTCCATGAGCTCAAAACAAACGAAATTGACTTGCAATGAATGAGAATGTTATAATATGATTTATTTTAAAATAAAATGGATTTTAGTCATGATAGAATGGTGATTGACCACTCGATTGTTGGGTCAATCGCAAAAATTGATGATTGCTGGACTTTGTTGATTTACCCTCACTTTGTTCGGGTAAATCAGACGTCAGCATGCTCAATTTACGTCAAATCATCGCAAAATGAGCTCAATTTTGCGATTGACACTCCAATCTCGTGGTCAATTCCTACAATAAATGCCTATCTAGACAAGATGAAACTCAATTTGGCCTAATCATTGACCTCGAATATTATTAGGGTCTTTAAATGGCCCATGCACCAATATTTTTAGTCTTAAGAAGATATTTTGTATTGATTGGACCATCAGCAATCCATTTATATGAAAAATGTGTTTGTGCTCAAATTGTTATTTGAAATGTTAATTAACATGAATTAATTAGTGTCTTAAATGTGCTCATTTTGGGGGTGATGTGTGATTTGAACGCAGTGAGTGTCAATCACACATCACCGCAAAAAATCTAACGATAGACCCGACAATCGATGCTCAAAACCATTCTATCATGACTAAAATGACTAAAACCACACCAAATGAGTGTATGATTCGTTTTTATTTTTAAAATAAATCATATCATAACGTTCTCATTGCCATTTTGTCCATCTAACTCAGCGGCTGTTATTCAGTTAAAACCTTTGAATATTTAGCATAGTTTCGAAATTATCCACTATAAAAACATTTGTGAATGATAAAGGACGAATATGCACCATTCTATCATGACTAAACTCCATTTTCATGATTTTATTTTAAAATAAATCATATCATAACATTCAACATTCAAGTCATTTTGCGGGCGGAGACGTCAATTCCTGCAGTTTTGAGCACGCGGAGGCGTTAGTCTAATCTGTTGCACTCCGCACAGCATGAACACGCCTTCATGGCCTTTACTACGCCAGCGGCTGTATTGATATTGTGAGGAGATTAGACTAGCGCCGTGTTTTTTTTTCGCAGCGTTCATTCCATCGCTACAACAATTTTCTGACATGATGCTGTACTGTCTGGCCTTGTTGGACTCGATGGTCTATTTGAGTTATCTGTTTGTTTTCAGATACATTTAATTTCATTTGTCTTATTCATTGGTACCATCACCAATCCATTTATATGAAATATGTGTTTTGCTCAAATTGTTAATAAATGGACAAGATGACACCTCAATTTGGCCTAATTATTGACCTCGAATATTTTTTAGGGTCTTAAATGGCCCATGCCAATATTTTTTAGTCTTAAGAAGATATTTTTTAGACCATCAGCAATCCATTTATATGAAAAAAATATCCTTTTGTGCTCAAATTGTTAATTGAAATGTTAATTAACATGAATTAACCAGGTCTTAGCTGAAGAACTTGACACCATTTTGGGGGTTTTAAGTTGTTGAATTTGATTATTAGTACTAATACCTATCTAATGCAAAATTCATGACCTCCTCACCACATTAAATAAATGCCACTATGCTAAGTGGACCTTAAGAAGCCATTCATCCCCCTGGGATTGTCCCCACACACCGCATACATCAATTATTTTGTGCTCAAACTGTTTAGAAAAGTGGCTAGCTGGAGTAATGTGTTTGTTTCAGTGATTCATACATCAAATGTATTGAGAAAAATAAATACACTAACAATATATAAAATTATATTTAGAGTTCTACCATGTAACATAGGGATGAAGATTACAAAATGCTGGTCAATGCATATTTATACTTAGTCTATGCCATGATACAAATTTCACATATCATGAATCATGTTTGGCACTTCACTATTTTTATGAAATTAAAAAAGAGATTCTTTAATACTGCATAACTGAACATATAATCTGTATGACTTAGAACATTGTGCTTCTTTGGCATTATCGTAAGCACTTGCATCACATAGATATGCACAGTACTTTATGTTAATATTTATTTCAAAGTCAAAGGTAAGACAAGTCACTTTTTCTAGTGTAGTTTTCAGCAGCCTAATTCCCCAAACAGTACACATCATTCTCTTCCAGCGTCAGCCCAAAACTCTCCCTGCACTGGGGACCGATATCACTGTTTACATTATGACTTTGAAAATCTGTGACATTGTAATATTGATTTTCATCAGGACGGTCAGCTGATTTTGTCGCAGGTTGGTTTGTCTGACTGTCCAGGTTGTTTTCAGTTCCACGTATATTGTAGTAATCAGTATCAGCAGGATCATTTCCATCATTCCCACTTCCGTCACCGTACAAGGTATTTTCTGACATCAACAATTCTGTGCTGTCTGGCCTTGTATTACTGGACTTGGGATGGTCTATGTGAGTTAACTCTCCCATATTTCTGCCAGATCCTTTAATTTCACTATAGTCTGTTTCACTGGTACTAATACCACTGTCATCACCGCTGACATATTCAGTATAATCAGACATCACTATTTCTGTACTGTCTGGCCGGTAAAATGACTTGTCTGCTGATTTAGCGGTGTTTCTGTTGTGGCCTTTTTTTCGCTTTATCTTTATCGACTGTGGAATACACCACATTGTCTTCTTTCCTCCCTCCCTGGGCATCACTACCATTTAGACCTGGACTTCCTTGTCCTTTTGATTTATCTTTGTTCACTGTTGAATACACAGCATTATCGACCATGCCATTTCCAGCTGAAGAACTTGACATCACATTTCCATTTGAAGCTACTGAATTGCAATTAATGATTAGAGAGTCATTTATATTATCATGTGTGTTACCACCACCTCCACCACTAGAGGCACCTATTGGTTGTGCTGGTAGAGGCCTGGTGGCCAAACTATACACTCCCCTGCCCTGGGTCTGGGCCGTGGCGAGGGTCTGAGGGAATTACGTTGGCAGGGTCCACGTAGGCGGCGTTGTGAAAAGCGGCAGCAGCAGAGGAGGGTTCAATGGGGTGTCTTTCCTGTAAAATGAGAACAACTGTATATTAAAGGTGTCTTTTGAATTAATGATATTTCAGTGTGTACCTATCATGATGAAATAGGGGTGTGTGTCATCTTCTGATACTTCCTATTTTATATGCATGATTGAGAACAATGATAAATGCAGTAATTGTGATGCAACATTTTTATTTCCAAAAATTTGACACTCTAATGAAAAGAGTTCGTAAATGACCAATTGGTATGACATATAACAGAGTCGATACACTGTCACACGGCGAATATCCAGCAAACTAGGGCTCACTTCCCCACGTGACATATGCCACAGTGAAAATATTACACCATCAATTCACTGTGCCCCTCCTCCGTCTCCAGCACCGCATTTGGGCCAGGACGGCAGCCACAGCCACCAGACAGGACATGACTTTTGCCACCATGGTGGCCAGCACTGGACGCAACTAACGTGGGTTGAGGGGTGGAATTTGTGAGAAAATAAATTGGAAGGCAGGCAAAGTCTTTTTTCAAATGAGTAAGGTTTCTATTGATCTGTCTATCTTGAAGGCGTTAAAAATGCGTTCATATCTATTTGTCAGAATTAATTGAATGGCTCAATGCAATGCATTGCATGTGAACAAATTACCATAACGGCATTGCATGTTTGAATGCAAAAACGACCTAACAAATGACTGCTGATGGATGGGCTAAAATTTGGCTGGCTGATTTGACTTTAGCCCAGATGCAGTAATGGCTCAGTGTGTTCTCACTCACTCACCTGTAGAATTGTCATCACTGACACTATGCAACTCGTACGTTGCACGCCTGGGAAGTTGCACTCCTGGTTGGTGGTCGATAACCTCTGTGATGGGGCTGGTTGACTGCAGTAAAAACAGGATGAGGCCCCACGCCTGTCGCTACTGAGCCCGTGTGAATGACACAGCCCATGCCCCTTGTTGAGATTGCAGTGGATGTAGACCAGAGGAGTATTGGGATGGTTGGCGATACATGTTGATCTCACGGACTAGTACCATTCCCTTGGACGCATTTAATGGTGGTGAGGTCGAATGTGCCCCTTGCTAAAAATAATGAGGAATTCCACTGAAAAGGCCTTTTTATGACTTGTTATCCATGCTTAAAAATTAACTTTAGAAGGCAATGAAATAAAAATTAATTATCTTTCAAAGCCACAAGCAGCAGCAAAAATTCATTTGTTGTAAAGTTTGCTGTTTGTTGCTATGTAATTGCAGAGATTATTTGTGGCTGATTATGTACACCAAATTGTATACTTTTAATCAAGATCGTCTATAATACATTA
The DNA here is from genome assembly GCA_019095985.1 of Streblospio benedicti. NCBI lineage: Eukaryota > Metazoa > Annelida > Polychaeta > Spionida > Spionidae > Streblospio > Streblospio benedicti. The sequence goes on along the minus strand of CM032668.1, from coordinate 29,152,148 downwards.
TTTCAGTAAACATCTTTATTACCCATGAGTCAATGTTGTTCTATTCGACGCTGTGCTCTCTGAGCACTTGTGATATAGTTTAATTTTTTAAATGCTTTAAAAACTTCCCAATCGACATAGACGAGGTCTGATTCCATAAATGACATCATCAAAAGGCCGATATCCTATCCATCATACACATACAGGTAAAGATACTACGTTCACATCCATATAACATTATAACATAATCCACTTTATGAAAAGATACTTTATACCCCATGGGAATATGGTATCACCATACGTACACTAGCGGTGGGACAAACAAGTATTTCTTCCCAGCATCTAAAAGGTGCCACCTCAAAAAGCCGCCCTCCAATGTCCCTGCATGATGTGTAGGTAGAATCCCGCCTTGTAGAAAACCCAGACACACGTTGAACAGGCTGTGCCAGCCCGCCGAGTTTGGGCAATTAGCTCATTTTGTCTTAAAGTAACTGGCTCTGCGTCTTAACGTAGCACACCGGCCTTGATCACCTCCATCAAACAAAGTACGGTTAAACTGTGTTCCATCAACCCACAAAAAGGGAGTGTCACCACTTTTCCTTATCCCCATCCAGTATGGTTCATTTGTCTCCTTTGAAAGCAATAACAATAATCAATGGCATTACATATATATTAATGTATCCGATACTCATTGGAAACATGTAATTCTGCTAAGCAATGACAACTTCAACAAATTAGCAAATTATATCTGTTTTTCAGTGAGCTCTAAGAGTGAAGAGAGCATTGTCGTGTATGCCGTTTTCCTCAAGAGAATTTAAGTTGGTAAACAGATGTGAAATGATCAATGCAATAATTTTGTTTTCTAAATATGCTAACTTGTACCGTACATGTGATCTGATGCACGTATATCAGCACCAGACAGCTCATCCAGGTGGATCAGCAGCGGCGTTGCTCCGAAACGCTTTGCATCATCCAATACTCTGTGGTGAGATGTAAAAACAGTTGGTGCCTGACGACAACCATGCTGATGAAATGCATCGCCTAGTATTAAAACATCGGATGATAATACAGAATCGCACTTGAGTGCATAGTCAATGGAGAATATTGTGTTATTTTGTTTGTGTAGTTTCCAATCAAATGGCCAATAAAGCCCGTCAAAAATCAAAAATTCAACAAAAAAAAGGAAAAAAAACCTTATGTTGTCGATATTCAAGATCCTA
>CM032668.1:29120414-29134072 GCA_019095985.1 Streblospio benedicti | reverse complement strand
AAACGGGTAAATAGTTACATTTTAAAGAAAACCCCTTTAAGGAGGAACCCCAAATTTTTTGAATATGAATCCCCCACCCGGGGAACAAAAAACCCCTCAGAGAAAAGGGAAAAAACGTATTTTGCGTCGTTCAGCTCAGCTGCTGAAGCAAGCATTTGTTTGGTTTGTAAACTTAACTATGTAACTTTCTTTAACGTAACGTAATGCTGTGGAAAAGCGGGGCTACCAGAACCTTTCCCCTCAAATTTTACAAACTTGGGGTTTGGGGCGACACGGGGATTCGTTTTGAAATCGCCAATTAAACTGAGCTTGTAGTTGCTTATGACATTTTTTAATGATATTCAATGCACTTTACATTCAAGAAAGAAATCAATATTCCAAGCAACAGCAAATTGATTATTGGACTTGAAACAGATATTGATTATCATCTTGTTATTCAGTACTATTGTATGGCAACACAAATATCTTTTTGCTGGATATATTGATTCTGATTCATTCTGTATTCGATCAAATTTCTGCTTTTTAATGTTCATTATACTAAATACAATGCACACCTTTATTGAACTAGGTCTTTTATCATAATATATAATTCTTTGACACGAACACTAGGCTGACATGATACGTTACGTTAGGATTTTCCTAAAACTCTATGTTGTCTTCTATATCATTAGTGCTTCAATTCCAACATAAAGCTATGAAAATTGAAACTACATTGACATCGTTAGTTATGAGCCATAGGGGCTGTGTAGTTTTTCATTGCCGAGCTCTCAATGGGAAATGTTGATAATTAGTGCAAAAATATTTTCTTTACATACATCTACCATTTGACACTAGGTCAATATACATGCACGGTACGCATCAGCATCAATAGGGCTGGTTAATAACTGGAAATAATTTTTAAAAATCAAGCTACAAAGTATAAAAAAGAACAGGTCATTATAATACTGTGTAGTTTTCATGTTTCTTATTTCCAGAAGAGCACACAAATAATAATAAAAAATCTCTTCAAATCAACACCATTCAAACAACTAAATAAAAACTAAATAAAAGCCTTTCCATTAACCGAAGGTTAGCATCGTTGTTTGCATTATTTGCATTATTGCATTTGCATTCATATCACATTATATAATTCATACTTCCATATTTGTTTGCGTCACATTTATGTATTGATATTAAGTGACAAATTCCAGAAGGGCTGGATATTTCACTATATCGGCTATTTATGTATTTGAAAATGCCAAAATACTATATTATATTATGTATTATGGTCACTATAATAAATAAAATCAATCAATTATGACATATCAAGTGGTGAGCATTGTAATGGACCATCTTTCACTAACATTTGGGTCCTTCCCCGTATCCCTTTCCCCTCTTCTCTGGCTGAAATATATGGTCGGCCATGTTGAAAAGTTTTTGGCCAGACTTTTTTCTGCTGTGTTGGTCAATGTGAGGTCACAATTTGGTCATTCAATTTGCAGCATTGTAGAGGAGACATCAGCTGGTGCAACAGCAGCACCTCTGTCAACATCTGGACCATCTCTCCTGTGAAATATTTATGATGTATGGCAATGAAGGATTTATCAATTTGAGGATTCATTATAGACAAAGTGTACGAATAGATAATCTTAGCTTTTTACTTATAGAATAACAAATTGGCATCTTCTACCCTATTCATGTATCTCATATCAGGCTTTAATGATATGGATGTATCCATTAAACGTTGTCTCTGTTCTCTTCCCACTGTGTTAGGGATCAAGCCTTGCACTGTGGCAAAAGTAGACTTGCGGCATGCAGAAAATTAAGCCAGCATCACAAAGGAAGATAACCTACTCAGATAATGTCATTCTGATCTCAGGGACGTCTCCAGAGACATTCTGTGTCACAGTGTTGGTGGGAAGCTGGGAGGCAGTACTAGTGTCCAAGGATGCAGTGTTGTAGTATGTGTTTTTATCATCAACAGCTGCAGCAGAAGCAGCAGGTGTGCTTGAATGGGGACCATCTTTCCTGCAAATTGAAAATCAGAATATTTACTCTAATTGACCACATAAGAATTCAAGATCGTGTAAAAGCATCTTCAAAACAACATAAAAGATTGACAAGTTGTAAATAAATATTGAGTGATACATTGGCACTTTTTGTGTTTTCATTGTTTTTTTCCAGCGTGGTAACCTTCAATTACAGAAGTTAAAATGTTCTTTTTTTAGAAATAATGCCAACTTGCTGCGCTGCAAACCCAACACAACGAGTACATTTATTAGAGGTCTGGCCAGCTACAACCTCACATTTCATAAAATCTGAAAACACAATATCATCTCATGTTTATCTCATGATTAATCACTGTTGCTGTTCCAATAGGACAATATTTGTAATAGTAGACCCTGATAGAGTTCCTATCTTCTACTGGCTATTGCCTTCTTGAGTGGATACGTTCAGGGAATGGCCCGTTTATGGGCACAATTCGGGGCTCTTCATATATCTATAACATTTGTTAGAGGATATTTTGCTGTGGCAAGATGGTCCATAGTCGGCCAGGCTATTCAACAGCGTGGTAGACAGTTTTTTAGTGCACAGCCGTGACCGTATGATCTCTCTCGCCTGGGTTTGGTTACACTGGGTGAACACGTTCTTGTGCTTGCTATCCCCAGGGAGTCCTCTCTATCCCAATCATCCTAACTGGGACCAGAGCCGTCTACGTGGCCTGTGGGTTTGTGCTCCACAGGGACTCGGACTTGCATCTGAATGTGTAATATCATAAACAAAATGAGAAGTCCATGGTGTAATACCTGTTATCCGATTCCTTCCACGCATCAGGCGTAAAAGGTTTATAATAGAACAGCAAGAAACTTACAATGGCCGGCTGCGTCTGTAGAGAATCACGCCGACCATGGCAGCCACAGCCACCACCACGAGGGCCGCCACGCCGCCGCCGGCACCGTACGCCACTGCAGGGGAGGTAGAGAATAGATTCCAGAAGGGGAAATGTAGTATACATGTAATGCATGAACCAATTCACATATAAGGTCGGGTCATTGTGTTTTCGAATTCATAACATGTAACTGTATACTCAATGTGTAAGAATTCAATGGCAGATCGAGGTTTTTGGAAAAGGGGAGGGCGCACATACTTAAGGCATTTCATGAAAAACTCTATGAAAATGAAGTATTTTGCCCCCCCCCCTGGATCCGCCTATGCAGAATCTGGCAGAAGGAGCACTGTCTCACCTGCAGAATTATCACTAAAAGGGCTAGGCTCATACATCCCACTGGATGTCGTGCGTCCATCGGGTAGTATGGACTGGGTTGGGCGCTGTGCTGAGTTGTTATATCCCCACCTGAGGGTGAAGAGGTAGCTGACGCTAGCACCGTGATTGTGGTAGATGTTGCTGATGTGGCACTGGGCGGGGAGGCTTCAGGATTCGCTGGCAGTGTAGACCGTGGAAAGAAGGTAGTTGTTTGAATTTTTGTAGTCATAGGATTTATTGAGGGTGCTGAAGTGGGTACTGACACCGGATTTATTGGGAAAAAAGAAATATGTAAAAACAATTTGGTCCACATTTCATTGTCATTATTGTTTTAAAACCTGTTAAAGTTTTGTATTTAAAAGTAATTGTCACAACATTCTTAATACCTGATTCACAAATAAAATCAGGGTAAATGCTGTTACAGTTACGGTCGTCCCAGCTAGTGTCAGAAACACGAGCCACCGCTCTCGTACATTGCGCCGGACACGGACCGGAGAGACAGCAGCAGTCTCCGCCATCTACTGTGTACCACCGAGACTAGGCGGCACTGAAATGTGAACGACATATGAAGATGGCATTTAATTGACTTCGTTTTTGAGGCTATAACATTAGCTGCATATCCATTCTTAAACATATGAAATCATACATAAAAATTAATACATCTATGACAAAAATAAATAATGTATGGATTAAGCTGTTATACTACTCACATTAACGGTGGCTTCAGCAAGTATTTCTTCCCAGTATCTAAATACTGCCACCTCAAAAGCCGCCCTCCAATCTCTTCACATGATTTGTAGGTAGACGTCTGTTTTGTAGACACCCAAACACAGATGTTGAACAAGCTGTACCAGCCCGCCGAGTTTGGGCAATCAGCTGGAATATTACAACTGAATCATAGCACTGTAAAATAATCATGCATTGAGAAATTATATTGAATATGAATCTATAATTAGTTTGACTCTATAATGCACTACAAATATATCACCTGTCGAATACGAAGTTAACGTTTTTATATTGCGTAAAGGATCTTTGGTTTGCAATTTTAGGGGTATCATTGTTATCAATAGAATGAAAAACGCAGCACATTCCAAAATAAAGAAGCCTACCTCGCTGACAAATAAATTTGGCTTGAGCTGGAGTCCATATATTGGTATTGCATTTTGTCCTCCTCAGCACCAGTGACTGGCCGCTGCGTGTTAATGCAGCACACCATCCGCCGTCACCTCCGTCAAACATAGTACGGTCAAACTCGGTTCCATCTACCCACAAATAGGGGCCACCACTTTTCTTTATCCCTATCCAGTACGGTTCGTCTGGTGTCCTACAAAATAGTCACACAATGTCTAAGTGAGAATATATCCAGCATGCTTGTGGAACTCACCTGTAAGAAATAAGAATTCCGTGTGATTGAGGGTATTAAATCACTACTTGTGTATTAAATCATCGGCATTTCAAAACTACCGCTGCAGATATAACATACAGTGAAACGTAAACTGTCATATAGACATTATTTTTAGAAGTCAAATATTTATAAATATAGTTCGTGTCATGGACACTTCCTGAGCATACATGAAACAATTATTACATGCAATAAGTACAACAATGGTGCGACTACAATTTATAAATTTACATTTTTTTCAGTACACTTAAGACTGCTTTTGCAGTCAGCATACAATAATGTAAATGTAAAATGGTCATTGCAAGAAGGTTGAAATATTCTAACATGTACCGTACATGTGATCCTGCATGGCACGTATATCAGCATCAGGCAGCTCATCCAGGTGGATCAGCAGCGTGGCGTCCTGCGTCTGACACCACGTCTGGGCATCGGCCATACTCTTTCTGGTGTGTGAGATGTAGTAACAGTTGGTGCCTGACGACATCCATGAAGATGTGCATGCCTCGCCTAGTCAAACAAATGATATCAAACATCAATATTGAATTCTGGAATCCTTAGCATCTGTATTCAACAGGGGATTAACGAAAATGACATATCCCGATGTTGTTATCAGTATATACAACGCATTATACGAAATAATATCTGGAAGTGGTGGTTAGTAAAGTACTTAGATTATTGCGTATTGGGATATTTATGGGGTCAGATAAAAACATTTACAACAAACTATACTTTTTTCATAAATGGGTTTATCTATGACATGACGATTATTGCTAAGACTACTGAGCTTTTAGTAATTTAATCTGTTAGGCTGACAGCTTGAGTAATTCCACTCAAGACACCAACTTATGCTACAGTCACATTGCATGATACGGACCTACCTTGTTTGCACTTATAAAATAAGTAAATGATAGAAATATTGATGAAAATACATGCATCCTGTAGAAAGAACCAATGCCCCAGATCTGAATCTGAATCTGAATCTGAGCAATTACTCGCAGAGTCCTGAACAGGCACATGGCGAGGAGGAGGAGTGTGACTTGATGTGAACATAAACAATGAATGTATATGAGTTTACGTATCTTGAGGCAATGTCACATAGAGTAAACTGATGAAACACGTATATAAGACGCAAAAATGTTCCGGTGTTTACTCTATATATGGGGCTCCCTAAAAATATGAAAAAAATGTATGGGCAGATGTTACACGAAATATGCACGCGAAAACACTTAAAAGCTCTAATGGTACACAGATATTCCCCGTATACCATAGCAAACGTACAGCCAAAAGCTGTCCGTTTTATATATAAGGATTTCATCCTTTTTTTCCCCATGTGACCATGCCTTTACAAAAGAGTTCCGCATTTTACTTATATTTTACGTAAATGTATGTGTGATGCGCAACAAAGTTGTGAGAATTTCAAAATCTCAGTGGTGAATCTGCATTTCCTGCACATTGGGTTACAGATAGATACGTACATGCACATTGTATGCTGTATTCTTGCCGGATGGTTACGTATTTACGTACTTTAATCCGTGGTCACATTTATGTATTGATATTAAGGTGACACATAAGTCCAGGAGGGCTGGTTATCTCACTATATAGCTATCTATGTATTTAAAATGTAAATACTTGTCACTATAATAAATAAAATCAATCAATCAATCAATCTACCGTAATTGGCCGTGTGACTGTAGCATTGCTATTTACACATCCTTCTCTAATGTGCATGCTCGATATGGACTTGCAGATGCTTGCATAATGAGATTGCTGTACGTAAAAATTTTACTCAGACATTTGCGTATATCTGAGTATACTGCCTTTTGAGCTACGTATAGATAGTATGCTTAAAGAGGATATAATACGTATTCCTGTGGATGCTTACGGATTTTTTATCCGCTAGAGTCCACATCAATCATAAGTGGCTGTGTGACTGTAACATTAGTAAATTTATAATAGGTCTTGTTTGAAAGTGTATTTATGGGTATAATGAATTGATTACATAGATCATACATGTAGTTGTGTTTATAAATTCTATACTAAAATTAATCATAACACGCAGCACGTGTACCTTCATATATCCACAGAAGAAATACACTCATAAAAGCAAATTTCATTAATTCACACATAGCCCAGATTAACACTTATATCCAGCCACCACGATTGTTTTCGTCATATACACATCAATGTAAATCTTGATCCTAAACAAGGAAGTAAAGTTTCTTATACTTGTCAATGTTAACCCTACCAGACCGAGACAGGGACTGTCGGTGTGCGTTTTAAAAGATTAAATAGAACCAATTTAAAGGCCTGAATGTTAATGTCAATGCAAGCCTATGTAGCTGTTTTGCTGATTTTGGTGGTAGGGAATTCCATCAACCGTGTCATACTTTTAAGCATTACTTGACTGGTATTCAACTAGCCAAGTTATGTAAGAACTAAAAAACGTACATGTATGTACATGTATACATATTTTAATCGTTATGTTGGCACCATATGTTCCATTGAGCTGAATGTCACGAGTAGGCGCATATTCCAATCTAAACTAGATTTTAGTTACAACCTGATGGTATGCAGGGTGTCGTGCTTGCGGGCTTCAGGCTTAAATAGAGCAGATTAAAACTCAATTCACAATTCAGAAGACGTCTGAAGCACTGTATGTCGGCACTTGAGCGCAGTCTTTCATGTCTTTCACAAAGGCCTCTCGCAAAAAGCCAGGGATTTAGACACCAACGCAGGCAGTGGATCTCCGGAGGCAAGGCTTGAAGGCAAACGTGTGGCAGCAGGAGAGGAGCAGTGAGTTGAGAACCGCCTCTAATTCCCAAAGGTTACAGGCTGAAAGTCACACACGCCACGAGCCCCGGGTGCATCACTGTCTCCTCTACGGAGGCTGCCACCAGCATAGGTCTGTCAAGCCCATGATGTTGCCGTTGTGGTCACAAGATCATGCTTATTCATAATCGCACTTTTAGTCTATGTTTTTTTCCTAATGTGTGTTACAATGTGTCAAGTTGATAAAGCAATGGGTCTCATGATTCTACTAACTTTTACCAGTAAACAGTAGCAGTGAGTAGAATCATTTGAAAATAGACTTATTGGACTTTTATATTTTCGGTCATTATCCATGTCCATCTCATAGGCAGATCCGGGTTTTCAGGGGAGGCGCACTTCAAGGATCTCACGGGCTCGTACGTGCGATCGACAACAAACATGGTAAAAACCCTTTGAAAATAGGCTATTTTAGTGGGAAAAGGGTGGCTCGCGCCCCCTACCACCCGCCCCCCACTGGATCTGCCTATGCCATCTTCTGCGACGTCTTTCTGACACCAGATGGCAGCACTGACTGACTTTCCTTACTGTCACGTGCTGCCACCTGGTGACGGAAAGACGTCTCAGAAGATGGACATAGATGATGACCGAAAATATTCAGACAGTATGTCTCAAATGGATTTAACTCAAAATTAGTGAACGTATTTAGTAGAATCATGTTTACTAAAATGTAAAACAGAGTTCTTTGTTAATGAAATTGCTGCAAGTGCGATATATAAAAATGATTTTTGTGTTATCCCAAAATTGTGTTGCCCTTCTTTAGAACCATGTGACCATGGTATGGTTTTTTATAATTATGGTATTCCAATTAGCACGAAAATTTTCAATTTTAAAAAGCTCTTGTTATTAGAATATACAAAATTCTGTCCATAGGGTAAAAAATTAGAGTATATGTGTTTGTTTCAGTGATTCATACATTAAATGTATTGTGAAAAATAAATACATTAACAATATATAAAATTATATTTATAGAGTTCTACCATGTTACATACTCTATGAAGATTACAAAATTCTGGTCAATGCATATTACACTTAGTCTAAGCCATTCACGAATTTTATATGTTAATTAGAATCATGTTTGGCACTTCAATATTCTTTATGGAAGGTAAAAAGGTATTCTATAATACTGCATACCTGAGCATATATGAGCATAAAATGGGTATGACCTAACATTGTGCTTCTTTGGCATTAGCGTAAACACTTGCATCACATAGATATGCACAGTACTTTATGTCAATATCTATCTCAAAGTCAAAGGTAAAACAGGTCACTTTTTAAGTGTAGTTTTCTTCTAATTCCCCGAACAGTACACATCGTTCTCTTCCAGCGTCAGCCCAAAACTCTCCCTGCACCGGGGACCGATATCACTGTTTGCATTATGACTTTGAAAATCCGTGACATTGTAATATTCATTTTCATCAGGACGGTCAGCTGATTTTGTAGCAGGTTGGTTTGTCTGACTGTCCAGGTTGTTTTCAGTTCCACGTACATTGTAGTAATCAGTATCATTTCCATCATTCCTACTTCCGTCACCGTACAACGTATTTTCTGACATCAACAATTCTGTGCTGTCTGGCCTTGTATTACTGGACTTGGGATGGTCTATGTGAGTTAACTCTCCCATATTTCTGCCAGATCCTTTAATTTCACTATAGTCTGTTTCACTGGTACTAATACCACTGTCGTCACCACTGACATATTCAGTATTTTCAGACATCACCATTTCTGTACTGTCTGGCCGGTAAAATGACTTGTCTGCTGATTTAGCGGTGTTTCTGTTGTGGCCTTTTTCGCTTTATCTTTATCAACTGAGGAATACACCACATTGTCTTCTTTACCCCCTCCCTGGGCATCACTACCATTTAGGCCTGGACTTCCTTGTCCTTTTGATTTATCTTTGTTCACTGTTGAATACACCGCATTGTCGACCTTGACATTTCCAGCTGAAGAACTTGACACCACATGTCCATTTGAAGCTACTGCATTGCCATTAAATAGAGAGTCATTTATATTATCATATGTGTTACCATCACCTCCACCACCACGGGCACCTATTGGTTGTTCTGGTAGAGGCCTGGTGGCCAGACTATACACTCCTTGCCCTTGGTCTAAGCCGTGGCGAGGATTTGAGGGAATTACGGTGGCAGGGTCCACGTAGGCGGCGTTGTGAAAAGCGGCGGCAGCTGAGGAGGGTTCGCTGGGGGCATCTTTCCTGTAAAATGAGAACAACTGTATATTAAAGGTGTCTTTTTATTTAAAGGACATTTCAGTGCGCACCTATCAGGGGTGAAATGAGGGTGTGTGTCATCAGCTGATACTTCCTATGAAGCAAATCAAATGCAGATGTTATGCAACATTTTTATTTCTAAAGATTTGATATATAGGAGAGCAATTTGTAAATATCTAATATCGAGTTTATACGGTAAACTGCAGCTTCCTTTTCAATCTGCTTAACAATCAATGTTGTTCAATTTATATTATTTTACATTTACATTATTTATATTCTAGTACAATATATATATTACCATCCTTACAATACAAAAACACAAAATAAAACAAATGGAATTACTTTACAAACATGTGAGCATCAACAAATAAATGAAAGCACTACATGTTAGAATATATTGAGATAACACTTATATGGTGAGAAGAACTGTTTTAATCTTGCAAGATATGTAGAATAGATTGCTAGAATATAAATAATGTAAATGTAAAATAATATAAATCGAACAACAGTGATTGTTAAGCAGATTGAAAAGGAGGCTGTTGGCTTGAAACCAGGTTTCAAATAGAGAATAAAACATTTTAAAACTTTAGTATTTTTGTGTATTGCCTGGTAAAAAGAAAGACTATATATATTAACATATTTTTAAAATAAATAGTTGGTAATATAACATGCTACACTGTCATACGATTTCTAGCAAGCTCCCGCATCAAGTGACATATGACAGAAAACATCACACCACTCACCGTGACCTCCTCCGTCTGTAGAGAATGACCCCGACAACGGCAGCCACAGCCACCAGCACCACGAGGGCCGCCACACCGCCGCCAGCACCGTACGCCACTGCGAGGGTGAGGAAGTAATATTAGTAATTGGCATTCAGCTGGATAATTGGGCTTTGGTATATTGATGCTCCAACGCCAGAGGGCAAGTGAATAATTTATTAAAGATTGGTGAGCGGAATATTTACCACACCACAGGCTCTGCCTATGCAAAGTTTCTGTTTCAGTCTCTTAAAGGCTTGCACTTCACAATATGTGACAGAGTACGTGCACTCACCTACAGAATTGTCGCCTGACACGTGAGGAACAGAGGACCCGCCTTGGGAGACATTTCTGTCCACCGTGCTGGTGGTGGCGTCAGTGTTGAGGCTGACATGTTCTGTAGACCGCATCATTGGTGTTGAGAATTGTGACGTGGTACTGGTTACTTCTCGTGGGTGGGCTGTGGTAGTAGATCTATGTACTGAAGCAGGATCTATAAAAGTTAACAAAAATATAATTACAAATACAATAAAATCCCCTTGCCACTATCAAACTTTATAATAATAGTACGTACAATTGTCGTAAAATTGTCTATACCTGATTGGCAGATGAATTGTTGTTGTTGTAGTTACAATAACCATCATGCCAACCGTTATTGATATCACGATAAACAATCCTCATGCAGTCGGACGCACAAAAAGGCCACCATGTGCAGCAACAGGCGTCATCATTTACTGTGTACCAATAAAGTTGGTCCACTCTAAAATGTAAAAAAAACAAGTCAACTGCATTATTATTTCAATGATGCAACGCCCCGTTACACCAACAACATTGTATGATGATTGACATGCCAATACTGCCACCCCCACTCAATGCAATGGAGTGTTTTTTTGCACGTGAACAAATTACCATATGGTATTAGATGTTTGCACGCAGTTTGCCATTAACTTCACAATGAGATATTCATTTCGACATTCACACTCAAAACACTAGAATCCTCAACATAAAAAAGGCATTCTTAATCAAAAATTCTATATTTTGTCTTTTTTTGTTTCCAAACTTACAGATCGACTTAGACTAGGTCTATTCCCATTACATATCAAAAATCAAAATCTTATTCATTTTACACAAACATGTCCCTGTACCGTGCTCAAGTCCATATGATATTATAACATAATACACTTTATACTGCATGGAAATATGGTATCACTATACATACACCAGCGGCGGTGCCAGTAAAAATTTCTTTCCAGCATCTAACTTCTTCCACCTCAAAAGCCGCCCTCCAATCTCCTCGCATGATGTGTAGGTAGAGGTCTGTTTCGTTGACACCCAGACACAGGTGTTGAACAAGCTGTACCAGCCCTTAGAGTTTTCGCAATTAGCTGAAATCATAATCCATCCATGAATGTAATAATCCTTATTGTTTTAATTGATTCTCTAAAAGTAAGATAAACTCAAAAGTAGCATTACGTTTGTTCAACACACTAGAAACTTATTTATTCAACAAGTATGCACGATTAGACGAAATTTGTCCACTATCATATTGTCGCTCAGGTCTAACTTGTGTTGGCGGATGTGGTAAAGTGAAATACACAGTCAGTTCAAAAGTGTTCAATGTTGCATGATAGAAGCTTACCTCGCTGACAAATAAATTTGGTTTTAGCTGGACTCCCTTCGATATTGCATTTAGTCTTTATCAGCAGCAGTGACTGGCCGCGTGTTAATGTAGCACACCAGCCACCACCACCCTCTTCAAACATGGTACGGTCAAACTCGGTTCCATCTGCCCACAAATACGTGCCACCACTTTTCTTTATCCCTATCCAGTACGGTTCATCTGATGTCCTTTGAAAACAGTCACAATATGTGATGACAATACATCACTGTATCCAATATACTTGTGGAAACATGTAATACGTGTATAACAATAAAAAACTCCCATCAATTTAACTAATTAGATTTATTTTTCAGTAATCGCTAAGAGTGAAAGAAAGCTTTTGACCGTATTTTGCATAGAGATGAAGTTAAACATAAGGTAAAGGGAAAGTGGTTAATGCAATACTGTAGTTTTATAAGTATGCTAACTTGTACCGTACATGTGATCCTGTATGGCATCTCTATCAGCATCAGGCAGCTCATCCAGATGGATCAGCAGCGTGGCGTCCTGGCTCTGACACCACGCCTGGGCCTCGGACATACTCTTGCTGTCTTCTGAGATGTAGTAACAGTTGGTGCCTGACGACACCCATGGTGATGAACATGCATCGCCTAGTGTGAAAATATCGGGATAAGTAGTATATAGAACCACATAGTCAATGGAGACGTATTGTGTTATTTCTTTTGTGTAGTTTCCAATTAAATGAAAAAGCTACACCAATTCAACAAACCTAGTGTGTGTTAGACCAAATACAAGTGGAATAAATATGACAACAGAGTGGAATGATACAATGTTATCAACACAATCCTTTCCCATATATTTGCTACATTGTTTTCACTGTTGTTGTTTTTTTCATTGTTGAGTATATGGTTGATTTTTAGCATTCCATATTATGCATCTGTATCATTTCAACGTATATTCATACAAATCACTTACATTAAACAAATAAAAGTATGAACGTACCTTTACAAATCCACAATATAATTACATACAAACAGACTACTATTCTCGTTTCATTCATGTTCTATTATCCTTTGTGTTTTCTACACAGTTTTATACCTATACTACGACTAATGCACCAAACTATAACGTTTAAACGCTCAAATGGAATAGTAAAAAAGGAAGTAGGATTCTCTATATTCATGTGTAAACATAAAACCGCACCAGAGCAAACGGGAGAGTCCCGTGTTTACATGTTGGCCATTAAAGCCGAATGATCTATATTATGACATGTTATCTTATGGGGTCTGACTTTTTGTACTTTTACATTTAGCTTGCTACAGGGTAGTAGGGTACAGATCGCATGTGGAAAAGCAGACTACGTGCATATCTTTAAAAGTCTGAATGACTTGCGGGTCATGTACATGTACAATAGAGGGTATGACTTTCAAATTGCACTTTCCAGGATATCATAAATGTCTTATTCAGACCTCAAATCAAAAGTATTATTAGGAAGATGGCTAATAGGATTTGATATATATGTCAACATACTAAAGGATACCCCGGGCCCTGGTTTTATTTGTATTTTAATAAACCCC
>CM032668.1:29093956-29113200 GCA_019095985.1 Streblospio benedicti | reverse complement strand
TTTTTTCCTAATGGGTGTTTAATGGGTGTTACAATGTGTCGAGTTGATAAAGCAATGGGTCTCATGATTCTACTAACTTTACCAGTAAACAGTAGCATTGAGAAGCATCATTTGAAAAATAGACTCATTGACATTCTATTTTCTATATTTTCTATTTTCGGTCATTATCCATGTCCATCTCATAGGCAGATCTGGGTTTTCACTAGGGGCGCATTTCAAGGTTGTTCACGGGTTGCATACGCACATTCAATAGCAAACATGCCAAATATAACCCACTTAAAATGGTTATTTTGGTGGAAGTGGGGGAAATCCTGCCCCTGCCCCCGCTTCCTAGATCTGCCTATGCTATCTTCTGCGACGTTTTTCTGTCACCAGGTGGCAGCACTGACTGATTTTCCTTATTGTCACGTGCTGCCGCCTAGTGACGGAAAGACGTCTCGAAGATGGACATAGATGACGACCGAAAAATATTCAGACAATATCAGGTTAGGCATATTATTGCATAATTAATACATGAATAATTACTCTACGTGAAAACCCTCCATGGAATGGGTTTCTGTTCCTTTTTTTGTGCATTTTGACTTATATCTATTGGTGCTATGGAAACGAAGTTACGTTAAATGCAAACACTAGGTTGTTTTGATCTGAGGATTTGATACATGTGCGGCAATTGAAAAATAATAATTGCATTAAGAAGCAACGAAACATCCGAGTAAGCTTTAGCAGATTTGTTTGGTAGGCCTGATATGTCTTAAATGGATTTAACTCAAAGTTAGTTTAACTCAAAATTAGTGAACGTATTTAGCAGAATCATGTTTACTGAAATGAAAAACAGAGTTCTTTGTTAATGAAATTGCCCCAATTGCGATATATAAGCATGATTTTTGTGTTATCCCAAAATCGTGTTGTTCTTTAGAATTATGTGACCACGGTATGCTTTTTTATAATTATGGCATTCCAATTAGCACGATTTTTTTTTCAATTTTAAAGTGCTCTTTGTTATTAGAATATACAAAAATACTGTCCATAGTGTAAAAAATGTAGAGTACATGTGTTTGTTTTCAGTGATTCATACATTAAATATATTGTGAAAAAAATAAATACATTAACAGGATATAAAAATTATATTTATAGAGTTCTACCATGTTACATACTCTATCAAGATTACAAAATTCTGGACAATGCATATTACACTTAGTCTAAGCCATTCACAAATTTCACATATCAATTAGAATCATGTTTGGCACTTCACTATTTTTTCATGAAAGGTAAAAAGATATTCTTTAATACTGCATAACTGAACATATAATCTGTATGACTTAGAACATTGTGCTTCTTTGGCATTAGCGTAAACACTTGCATCACATAGATATGCACAGTATTTTATGTTACTATCTATCTCAAAGTCAAAGGTAAAACAGGTCACTTTTTTGTGTAGTTTTCTTTCAGCCTAATCCCCAAACAGTACATATCGTTCTCTTTTCCAGCGTCAGCCCAAAACTCTCCCTGCACTGGGGACCGATATCACTGTTTACATTATGGCTTTGAAAATCCATGACATTGTAATATTCATTTTCATCAGACGGTCAGCTGATTTTGTAGCAGGTTGGTTTGTCTGACTGTCCAGGTTGTTTTCAGTTCCACGTACATTGTAGTAATCAGTATCATTTCCAGCATTCCTACTTCCGTCACCGTACAACGTATTTTCTGACATCAACAATTCTGTGCTGTCTGGCCTTGTATTACTGGACTTGGGATGGTCTATGTGAGTTAACTCTCCCATATTTCTGCCAGATCCTTTAATTTCACTATAGTCCGTTTCACTGGTACTAATACCACTGTCGTCACCGCTGACATATTCAGTATTTTCAGACATCACCATTTCTGTACTGTCTGGCCGGTAAAATGATTTGTCTGCTGATTTAGTGGTGTTTCTGTTGTGGCTTTTTTCGCTTTATCTTTATCGACTGAGGAATACACTACATTGTCTTCTTTTCCCCTCCCTGGGCATCACTACCATTTAGGCCTGGGCTTCCTTGTTTTTTTGATTGATCTTTGTTCACTGTTGAATACACCGCATTGTCGGCCTTGACATTTCCAGCTGAAGAACTGGACACCACATGTCTATTTGAAGCTACTGCATTGCCATTAAATAGAGAGCCATTTATATTATCAGATGTTACCATCACCTCCACCACCACGGATACCTATTGGTTGTTCTGGTAGAGGCCTGGTGGCCAGACTGTACACTCCCTTCCCTGGGTCTGGGCCGTGACGAGGGTCAGAGGAAATTACAGTGGCAGGGTCCACGTAGGCGGCGCTGTGGAAAGCGGCAGCAGCAGAGGAGGGTTCGGGGGCGTCTTTCCTGTTAAATGAGAACAACTGTATATCATAGGTGTCATTTGAATTAAGGATATTTCAGTGTGTGCGCACCAGGAGTGATATGGGCGTGTGTGTCATCAGCTGATACTTCCTATAAAGCAAATCCCCTAGAGCAAATCATATGCAGTACTAATGTTATGCAAAATATTCTATTTACAAAGATTTGAGTTATAAAAAACACATGGTAAAGGAAAAATTGGTGATATAGCATGCTAAACTGTCATACGACTGCCAGAAAACTGCCACACCAAGTGACATATGACTGCAAAATCCACCCCACTCACCGTGCCCTCCTGCGTCTGTAGAGTATGACCCCGACCACGGCAGCCACAGCCACCAGCAGGACGAGGGCCGCCACGCCGCCGCCGGCACCGTACGCAACTGGGAGGGGAGGAGGGGTGTTTAGTATCAATGGAGTTCAGAAGGGGAATAAAAGAAGTGGATAAAGCAGGCATTGGAAAATGCTTTTTGTTTCCAAAATAGTTAGTGGTAACATGATATGGTGGATGAAACGAAATGAAATCTATATACGTAATATTAGAGTCTATTTTCAAAAAGCACTGATAAAAATCAAGAGGCGAGGATTTGTAAAATACATTACACAGTTGATTTTAGTCCTTGTTTCGATCATGCTTTTGTATTTTTTATTCATCATTGATCAGCTACACTACAAAGAGAAAATTTATCTACTCACCGGTAGGATTGTCATCTGACACCTGCGGTACGTTCCCCCCCACGATATTTTGTGGTTTTTTGGGGGCAAAACTGGTCGACCTGTAGATGCACGGTTGCTGAGGGCAAATTACTGGCATGAAGACGGGGGTGGATGAGTGCTTGTTGAGGAAATGGGTAGACGTGGTTTTAGGGATATTGGTTGTGCATGTGTAGTTTTGGGTGGTGGTAGTTGTGACTTGATGGTTCTTGGAGTAAATATAGTTTTTGGAAATGTAGTCATTGGATTTGTTGGGGGTGCTGGAGAGGGTATTGAAGCTCAGGATCTATTAAAAAAATAAAAAATGTAGGTAAAAAAAACCAAACTACAACATACTGTCATTATTGTTTTAAAACGTATTAATGATGAATTTAAAAATAATTGTCACAACATTTCTTAATACCTGATTCGCAAATAAACTCAGGGTGATTGACGTCACAGTTACCGTCGTCCCAGGAAGAAATACGAGCCACCGCCCACGTGCATTGGGAGTTGCAACACGACCCAAAGAATGAACAGCAGCAGTCTCCACCGTCTACCGTGTACCCCAAGACTGGTCGGCACTGAAATACGAGCAACATAAGAAGAAAGCATTTAAATTGATATCTTTTTCTTTGCTTAAGTGGCATTAGCTGTAGGCCGATATATTTACCTGCTCCAGCTTGAAATCTACTTAACAAATAAAAATTCATAAATAAATTATACAAACACTTCATGTATTGTAAGTACGGTAAAAGTATACATACACTAACGGAGGCGCCAGTAAGAATTTCTTCCCAACATCTAACTGCTGCCATCTCAATAGATGTGTCCCAATCTGTTCACATGATGTGTAGGTAGACGTCTGCCTTGTTGACACCCAAACACACATGTTGAACAAGCTGTACCAACCCGTCGAGTTTGGGCAATTAGCTGGAATTGTGTATAGCGAGATAATAGTACTTTGGTTACTGTTGTTATAAGCAATGCTACAATAATATGTTATACCATATAAAACTATAATGTGGGTTCGTCTAACACACAACATCAAATGAGTTTGATAAGATGAAGTTTACATGCTGTCATCTTTTCGGTCAGGTCTAGATTGTGATGCGGTTATGTGAAACGGAATTTCAGTTCAAAGGCGGTACATGTTCAATAATAGAAGCCTACCTCTACGACAAATAAATTTGGCTTGAGCTGGAGTCCCTCATTGATATTGCATTTTTTTCTTCATCAGCAGCAGTGACTGGCCGCTGCGTGTTAATGCAGCACACCGACCTTTACCACCTCCTTCAAACATAGCACTGTCAAACTCGGTTCCATCAACCCACAAATATGGGGTATCACCAACTTTCTTTTATCCCTATCCAGTACGGTTCGTCTGGTGTCATTTGAAAACAGTAACAATATTCAATGACAACAATGTATAAATTGTATATCAATGTATCCAATATACTCGTGGAAACATGTAATTCTGCTAAAAGCAATAACAACTGCAATCAATTTAGTAAACTATATTTGTTGTTTCAGTAATCTGTAAGCGTGAATGAAAGCATTGTAGTGTAGACCGTATTTCTGCAGAGAGTTGAAGTTAAACATAAGGTAAAATAGTAAAGTGAAAATGATGAATGCAATACTGTAGTTTTATAAGTATGATAGCTTGCACAGTACATGTGATTCCGTATAGCACGTTTGTCAGCACCAGACAGCTCATCCAGGTGAATCAGCAGCGTGGCGTCCTGCGTCTGACACCACTCTTCGGCATCGGACATACTTGCTGTCTTCTGAGATGTAGTAACAGTTGGTGCCTGACGACAGCCATGAAGATGAACATGCATCGCCTGTGTGAAAACATCGGCATGAGTACAATACAGAATCACACTTGGAGTGCTTAGTCTATGTAGAAGTCTTGTGTTATTTTTTTGTGTAGTTTCAAATTAAATGAAACAAGATACACCAATTCAACAAACCTACTGTGTGTGTTAGACCAAATACAAGTGGAATAGATATGACAATAGAGTGGAATGATACAATGTTATCAACACAATCCTTTCCCATATATTTGTTGGTTTTTTCATTGTTGAGTATATGAGTGATTTTTAGCCTTCCATATTATGCATCTGTATCTTTTCAACGTATATTCATTAAACAAATAAATGTATTAACTTACCTTGACAAATCCACAATATTATTACATACAAACAGACTAATGTTCTCGTTTCATTCATGTTCTATTGGGACCTTTATCCGTATGTTTTCTACACAGTTTTATACCTATACTACGACTAATGCACCAAAGTATAATGTTTAAACGTTCAAATGTAATAGTCAAAAAGGAAGTAGGATTCTTTTATATTCGTGTGTAAACATAAACACCGCCAGAGCAAACGGGAAAATACCTTGTTTACACGTCACACATAGTTGGCCATTAAAGCCGAATGATCTATATTATGACATGTTATCTTATGGGGTCTGACTTTTTGTACTATTACATTTAGATTGCCATATGTCAGTACGGTACAGATTGCATGTGGAAAAGCAGACTACGTGCATTTCTTTAAAAGTCTGAATGACGTGCCAGTTATACACAAGGAAGGGCATGTATTTTAAAGTGCACTTTCCAGGATATCATAAATGTCTTATTAAGAAATCAAATCAAAATTATTATTAGGAAGATGGCTAAATAGATTTGATTTATATGTCAACACACCTTTCTCTGGTATTTACTAACTACTCTTGGGTGCATTAATCAATTACAATTGGTGATGAAAACAGTGTTAAATAATATACCCCGGCCATTACTGTATTTGATTTTATACGACTAAACATGTCCATATAATGTTATTCGGGGTGTAAAGTAGTTTTCATACGCACCATTAAACCTGCAATAATTGTGTGTTTAAAAAACTGCGGGTGCGGGTTTGGGTGCAGGCTCGAACATTCCATGCAGGTGCGGTTGGGGAAAAAGGGATACATTGCGGGTGCTTTGTGGCCTAAACACTATGACCAGAACCTTCAAGAAACTTATGTTCTATTCATTATAGTTTACAAGCTTTACATAGACATAGACCAGGATGAGACTATTACATGTAACTCTTTCATTACATACATATCATGATATTTATAGTGTGACACGAATATAATTGGCTTATTGGTCATAATTAAATGTATTCCAATTGAATTATTTTTACATCTACACAAGATGATGGTCACACATGTTCTTATGATAATCTGATTTTCATGTGGTTTGATGAATGCGAACAACTAAATTCTTGAAAACAATGTGGGCTTTTTGTGTGTTTTGCGTGTTGTTGTGCGGGTTGTCCTCGGTATCTGTGGGTGCGGATGCGGGTTTTGTAAAATATGCGGGTGCAGGTATTAATATCAGAGGGATATCAGGACTAAGATGCATTCTAAGGCATCGTTCTAAACAAGTCAGGTGAGAAAAAGTCCTAGTCATAAAATGGGCCAGGTGGTCTGCCTGCCTGACTATATGCACAATTCTAAAATATAAATAAATATAAATGCCTGGTTTATAGTCTTGATCCAAGTTTTGATCTCACGACTTAACAATTTACACCAGGTCATTGGCACATTCAATGATCAGCAATTGATCATTTTCATATGCTTATGGGGCAGCACATTATCTGCACAATGCTAATACTCACACAATCAACTCACTGTTTCAACTTAAATGACCTGTACCTAATTAACGTAGGTGCCATGGGATTCAGTGTTCAACTGTTTAAATACATTTGTCAAACTGTACCAGACCCGAAAAGAAAATGATAATGGTCACGAGTCCAAATCCCCAAACCACTCGGCCACGGAAGCCCACTAAAATAAGCACAGTTGTAAATGGTGATACATGTTTAAATTTAATTCACCATATTCAAACAACAGCTTCACATTAAATGTTATCATTTTCCCATAGGGCATCCATATCTGTACATATTAACATTTAATAAATGATGTGGTTATCCTAAAATCAAGGAAAGTATTGAAGAAGAAACGTGTGTGGTTAAAGACAATTGTCACATGTATATTGGAAGAATATGAAATGTCACCTCCATTTATTTACTAGACATCCGTACAATGACAATTATTGCTTACATATTTGATTCTCAGTTGTAAAAGAGTAACAACAATCTAACAGGGCCGGTATTATGGGGCATCGTAGATCCACAGCAGCATGCCGGCCTCCCCCGTGCCGGGGACGAGTGCCGCCGGACCGTGTCCTCTCACCTTGCCAGCAGCCTGAGCCGCGACGTCCTCACTGTAGTGTACACTGGCAGCGGGACACATGGGGCCCGGGCATTGAAGCAGGAAGGCGCAACGCATTAAGGAATTCATCATACAGACAAACGTGTAAATAACACAATTGAAATTGGTGATCATGGAATGAGATTGATCAATATAAGATAGCTAGAGGGCTTTTATTCGCATTCTTCATTTTTCTATTGAAATGAAAATGCTTTGTGGTGTATATTATGTTGTATATCACTGCTTAAAAACGCAGTCCTCCTGTTGATAGTGCTAATATTTATAGGTTTTCAAATATTTTTTTTATTTTATTTGATGAAATATTTTGAAACAAATTTGAAGCAGGAATTTCTAAAGTGAAAAGAAAGCGCACCTCTTTAACAGGTTCCTCTAGAGTCTGGTTGGTATGGCCAATTCCGGGTGTATCCCAGGGATTGATCACATACGCTCCTCACTGAGTCAGCCCACTCCGCATCCAAATAGACATGATATGATCTGAGTACAAACTAACCATCCAATCAAGTGTAAATACACATTGTCCAGCTAACATCATCAATATGGTATACAAACTTTAAATTGTTTTGTAAACATGCGGCTTCGAATACTGCTGGCCTGGTGATACTTTGAATTGTTCAAACTTCAGTTTTCGAACGTGCAATACATAGATATATTTTAATATCATCTTCATTACAATATTGATGCTAGAAATTTATAGGTAGAAATTCACATATGCGCACATACTGAAGAGAAACCTTATGAGTGCAGTGAGTGTGGAAAGTGTGTCAGTGACAATGGCAGCTTACCAGACACATGAGAATCCACACTGGAAAGAAACCATATGAATGTAGTGAATGTGGGAAGTGTTTTATTCGCAGTAGCAGCTTCACCAGCCACACGAGAATCGACAGTAGGGATAAACCATATAAATGCACAATATGTGAATTATCATGCAGTCAGAAGTCACATGAAAACTTACACTATTGAAAAAAAACATTAAATGTGAACGTTGTGAAAAAAGTTTTCTCAAAAACGTGCTTTAGAAAGTCATTTGTGCGCCCCCACCCCACCCCCCCATGGTATAGAAGCTATGTGTGTGTTGTAATATAATGAGGTGCCTGTGAAAACACATCTGTAAAAAGACATGTATGATTGGTGGATTACAACCATGTTCCTACCTCCCTGTAGAGCTGTACTGGGAGACCTGAACTCTGGAGCGTCAGTCTTTGCTTGATGAGAGCAAACAAACATTTCCTCTCAAGTTATATCACAGAAACAATAACTCAAAATTTGTACTTACTCTGTGGAAGCAAGCCACTTGTACAATTAGTGTGTTTTAATTTGTCATGATATATCTCTGCTTTTGAAAATCAGATGCTCCAAATAAATTGCATTTTTCTAAATCATTAGTTATTGGGAATTACAACACAAATTCTGGTGCTCATCAATTTAATGTCCAGATTTTTTCGGCAACTTGTGGTAGAGATAGATGGTACTTAAATGAAAGCTATTTTCAAGATGAAAACAATGTTGTAATACGTGATATAATTCATTGCATATGTACAAAGTTTGCTAAGATGTAAAGTCTAATGTTACTGTTTCTTCATGCGAAACTATGAATTTCGAATAAGGGTTATGGGGCAACCCTAAAACTTGTTCAAATTTTGTAAAAACGCACATCTGGCCTATTTGTATGATTTTCCACCCCAGATCTAGAAAACTTAAGGAGCCCTGTTTTGAAAAAAATCCTCATAGTGAACCGCCCTAGTGGTCATCAAACTTAGCATATTCTTTCCTATAGAATAAAATTGCTTTTAAGAAGCCTGAAACATCTAATGTTTGCTATTGTTAGGGAGCGTGTATTGAAGAAGAGTGCGTTGCAAAGAATTTAAAGAAATACGATTTTTTACCAGAAAAAAATAGATAAAACTATTTTAAGGACCAATTTTTAAGTTCCATTGAAATGCAATTAGGATTGTTATTACATTTATTTGTTTTTAAATATTGTTCAGGGTGTCTGTCTTTCACAGCAATATTGTTTTTACTATCTATCTTTGACCCAATAAGAACAAAAGTAATATTAATCACTATATAGCATTTCAATTACTGGTCCATAAGTAGTAAAAAGTTAAAACCTAAATTTGCACAATTTCATTTTGTAAACGTTTAATAAATGGCAGCGCGCGTACGAAAGCTGGGTACAACGGAAACAGAACGGACTTATATGCTAACGATGCTGTTTACGTTATGATTTCATGACAGTCAAGTTCGGTACTATGAAGTCTTTAAGGGGAAAATATTCTATTTTCAGCTTTTTAATATTTATGATACTGTAAACTATGAAGACCAACATGTTTTTAAATGAACGTTTTATCTTCAATAGTTTTCCCATTACAACCCATTTTGTAAAGATCTAATCCGGAGTGAAAAACAATGACTCATTATTTGCATGTCTATACATTTATGTATAATGTTATATGGGCTAAAAATTCAATTTTTACATTTTCAAGGTTTTGTATGCTATTAATGATAAAGAAAAACATCTTCTTAAAATGAACATTTTACCATCATTACTTTTTCTTATATGATGCATTTTTAAGACAGCAACTACTATCAATGTATATTGATTGGTCGGGTTTAAAGCCCATTTTCTCAAAACTAAGTTTGCATAGGGGTTGAAATTTTCTTTTTATATTTCTCTATAACCATGAAATCAAATTTTCAGAAACGTGTCTATATTTGAAGATATATATATTCTAAAGAAAACCTTACATGGGATTTTCATTTTTTATTTCCTTGGTAAACTATGAACGTTTTTGCATTGATTTGCAAGAAAATTCGGAAAATAAGAGGTTTTATAACTTAAAATGCATACAATATGGTAAAGACGAAAAATCTTTAAAAAATGGAGACAAGGTTTTCTAGATATAGTGATTTTGGTCATTTCGATGTTTTACTATCAGGTATATGCTTTGCAGGCAAAGTTGCAATTTTTTCACTAATTGCTTTATAAAGAAAATATTCACCAATCTATACAATTCAAAACTTGCTTAGATTAGATAATTATCAACAAAATAATGTGTATTTGTAAGTATTGAAGCAATAATGAGTGAGAAAAGAGTTCATAGTCCCCTTAAATTCAATGTTTTGATTTTTAATGTTTTATATGTTCGTGTCATCTGTAAATTCCATTTCTGGTATTTTTTTGTTTATCTAAATACATGTATGTGATTGTCAACATTAAATACCAGAATCCTCTTCTTTCTCATTTAATCTGTTCCACACATGTTTACCATGG
This sequence comes from Streblospio benedicti, assembly GCA_019095985.1. Lineage (NCBI taxonomy): Eukaryota > Metazoa > Annelida > Polychaeta > Spionida > Spionidae > Streblospio > Streblospio benedicti. The sequence goes on along the minus strand of CM032668.1, from coordinate 29,102,566 downwards.
GTAGCAGAAGCTGGTGGGATAGATATTAGAGGGATCAATCCTTGCCATATACATGCAGTGTGTGTATGGCTATGACTTATGCCACGAGAGGAAGGTGATGGAGGTGTATTCTCTCCGACACAGACCTGTATTCTGACTGGAGCTGGTGTGAGGAAGGATGGGGAGGAAGGAGGATTTAATTTGTTCCGGATCTCTTCTGTTTCAACCTGAGCAGTGGCGGGTAGACAGCCAGTCATTACATAAGTAATATCCAGATTTTTGTCGTCAACATGAACATAAATTGTGTTTTTGTCTGATGTGGACATTTTTGTATTTGAAAATACTAATATTTCATTCTATAAGTAATTAACTTTACTTGGGCCCACAAGTATAGTGACTTATTAACTTTACTTGGGCCCACAAGTATAGTGACTTATTAACTTTACTTGGGCCCACAAGTATAGTGACTTATTAAGTTACTATACTTGTGAGCCCAAGTAAGATTTAGTAAAGAAAGACGAGTGCTTTAGTTTGACCCTGTTTATTGCATTATTTTATACGGTCAAACTCAAACTTTCCAAAAATCAGGTGCAAAAGGTAAGACAATATGCTGAATAATTTTATTTTGAATTAAGTTAATCTCTCTTTTTATCAAATCTCACGTATTACATATGAATAATTTGATGTATGATCATGTCTCGGATGACATAAGTAGCTCCGCTTTCAATGGATGAGAATGTACTAGACAAAACCAGGTGAGTTTATAACATGATTTATTTTATTGGATGAGTTCTTCGGGCATTTGGTTCTGAGCAGGACATTATTTTTTTCATGTGAAACATTAAAGCTACTAAATACATATACAAAAACCAACACTCGTTACTAATTTATTCATTATCATTCTATGACAAGAGCATTTTCATTTATCTCCCAACAAAAATATCTATAAAAAGCCGTTCATTTATATACAACTTTCACACATTGCACAAGCAAGGTTGATGTTCCAACTGTTGATAAAATACTGAATATTTCTCTTTGCTTTGCACTACAAACAATAAAGGAACAATTAAAGGTCTAAACATATTCTGACAGAACTTAACTAACTCAGAATGATGACATTCTTAACACATTTGTGAACTCTTACAGAGAACACAACACCAAACCAAACTTTAACGAACTCACCATGACCGTACCATTGGACCTTTTTACACCCGGTAGCACAAGACGTGTAACAATCCTCTCACAGTAGGTAAAATGTCAGTGTTTTTCTACAAAGTCCTCCAAGTGCTTGCTGATAACACCTTTATACGGTGTATCATTGGTCACAATGGCCCTGGCTGCCAGGCACTGTAACGTCTGGTACCTGTGAGCGCCCATCGTCCCCTTGTCTTGTTCAGCCAACAAGTCCAGCGGGGTTTTCCTATCCGCGTTGGCAGCGTCGACATGGGCTCCTGCTTCCAACAGACGTGTGATGTTGGAGGCAGCGGCGGTTGTCGACTCTCTGTCCCGTAGTGCAACATGCAGCACAGTGTTTTTCCATGGATGCATCCAGCTCCACAAGTATATCAATCACAGCTGTTAGTGGAAATGACATTTCATGCCAATTGAGACAGTCCTCGTGACACGCCAAATGGAGAGGGCTCTGGCCATTAATGTCTCTCGGGTCCAGCTTCAGAAACGTATACACTGTTCTCTTGAACTCGAACACCTGCTCATCGGATAACTGGTCTTGTATTGCACATATCAGACCTATCATAATTAATGTCAGTTCCAAGAGTCTGTCGCCATCGTGGTCACCAAAATGTATGTTAGTGTCAACCAATTGCATGCCAGCTTCTATTTCGATTACAGCTCTTGAAAATACATAAAAAATATCAGAAAACTCAACATTGATACCGGCAGAAATCATATCTGAAAACAACTGCGTACAGTCGTTGAATATATTGACGGCGGCTTGACTGAGAGGCTTCACGGTCTGCTGCTGCATGTTCACCACGTACCTCCATAGAGCAATGCATTCCTGCCATTCGCCCCTTTCAGCATATGCTTTGCCGCATTGACTGAAATAAATGTAACTGTCATCGTGTCCATAGCCTAATAGTCGTTCTCCAATCAGCATGGCCTCCCACATGATTGCCAGGTCATCGGCTATCGCAGCATCCAGCTGCTCCACAGTCTGGAACTCGTGCTCACTTGGTTTTGGTATGGCCCCTCGCTCCCTCTCAGCCGTGGCTTCTCTCCACAGCTCCAGCGCCGTGGCTTCGTCCCTCTTCCTGTATATGTAATGAGCACCCAGAAGTTCCAGCGCGTCTGGAATCTGCCTGCGATCCACGGCGCCGCTGTCAATCATACAGTCCATGATGCCCCTATAGCCAGCGACGGCCGCCATCACCAATGGGGTCAAGCCATCGTCATCTTTTTCAATTGTCGCTCCACTTGCGAAAAGAAACCTGATGATTTTGATTGCCTTGGGCTCAAAGTGCGGGCAGCCAACAACACAGAACCTGAGCAACATGCACTGGTGCAAAGGTGTGCTGCCGGTGCCACTTCTCCTGTTGACGTTGGCCCCTTGCTCAACGAGGTATTTGACCACCTCATAATGGCCGTATGCGCATGCTTCCATAAGACACGTTCTCCCATCCTTATCGGAGTGTTCTACGTCTGCTCCTCTCTCCACTAGATATTTGAGAATGTCCAAATGTGGTTCCAAGCACGTGGCAATAATCGGTGTGGACGGACAATAATCGGTGTGGACGTTGATTTCTGCTCCCCTCTCGACTAAGACCTTCACAGTGTCCATGTGACCCTCCTCGGCGGCACACAGAAGTGGAGTGAGTCCTGTCGGGCCGGCTTGGTCGATGTTGGCAGCACAGCCATCCAGGAGGTACTGAACCACATCCGTGTGGCCTCCACCGCACGCTGCTATTAGAGGGGTGGAGGCGTCGTCTCCTATTGCTGCCACAACCTCGCTGGTATCAGGAGCTGCTTCCAGCAGCGTCCTCAGTCGATGGATATCGCCAGCTTTGGCTGCATTGTAAACGTCCCTCTTTAATGCTGCCGCCATACTTCCTGTAATATGTAACATATATATATATTAGTTCTGACATTGATACGGATTCTGCTATTGTTAACAATACTGCTACTGAAAGAATTACAGTACTTTCCTATGACTAGGCTGACATGGGCGATAATGGAGGTATCGTGCGGTTTTTGGTGTCATTCGGATTTGGTAATTGTAAAATAATATTACCTTTGGTGTCAAAATAAAGTCCAACGTAATTCCAAACTTATCATTGCATTATTTTAGAATTTTGAGGCTAAAGAAGAACATATTCGAACTTTAACAGCCACACAAAACGGTTTAGTCTTGCAGTGTTGGTTACGTAACTAGCACCTGTTTGCATAGCGTATAAACCTAGCCTAGTCCACGAGGCTACTAGTACTTTGATTGTACTTGACGCGACCTTGATAAAGTTAAACAACAAAGAAATTGTCATTGAATGTCACTGACCACTTAAGTCAATTAATAAGTGTGTGGTAAGGAAATTACGCAACTCCCGTGCGGTCAGTTAGCAGCCGAGTAGGATTTATCGTATGTAAACAAAGAAATTAGCCCTGAGACAAGCCGCGAAAAGGGCCTGTGGGCTCATACGCGAAACATTGTCGTAGCTAACATTAATAGGACAACAGTACCTTTTACTGATACTGGTGAATCTATATAAAAGATAAAATACAAATGTTTCCATGCACCCATATTTTACAACAAATTATCGATATGATCACAATGAAATATCATAAAACATATAATCATGTACACTTACAGCAATGAGGCAACTCTGACATGACAAATATTAAGACAAAACTATAGTGTGAAGGTTGACTCTTAATTCAATGAATTATGATCATGTAATAAAATGTTAACCTAGAAGATCTAATACACCATAAAATATAGTACTTATAGATCATCTGGACAAGAAATAATCTCTCCAATCCTGAAGTCACCTCAGTCAGTATTGGAGGCAATATTACACCTGTTGTGCGGCAACATGCATGCACGTGGAGTTGCATGGTTTAATTTTAGCAAAAGGTCTAATTTCGCTTCTGAGGAACTCTTTGGGTTTTAAAAAGGTCTTATTTAGTTCTCTAAAAAGCTGCAGCCACCGGCATAGAGACTTCACTGGCTACACTAAGATCAACAACACATAAATCACGTAGAATTAAGGATCAATCATTAAACTTATATTGAATTACTACGGGTAATTCCGATAATAAATCCCGTACAAATTACGTAAGACTAAATAGTATTCTCGACTTGTTCTGGTAGCGTGCATTTGTTATAAACTAAATACCACGCTGCTTTTGTTAACCGAGATTCATGCTCTCCATGTGTAAGTGAGGTTAGTACTGATTGTCATTATAGAGGACGTACAGGTGTAGTGCAAACCCGAGTACAAAGAAAACACAATGCCCTACTCACAAGTTAGTACACAATGTGCAAATCTAACAATGCCCTTTGTCTCATTTGGAGCATTTTTAGTAACTTCGTCCGTTGTCATCTAAGTGTTTCTTACAATTTACAAATAAAGTGTATCAAATTTCAAAATCTGAAAAAATAGTTTAGTAGATCATGCTTCAAAATTCCCCTTAAAAATTTCCTGAAATTTTCCAGAAAAACTGACTGCATGTTTCGGGGACATTCCGTGATAAATATATTTATATATATATATGTATATATAATTTATTCACTGGTATCAACAGTGGTGGATTATAAAATGTTGTCCTATGATGATATAGGTGACCAGATTCTTGTTTCTTTGTCATCGTGACCCGTGAGACATTCACTGCATCATGTTAATTTTGTCTTTGATTTTATAATAAGTAGTTACGAAATTGTAAGACACATTCGCGTTTAAAATTCATAATTTCATACCAAGAAGCTGTTCTTATTAATTGGTTTTCTTATATTATATGTCATTAAATAGTAGGTACCTGATAAGTTCGCAGTGCGATGAAGAAAAATAACCGTCCAAACAATGTGCTTTCTCCTGTGGTCAAGAGCCAAATGGCTTTGGAGCTCTGTGTGGTCACAAAACTGACCGTTATTGGTCAGTTACTTCAGTGCAATGGCAGAGGTCATGACCTCTCTTTGTTAAGGCTGATGTCTATACCTGTTGTTTAGTTTATCTGCAGGGGACATTGTGGTTTCTTTGTTTAATCTACATAGCCTCTCAATTAGTGACCACGTGGTCAGTTACGTACCTGTTATGCAGTACGTCCCTCCCCTTGTATTAGAACCCTGGACCCCCAGGTAGCATAGTTCTAATTTTCAGAAATTCAGGAAAAGCTGAACTTTGAATATCTTATAAATTGAAAACATATAATAACCACGATATAGTATCTAAACGATATGATATTTTGAAATACTTTATTAATTGAAAATATATAATACCCACGCTATAGTATTTAAAGTTAAACGATAAAATATTTGAGACAATTCAAACAGAATACTTCAATGTATGATCAGAAAATTGCTCTAAAAGGACTCGCTCTTCTTTTACTATTACTCACTTCAATCTGACCATTTAGATTTGAAATTTAAATACAAATGTCTGCACTTCCCACTCAATTCGAAAACCATTCCCCACTTAAGTTCTAGCTAAATTGCAACACATTAAACAGCTTAAGTTTTACACCTCATTTATTTGCAAATTTCCCACTTGGCTGTATCCACAGCTCTCTGCAGAGACACTGGCAACGATATGGTTTGTCCCTAATTCGTTCCTACTGCCGTTTATACTGGGATTTGTGTGGCGTCTCACTATAAATGATCCTCCCATCTATTTCTACGTCAGACATTTTCTGTCAAAGATCATTTATGGACATGCAGACGTCTGGAAACCGTCACCAGGACGGTGCATTGCGGATGGGTACATTGTGACTAACAAATGGACTGCGGGAATTGTCAGCTGTTCTCGTTAAATCCCTAGATGGCCGGGTAAATGACACCGAATATGGAAAAATTTGGTACATTTGACTTTTTTTGACTTTGATTCTAGTCGACGATAACGCAGCTGTCAATGATGAAGCTTAAAACTACCTCAAAAGGAAAATTCAAGTTTTCACATAAAAATACTCAAAACATTAAAATAAGCCAACAAAACACATAACAAGCTATACATACATGTACATGTACATCAATGTAAAATTTGCTTTTCACTCTACTGTTCATATCTCCACCAATATAGTATGTTATGCATATGGGGCCACATCAGACAGAATCTGGTACTTACCTGACTGGAGAAAAAAACTCTGCCTTACCTACAATAAAAAAAAATACTGATAATGTCTACATATGAAAATACAGAAATAATAAGAGTTCGTACAAATGATCAACTTTTATGGATTTTTTTTTAAATTCTGTGCTCGCAGGTGGATTGCTGGCTGTTTTCTGTACTTTAAACAGCACTTTAGTGCGGGAGGGGGTTTAGATCCCCGAATACCAAACCCCACCTCACCTATCGACCCAAAAATGATGTAGAAAGTGTACAGAGAGAAGAAAGTGGACCAGCCACATAAGAACTAGGGGTGGGGCCAATTTGCTAATTTTTTTTTTTTCCCCTTCTGCATGGTCAAATAATCACCGTAACGGTCATCGAGTTCATGATAGAAACAGCATTCAAATCAAAACTTGTATTCTCTATTGTTTAAACATGAAAGAAAGGCACCTTTAAGGTCAAGTGTTTGTTACGTAATCAACCAACTTGCACATTTATTTACACGGTCAGCCTTGTGGCAGGTTATAGCTGACCAGTTGTTAAGCAACTGATATTTAATAGGTAAGTAGTACTAAGTACAGACCACAGTAAACAATAGATGTGACTATCGATACCTATGAATTAAAGAATTACTTCAACGCTTCGCCTGGGCCATTGTTATGGGGCCGGCACAGATCAAACAAGTTACACCAAGTACTTGGTAAGCAGTTATATTCACTTATTTGCAGTAGACAGAGGCTATGACGTACTTTAATGAGTCATGCACTGTGTAGGGTTTATTCCCAATTTCCAATTAAATTAGCTAACTCATTATTCTTAGTATGTGTGCTGTGCCGTCTTAACTGCTGTACAAAATAAATAGGTGCCAAAGATGTAAAATTTACAAGTTTATTTATTTTTGCTAAGCGCTTTCGAACATGAAGTTCCTCATCAGAGCTAAAATATCCAAAGGTAGCCAAAAATATAAGAATGTCTTGTGCTTAACAATTTGTATAACATAAATATAGGTTAAAATACATTTCGTTGTTAAGAAGTAAAAAATAAACTTGCCTGATGAGGAACTTCATGTTCGAAAGTGCTTAGCAAAAAAAAAATAAACTTGTTTTACTTCTTGACAACGAAGTGTATTTTAACCTATATTTATGTTATACAAATTGTTTTATATAAGCACAAGACATTCTTATATTTTTGGCTACCTTTATATATTTCAGCTCTGATGAGGAACTTCATGTTCGAAAGCACTTAGCAAAAATAAATAAACTTATAAATTTTAAATCTTTGGCACCTACTTATTTTGTACAGCAGTTAAGACTACACAACACACATAGATCTAGCACAGATTAGTTTAACTAATCTGTGGATCTACTAAGAATAATGAGAGGACCTGCTGCAGTTCCAATAATGAATTTAGCTTAATTAGCTAACTGTTTTAAGATGTTTAAAAAAACTGGTCATTTAAGGTCACTGGTTACTGATCTTATGCAATGTCGGCAAACAACGAATACACGCCACACTAATTTCTCGTGTGAGTAGTGAATTTCAAAAAATTGCTTTCTTATGGAAGCTGACCGACTATTCAAAGTTACATAACGTCTTTGACCTAACCACCTGTTTGTATGAGTAACGAACAAAACACACAAAGCTAACTTCTCGTGTGTCCGACGTATATCTTTGGTGCCATATCAGTTCGGTCTTAATAACTTATTAAAAATATACCATAAACATCGGACTTTGAAGCCAGAGTGAATGGGAAAGCCGTGAACCTAACGATGGCGTAAACCATATAGCACCATTTTTCTTCCAATCGGAATTTAGAAACATTCAAACGATAGCATGGTGTAGAGTGTGTGTGTGTGTGTGTGTGTGTGTGTGTGTGTGTGTGTGTGTGTGTGTGTGTGTGTGTGTGTGTGTGTGTGTGTGTGTGTGTGTGTGTGTATAGTGTGTGTGTGTGTGTGTTGTGTGTGTGTGAATTTAGAAACATGTGTGAAACGATAGCATGTGTGAGTAGGGGTGTGTGTGTGTTAGGGCTCATAAGGGGTCAAGAAATCCTACATTCCTCTTTTTTGCCCTTTTTCTCTCATCACATTTTTTCACCCTTTTAACCCTCAACATTTATGAACCGTTGGTTCACAACACGCGCGCTGTGGTAAGCGGTTTACACAAAGAATACTGGCGTGTTGATCCTTTTAGGGGCGCAAGGTGAGCGGAAATGTTATCAAACAAAGATTTGTTTAATCTGTGTAAATTAACAGGGGGGGCTCTTAAAAGGACAGGTGCGCTTAGAAGAACAAATACGGTTATAAAGTAGCTGAAAATGACGTGAGGGCTATGTTGATTTGTTCTGTTTTGTTTAAAA
>CM032668.1:29082555-29093856 GCA_019095985.1 Streblospio benedicti | reverse complement strand
AGAAAACACAATGCCCTACTCACAAGTTAGTACACAATGTAAAATCTAACAATGCCCTTTGTCTCATGTGGAGCATTTTAGTAACTTCGTCCGTTGTCATCTAAGTCTTTTCTTTTAATTCTACAAAATAAAGTGTATCAAATTTCAAAATCTGAAAAAATAGTTTAGTAGATCATGCTTTCAAAATTCCTTTCAAAAATTTCCTGAAATTTTTCCAGAAAACTGACTGCATGTTTTGGGGACATTCCAGATAAATATATTTTATATATATGTATATATAATTTATTCACTGGTATCATCAACAGTGGTGGATTATAAAATGTTGTCCTATGATGATATAGGTGACCAGATTCTTGTTTCTTTGTCGTGACCCCGTGAGATATTCACTGCATCATGTTAATTTTGTCTTTGATTTTATAATAAGTAGTTACGAAATTGTAAGACACATTCGCGTTTAAAATTCATAATTTCATACCAAGAAGCTGTTCTATTAATTGGTTTTCTTATATTATATATCATAAAATAGTAGGTACCTGATAAGTTCGCAGTGCGATGAAGAAAATAACCGTCCAAACAATGTGCTTCTCCTGTGGTCAAGAGCCAAATGGCTTGGGAGCTCTGTGACAAATAAAACTGACCGTTATTGGTTAATTACTTCAGTGCAATGGCAGAGGTCATGACTTCTCTCTTTGTTAAGGCTGATGTCTATACCTGTTGTTTAGTTTATCTGCAGGGGACATTGTGGTTTCTTTTTGTTTAATCTACATAGCCTCTCAATTAGTGACCACGTGGTCAGTTACGTACCTGTTATGCAGTACGTCCCTCCCTTTTGTATTAGAAACCCTGGACCCCAGGTAGCATAGTTATAATTTTCAGAAATTCAGGAAAAGCTGAACTTTGAATATCTTATAAATTGAAAACATATAATAACCACGATATAGTATTTAAAAACGATATGATATTTGAAATACTTTATTAATTGAAAATATATAATACCCACGCTATAGTATTTAAAGTTAAACGATAAAATATTTTGAGACAATTCAAACAGAATACTTCAATGTATGATCAGAAAATTGCTCTAAAAGGACTCGCTCTTTTTTTACTATTACTCACTTCAATCTGACCATTTAGATTTGAAATTTAAATACAAATGTCTGCACTTCCCACTCAATTCGAAAACCATTCCCCACTTAAGTTCTAGCTAAATTGCAACACATTAAACAGCTTAAGTTTTACACCTCATTTATTTGCAAATTTCCCACTTGGCTGTATCCACAGCTCTCTGCAGAGACACTGGCAACGATATGGTTTGTCCCTAATTCGTTCCTACTGCCGTTTTTACTGGGGTTTGTGTGGCGTCTCACTATAAATGATCCTCCCATCCATTTCTACGTCAGACATTTTCTGTCAAAGATCATTTATGGACATGCAGACGTGAGGAAACCGTCACCAGGACGGTGCATTGTGGATGGGTACATTGTGACTAACAAATGGACTGCGGGAATTGTCAGCTGTTCTGGTTAAATCCCTAGATGGCCGGGTAAATGACACCGAATATGGAAAAATTTGGTGCATTTTACTTTATTTTAGACTTTGATTCTAGTCGACAATAACGCAGCTGTCAATGGTGAAGCTTAAAACTACCTTAAAAAGGGAAATTCAAGTTTTCACATAAAAACATCAAAAAAAAACATTAAAATAAGCCAACAAAACATATAACAAGCTATACATACATGTACATCAATGTAAAATTTGCTTTTCACTCAACTGTTCATATCTCTACCGATATAGTATGTTATGCATAGGGGGCCACATCAGACAGAATCTGGTACTTACCTGGAGAAAAAAACTCTGCCTTACCTACAATAAAAAAAATACTGATAATGTCTACATATGAAAATACAGAAATAATAAGAGTTCGTACAAATGATCAACTTTTTATGGATTTTTTTAATTCTGTGCTCGCAGGTGATTGCTGGCTGTTTTCTGTACTTAAACAGGATGTTTTATGATTGATTCTGACTAATTTGAGGGTGCCGAATTCAAATCTGCCGGGTGCCACCTTGTCACCCTTGGGGAAAATTAGTTATTCAAGATGGCCGCCGTGGGATTGCGCAATTTTAGGATGATCGATTCATAAGGTTATAATTTATCTACAATTGTGTATAATATATCAAAATATATGTTTTCCAAGAGCCAGAAACCATTGAAACCAATTATAAACACATATAACCAAAACTTACTTACTTATTCAAGATGGCCGCCACATTATTGCGTAATTTTCAAGATTATTGACTCTGATTGTCATAATGTACCTATAAGTGTATATAACATGTCAAGATTTATAATTTTGAAGGCAAGTAAGCCATTCAAATGATAATGAAAGATATGAAAATTATTCATCTTTAATTATTCAAGATGGCCGCCACTACACTAATATATAACTGCAATTTGTCAACAATATTACAGCACGTCTGCAAATTCGTATACAAAATCAAACTAAATGTATGTTTTCCAGTGAATTTATACATTAGAAAGGTAATATTTGTATAACTGATATATTTATTCACATAATCAAGGTTGCCACAATTTTTATGGTAGGACACACTAAATGAATAGTATTTGGACTTATCAATTTGAAACGTACATGCTTGGATAAGAGTGACCAAATATTTTGAAATATATTCACCATTACAATTAAAACAGAACGCAATAAAGGTCTTGTTACTTTCTAATCTTCAACTATTTCATTTTCAATATCTGAGTCATTATCAACAGCATTTTTTTGTTTTGTGCATTCATTGCAGCAGTCATCAGAACCTGCACACGAGCAAAATACAGAGCACGATAGTTTTGCAACAAAACACGTGCATCGTGGTGATTTGCAAGGTAGTGATGAGCAACAACCACACCTAATTAATTTTAATACAGAGTCTGGTGCAGCCTCGATTCCATGTGGCACCATCAAAGGAACAAATTCATTTGAACTATACTTGACCCAACCAAATTCTGCACGTTCCAACTGCGGTGGATCTTGTAGTAATGCTGATTTCCATATGATTGTCTGATTGTGTGCTCTTAGTACATGCTGTTTAAAAGCTTCACTTGTAGGAGGTATGGACTTCAGTTCTGGGGCTGAGGTGATGTTCTTTCTCGCCATTTTATGTGTCCATATTTGATATCTAAAATCTGACATTGTGCCATCATTAACTGAGCCAAACATGTAACATTGACATATAAACCTACTTGATTCCTCAAGAAACTTCTGCAAAGTGGTAACTGCGTTGTGGAGAGCTCTCTCGCTCGCCTGACGATGTGACAAGCTTCCTACGCGAGTATAAGCCGCCTGACTCGCATCTGCGGGTCCCACTCGCGACTGATACCCCGTACCCGGCTGTCACTGCTTCCCACGAAGTTGTAGATAGGTTGGGGAGAGCTCTCTCGCTTCCCCGGCGACTTGACGACCTCGTGCGCGAGGGCAGCCTGTCAGACCCGCGTCTGCAAGCCTTACATGCGACTGTCACCTCTCACACGACTATAACCGCTGTTATACGGTTTCCTGATGGACGTGGTCGCGCTCAGGTCGCGTTCCCGCGAACCTGGCGCCCCCGACACTTCTCTCACGACTATAAATGCTTCCTACGACTTCCCCATTGATGTAGTTGTGCCCAGGTCGTGCGCTCACGCCTGGCATAGCTGGAATTCCCTCCTGTTGCTCGCGATCGTGAGGAGATCGCTTCCTTCTCGAAGCTACCATATCATTGTCCTTGTACTCGCCGAAGGGTTACGCCTCTTTTTGCGCCCCTTTCTCGTCGTCTCCTATGCGCCCTGGGTTCGTTTTTCCCGACCCAGACATGTCGCCCTGCCATTTCTTGGCTGGCGCCACCTTTCGTCCTCTTGCGTTGGAAGTGGCGGAGCCCCCGAAACCCCCCGACCTTCGCAAGTCTGGGTCCGGGTGGCTGTCCGCGTCCGTGCGTCGCTGGCCTTCGCCTGCCGGCGCCTCGTCTCCAAACACATCTTCATCCTCCTCCGCTCTCTCGATTTCCTGGCTAGCGGTCTCCTCACCTGAGTGAAGATCCACTCCTGGTTGTTTCTCAGGGGCCTCGTCGTCGTCTCCCTTTCGGAGACGGCGGCGGGTCCTGCTCGTTCTGTACCACGGGCACGCCTTGCAGAGACTTCTTCCCCGCATCAGACTATGTCAGCACGGGGTCTTCTGGAGCCGTTGAGATCAATGCCCCGGCCTATGGCTGTAGGCGCGGTGGAGGAGCAGTGCGGGCTGGTAAACCTGCCTGCACCCCGCCCGTCACGCTACCCCACGTTAAGGTCAGGACATTGCGACTGCGTGTCAAAGGTGGTGAGAACTCATTCTCACTCGTTGATTCACGGGATTTCTTCACCCGCTTCTGTTTGGCGTGGTACACGACCTCTCGCTCCCCCTTCCGACATAAAGTGGCGGGGTTTGCGAGGATCGCCTCGTGGTGGATTAGGCGCCGCAGTTCGCGACCCTATCTCTTCTTGCTTCTCGGTCAATGACTGGGCAACGCGGCCTTTGCGACCACTCCAGGCTAACTTCGCGGCGGAGAAGGTGTTCGCGATTAGCGAACCACCCCTCTGGACGTTGTGGGTCGGACATGGTGACTTGATCTCACACTCGTATCGCGCCCGTAGGCGTGTACTGTCGCGAGATCCTGGTCACGGCACCAAACTGTAAACAAAGTGGAGTCGGTCGCGGCCCCAGCTTGACCAGAGATGGTCACTGGGCCGCGCTCTGTGCTGATTCGCAACGCCACTAGCCCGAAGCTAGGACGCGCGATGGACGGCTGACTCCTGGACGATGTTGGTTCCCTTACTACTCCTCGTTGTGTTAACTGGTACCCCACGTACAGGCCACCGTCCAGCGTACTGGGCGAGTGCCTGGTGACTAACAAGCCGGGTTTCACGACAGGCCCCTACACGGAGGGGACTTCGCACCGGTGCTGACACGCAACGATCAGGGCGTCCCCTTTACGAAGCCACGCGGTCCCAGGCGCTGTGAGGAGGGGGGTCGCCATCGGCTAGCCCCATCAGATATGTAAAGAGGGCCTATCCCCAAAGGAATAGGTTACCAGCCCTACATGCTATCCGACTAGCGTCTACAAGGAAACTGAGCCCTAATGGCTGAATCTCAGTACTATAGTGTACTAATTTTTTTTGGTTTAAGGACATATTATCTGATTTTTTTGTTTAAGGGCATATTTTTTTGTTTTTTTGAATTTATTGAAGTACCAATACAAACCTACCCAAAGAAATGTCTCAAATCAATAGCTCTGAAAGATATAGATGTATTTTTACTTGCTTTATAATGATAAACATTTTAAAAAATATATATCATAATGCATCCCGAAATTCTAAGCTCTGTAAACAATACAATATCATTTTTCCTTAGTTAACCCATTTTAATAGAATACTACACAGTATGGATATACGCATTGAGAATATAAACTAATAAGTTATATTATGAATAGTGTAGAGGCGGCCATCTTGAATAATTAAGTACAGATAAGTTTTCTGGATTTCATTATCATTTAAATGGCCTTTTGCCTTCAAAACTATACATTTTTGATATACTATATACACTAGTAGATACTTTACAACAATCAGAGTCAATAATCTTCAACATTACGCAATAATGTGGCGGCCATCTTGAATAAGTAAGTAAGTTTTGGTCATATGTGATAATAGAAGGTTTTAATGGTTTCTGGGTCTTGAAAAACCATATGTTTTGATATATTATACACAATTGTAGATGAATTATAACCTTATGAATCGATTATCCTAAAAATTGCGCAATCCCACAGCGGCCATCTTGAATAATTAATTTTCCCCAAGGGTGACAAGGTGGCACCCGGCAGATTTGAATTCACCCTCAAATTAGGCACCCCTCAAATTAGTCAGAATCAATCATAAAACATCATGCTTGTACCCATTTGCGCGGTCCAGCTGATAATCCTGGTTTGGACACTGGACTAGTTGTTAAGCAACTGATATTTAACAGGTAAGTAGTACTAAGTACAGACCACAGTAAACAATAGAGCTTGACTATCGATACCTATAAATTAAAGAATTACTTCAACGCTTCCGCCTGGGCCATTGTTATGGGGCCGGTAACCGATCAAACAAGTTACACCAAGTACTTTTGTAAGCAGTTCTATTCACTTATTTGCAGTGGACAGAGGCTATGGCGTACTTTTAATGGGTCATGCACTGTGTAGGGTTTATTCCCAATTTCAATTAAATTAGCTAACTCATTATTCTTAGTTATGTGCTGTGCTGTCTTAAATGCTGTACAAAATAAGTAAGTTCAAAGATGGGTACACAAAGCTTATTTATTTTTTAAGCGCTTTGAACATGAAGTTCCTCATCAGAGCTAAAATATCCAAGGTAGCCAAAATATAAGAATGTCTTGTGCTTATATAAAACAATTTGTATAACATACATAGGTTAAAAATACATTTCCGATGTTAAAAAGTAAAAATAAACTTGCCTGATGAGGAACTTCATGTTCGAAAGTGCTTAGCAAAAAATAAATAAACTTGTTTTACTTTCTTGACAACGAAGTGTATTTTAACCTATATTTATGTTATACAAATTGTTTTATATAAGCACAAGACATTCTTATATTTTTGGCTTACCTTTTTATACCTTTCAGCTCTGATGAGGAACTTCATGTTCGAAAGCACTTAGCAAAAAAATAAATAAACTTATAAATTTTAAATCTTTGGCACCTACTTATTTTGTACAGCAGTTAAGACTGCACAACAACACATATGATCTACCACAGATTAGTTTAACTAATCTGTGGATCTACAAAGAATAATGAGAGACCAAGCTGCAGTTCCAATAATGAATTTAGCTTAATTAGCTAACTGTTTTAAGATGTTTAAAAAGAAACTGGTCATTTTTAAGGTCACTGGTTACTTATCTTATGCAATGTCGGCAAACAACGAATACACGCCACACTAATTATTGTGAGTAGTGAATTTCAAAAAAATTGCTTTCTTATGGAAGCTGACCGACTATTCAAAGTTACATAACGTCTTTATGCACCTGTCGGTAACGAACAAAACACGCCAAGCTAACTTCTCGTGTGTCCGAATTTCAATCTTTTGGTGCCATATCAGTTCGGTCTTAATAACTTATTAAAAATATACCATAAACATCGGACTTTGAAGCCAGAGTGAATGGGAAAAAGCCGTGAACCTAACGATGGCGTAAACCATATAAAACACCATTTTTTCTTCCAATCGAATTAAAAACATTCAAAACGATAGAGTGTGTGTGTGTGTGTGTTTGGTGCCAGAAACAGTTCAGGTGTGTAATAACGATGTGTGTGTGTGTGTGTGTGTGTGTGTGTGTGTGTGTGTGTGTGGGTGTGTGTGGTGTGTGTGTGTGTGTGTGTGTGTGTGTGTGTGGTTCCAGGGTGTAGGGGTTCTGTGAAACATGTGTGTGTAGGGCCTGGTGTAGGGGTGTGTGTGTGTAGGGGGGGGCTCATAAGGGGTCAAGAAATCATACATTCCTTTTTTGCCCCTTTTTTTTGCCCTTTTTCTCTCATCACACTCTTTTTTTTACCCTTTTAACCCTCAACATTTATGAACCGTTGGTTCACAACACGCGCGCTGTGGTAAGCGGTTTATACAAAGAATACTGGCGTGTTGATCCTTTTAGGGCGCAAGGTGAGTGAAATGTTATCAAACAAAGATTTGTTTGTTTTAATCTGTGTAAATTAACAGGGGGGGCTCTTAAAAGGACAGGTGCGCTTAGAAGAACAAATACGGTATATATGAAAAGATAGTGACATATCTGTAGAAATCGGGTATGTTCACAGTGCAATTATCGGGTATATGTTGGAAATTCTAGTATCATGTTGTATGAAGTGTACAAAGAGCTGAAAAACACTGGGGCCTGTGTTGATTGTGCTTTCTGTTTTGTCTTGTATTCTAATATATTCGCCCATAAAATAGTTTGAAAAAAATACTATTTTTGCTCCTCCCTCCTCCCACTTTCAAATTGGAGATCCCTTATCCCTTTTTAGGCCTTTTCCCGTATCCCTCTTTTTCAGTCTTTTCCCCCCGCATCCCACTTCCTTATAACCCCACCCCTAGACTAGAGTAACTATCGGGCGGGTGGGGGTTACTTTCCTTGATATCAGACGTGGATGCTCCCTACGAATATTTTTGGTGCATAATTTCATAGCTAATTTTCATTAAAAAAAACAAAGAAAAACAACAACAAAAACACAACAAAAACAACTATTTCATTTATGGATATGACAAAAAATAGGTATTTTGATAATGATGTAATGATAGATAAGTTTACTTTTTAGATGGCTAAAAGGTTAGTATGAATCATGATACTATGTCACAACTATGTTGTAATGCAACAGGTTTGAGTGTTTTATCATAATTTTTGGAAAGGAAAAATAAATACATTGAAAGCTGTGTTGTTGCAGGCCTACTAGCTGATGACGTAGTAGTATCAACGAACACAAATATTGTGCTTTAAAAGCAAACGTTTTCCTTTTGACATTCCAATCAGCGGCTCTTATACTAGAGGTTAATGTATTGGTTTTAGCACCAGTCGTACATAGCTCAACACAAGGTGAACCTTCTTGATATCTTGGAAACTTGTATCACGGTGTGTCTTGTCGAGGCCGAATGGACAGGGAGTTGGACTCGTGATCAGAATGTCGTGGTTTCATTCCCGGTCGGGTCTGGTGGTGGGTATTGAGTAAACGTACCCCTAGCATATAGCACTCTGCTCCGTGACACCTACTGGTGAATGCAAATGCTCTGTGCAGCCAGCGTTGCGTGCTACCCAGGGAGTTGAGAAAAGTAGAAATTGAGAGCAAAATGGCCTGGTGTACATGAGTCGACTGAGCACTGCTCCTGGGTAGTAGACTATAAACTCCGACATTTACATTGACATGCGCTATGAAATCTACATCTGCACACGTGATACAAAACTGCAGTATTTCTATTCTATAAAACTCTGTATTTCAATAGTCATGGTCAAGCTTGAATGATGCCAAAATAAACGTGTCATTAAATAGAGTTCTTCGGTTCTCCCCGTCCATTCGATCACAGAAGCATACAGGGATATCTGGTCACCCTTCGTCTTACATTGACCAATGGTAGCCACGTTATTTTGTATATGATGTTTGCAAGATGCAGCAGTATGGTGATATAACAGGTCGTGATAGTGAATTGATTGCCACATTAGTTTTATTGCATCGTCGGTTTTCACAGCTTGGTCACTCACACTGCCTTTAAGTCCTTGTTCTACAAATCATCAAATAACTCCTGCTATTACAGAATATGTACATGTACATCTGGAAATCCAAACGTTAATGTCATTATTTTTCAATCTATGCATAAAATTAAAAAAATGCAAAAAACATAGATTGACTTACACATGTTAGTACATAAGATAGAAAATATATATGTGCAACAATGCAAAACAATGAATACAATTTGGCAGTGAAGTCATTTAATCTCTTTTGTGCTGCTGCAAATTAATGAAACTATTACTTAGTGACAAAGCAGTATACTTATTTTAATTGGATTTACTCAAGTACATGTATGTACAGTACAGTGTGCACCACATGCAAATTTTAGACATTTAAAACACCACACTTGTACTCAAGCTGTGTCTCAACTACAATTTTCATCATGATCAATGCGGTAAACAATCACTGGTGACTATCTAGTGCATGGTCCTTGATTTGAAATTAAAATAAGTAAATCATGTACACCTAACACATACACACTTAAACAGCATACATTTTAACACTGAGCCTTAGCAGCAAAGCATGGCTATTCCTTCTACACCAGAACACTAGTCAGTGGTATCTTCTATTATGTAGTTACACATACAACAGTGGTATATGTATTATTACACTTTGCATATTACCATTATATATGAAATATACCCATCAATTATGACAAACAAAAAACATTATTTGACAAAGATCAGGCACCATCATATTCTCACACATATTCATAATGATGTAGCGGATCCTCAAATGCCATGCGAAGCACAACAGATTGCCAGGAAAGCCTCTCCACCCCCATGGTACCCTCCATTGCCTTTTCCTTTCATCACCAGGACACTGTTTTAATAAATTGTCTTTAACGTAGGAATCCAGTTCAGCTGCTAAAATCTATTATGCCTTTTTTTGCACATCTCATTCACATTGCACTGAATCTTTAGAGCTATTCTTGTGATATTTTCATATTTATCTTCCACATAAACCTAATCATCCACTTGCCAGATAAATCCAGTGTGATAAGAGGTTAAAAGCAAATAAAAAATGTGATAATGAAAACACTTTAATGATTTCTGACAAAATAGGAAATTAAATTACTTTGCAGGAGTCCTTTTCAAATCTGATAAATCATCTCAAAGGCAAAGGTGATATGAAGTAAACACAGTCCTATTCGATTTGAATATATTCTGAAGGCTATTTCAAGGTTCCAGATATTTCTTCAAAATTTTACATACTGTCCTAATGAATACAGACTGATTGATCTGTAGCATGATTGTTCAGACTGATTGATCTGTGTAATCTAGTAACTACAAGTATGTTGAGTACTAAAAAATGAAATCTGACATTTTACATCTGATCTTTTGTAGCTTTGACTTTTTAATAGTTTTTAACTTTGCAGTGCATTTTAGGCTCCATATCTGGTGAACTGGAGGAGTTGGCCAATCAAGACATAGTTGATTCCTGGTCAACTGCCCAAAACCTTACAGCCTTAAGAGAGAATTCTTCCATCTTGGTCCCCTTGTATTCATATTGTGTGAACGTCTTGCATTTGCAATGTGTTTATATTTACAACCGGAGACCATGGAATAACAGTGGCTGTTCAATCTCTTTGTGAATTTAAGCTTTAATATTGTTTTTGATTATATGCAATAATTTTATCTATTATTTTAATTAGATAATTTTAAAGTTATGTCATATAGTGTACATAAAGTTAAATAAATTATGGACATGTAAATTGGTTAATTAGTCTATCTTACTTTTTTATGTATATTGTTAACAGAAATTAATAATTTTAACGATACAAATTCTCAAAGAGTACAAATTCATTCAAATACTAAATTACATGGTTGTTTCCAGGTACTGAAATGTATACAAATGTGCCAAAAATAAAACAAAATGACCCTTTGTTAGCACCAATTGGCTGCTTGGCTTTCTTATTTTATCTGTAGAAATTGTCAGGTACAGTTTAGTTATGGATCCTACTAAAAATATTT
>CM032668.1:29032120-29082455 GCA_019095985.1 Streblospio benedicti | reverse complement strand
TAAAAATGTGTTTCAAATAAAAATATAGGATCACTAATAATCATATGTTAGAACATCTTAATGATACGAGTTGCAGTTCATTCTATAACACTTTCAGTCAAATCGTCCTGAAAAATGATAATTACCTTGATCACTTTTTATATTCTTGGTCATAGTTTCAACTCGTGGACTATTCAATTCATCTAGAAACAACATGATCTATATTATGATGCAATTCAAACTAGCAACTAAAGAACATCCAACAATTAACTACATTGTACTCCCTGCCAGTCCTTTGACTAAACTTAATCTTCATTCACAAAATGTATATATCATTTACTACATTATATGTTTACAGGTATTAGTGTCTTATTCTTTGTGCACTTAAACATTATATATAAATTTTTTTTGCTTCTTGTATTAATGCGTGTATGATTGATGTAGTGCTTTATATATGTATAGTAATCATGGGAATTACACTCTGTCATTTCTTTGATGATTATTTATTGTAAATATTATTTAGCTTATATATAAAATATAATGAAGTTATAACCGATAGAACGTTATAGATTGATTGAGGACCATATTTATGGACAAAACAATAACTCATTGTGTCTTTAAAATCATGTACACTCAACTAAATGCATTGTGAAAAAAACAAAGAAAAAAAATAACTCATATGTATTTTTCATGCTATTTCAAATCCAAGTTTCTTATTATTGTCATGTTGTATGTATTTTATTTAATGTTTCAGTTCTTCGGTTGATTAATTCTTAATGTGTTATTCATCTGTATAATAACTGGACTTATGTAGTATGTGAACTATGCTCTTATATATTTTTTAATATCCTAGTTAGCATGTAGTTCTTTTCAATATATTTTATGATAAAATTAAATATATGTATATATTTACATTCGTGCTCAAATTGTTCTAATGGGATGAGGTCTAGAGGTCCTTTTGTCGTACAAAAAGTTCCTTATTTGGTGGGGGACTGTAAGGTAGACTTATCAGGCCCCGCTTTTTTGCTCATATGAAGGCAGGGACCTCCTGCCTATGAGTCTACTAGACCTCAACCCGCTCTTACTAGTCTATTGAGCTAGACGAGCACGGATATATAAACTGGAACTCAATGTAACAAGACAGTCAATAAATAGAATAAACAACTACTTCTCTTTCTTCAAACCCATCATCACAACCTATATTATTATTTTATATCCAAGAAACAAAAACATGTTTTTAATCCAGTAAAAAACTAGGGGTACACTCACTGAAGGAACTAGTACACTCACAGAGAAACCAGACACTCACCTAAAAACTAGTACAGATCCAGCAGAAAACTAATCCCCATGTACAGTTTGTCCAATAACTGATTATTGTCAGAATTTTGCCTCTTGGATCTTGTCTTGAATGCTTTGTCGTGTGACTTCACTAATAGCAACTAGAAATTCCTTGCAGGACTTGTCATTTATAAGCAATCCCCACATCTAGCCCTTTCTTCTCATCAGTATCGCACATCCACACATAATCCTTCATCGGCCTGCTATGGATTGCTAGAGCATGAGCATTAGTAAAAAGTATTTTCAAATTTGCAAACACCTTGTCATTTAGCGATTGAATAGACTTTTTTGTGCCACACTTTTGTCCTTTCACATTAGCCTTCTCTGATTCACAGTGGATCTCAGCAAATTTATGCCCATTGGAATCATTGTGTGTCTTGAGTGTGTTATGTTTTTCAAGTTTATAGGTCCAACAACAAATGCGCCTTTGGCATATCTGTCATACAGATCTTTAGTCACCCCCGCCACCGTCTCTTTAGCTAGTGGCCCATAAGCCTGTCTGCAGGGAGCACAATAAATTATCTGTTTGCTCTCATCAGCTAGCAGCCATGGGAATTCTTGTTGCCAACCTTTCTGGATTTTTCTGTTTCGCTTGTTAGCATCATATTCTTTGTTGGCAATCTTGGTGTCGAGTTTTGGCCGTTTTTTCCGTGAGTGGGGCCATGCCAACCCATTTTCTTAGCATATTTTGTTGTAATTTTGTTATTTTTCCAATTCTAATGACATAAAAAGGTAAGCACTGTCGTAAAGCAGTTCGTCTGATAACCATAGAAAGTCGGGGTGATTGGCCTAGCCCTAGAAACCTAAATTACAACATAATTACGACAACACTGTTTAGCAGCTATGTGCCACGACCGCTGATTGGCTGCATGCTGATGCATGAATAATTATGGCCGACCAGACAAAGATTTTCACCGGAGATGAATTATATTGTATATTATGATAAAAGTACATTAACATATGGGCTCAAAAAGCTGCCTGACAAGCGGGCAGGTGAGTCTGAAAACATACAGGCCCGATAGTCAACTTGCCAGCCTCGGGCCGCCGGGCAGGCAGCCATTTCCCACGCTGGTTTCAACCATAATATAATGGTGACCTATCATTGTCATTCATGGTCAGTTAGAGCTGATGACGTAAAATACTTACAGCCCGCAAACATTTTAGACAAAATGAGCAACACATGTAACTCGGACACAATTTTCTTCGAGTACACGGGGAACAGGATGGTATTGAACCTCGCATAAAGCGCAGCTTTACTTGCTGTAGGAGGAACTTCCTCCAACATTCCTCTTCAATTTCTACATGTTCCTCCACTATGGAATCCACAGTGGAGGCAGCATTGTTTCCCGGTGTCTGGTAGCTTTTGAATGGCGCACAATCTTCTTACTCCTTTGTATGTTGCAGTAATCCCTAAGAATTTCATTGTAGTCTGCATATGCACCTTTCCCTGTCTTTTACATTAAAGTGGGACAACACACAAAAGCCTCGGCTGCTGTGTTGTCTCGGTCGGCTCTTCTTACCTCTGCGCACAAAGGTTAAAAAAACCTGGCAAAAATTTTCCTATCATTGCTTCCATACATATTCTTTTACCAACATTAATAAATACAAGAATATCCATGAATTTTAAATATCAATGATATTATTTTTGCTTCCCTGGAGTATCAAACATGTTGCATTCTAATTGCCTCTTCAATGCCATTTCTTCAGCTAACCATTTTAAGGAGTCTTCTAATTGAATGCCATTTTGTCCCGATTTGGACAAATATATATTTGGTCTGAAAAAAAGTTAAATGATGCAAATCAAGGGTAGCAACTGTATGCTGTTTCTGTTGACTCACAATTTACATTGAAAAAATATTTTAGCAGTATAAAAAAAAGTGTTAACACCAACCTGTTTGGAATCACTGCTACATGGTGCAGCTTATGAAAATTGAACGCCTCCGTTAGATCTTCATATATCTTCTCACTGCATGTAGCAGTTAAAAGCAGCACCGGTTTCTGTAATATTTTTATCAACGTTACTCTGCCTGTATTCTTGACGAAAGTCACTGCCCCTAAGAATATACAAAAATAAGATTTAAAAGATTAAAGATATGCTGGACTTCACCTAAAAAGAAGCAAAATAACATGCAGACTTGAAGAATTCAAACAATTACCATGACTTCAGAACACCATTTTCACTGCCACTGATTACAAAGCTGTCTTGTGACCAGGTTTTGTAACTACAGGACTCGGGAGATCTATTCGTAATAAGAAAAGACCCATTATAAGAAAAATAAATCTTACCACTCAGAGATGACATGTGCATCTTCAAACACGACTGCCACCAAACGTTTTTTGAAGCTCTCTGAGCGGATAATGCTTTTCCCCCTGCTTGATTGAAGTATCTCCGGTGTTGCAAAAACGTACTTAATGCTGCCCTGTATTGCCTCTGCACAAAATATATGGTGTTGAAAAGAAAATGCTAATTGAATTATTGACAGATATACACAAAGCAAATAAGTCTTAAGTCTATCATGATGGATTAATAATTTGTGATCACCATTACAATAAAAATGAAAAAACAAAAAACACAAAATATTTTGAATGCAATAGTACCATGAAAGTCGGGTCGATCCTCATGAAGTGCTACGCAATCGAGCAATCCATACCCCATCATTGAGGTGTACTGATTGTATTATATGAACATTTGTGTGCTGCTTAAGTACATTTGTATACTTGGCATAGAAAGAGGTGACCACTACCACATAAGACGTTAATCACAAAAAAAAATAGTTCTAAATTTACTAACCAATTAATTTCGCCATGTATGCAGAAACCATATCTTTTTCAGGAGATCTTCTTGCCTCACATGGTAAGCTTGCCAACAAATGCACTCCTGAGTCTTCTTCCCAGCCTTGCCCGACTCTCTTGATCACACTTACACTCGCCGCCATCGCAGAGACCGGACGATAATTTTCTGACATGTTTTTCTTCCCTTTTTTGTAGACTTTGAGGCCGCCGTTTTCCCAGCCTGGCTGTCGTCCTCCGTGTCTCCGACCGTGGCCGCCTGCATACAGCGGAGTCAGATTCTGGGTCACCACGAGCTTAAGATTTCTCATACCTGACTGTGATAATCGGTGGCGGACTGGTCTTGTGTGGATCAGTGTAGGGATCGCTTGAGGCATGAACTCGTCACCGCTTGACGACACTGAAGGAACACAACAATCACTTGTGTTGTAATCAAGCATGTGACCGTTGATATTGAGAAGAGCTCTGTATTGACCAGGACGAAATATGGAGACTCCCATCAATGTGTACCTGTACAATTACAACTTTAACATGACATAGAAATGTGGATAAATATTTGCTAAGGATCCTAATGATGCAGCTAAAACATCCACTGGAGATATGTTATGCTTTTAAAATGTGTGTATAATTTGTTGATCTAAATCTTTTGATTTGCTCTTTTCTTAATAGTATGTGCTGATGTAGAAGTGGGGAATGTAACAAGTATAATTATAAAATATAATGAAAATATAATAAAAAAATAACCACCACTCGACGACGCCCTCTTCGTCCCCACTCGACACCGACATCATCCTCGTCCGAACTGCTGCTGCTTAACGTGTGAATGGCCCGACGTTGGCTGCCACTGCAAGCGAGTAACAACGAAACGCAAATTTATGACAAGATCATAAAAGATTTCCACATAATTCACCAAAACTATGACTTTATAACCATGAAAATTTTAACAATATTTTACAAATCTTTTATGAACTCATTGAGCCCGTGTCCACGAAACACAAGCAGCCAAAATTGATCAAAGAATAAGACACACATTTATAGCTAAATGAAAATTTTAGATTAACTGAATTACTGAAATATTCTAGGTTTACTATCAAAATGTTGAACATAAAGACACAAAGACAAACTAAAAATCAATATAAGATTGTGTCAGATATACAGAATGTTTGCATTGCATACTTTTATATATTTTTATTTTCAAGGGCAGCTTGCTGTGCAATTTGCGGAAAATGATTGTCTTCAAGATTGTCATAAACGAAATAAACTGATGGACTTTGCAAATCTCTCTGGTCCATCATATTTCACAGATTCAAACCAAACACCATTCAATGTCCCTGACTAAGACCAACTTACCACATAATTGAAAGAATGATTTTTCACACACTGAATAACTTTTCCGAGGGCAGGCCATTCAGTGTCATAATGAATTAGGACCATTTTGTTTTTTTTTTTTTTCCTTTGGAGGACCTTGGAGGCAGAACCATTTTTGTGCTTCTGCGACTGTCTGGAGTGAAAATCAAATAAATATTTATTTCTATTGTATTCATTGTTCCCTCTTCAAAATATTTTACTTAGAATCATTGTTGGACAATTAACTTGATTGCACTTTCCAATTTCTAAAAAATTGTGTCCAAGACTAGAATAATCTGATACAAAATAATAGAATATGACTATTTAGTTACCATATTGCAACTGGTAAATGTGAACGTATGTTTTACAAAGACGACTAAATAACATGATGGAAACGTTGGAGGTTGATATAAAGGTTTTTTGTCTTTGTATTACAATGACAAATAATACAAATGACATTTTGACAAGATAGTTCACAATAAAAAACATCATCAAATGAGCTGTCAGCTTGTTCGAATCCATTTTGCATTGTGGCCCTCTTTCTCCTCAATACTGTTCTCTGGTGGTGCTTGACCATCTGACAAAGTTTTGTGTAAATAATCATGTAAATTTAAAATATATTTTGTACATGCAACAATATGTGGGCGGTTCCATTCAATAAATAAAAACAAGGGGGTGTCATATTTGTTTATTGTATAGCTAAATCAGACTAAAATCTCACCCACTTCACAGGCCATAAATAATGAGCAGTCCCTTTGCCCTTCACTTTCAAGATCAATATACTTACGTAGTTCAACCACCACTTCCGTTTGTAGCAGCAGGATTTTCGATTGCCAAATCACACCTGAAATAAGAATTGATTGTACTTCATTTCAATAAACAAAATTTGTGATGAATTTTGATGTTAAATATGTAGTACTCTATATCAGATATTAAAGTGTACAAACAAATATCCATTTAGTCTAATCTATCAAGTACTCAAGTAGACCACAAACCTTTGAAAGAGAATAGAATCAGTGTCTAGGGCCTGTTTGATTCTAGATAACCCTGGAACTCCCCAGTACGATGGTGGCTCAAACTTTTCTAGAGGCCAGCCTTCGACAAGGTGGTGGCCACTTTTAACAGCTCGGTACGGTACAGTGTTGCCCGTACAGCCAATTTCTCTTTTTGAAAAAGATTTTTATTATGAATAACTGTTGCTTTTGGTTATACTGGCAAAATGATACAAGTAAATAATGCATAATATGCCATAAATGTGTTTGAAATTTTCAGCTCCTCTAACCCACTATAAATTTCTACTTACTGAACGGCATTTAGGCTTGACCTCACTTCTTGTTCCAAAGTTGTTTTTTGTGATTCCTGTTTTTTTCACTTTCTTGAATTCCTAGATGTATATTAGTATGTTTAGTATTATAACAAATTAAGTCATCGACTATTTCAATGAAAGGTACAGGATATAAGCTTCAATTTCGTTCAAGTCTATATTATAATTATTCAGTCAAGTGTATATTATAAATAACTAAATACAAACAATACTTTCTATGAATCTTTTTGCGATATTTTCTTTCTGAAGGAAAGCCTCCTCAGTACCTTTGTCACTCAGAACAGTGAATAGTTTAGAGGACTTGATTGTGCTGCAGAATATCGAAGACAAACCAAGTTCTTCAAGTCCTTTTATCTGTGAATAAATGTGGACAATTAGACATCTTACAGATGTGAAATGACTAAACAATTAACAATCATTATTGAATCACCTGTACAATGTAGGTCTCCAGTTCGACTGCTTCCCAAATTCTGCGAATGTGAAAATAAAAAATACAATATAGCCAATGATGATATTGATGCTGTTTGATATGAACAGGTTGAATAAACAATGATATAATTTAATTAAAATTTGTCACTTACCAATACCATTTTCTTGTTGCCAAATGTTCATAGCAGATGGACCGCACTTAAATGATGGTTTGCAGGTTTTTGGCGTTTTCCTGGCATGATTAGTAAACCAGTTCTGTAATTAGAAAGCCATAAACTTAGTTACCCTTGATGTTTATATAAACTGTCAATCAATTATCACTTAACCAAATTCATGTGATATTTTGATTTTAACAAGAGGCACGGCTAACTCCTTTGAGGCAACCACTTGTTCTTTAAGGGAGCGTTTCCTTTGAGCCACTGTTTCCAGCAAATAATTTCTTTGTGCCTCCGTAAACACAAATTTCTGAAATGTTCAGTCTGGATCATTATTTGAGCCGTGACGCGGTGACCCGGGTTACGGTGTCAAATTTGCCACTTTTTTTGATTAATTACGCTCTTCCACTTGGCTGACGGAAATGGAATTGATTCTTGATCCATGGCTGAGGGAATTAAACACTCCAGGAGCCTTTATACTGGACATTCACCATAGCTGCTCTAGCAACTTTAATACTGTCATTAGTAAATGTCTTGTGTTACACGGAACAATATCTGAAGAGATCCTTGTTTAACACTGTTTGACCTTATCCTGTATCTATTTGAAATTTCATGAATGTATCTTCTACTTGAAGTGTTGTAAACACTGGTGCTCTTCGATGCAATGTGTAAACTAATTAATGTTAATATTCATAAAATAAATGTTACTGCTGAATATGAGGGTATTCTTTTCCTTAAAGCATAGGAACACACCGTTTGTCAATGATCAAATTCATCCTACCCTGCACACACTATGTTTACTCCCCCCCCCCCCTTTTCACTTTCAATGCTGTGCCTTCATGCTTATTAATATGTCGTATTTGTGTACAGCTGAAGTAATCTATATATAATTCTCCGAGCAGGGGCGTGTCCATGGTTGTTTTTTTTTATTTTGGAAATTCGCCTGCAATCACTTTCCTGGGGCACTTTCACGCATTTTGAGTGTACCACTTTATGGGAAATCACCTTCTACGGGTTTATTTGTTGTTTGTGCACTTGCTTTCATCAGTATTAACGAGAAAACTGACTTACCATCAAAAAAATTAATGAACCTGATTGTTTTTTTATTTACTGTGAACTTCCGGTTCATTGTTGCTGTGTGCGTTATGTTTCACTGTTGCTGCATGCGTCTGTCTCACGGGTTTGGAAATGCTGCGTGCATTATGTTTCTTTGTGTTATGTATCTTTTTTGCTGCGTGCGTTTCCAATGCTTTAGCTGATTGCATTGTGTTTTTACAAGCCTGTGTACATAATTGCTGCTGTGCGTTTGTTTCTGATGCTGCGTGCGTTATGTCTCCGTACGGAGATCGGGGGAAGCTAGTTATTTTATAATAAGTCCAACAATAAGATAAGCGTTTGCCAGACGACGTATTCACACTGACGTGGTATTGTATATGCCCCCCCCCCACCCCCCACCATGCTGTATTCATTGTTCCCTCTTCAAAATATTTTACTTAGAATCGTTGTTGGACAATTAGATAAGCCGTTTGCCTCTTCCTCACTTGACATACTCCCTATATGCAGCCCCCACAAATCCTGCAGTACACGCCTGCAGCCTCCGTCAACCTTCAACCTCCTGTGCCTGCTGGGCTTCGCCGCCTGCCTCTTCCTGCTGGACTCCCTGATGCAGCCTGTGGTGATCAGGTAACAACGTGCAGCAGCCTCAATCAACCTCAACCTCCTGTCAGCTGCATAACTTTCAAGCTTGAAATCTACTTTTACGTGTTCAAGGATCAGGTAAAATTTTTCAGTGCAAAAAGTCTGACCCTCAATGAAATATTTTAATTTTGATTAATTCAATTGCAGATTTTCTGAAAATTAACTTTTTTTGAAAAAAGGTCTTGTCCCATGCAGTTGATGTGATTGTGGAAAAATTAAAATGATGAAATTCAATAATTAAAGTCTGTCCCATGGAAATGAAATTCAAATTTCATTTGCCTAACCCTGTGGTCAAAATAGAATTAAAACTAAATTAGATAGCAATATGCTGGATGTTCATTTGTTCAAGTTTTCATTCATGGAAGTTGAAAAAATTTTTTGAACTATTTTTTCAGTGAAATGAAACCTGAATTGCCAAGGTTTCCTGAAATAGAATTTTTTGCATTGTGGAAAAGGACATGAGAATTTTTTTGCCAGGTAGATTGTCACAAAAACAAAATCAAAGTGCAGTATCCAAGTAGATTGTCAATAATGAAATTATGCATTTTTTGAATTGCATTTTTTTCATGGATGAAATTTTTTTTTTTGCCAAGTAGATTGTCAATAAGGAAATGCATTTTTTTGAAATAGAATTTTTTTGCCAAGTAGATTGTCAATAATGAAATAGAATTTTTTTTGCCAAGTAGATTGTCAATAATGAAATAGATTTTTTTTGCCAAGTAGATTGTCAATAATGAAATAGAATTTTTTGCCAAGTAGATTGCCTGTACTTCCTGTCTTCCTGTCGGCCCTCATCATCGCTGGCGTCGTCCTCTACAGCCTGCGGGCCCCGCCGGTGGGGGCAGCAGACAGCGACCACCAGGTGGCAGCAGCGGGACAGGTACAACAGGTACAGGTCCAACAATGTCCTATCTCTGATAAGAATCCTGAGCTGATAGATATTCTGTTATTTATTGGTAGATAAGCGAGTCAGTTTTGATTTCATGACTCATTTTAACAAGGTTACATGGTGTAAAGCTCCTAAAAAATCATATATCATTTGAAACAAGATGTGCGCTTTAAGTGTGAAGTGGGATTGGATTTAAAGTTTAGCGGAAACCAAGAAATTTGCTTTAAATTTTAGTGGGAAGTTGGCTCAGTGAGAGAAAAAAACTAAAAATTTCAGGGAAATTAGACAAAATTTAGACCGTTGTGCATGCGTCCTTCGACTTGCAGAACTCAAGTCTACCTTGAAAGATTAGAAATAACCATTATTTGATTCAGATAGCATGCTCTAATAGGCCGATAGTTTTATTTAGACATGGGCAACTTAGAAACTCTTCTAGTCTCTAGCATTTTTCTTTTAGATATTGTTGAGTAATATTGACAATTTTGATTTTTTTAACTTTACTATAGTTATTATGAATCTTGCTTTGATACAATATTCAGTAATATTGAAAATTATGAAAAATTGTAACTGCTAAAGTTATTGTGAATCTTGCTTTGATACAATATTTCCTACCTTTCAGACTACGTCGGTGCTGGTGGCGGTGACTGGTGGGGATCAGTGTAACTACCAGCTGCCGGCCGATCACGACACAGAACTGGGTGAGTGGATTGCAGGGTTCCCACCGAGTCCAAAGTATCTATCATAGTGATTGCCCTTAAGGTAGTCCATGTGTAAAAAGATATAGAATAGATGATAATTGTTGTTTGATTATGTTGGATACAGTAATTATATGATCAAAATCATAACATTATCAAAAATTTCTGACGTTTGAAATTCTTTGAATACACATTTGATTTTTTGTAAAATCTTGTAATATTGTTTTAAATTTTTCATGTGAAAATCAACTAAATATGTAAAAAGAAAATATTGTTTTTAGTACATCAGTTTATACATTTGACTAAGGTAAACTGCTCCCGGGAAACTGCTGAAGTTAAGATGACCTTGTATGACCTTCATTGTTAACAATGCATAAAAAAGCGGAGCGACTAATGGAGGCCCGAATCCTTTGTGGCTTTGAGTATTATACATCGATTACATTAATAGTAACTTTTAAAATTGGGTGCCTGTTTGGGCATGTGGGTGGCAATATATGGGGGCACGATCGAAGAATTTAGGTGCCCAAGTAAATATTAGTGTCAGAAGTCTGTAGGTTTATACATTTTAACTTTGTTCATGTGGCTTTATGTATCTGATTTTTATTATTAGGTTTATAAATTCAGCAATATTATCTTGAAATATGTGCACTTGTAAAATGCAGTCATATTAAAACACACCATATGGTTTTAAGTTCAAATAACATAAGAAGTCATCAAATATTCAGCTAGAGGTTTACAATGAATGTCCTTACCAGCGGAAGGCAATTCACAGTCATAAACCCTTCCATTGTAGAGGGCACCCACTAGATTGGATTGGATAATAGACTGGAAAAAAATATACATCTATGCAGGGCCATGAATAGGAAAAAAAATCATACTTGTCCATAGAACGGGTATCTGGGCATGTGACTCTCTGAGATTTTTCATTCGGCCCGATGAAGAACTTGTGAAACAACGAAAGTCTCGCCAAACTGGTAATGATTAAGGTTTCTATTGGTATCCATCAAATTCTTGAACTAACTACGTTATTATTTCAATGACGCCACGCCCTTTTTCAGCCAACAACATCGTATGAGAATTGGCTCAATGCAATGCATTGCATGTGAACAAATTACCATAATGGCATTGCATGTTTGAATGCACTAACGACCCAACTGACTGACTGACTGACTGACTGGCTGGCTGGCTGGCTGGCTGACTGACTGACTGGATCACCACTCACTCACTCACCACTCACTCACTCACTCACTCACTCACTCACTCACTCACTCACTCACTCACTATTCAACTAAATAACTTTGGCATGCCAAACTTCTTCTGCAACCACTGTCAGTGGTGGTCCAACCGTAAGGGAGGCAGTGGGGTGACCTTATGCTAAATGTCGTTTATATAAACAGGATTTACCCCACGTTGTCGTTACAGATGCAGTAATGACACAGTGTGTTCCCTACCATGTGTGCGAATGTCGTACTTTAGCAAACACTCAGTTGTACGCGAGTACAACGCAAGTTCGATCCATGTTGATCTCACGGCCACTTCTTTAAAACCATTCCCAGTCCCGACGTACTCAAAACGCACAGAGCCCGTGTGTGCTAATGTGCCCCTACCCTAAAGATTGTCACTACATGAGGAAAACGCCATAGAAACAACAGACCTGAAAAGCCTTGCGGCTTAATGCTCAGCAAGGCCGAATGCGTTCTTGCTTAAAATGTGCTTTCCACAAGGCCGTTTATGACATTTTTATTTGTATTTGATGTATTTTAGCCAGCATGAATAAAAAATATTTTTCAAGCTAGCAGCGAAAGTCTACTTGGCGCGGTTTGCTGTTTGCTGCTATGTGGCATGCAGAGATTATTTGTGGCTGATTATGTACACTGTAATTGTGTACTTTTGATCAGGATTTCTATAATATTTCAATAAACATCTTTACTACCCATGAGTCAATGTTGTTCTAGCGAAGCTGTGCTCTCTGACCACTTGTGATCTAGGTTATAATTTTTAAATGCTTCGAAACTTCCCGATCGACAGAGATAACGTCTATTCCACATACATGACATCATCAAAAGCCGACATCCTATCCATTATACACATATAGGTCCCGTACTACGTTCACGTCCATATAACATTATAACATAATCCACTTTATACAGCTACTTTATACTGCATGGGAATATGGTATCACTATATAATACGTACACTAGTGGTGGTGACAACAAGTATTTCTTCCCAGCATCTAAAAGGTGCCACTGCAAAAGCCGCCTTCCAATCTCCTCGCATGATGTGTAGGTAGAGGTCTGTTTCGTCGACACCCAGACACAGATGTTGAACAAGCTGTACCAACCCGCCGAGATTGGGCAATTAGCTGGAATAATACAAGGGAATTCTAGTACTCATATAGTCATATATTATAGTTTATAGTACTCATAGATTTATTCGAATTTGATTAGATGTTTTATCTGACGACAGTACTTTTTATATATTAGCATGCAAAAATGACTAATGTATTTGTAATTAATGTATAATGTAAGTATTCTGACCAGTTGGATACTTTAACTAGCATGTATGACGTGTGTCCTAAATTTCGTTCACTTGCTAATTATGGACCAGAGTAGCTATTAGGGAACGATCATAAATATAATGATACCGGGAGGGGGGGGACGTCCATTTTTCGGGTGAGACTGCAAAAAAGTTAACCGACCCCCCCCCTATCAAGATTTTAAAACGTTGAGTGACCCCCCCCCACCACCACCACCACTCGCTAAAGAAAAAGTCCTCTATATAGGCATTGCATTGCTAAAAAGAAAATATTTGAAAAAAATATAAAAATATACCGTAGCGTGATAAAAAAAAAGTTCAGCGACTCCCCCGCCCCAAAGGGAATCAGAAAAGTTGGACGACCCCTCACACACACACACAATCCTTTTTGGATGACCCCCCCCGGTTTCATTATTTATGATCGTTCCCTTAAAGATTGTCCTATGATAGAATGTAGTTACTAATGGGCACGGTGGTTTTCTAGGCGGTCAAACATCCCATACAAAAGTTATGCACTCTGTATATACATTTCAACAAATATGTGACCATACCTCTTTGGCATATGTATTTATTCTCGTCAGCTTTGCATCTTCCCTTTCTCAAAGTGACTTGGTCATGCATTATCACGGCACAGTTGCCACGGTCTCCAATTGGCAGATCTTCGGTGTATGGGGTCCCATCATACCATGTATATTTGCTATACTTATTGGGTCTCGAGGCCTACCCAATACGCATCATTTAACCTAGAAAAGGAAATAATTACATAACATTGTTAAACTAGACTCCAGTTCATTTATAATTTGTATATATACACATATACAAATGTATGTTAGAAAATTGTGCATTATCAAACTGCTTCATCACAATCTTTTTGCGAGACAATATTTGTACTTATTGCTACTACACGCCCGTGCCAAAAGTCATGTTACTTGAGATGAGCGCATATATTTACGTTCAAGGTAGTAGTTTAAAATCGTAATGCTAACAAATGTTCTACATTTGATGTTAGAAATATTAAGACCTACATATTACTTTTTCAGCACAGTTCGCTCCTCATCTGATCATTCATTCCGCCGCATTAGGAGAGTCGAGTCCTGCGTTTTGCAATATTCGGCTGCACCATTATAATTATCTTTTCTAGTTGAGAAATAAAAACAGCTTGTTCCTGATTGTATCCAGCCACCCGAACATGCATGGACTGTAAAGCAAAGGGACTTAATGTATCATCCTACATATCAACTATAAATACTCTAGGTTCATTGCTGTGTTTCACATATAATTATCACAAAGAGTAACACTACAGTACAGTCGCTTAAAATCGTTTTGTTACAATATAACACTGGCACTGACACTATGATGGAAATGCACATTAGGATGATACTGGTGCCATTGTGGATATTTTACAAATGGTTTTATTATACATTTTATTTGGCAATTCGTCAAGTAGATATTTTTACCTATAATACCCAAGAAAAAAGGTTCATAGATAAGACATTCAATGTTAGATTAGAGTTTTAGTGGATTAAACGCCGAAAATACTCATTTCATATAAACCAGTGATAAACGTATTGGTTTTTCAACAATGATCGTAAAGCAGTCTGATTTGTTTTGGTGATGATTGTAATGAGCGAAATTGACAACCAGTTTTATGATAGCTGTGTTGCAATTCTTAAGCGTTTGGTTGCACTATTAAGTACACACAACACTCTAGTCCATTTTAACATTTATGGTCCATACAAATAACTGCAAGATAAATGCAGTAAATCACTGCCTTATTTCAATCAGTATTCAGTCGTTTGATTCCAGTATAAACTCGACACTAACATAACATATCATCTAGATATCAATATATCTTCAGAGTTATGGTATACAGTTACTTCAAATTGAAAACAAATTATTAATAATGCAACATCTAACAATCAGCAAAATACTCACAACGTCATCACTATGATCGCAATGCGCATTACGATCATAGTGTCGGCACAGTGATGATGTTATGGAGATCATACATTTGTGGAAATCTCGTGGGGAGGGCTATTAAGGATAAATGTATGTGACGGTCTAGATGGGGGGGCTGATCCCACTTACCACTTAAATCTTAGCTCATTTACCACTCTCACTTAAAAATTTAGCTCATTTCCCACTTCCCACGTAATATTTTCATTTCCCACTTAACTGCCCAAACTCCCACTATAAACCACTTAGTTTTTGCCAATTTCCCACATCCCACTTAATTCTAAGGCCATTTCCCACTAACCACTTAAAGGGCATCGGCATATGTTTCTTCATAGATGTTGATGCAAGGAAATCGTTTATGACTCTAAGTCCTAAACATATGTATTATCTCCACAACACAAACTGATACAAAACTAAACAAAAACAAACGCAAAGCATTACTCCGATTAAAAAGTAGAACAGTGTATATTTTAAATCTCATGTGTGTTGAACATGAACATGTAATTATTGATAAATCATTGATTCACTGTGATTGGTGAACGTTAACACGCACAATACCTTCATATATCCATAGCGTAATAAAATTGACAAAAACAAAAGTATTAATTCGCTCATTGTAGTATATTACATAGTATAACGTTTATCCCTTTCACACTGCATATATCCAATCCATTTGAATATCAAAAAAGGAAGTAGGATCCTATTATATGCATGTGTAAACATAAAACCCGTCAGAGCAAACGGGAAAAGCCCGTGTTTACATGTCACACATGTTATCTTATGGGGTCTGACTTTTTGTACTTTTACGTTTAGCTTGCCATATGATATGTCAATACGGTACAGATTGCATGTGGAAAAAACAGGCTAAGTGCATATCTTTAAAAGTCTGAATGACGTGGGAGTCATACACAATGAAGGGCATGCCTTTTAAAGTGCACTTTCCAGGATATCATAAATATCTTATTCAGAAATCAAATCAAAATCATTATTAGGAAGATGGCTACAGAGATTTGATATATTTGTCAACATATCTTTCTTTGGTATTTGCCAACTACTCTTGAGGACATTTTCAATTACATTTGTTGATGAACACAATGTTAAAGGGCACACCCGGCCATGATTCTTTTGTTTTTTATACGACTAAACATGCCCATATAATGTTATTCGGGGTGTAAAGTAGTTTTCATACGCACCATTAATCCTGCAATATAATAATTGTGTGTTTTACTGCGGGTGCGGGTTTGGGTGCTCGAACATTCCATGCAGGTGCGATACATTGCGGATGCTTTTGGGGCTAAAAATCATTACTAGTACCTGCAAAAGAGACTCGTATGTTCTATTCATTACAGTTTACAAGCTTTAAATAGACTTTACATTGACATAGACCAAGATGAGACTATTACATGTATCTCTTTCATAACATACACATCATGATATTAATAGTGTGACACGAATATAATTGGCTTATTGGTCAGAATTAAATGTATTCAATTAAATTATCTTACCATCTACACAAGATGATAGTCACACACATTAACTTCTTTGTTGGGTTCATGTTCTTATAATAATCTGATTTTCATGTGCTTTGATGAATGCGAACAACTAAATTATTGAAAACAATGTGGGCTTTTTTGTGTGTTTTGCGTGTTGTTGTGCGGGTTGTCCTCTGTATCTGTGGGTGCGGATGCGTTTTTTTTTGTAAAATATGCGGGTGCGGGCTTGAATATCCGAGGGATATCAGGGCTAAGATGCAATCTAAGGCATCTTTCTAACCAAGTCAGGCGAGAAAAAGTCTTATAGTCACAAAATTTTCTAGGTGTCTGGTTGCCTGACTATATGCACAATTCTAACTATATGCACAGTTCTATAACTTCTGATACATGTTTAAATGTTCAAATTTCAACTACATTATTCACCATTTTCAAATTAATACCCATGGTCTATAATAATGAAATCATGTTTAAATCACATTCACCATTTTCAAATTAATACCCATGGTCTTATAATAATGAAATCATATCATTTTACTTATAGGGTATGGAATATCTGTACACATTAGCATTTAAGGAATGATGTGTTTATCCTAAAATGAAGAGAAGTATTGAAGTAGAGACGTGTGGGTTTAAAGCCAGTTGTAAACTGTAGTTTGGAAAAAAGGTAATTATTTATAAGTTTTAAGTTTTATCATCAAATCACAAACGATAATATTAATTGTAAATGGTAAGTGACTCCCTTAACAAACGTATTACGTCGTGTATTGTCAGCCATAGAAACCTACTAACAATAAAAAAAAAAAAAAAAAAACATAAAATTTCAACTCAATTTATTTACTAGACATCTGTACCATGACAATTCAATTCTCAGAAGTAAAAAAGAGAAACAATAATATGACAATATATATAATATAAAAATGTGATAGAGAAAACACTTTGAACAAAAATCAAGTTTTTCTCAGTGCTGCAGTTCCTTGTGGATAAATTTGATCATAGTTTATATAAAAAATATCTCTAAGAACGACAGTCAGCTGTACATTATACACTGTCACTTAAAATGCTAGTGGGTTATTTGGTTATTTCAACAACTATTTTCACATAACATGAATAACATTATATATTTTTGGTTTTCCTTTCATGAGAATAGGTACACCACTTTTTGTCCACCATTTGTCAATTCCACTCTTATGTAGGTTATTTGAATATATGCGTTTGCCTAAAGTTGAAACTTAATCAGGATAACAGTGGATGACCTCTTCTTAAAAACCCTGGACTTATGGATAACATTGCACTGCTACATGTACTACTACACCAGCATCAGTGGTTCACTCATGAAACTAATGACAAGCCACCAAACGTGAATTGCCTGCGTCGTGAGTTTCCGTCCCCACCACAGCAGACTCAGTGGCGCCCAAACCGTTACGTCTTACGTCTGCCACAGCAAATAATCAATATCGGTTGAAGGCAACACACAGGTTCTTGCGCGGCGTCATCCTTGGAGGACATTATGTGTAAAGTTTATAAAGTATTCTTTTGGACTGTTGACCATTACGTCGAGTTAATGTATGCAATAATTGTTTGAGGTCAACGCAACAAAACAGTCTACATAAGTCCCATACATTGGTTCTTGCATTTAATATTTGATGAGAATAAAAAAATATTAAAACAGGGGTAGATTTATGTAACTCACATACTTAATATTTGCAGCTACAAATGAAAATTCGCCTTCTGAAGTTCTGTCAAATAATCAAACGTGCGCACATGAAGAGGGTAACACTCATAAGTTAAAAAGATTGCATTATAACTTAAGTTGAAATCAGAAAGTGAGCGGAAGGAAGGCGGGACTCGCAAATCTCACTTGAAACAAACCATGGATGTGACCAGTGGAAACCAACAATGGCAACATCAGTGTACAGTGTGCGAGAAATCATTCAGACTCAAAGGAACTCTGACTAGACATATGAGAATTCACACGGGGGAGAGACCGTTTCAGTGCACAGTGTGTTATAAGCCTTTCAATGATCAGGGAAATCTGGCCACGCACATCAGGGTCCACACTGGCGAGAAACCGTTTCAGTGCGTTCTATGCAAGAAAACATTCGCAACTAAGAAAGTAATGATGTGCCATGTAAGAACTCACACTGGAGAAAAACCTTATGAGTGCAGTGAATGTGGCAAGTGTTTTAGTCGCAAAGATGACATGACCAGACACAAGAGAACCCACACTGGAGAGAAACCTTATTTGTGCAGTGAATGTGGTAAGCGTTATTGTCGTATTGATGAGCTAACCACACACAAGAGAACCCACAGTGGAGAGAAACCTTATTTGTGCAGTGAATGTGGTAAGCGTTATAGTCGTATGGATGAGCTAACCACACACATAAGAATCCACACTGGGCAGAAACCGTTTCAGTGCACAGTATGTGAGAAATCATTCAGTAGGAAATCTTCTCTGACAAAGCATGCGAAAATCCACACTGGATAGAAACCTTTACCATGCAGTGAATGTTGAACTCTGAATGACAATCTACAATGGTGACCCACCAATCTTGAAGAGGCGGGGGAGAAAACATTCTAGTTCTATTCTATTTGTTTTCCTCTGAATTTATCACTGATCATTCACACGAGCCGGCGAACGAAAAACACTGTATGACTGTAAATGGTGGTCAATATGGAAATGATGTGTTGAAACTTCTTATTCAAATATGACACTATCAAAAAGAAGCCATTTTACTGCAACATTTGTCACAACTCGTTTTGTAAGAGACAAACTGAAAACCCATAAGACCTCTGCAGCTCTTATCACATGATTGTACATCAGGAAATTTGTGATTTGATTCTATTTTCATAACTACGTATGTGATTTCATATTATCATGTGGTAATTTTTTTTGGAATTCTTAGGCCATTAGATGTATTGATCGTTAATTAAGTCCTAAATAAGTATATATGTATTTACCTATTGGAAATTTTTCTCAATTTGACTGCCCATCAGAGCTATAAACTTCTCTTTGGGACTGATGTATTCTGTATAATATATCATCTTTGTGTCTATAGAGATCAATTAACGCATGTAAATATGAAAGTTCAATGGTTAGATGTTAAGTTTTACTTTTGATGCCTGTTTGTATATTGCCTTTTTTTAAATGTAAAATAGTAAGAGGTCATAAATGTTTTAGAATAAAATTTTGTGTAAAAAAAATATCATTTGTTTTGTTTTTACTTTAAGTGGGGCCTAATTGGTTGCCAGCTTTTGTAACTTAGGCCCCATAAAAAATAATAAAATGTTTCTCTCCTGTACAGGGGAGGCCTCCTGAACATTTTTATTGCCTCCTGAGTGATAAAAAAATAAACGGGCCCTGCCTTGCAAACAAAATGGCCCGTGTCAGAGGCCTATCATTTTGTTTGCTATGCCCGCTAGATATTATACTTCATTGATTATACTAGTTGTTTTATAAGTGATGTTTACGATTTTGATAATAGAAAGACATTGTGCACATACAATTGTAAACATGTAGTTCATTCATGGCCCAATATTCAACTTTGAAAAATGAAAGATTTTGCGCGGAAGAAAAATAAAAAAAATAAAAAGTGAACCTTTCTCATTTTTCATAATATAAGGACGGAAAAATCAGCAAAATAAAAAATAAAAATTAAAAATTAAATTGACTTCCCTCCTTGTGTAGGAAAATAGGCAGGACGAGGTTTTTACTTATTTTATGGAGCCTTAGGGTACAGGAAAGGTTATTTTAGGCTATTAGTAAAATTCAATTTTACATTTTGTTGTGTAAGTAATGCTCCCTCCTAATGATATGTCATGGTTTAAAATATAAAGATTTATGTAAAATCTTGTTATTAAGCAAATAATGCAAAACAGTTAGATATTATATATTTGCTTTCTATACTGAATAAATGAGGAAAAAAATACAATCATCACAAAACTTGACCAACAACAAAATTTGTAAAATCATGTAATATATGTGTACCTCATTTCTTTTATTCAATTAATCATTTTAAATGCATTTTGAGTATGAACAAAACTGATATAGTGAAATTTCTTGACAATCATTACAAGCATATTGACAATTCGTGAACAAAACAAAGCAGAGTAAGCTTTTTTGCAAAAGGCATACGTTTTTCAAATGTATGGATATTTTGACTAGATTACAAGGTAAAAGATCAGCTTAAAAGTTCAATGGATGGGATGTTAAATACAAGGCGACAAACAATCTCACACATGATCAGTTTTAATTGGAAGTATAATCATATAGTTTTGTATGGAGAATAATAATAAGAACAAAATAGAATAGAATTTGATATGGGATTACCTATTTCTTGATAATTGTTTGAAAAATTTTGTAAGCTATTTAGTAAGTTTTTTTCCAGATACAAATAACTGTTTAAGACCGTGAGACTTCATAGAGCCACAATAAGAAATGCACATATTTTTCAAAACATTCTAATTCTAAAGTATGGTTTAAAATACTTATTGTAGGGATGGGAGGGGGGCTTTGGGGCATAACATTTTACTTATTTTATGCAGCCTTAGGGTACAAGAAGCCGCAGAAGGTATATTTAAGGCTATTAATAAAATAATAATTTAATAATTTAATAATAATAAAATAATGCTCCCTCCTAATGATAATGTCATGGTTTAATAATAATAATAATAATAATAATTTTCATCAATTAGGGAAAATAGAATTCTATAGAGCGCCTTATTCTAATTTTTACTAGACAAATAAATTTAAAAAAAATAACACTAGCTACCATAAACTAATTTTAAACAATAAACGAGTTAAGTTTTGAAAATATTTAAAAAAAATGTTAATGCTATCACTGTTCAGAAATTTAGGCTTATCTTTAGGCCCACATAAAAGTCTCTCCCTTTGTACTGGTATAATGTCTCTGGGATACGGAGCAGGCCCTATCAGAAGATAAGGGATCGAGATGGTACATATTCCCTCTAGCAGCCCTTCTATTTTTTTCATTTTGTGACCTTTATACACGAGCAATTTTTGAAAATTTTCTAACATCCATAGTTCTTTTTGAAGGGTGTTCTCTTCAAACTTTTTAGCTTTGAAACGATCTTACAATATTCTGAATACAAGTTTGATTTTTGGAAGACCAAGGCTGTTGTTGCCATAATGCCAATGTTGTCAATATCCATTTTTAAAGTGTTGACACAACATAGATGATTTTATTTATCATTGATTGAACCATGCTGACTTATCTAGCAACCTCTCTTTATAAGTGTTATTTCAATCAAGATGGGCTATTACTTTCACACTTCTTGACATTTCTCATATTATGAAATTGATACGCAGAGATGTTGCAATTATGCTGAAAAGACTTTTGAACCAAGGTACAGTAAACCTGTCTTATCATCATTGGCACCTTGCCAATTTGCAGCCATCCACATTCTCACCTGGACACATTTTTCTAGTTCTTCAATGCACGTACTTTATTATGCACCTACCTCTTTTCCAATCAAAACCTCTCTCAAGTCAGGACATCACTGCCTATACATGGACCCCCCACCCATTTTTTGTTGTTAGATTATGAGTATATATGTATTTACTCTATTGGAAACTGAATTTATTCCCAATTTGACTGCCCATCAGAGCTATAAACTTCTCTTTGGGACTGATGTATTCTGTATAATATATCATCTTTGTGTCTATAGAGATCAATTAACGCATGTAAATATGAAAGTTCAATGGTTAGATGTTAAGTTTTACTTTGATGTATACTCCTGTTTGTATATTGCCTTTTTTTAAATGTAAAATAGTAAGAGGTCATAAATGTTTTAGAATAAAATTTTGTGTAAAAAATATCATTTGTTTTGTTTTTACTTTAAGTGGGGCCTAATTGGTTGCCAGCTTTTGTAACTTAGGCCCCATAAAAATAATAAAATGTTTCTCGTCCCCTCCCTCCTGTGTATAGGGCAGCCTCCTGAACATTTTTATTGCCTCCCGAGTGATAAAAAAATAAACGGCCCTCCCGCCTGGCTGCAAACAAAATGGCCCCGTGTCAGAGGCCTATCATTTGTTTGCTATGCCCGCTAGATATTATACTTCATTGATTATACTAGTTGTTTTATAAGTGATGTTTTACGATTTTGATAATAGAAAGACATTGTGCACATACAATTGTAACACATGTAGTTCATTCATGGCCCAATATTCAACTTGAAAAATGAAAGATTTTGCGCGGAAGAAAAATAAAAAATAAAAAGTGAACCCCTCCTCATTTTTCATAATATAAGGACGGAAAAATCAGCAAAATAAAAAATAAAAAATTAAAAATTAAATTGACTTCCCTCCTATGTGTAGGAAAATAGGCAGGACGAGAAACATTTTACTTATTTTATGGAGCCTTAGGGTACAGGAAAGGTTATTTTAGGCTATTAGTAAAATTCAATTTTACATTTTGTTGTGTAAGTAATGCTCCCTCCTAATGATATGTCATGGTTTAAAATATAAAGA
Source organism: Streblospio benedicti (assembly GCA_019095985.1). Lineage (NCBI taxonomy): Eukaryota > Metazoa > Annelida > Polychaeta > Spionida > Spionidae > Streblospio > Streblospio benedicti. The sequence continues at coordinate 29,059,340 of CM032668.1, read as the reverse complement.
TTTATGTAAAATCTTGTTATTAAGCAAATAATGCAAAACAGTTAGATATTATATATTTGCTTTCTATACTGAATAAATGAGGAAAAAAATACAATCATCACAAAACTTGACCAACAACAAAATTTGTAAAATCATTTAATATATGTGTACCTCATTTCTTTTATTCAATTAATCATTTTAAATGCATTTTGAGTATGAACAAAACTGATATAGTGAAATTTCTTGACAATTGATAAAAGCACATTGACAATTCGTGAACAAAACAAAGCAGAGTAAGCTTTTTCTCAAAAGGCATACGTTTTTCAAATGTATCACGCACGTTTTGTAGAGAAGAGATTACAAGGTAAAAAATCAGCTTAATATGAAAGTTCAATGGATGGGATGTTAAATACAAGGCGACAAACAATCTCCCACATGATCAGTTTTAATTGGATGTATACTCATATAGTTTTTGTATGGAGAATAATAAAAACAAAATAGAATAGAATTTGATGTGAGATTACCTATTTCTTGATAATTGTTTGACAAATTTTGTAAGCTATTTAGGGTTCTTTTCCAGATGCAAATAATGGTTAAAGACCGTGAGACTTCATAGAGCCACAATAAGAAATGTACATATTTTCAAAACATTCTAATTCTAAAGTATGGTTTAAAATAACAATTTCATTCCAGCGATGGATCCAGGCTCTTTTCCCTACAGCGCGCAAACCTACCCTCTTTCCAATCTTTTGTAAGTGTCTCTCAAGTCAAGCACCCCCACTTACCTATACTCATAATACCCCCACCCATATACTGTCAAGCCCCTACCTTCTCTCAAGCCAAGCCCCCACCCCACAACCGTATATGCTATAATCACACAAGCCCCCAACTTCTCTCAAAGTCTCCCCGCCCCACTGCCATAAGCTCTCCCCTACCTTCTCAAGCTCCTACCTTCTCTCAAGCCAAGCCACCCCTCCCTGTCAGCCATATACTCACAAGCACCCCCCTCCACTGCCCTCATTCTCTCACCTTGTCTCAAGCCCCCCACCACCCATACTCTCACAAGCCGCCGCCATCTCTCAAGCCCACTCCCTGCCATATACCCACAAGCCCCCCATTCTCTTAAGCCCTCACTTTCTCCCCACTGCCATAAGCTCTCTCCTACCCTCTCAAGCTCCTACCTTCTCTCAAGCCAAGCCACCCCTCCCCGTCAGCCATATACCCACAAGCCCCCCATTCTCTTAAGCCCTCACTTTCTCTCAAGTTACCCCTTTACTTCTGCCTTCAAGCGTATACTCACAAGCCCCCCCCCCCCCACCTCATTCTCTAAGACCAAGCCCCCCCAGCCATATACTCAAAAGCCCCCCAGCCCCCTTCTTTCTCTAGCATTTTCTCAAGCCAAGCGCCATTCTCCTCCTCCCCGTACTTTCACAAGCACTGCCATGTCTCAAACTCACTCCCGGCCATTTACTCACAAACCCCTCATTCTCTGAAGCTCTCGCATTCTCTCAAGCCAAGTGCCCCCGCCAGCCATATACTCAGAAGCTCTCTCAAACCCCCGCTTTCTCTCAAGATACCTTTTTTTCCTCAGGCATATGCTCACAAGGCCCCCATTTTTCAAGCAAAGCCCCCATCCATATACTCACAAGCCCCATCCCCCGCAGCCCGCCCCCACTCATTCTCTCAAGCCCCCACCGCCAAACCAATACTTTCACAAGCAGCTGAAAAAAAATAATTAAAAATAATTTTAATTTAAAAAAAAAACATTTAAATGAAGGTAACATCATTCTAGCATAACACAACCCCCCAAAAGCGGATGGCTCTTGGACTACTGATAATCAACACCTAGTGTTCATTGTTAGATATGAAGAAATAGATTATTAAAGTAGATGAATGCTTCTTACCATTGTTAGTGAACACCCCTCTAGACACCTCTAAAATACCATATGTACTCTAGCTTCCGGGGGCTTCGCCCCCTGTGGTCCCCCCACCAGGACTCTGACCTGGACCCGTTGGGGGCCTTACACGGCCCCCAGACCCCTCACCACAGTTGCTGAATCCGCCCCTGCTGACATATACTCTCAAGCACCACAAGCATTCTATATATATATATATATATATATATATATATATATATATATATATATATAATCTGTATATATATATATATATATATTATGTTTAATTTGTATTTTGAAATGGTTGTTCTTATGTTTTCATCTTTATATAACTACACCTTTCAGCCATCAAACTCCCCAATCCGCGGGTCCCTGCCAACAAACATTTCAAGCACCGCCCCCCCCCTTCAAATCCTGGATCCATCATTGCATTCTGTACACGACGGCTGCACCAGCAGCACCAATCACCGCTCTGGCAAGATGAGCCACTTAGCCCTGTTATTGTGACTGCTCAAGTGTGATGATTGCTGAGGTATTTTTGCTCATGTACACCAGTCACTTCACTCCCACACAGTAAGCCGTAAAACTGAGCCGTGTTTACTGATGTGTTCATTGTATTCTTGTTAGTTTTAAAGAAATCCATAATTTCAAGTATTGTATTAGCCGTGTCACCTCGGTGCATGCTATAGGCGATGCCAAATAGAAATTTACATACATGTAGGTTTAAGTATCTATTCCAATAGTCTGCGAACAAGGTTGCAGCAAACAGTAACAACACAAAATAATGGATTGATCATGCATTACCTCAGCACTCTTCCTTGTCAGTTATTGTAGCTGTCTCATTTGTACAGTACATGTCACCATTATTTACAATTGCAAATGTTCATAATGCCCTCTTATATTCAAATCATTCGGTTGAGCCTGTGTAAATTGAAATGCCCACTTTACCACACCTCTACCCAGCAATACGACATTGCAGTTGAGAAAGCAGTCATCTATTCGGAGACATCTCAAAGACCTCTCCTCCTTCAGTCATATCAAATCCCCGCTCCCCCAAACCCACCCTGAATACAACTTACACCAAAATCATACCCAACCAAATGCCAAGTCCTCAAATCACCCAGTTCTGTTCATTGATACCTGGCACAGTAGACTTAGGATGCAAAAATCAAAACATGTCAATAATGGGTAATGTCTAAATTAATGTTTATATAGTCCGGGGCCTTTATATTGGATTGGGGCATTGCAATAGTTATACATGGTAAAAATACTGTGATATAATGATGTGTAGCTTTATAATCCAAACTCTGAAATAATAATAAAATTCAATCCAAAATAGTACAGTAAGTAAACAAAAGAACATTCAGTTACTCAGTGTAAATTCTGGGGTCATTATGACAAACTTTAAAAACTTTGAAACCACAGTTTACAGACCTATGGTCAGTTATTATGACAGATTGGATATTATTCACATAAAATTTATATTATTTTTTCCACATTAAATTAATAATTTTGTGTTTCTTTAAAACTGCAGATGATGGAATAAAAAAAAGAGCAGGTTTACAATCACGAATTACAATAATTTATTTGCTATGTTGTAAGAAAACATCAAAAACGTGATTGTTAGAAGCATCATTGGAAAGGGATATTTTAAAGCTTGTTTAATGATTTAGTGAGTGTTTTGACTATACCACCCATGTGAGGATGCACTCTGGTGAGAAATCATATCAGTGCACAGACTGACAAACGTTTCGATCTTAGTATGGAAACTCACAGTGAGAAGAAACCACATTTGTGTGGTGAATGTGGCAAGTGTTTTCTTCAATCCAGTGCATTTGACATCCACATGAAAATGCACATTGAGAATAAATCAGACAAAAGTGAAGTGAAAGAAATATCGTTCAGTTGCAAGTTTGCAAGTTTGAAGGCACACAGGAACCCACGCAGGAAATATGTCTGCCGCATGTGTCATAAATCATGTCATGGAAGTTACCACTTGACCAGCCACATGAGAATGCACACCGGCGAGAAACGGTATCAGTGTACAGTGTGTGAGAAATCATTCAGTCAGAAGGGAACTCTGAATGTACATAGGAGAATCCACACTGGTGAGAAACCTCATGAGTGTAGTGAATGTGGGAAGTGTTTTGTGTTCTTGTGTGACTTGACCTACCATAAGAGAATGCACACTGGAGGAAAACTCCTCATATGTGCACAGTGTGCAACAAATCATTCACCCAGAAAGGAAACCTCACGAGACACACGAGAATTCATACTGGAGAGAAACCGTATGAGTGCAGTGAATGTGGACAGTGTTTTAAAGACAGCAGCCACTTAACCAGACACTTAAGAGTCAAACACAACGGTGAAAAGCCATATCAGTGTGCAGTGTGCCAAAAGTCTTACAGTGAGAATTACAGTTTGAAAACCCATTTGAAGTCACATGATGTAACACATGAATGTAGCAAATGTGGGAAGCGTTTTCGTCAAAGTAGCAGCTTGACCAAACATATGTTAAAACACGACCGTAAGAAGGAAGGATATCCATGCAATGTTTGTGGAAAATCATTCACGCGGAAAGAAAATCTGAAAAGGCATTTGAGAATTCACACTGGAGAGAAGCCATATGAGTGCATTGAATGTGGGAAGTGTTTTAGTGATCGTAGCACATTGACCAAGCACATGAGAATCCACACAGCAGAGAATACATACAAGATGTGTGAAAACTCGTCACAGTCCACACATACCATGGAGGGTACAAATTCTCAGACACGAACCAATAAAGACAAGAAACGTCAATGTATCATCTGTAAGAAAATATACACAAATAAGTCAAATCTAAGCAGACATATGTTAGTGCACACTGGTGAGAAACCTCATGAGTGCAGTGAATGTGGGAAGTGTTTTAATGAGCGTGGCCACTTGACCAGACACATGAAAATCCACACTGGGGAGAAACCTTATCAGTGCACAGTGTGTGAGAAATGGTTCACCTACAATTATAGTTTGATAGCACATAGGAGAACTCATGGTGAGACAAAATATGAGTGCACTGAATGTGGGAAGTATTTTGGTAAAAATACCTACTTGATTGAACACATGAAAATACATAAAGCCAAGAATGTTTATCAGTGCATAGTGTGTGAGAAATCCTTTAACTATAAGGGGCATATGACAGAGCATATGAGAATACATTCGGAGAAAAGCCATTTCAATGTAATGAATGTGGAAAGTTTTTTAGGCATAGTTCTTCGTTGGCAACGCACATTAAAACCCACACTGGGGAGAAACCTTATCAGTGTACAGTGTGTGAGAAATCATTCCGTGCGAAGGTCAATCTGAACCTCCACATGTCAATCCACACTGGGGAGAAACCATTTAAATGTAGTGAATGTGGGAAGTGCTTTCGCCTCAATTTGCTATTAATCAGCCACATGAAAGTTCATAGTGAAGAAAAACTGTATGGATGTACAGTGTGTGAGAAATCATTCAGAGAAAAGGGCAGCCTTAATAAGCACATGAGAAGTCATACAGGAGAGAGACCATTTAAGTGTACAGTGTGCGAGAAATCCTTCAGTGGCAGAGAAAGTTTGAAAAATCACATGAGCACGCATACTGGGGAGAAGCCATATGAGTGCAGTGAGTGTGGGGCGTCCTTTGGGAGTAATCGCAGCTTGATCAAACACATGAAAATCCACTCTGGAGAGAAACACCAGTGTAGAGTGTGTCAAAAGTGGTTCAGCCGAAAGGACAATCTGAAAACTCACTTGAAAGTACACAGTGGGGAGACTGCTTGAGCTGTATGAGTTATTCTACATTTTTTTCGCACATTGAGCATGAAATACAAACTGCCTGAGCAGTTGGAGCATTTTTCAGGTTTAAAAGTGTCGCCGACTGTCACTTGGCGGCTTGCCAACTTGTAGCATTATACTATAATGCATAAAAATGTTTAAATGTAGTTAAATTATTATGATTAAATCATATACATGAAAATACAGTACAATTGGTAATGAACTCAAACATGGAAGTTCCCAAATGTTCGAGTCATTTATTGCAACACATGACATGAAATTGCTAAATACTTAGTAGATGTGTTAGTTGCTTCTCCAGAACCCTTGTGTTGGTGGTCCACTCTGTTTTCATCGTGGCTTCATTTCTCATGTTCATATGTTAGCAGATCTTCATAAATAGTACCAAGTATTTTTGATTCATAATTACAATCTATATTATTTTTAGCTCTGCTTAATTTTGCTGATCCAATGTGTAATATCAAAATGTTCAGTTTGAAACGTTACTGTAAATGAGTTTCATGCTTTTGAGTAGTTATATCATCATGACAAAAGAAAGTTGTTAATAAGGTATTTATTTGGAAAAAAATGTAGTTAAATAATTATGATTAAATCATATACATGGGGAGGAACTCCTCTCCAGTCATCTATATTACTACTTCTATGTGATTTTAAATGTTATTGTGTTTTTATGATTATTGTAAATTGCGTAGCAATTTATACTATTAATGTTCTTTGTACACATGGCAAATAGATATTAAATACCAAAATATATGAGTTATACAGAATATAGAGTTGTCAGTGGCTTATTATGTCAGTAATATGATGGAAATGTCTGCTTGGATCCTGTATGCACTTGCAAAGTCCTGTGAAGTTGAGTTTTATTTAATTTTGAACAGTATTGTAAGTAAGGCTATTGGGCTAAAAAAATCCAACAACGTTAGATGGTGGGGAATCTTGAAAATCGGGTCATAATAGTTGCATTTTGTCTTAGTGAATTTTTTAAACTGAAGTTTTCGTCATAATGAATGGTAACAACCAATGTTGAAAATGTTGTATCATAGTTCCGGTTTACACACATTTGAATAAAGAGTGAATAAAGTTTGGGTTCAACCTTCAATAACTGCCATACAAATAACCGCTTTGAAAAACAAACCTCTCACTCAACAGCCCAGCCATCCTTATCTATTTGGGCTTATTCTTATTGAAAAAAGCCCTTATTCAAAAAAATGCTGACAGATTTTGTAAGCTTTCGTCCAATCAAATCAACAGAGGAGAAATAAGTTCAGCTGTCAATCAAACTCAGCAGCAATCAATGAGAGTTGCTATTGTTTTCTCAGTAATTCTCAACCCCCGGGCCCAATAATCCCACCTGTCAAATAACTGCCAATTTTCCAAGCCGCCCAGTAAATGCACCCACATTTTCAACCCACCCCTAATTCAAGTGCAGTTTTTCGGCCTCCCTCACTAGTTGTTTTATGTAAATAATAGAAGTGGAATTAAAAATTCCTCTACCCGCAGATGGGGTTTCTCTAAAAAGAGGAGATTTACAGAAGAAGATAGCTCCCTAAGGTTACACAGTTTGTTGTTAATTTTCATACTATCGATCTAACCTTCCACAACAATAAAACATCTATTTCACCGATTTGTCCGTTTGATCCGACACAAAAATGATTGATTGCCGCTGTCCAGGTTTTTCTCACAACCCAATAAACAAGGAGATCTGATGTCCGTGTGTCCTCTAATGAAGATGGATGTCAGAGCGACTGACTCCGGCAATCATCAAAGTGGTCACCTGCGAGAGAGTCCGTCCTCTGGTGCGGACGGTTTGAGGCGCTCATTCAAAGAGCGGCTCACTCGTTCAGTCACGACTGTGATACGTTACATGCCGTGATGCCGTAAAGTCGTTTATTGCTTCCTTCTGGTGCTGTTCTGTGTCCAGTACAATCTCTTGACCACGTCTATAAGACCATAATGCACTCATGCTACCAGCTGGGGCGTCATACACGGTCACGTAACCTCTTTCATTGAACTTCCTGCTTGCTCTATACTACAGTAGAACCTTCCATTAAAACCACCTCTATAAAGAAATCACTTGTCTCAGTCCCAATCCTTCAAAATTAGAAGGGGAACCTGCATACAAAGACCACTTCTCCATTGAGACCACTTTAATTCAGTTTCAAAAGTGGTCTTAATAGAGGTTCTACTGTAATTCACTTAACTTTTTCTCTTGTTCTATATACGATGTCCAGAAGAACCTCCCATTTTGACCACCTCTTCAGTAATATGATCACTTTTCTGGGTTACGGACCGTCACGAAGAAACCTCCATAAAAAGACCATCTCACTAAGGGGGCGTTTTAGCTCCAACACGTTTATATTGTTGCTACCCTTTTTGTAATTTTTCATGTCTTTTGCACAATTATTTGTATCTATTGTCAGTCACTCCATATGTCCTGACATTCATTGACTTTCGGAAGGCCTTCGATACAATTCACCGTGGGAAACTTATGGAGATTCTACAAGCCTATGGAGTACCTGAGAAGATCGTGTCAGCCATTGCCGCCACCTACTCTGAACCGTGGGCCAAAGTCAGAACACCAGATGGGGACACAGAACCATTCCAGATCTTGGCTGACGTGCTGCAGGGCGACGCACTAGCTCCATTCCTGTTCATTGTAGCCCTTAACTATGCCCTCCGATGCGCAATCAATGGCAGAGAAGAAGAATTAGGCTTCACACTCACTAAAAGAGCCAGTCGCAGGGTTCCAGCCAAGACTCTTACAGACCTGGACTTTGATGATGATATCTCACTTATCTCAGGCTCTGTCCAGAAAGCCTGTGAACTGCTGGTAGAAGTTGAACGCCAGTGTCTGAAAATTGGTCTTGGCATGGTCTTGGCATGAATACCAAGAAGACTAAGGTCATGGCTGAAAACGTGGAGAACCCGGAGATCAGAACCCTTGACGGAACTGTTCTAGAAGTTGTCAAAGACTTAAATTACCTGGGTGCCTGGATAGCCTCAACTCAGAACGATATCAGGATCAGGAGAGCCCATGTATGGTCTGCACTGCACAGCATGAAGAGAGTGTGGAAGTCAGGGATGAATGACAACCTCAAGCGAAGACTGTTTGTCACCACTGTAGAAAGTGTGCTGCTTTATGGATGTAAAGCCTGGACCCTCACTGCCAAGGATGAGAAAGCGCTGGACGGGGTATACACCCGTATGCTGAGAGCTGCCCTCAATGTTTCATGGGTAGACCATGTGAGAAGCCCTGAACTATATGGTTATCTTCCACAACTGTCGGACACCATCAGCCAGAGACGAATGAGACTAGCTGGACATTGCGTGAGACACCCAGAGCTCACCGCCAGCGAGATGATTCTCTGGGAACCGACGCATGGAAAGAAGTCCAGGGGAAGACCTCAAACAACGTACATTGACACGCTGAAGAGGGACACTGGGCTCACCAGTACCACAGAAATCAAGACGCTCATGATGGACAAGGATAAGTGGAGGGCTGTAATCCAGAGTTCCCGTGCTGGGTGGACCTAGCTCGTTGAGAGAGAGAGAGATTGTCAGTAATATCAGTATATCCCCAATATTTTACAGTATTTCTCTCAAGTTGTTTTATATTTTGCTTGACTATTTCATATTCTATATTAATTTAAAGTTAACAAATGTAACTCGGAAAAATGCCCCCATTAAATACGGTGTCCAGGCATTAGTGGTTGGTTCAGAGGTAGAATGCTTGCCTGTCACGCGGGTGGCCCGGTTTTGATTCCCGGCCGATGCAGTGTTGTACTGTGTGAATAGCATCTTGACTAGATGCACAAAACTTTGAGGATGCTTGTGTGTGTGTAAGGTCGTTGCACACGCCACTGCACTTCATCAGGGCAAAACTGTCATGCGTCAGCCGGGAGTCGAACCCGGATCGACTGCTTGCAAGGCAACCATGCTAACCGTTACACCACTAACGCAGAACACACGTTTAAGGAGGTCCAAACCCCTCAGCAACTCGCATCAAAACCGGCAATTAGGGCTTTGAAACCCCAATTAAATCAATGTCATGGATCTATAACAGTGAACACACATCTGGGATGGTCCATAACCACAAAACTCACAGTAAAAAAAAAAAAAAACAGCTATGAAAACCCCAATCCAATCAATTCTACGGATCTACAATGCTGAACACACATTTCAGGAGGTCTAAAACCCCCAAACTCGCATCAAAACCAAGAAAAACAGCTGGGAAATCATCAATCACCAATAAATTTAATGGACCTATGGATATTCAGACGACCTACATGGCATCCTGCCACGAATAACAACGTAAGATCGTACCTCTTAAACCACCAATAAATTTAATGGACCTATGGATCTTCAGACGACCTACATGACATCCTGCCACGAATAACAACGTAAGATCGTACCTTTTAAACCACCAATACATTTAATGGACCTACGGATCTTCAGACGATCTACATGAAATCCTGCCACGAATAACTAAGAACGTACCTATTAAACCACCAATAAATTTAATGGATCTATGGATCTTCAGACGATTTACGTGAAATCCTGCCACGAATAACGTAAGAACGTATCTTTTAAGTTACGTTTAAGGTGTCTGATCCATTGGCTTGATAGAGGATAGATCCATTGAACCCAGGCGCCAAACGTAAGGTCATGTACGAAGAACGTAAGAAACGTACGTTATTCGTACGTTGTATACCTGGAAATCTTACATTGTGGTCACTCAGATATATGTATTTCAACAACAGGCTATATGAATGATGAAATTTTAAATTAGCGATTTTTAACCTATTTTTTGGTGCTCTTTTCAGTTTAAAAATGTAATGACACAATTGCTACACTGTTTGACTATGTGTACACAAAGTTTGACCAGGATATCTATGTTTATTTTCAGGAAAAAATGGTCTAAACGTGCACCAAATGTCTGCCCCGTGTTCGGTTATTGTACGATTGATTGATATTATGCCTGGAACGAATTGCACTTACCTCCAGCAGCACTTCCAACTGTTGTACAGCACGGACCACCTGATGCTGACGTAGTTGCTTCATCACAGGAGACAGTGGCACTGGCCAGCCCAGTGGTAACTGGCCTCCAGTGAGGCCACAGATCAATGACAACTGGATTCAACCTCACAGTACTCACGACACGGTCACTTATTTAGGACGTACACCATCATATCTATACCGTGTGTGAACAGCCGTCACACTCAACACTCTACCCACTGCACAGCAATATGCGGATAGTCTACTAGACAACAACCAACCTACGTTCTTTAACAGCAATATGCATCAGGGGATAGCCTGCTGGACGACAAAACCACCCTATTTTAAGAAGACTTATACTCGGGAATATCATGCATTCCAGTGATAGATCGGCTGTCTTATTTAAAATCGTCCTGCACGAGGATGGGATTCGAACCCACGCGTGCAGAGCACAATGGATTAGCAGTCCATCGCCTTAACCACTCGGCCACCTCGTCTATGTCGGTCTGGCCGCGAGGGCTACAGCAGGAAGCTGCCCTTTAGGGCATTCTAGTACCTGGATCCACTTCCAGACGGTCTGGAGCGCGATTTCTAGCCATATTCACGTGCCTGATACACTCACACGCTTCTCTGCATGGTCACCTTGCAAAATTCGTGCCTTGGCTCTGTGGGGCAATGGATAGCGCGTCGGACTTCTATTCGGAGGCTGTGGGTTCGAGTCGGTAAATTCTTTGAAAAATGTATGACTGGGCACGTGACCCTAGTAATCCAGATGATAAGAATAAAAATAATCTACCCGTGCGCATCTTACTCTGAGTACATTCAAAACATACGTCGGTTATGCTTCACCACACAACATAGCCATTTTACAGAATGCTTCCAATGGAATACATGCAAATATCATCCATGGTGCAGAGGGGGGATGGGTTGTTTGTGTGGGGGTGGGGTGGGGGGGGGGGGTGCTAGTATACACTTAAGTTAGTACACTAGACATGATTATGTACTGCTGTCAGTGACAAAACAATACACATTTGACTCCCAAACATATACTTTCTATTTACTTCCCTTATAAGGATTAGTAGACGGCTAATCCCTGCTTCATCTGGATATGGCCTTTGATAATCTGCACTGCTGGCTCCTACGGTGATGACTGTTTCTTGTAAAAGCGTTAAGCACACCTGCATATGCTTCTGGGCATGTGTATTCATGTGACCCAGCTTTGATGCTGAATGGGGGATAACAGACAATACACCCTGTAGTAGTAGACACTCCCACAATTGTCCCCAAACCATAAGGTATTAAATTATATTTTAAAATATACGTAAATACAGTGCAATCCATGTAACTCGGAAAAATACCCCCTTTGAAGACGTTGTCCAGGCATCGGTGGTTCAGTGGTAGAATGCTCGCCTGCCACGCGGGCGGCCCGGGTCCGGCCGATGCAGTTTTGTACTGTGTGAATAGCATCTTGACTAGATGCACAAAACTTTGAGGATGCAGTCCTACAGCCCTTGTGTGTGTAAGGTCGTTGTACACGCCACTGCACTTCATCAGGGCAAAACTGTCATGCGTCAGCCGGGAGTCGAACCCGGATCGACTGCTTGGAAGGCAACCATGCTAACCGTTACACCACTAACGCTGAACACACGTTAAGGGAGGTCCAAACCCCTCAGCAACTCGCATCAAAACCAGCAATTAGGGCTTTGAAACCCCAATTTAATCAATGTCATGGATCTACAACAGTGAGCACACATTTGGGATGGTCCATAACCACAAATCTCACAGTAAAATCAAGAAGAACAGCTATGAAAACCCCAATCCAATCAATTCTACAGATCTACAATGCTGAACACACATTTCAGGAGGTCCAAAAACCCCAAACTCGCATCAAAACCAAGAAAAACAGCTTGGAAATCATCAATCACCAATAAATTTAATGGACCTATGGATCTTCAGACGACCTGCATGAAATCCTGCCACGAATAACAACGTAAGGTCGAACCTTTTAAATCACCAATACATTTAATGGACCTATGGGTCTTCAGACGATCTACATGAAATCCTGCCACGAATAACGTAAGAACGTATCTTTTAAGTTACGTTTAACGTGTCTGATCCATGCTTGATAGAGAATAGATCCATTAAACACAGGCGCCAAACGTAAAGGCCATGTACGAAGAACGTAAGAACGTATCTTTTAAGTTACGTTTAACGTGTCTGATCCATGCTTGATAGAGGATAGATCCATTAAACCCAGGCGCCAAACGTAAGGTCATGTACGAAGAACGTAAGAAACGTACGTTTTCGTACGTTGTATACCTGGAAACTTACATTGTGGTCAATCAGATATATGTATTTCAACAGGAGACAGGCTATATGAATGATGAAAGTGTAAATTAGCGATTTTTAACCTATTTTTTGGTGCTCTTTTCAGGTTAAAAATGTAATGACACAATTGCTACTCTGCTTGACTATGTGTACACAAAGTTTGACCAGGATATTTATGTTTATTTTCAGAAAAAAATGGTCTAAACGTGCACCAAATGTCTGCCCCGTGTTCGGTTATTGTATGATTGATTGATATTATGCCTGGAACGAATTGCACTTACCTCCAGCAGCAGTTCCAACTGTTGTACAGCACGGAGCACCTGATGCTGTGCTGACGTAGTTGTTACGTCACAGGAGACAGTGGCACTGGCCAGTCCAGTGGTAACCAACCTCGAGTGAGGCCACAGATCAATGGCAACTGTACTCAATCTCACAGTACTCACGACATGGTCATATTATCTGGGACGTACACCATCATATCTATACCGTGTGTGAACAGCCATCACACTCAACACTCTACCCACTGCACAGCAATATGCGGATAGTCTACTAGACAATAAAAACCAACCTACGTTAACTGCAATATGCATCAGAGGATTGTCTACTAGACAACAAAACCATCCTACGTTAACAGCAATATGCATCAGGGGATAGCCTGCTGGACGACAAAACCACCCTTTTTTAAGCAGACTTATACTCGGGAATATCATGCATTCCAGTGATAGATCGGCGGTCTTATTTAAAATCGTCCTGCGACGAGGATGGGATTCGAACCCACGCTTGCAGAGCACAATGGATTAGCAGTCCATCGCCTTAACCAGTCGGCCACCTCGTTTATGTCGGGGCTGGGCGCGAGGGCTACAGCAGGAAGCTGCCATTTAGGGCATTCTAGTACCTGGATCCACTTCCAGACGGTCTGGAGCGTCATTTTTAGCCATATTCACGTGCCAGTTACACTCACACGCTTCCCTGCATGGTCACCTTGCAAAATTCGTGCCTTGGCTCCGTGGCGCAATGGATAGCCGTCGGACTTCTAGTTAGTTGAAGGAATTCGTGTGGGTTCGAGTCCCACCTGAGTCATTGAATTCTTTGAAAAATGTATGACTGGGCACGTGACCCTTCTAATCCAGATGATAAAAATAAGAATAATCTACCCGTGCGCATCTTACTCTGAGTACATTCAAAACATACGTCAGTTATGCTTCACCACACAACATAGCCATTTTACAGAATGCTTCCAATGGAATACATGCAAATATCATCCATGGTTTAGAGGACGGATGGGTTGTTTGTTTGTGTGTGTGTGGGGGGGGGGGGATTGCTAGTATACACTTAAGTTAGTACACTAGACATAATTATGTTATGTACTGCTGTCAGTGACAAAACAATACACATTTGATTCCAAACATATACTTTCTATTTACTTCCCTTATAAGGATTAGTAGACGGCTAATCCCTGCTTCATCTGGATATGGACCTTGATAATCTGCACTGCTGGCTCCTACGGTGATGACTGTTTCACGTAAAAGAGTTAAGCACGCATGCATATGCTTCTGGGCATGTGTATTCATGTCATCTAGCTTTGATGCTGAATGGGGGATAACAGACAATACACCCTGTAGTAGAAGACACTCCCACAATTGTCCCCAAACCATAAGGTATTAAATTATATTTTTAAATATACGTAAATACAGTGCAATCCATGTAACTCAGAAAAATGCCCCCTTTGAAAACGTTATCCAGGCATCGGTGGTTCAGTGGTAGAATGCTCGCCTGCCACGCTGGCGGCCCGGGTTCGATTCCCGGCCGATGCAGTTTTGTACTGTGTGAATAGCATCTTGACTAGATGCACAAAACTTTGAGGATGCAGTCTACAGCCCTTGTGTGTGTAAGGTCGTTGTACACGCCACTGCACTTCATCAGGGCAAAACTGCCATGCGTCAGCAGGGAGTCGAACCAGGATTGACTGCTTGGAAGGCAACCATGCTAACCGTTACACCACTAACGCTGAACACACGTTAAGGGAGGTCCAAACCCCTCAGCAACTCGCATCAAAACCGGCAGTTATGGCTTTGAAACCCCAATTTAATCAATTTCATGGATCTATAACAGTGACCACACATTTGGGAAGGTCCATAACCACAAAACTCACAGACAAACCAAGAAAAAACAGATATGAAAACCCCAATCCAATCAATTCTGTGGATCTACAATGCTGAACACACATTTCAGGAGGTCTAAAAACCCCAAACTCGCATCAAAACCAAGAAAAACAGCTGGGAAATCATCAATCACCAATAAATTTAATGGACCTATGGATCTTCAGACGACCTGCATGAAATCCTGCCACTAATAACAACGTAAGGTCGAACTTTTTAAATCACCAATACATTTAATGGACCTATGGGTCTTCAGACAATCTACATGAAATCTTGCCACGAATAACGTAAGGACGTATCTTTTAAGTTACGTTTAACGTGTCTGATCCATGCTTGATAGAGAATAGATCCATTAAACACAGGCGCCAAACGTAAGGTCATGTACGAAGAACGTAAGAACGTATCTTTTAAGTTACGTTTAACGTGTCTGATCCATGCTTGATAGAGGATAGATCCATTAAATCCAGGCGCCAAACGTAAGGTCATGTACGAAGAACGTAAGAAACGTACGTTTTTCGTACGTTGTATACCTGGAAACTTACATTGTGGTCACTCAGATATACGTATTTCAACAGGAGACAGGCTATATGAATGATGAAAGTGTAAATTAGCGATTTTTAACCTATTTTTTGGTGCTCTTTTCAGTTTAAAAATGTAATGACACAATTGCTACTCTGCTTGACTATGTGTACACAAAGTTTGACCAGGATATTTATGTTTATTTTCAGAAAAAATGGTCTAAACGTGCACCAAATGTCTGCCCCGTGTTCGGTTATTGTATGATTGATTGGTATTATGCCTGGAACGAATTGCACTTACCTCCAGCAGCAGTTCCAACTGTTGTACAGCACGGAGCAAATGATGCGGTGCTGACGTAGTTGTTACATCACAGGAGACAGTGGCACTGGCCAGTCCAGTGGTAACTAGCCTCCAGTGAGGCCACAGATCAATGACAACTGTATTCAATCTCACAGTACTCACGACATGGTCACATTATCTGGGACGTACACCATCATATCTATACCGTGTGTGAACAGCCATCACACTCAACACTCTACCCACTGCACAGCAATATGCGGATAGTCTACTAGACAACAAAACCAACCTACGTTAACAGCAATATGCATCAGAGGATAGTCTACTAGACAACAAAACCATCCTACGTTAACAGCAATATGCATCAGGGGATAGCCTGCTGGACGACAAAACCACCCTATTTTAAGCAGACTTATACTCGGGAATATCATGCATTCCAGTGATAGATCGGTCTTATTTAAAATCGTATTGCGACGAGGATGGGATTCGAACCCATGTTAGTAGATTTCCAATAAATTATTGGGAATATATTATTCGAAGAGTGAAGTGACGCTGAACGTGATTGTCGAACTGTTTATTACCAAAACGAGAAACATAACGCATTAACGTAAATACACAACATCTTTCCCCCCTTAACAACTTAATACTAACTAGAGTAAAGAATAAGAATCATTATCGAATCAATTAAACATCTTTCCATCCATAATAACAAAACACCATGAGTGACAAATAACACTTACGCTAACTAGAACACAGAATAAAAATCTTTACAAAATCACTTAAACATTAGTTAACAATGTACAAAATCATTAATGATTAGTATAGTAAGACCTGTGTTTACTAGAATACAGGATAAAACAAAAACAGTGTCACTAATCAATTATTCAGCAATTAAACGCTGTGGCGGCCTGCGGTTTCTGCTGCTCCTCCGAAGTGGTGGCGTACTGGCCATGGTATTGTCACTGCTTGTTGCATTGACCGTGGTATTGCCACTGCTTGTTGCGTGGCATTCTTCTGAGGTGATGTTTGTATTGCTGCTGCCAGTAGCCTGACATTCTTCTGAAACAATATTGCTTTGGTTTCCATTTACCGGTATTATTTGATCTATATGTCTCTTAACCACATCAATATTGCTTTGGTTTCCATTTACCGGTATTATTTGATCTATATGTCTCTTAACCACATCATACATCACTCCACCATTACGTTTAATGACCGTCCCCTCTATCCACTTTTCTCCCACCCCATAGTTCCTGACTCTCACTGGATCTCCTACTTGAGCTTCTCTCTCCTGTACATCTTTGATCATCTTAGATTGTTGCTCCTGGACACGTTTGACATGTTTGGCAGTGGGCCTTACTAGTGTGAGTAGCGTTCTGACCGGACGCCCGATCATTAACTCCGCCGGTGTCATGTTGGTTGTTGATGAAGGGGCGTTTCGATACTGCAACAGGAACCGAGCTAGACGAAGTTCCAGAGATGTCTTGGAATTTCCTTTTTAGGGCCTTCTTTACAGTCTGCACATATCTCTCTGCGAGGCCGTTGCTTTGAGGATGGTGAGGGGCTGACTTAGTGTGAAGTATGTGGTTAAAGTGCATAAAGTTTTCAAATTCAGATGAGACAAATTGAGGCCCATTGTCACTATGAACATGTTCTGGTAGCCCCCACCGGCTGAACATCTCTTGCAGTGCTGATATAGTTGCTTCAGTCGTTGTACTTCGCATGATCTTCACTTCAACCCATTTAGAGTAGGCATCTACTACAATCAACAGCATTTTCTTCTCTACTGGACCCGCGTAATCAATGTGAATACGTTGCCATGGACCAGATGGGTATAACCAGGGATGCACTGGGACTTTGTTGGGCATGTGAGCTAGCTGTTGACATGATTCGCAACTTGCAGCCGTGGTTTCTATATCTCTATCTATGTTTGGCCACCACACATAGCTTCTGGCAATGGCCTTCATTTTTACCACCCCAAGGTGAGATGTGTGAAGTTCCTCTAGAACTCTCTTCTGTAGGGCTGCTGGGATTACAATACGCGTGCCATATGTGATACATCCATTCCACAATGACAAGTAATTTCTTTTCCTTATGAAAGGCAATAATTCTGGATCTGACACAGTCCAATTATCACTTTGTAGCATGCTGAGCACCTTTCCGAGAATCCTATCTTTGCGGATCTTATTTTGAATTTCTTCATTAGTTACTGGTAATTGCTCAAGCTGTGATAGCATGTAGAAAGCACATGAATCAGGTTTATCTTTCAATGTAGTCGACAATGGTAAGCGGGACAAATAATCAGCATTTCCATGATCGCGGTTGCTACGGTACTTTACATCATATGTATATGCGCTGAGGAGTAAAGCCCAGCGTTGGAGACGAGCTGCTGCCATTGTTGGGACTCCTTTTCCTGGATGGAATATGGAGGTGAGTGGTTTGTGATCAGTGAGGAGAGTCCATTTCCTACCAAAAAGGTAATTATGAAACCTTTTTACTCCAAAAACTATTCCCAGAGCCTCCTTGTCCAGTTGAGAATAATTAGCTTCAGACTGTGTAAGTGTTCGCGAGGCAAATGCAATTGGTTTTTCTTGACCATCTGGCATAACATGGCTTATGACTGCTCCTATGCCGTATGAAGAGGCATCGGTGGCCAATACAAGTGGGCGCTCTGTGCTGTAGTGGGTGAGTACTTGAGATGAAGATACTATGTTTTTCACCTTGGTAAGTGACCTTTCACAATCATTATTCCACTTCCACTTAACATCATTGCGTAGAAGTCTGTTCAATGGATGAAGGAGAGATGAACAGTTTCTGATGAATCGCCCATAATAATTTATTAAGCCTAATAGCGAACGCAATTCAGCCTTGTCTTTTGGTGCAGGTGAGTCTACAATTGCTTTCACTTTGATCTTGTCTGTGTGTAGACCATCCTTGTCTATGATGTGACCTAAATAGCTCATTGAAGGCTTCATAAATTCACATTTTTCTCTTTTCAGACGGATCCCAGATGCCTGCAGTCTACTCAGTACTCTTTCAACGTTATCAATGTGCTCATTATCATCCTTGCCAGTGATAATTATGTCATCAAAATATACCTGAGTTCCGGGACAATTTTGAAGTATCTGTTCCATAGCCCTCTGGAACTGAGCTGGAGCACTTGCAATGCCAAAAGGGAGTCTGTTGTATGAAAACAACCCTTTTGATGTGTTGATAGTGGTATATCGTTTATCTTCTTCAGCAATCTCCATCTGTAGGTATGCATTTGCCAAATCAATCTTTGAGAATTTCTCACCACTCATTTGGGCTAGAATGTCCTCAATTTTTGGAATTGGGTACTGATCTACCTTTATCTGCGAATTAAGCGTCACCTTAAAATCTCCACAGATCCTAACAGCTCCCGACTTCTTCACAACAGGCACAATGGGAGTTGCCCATTCGCTGTGGGTGACTGGTACTAGAACACCTGTGTGGATCAATCGATCGATTTCAACTTCGACCTTAGGTTTCAGAGCATAAGCAATGGGTCTGGGTTTGAAAAACTTTGGAGTACTGTCAGGCTTGAGGTAAATTCGAGCCTTGAAATCTTTTATGGTGCCTAAATCACTGTCAAAAACACTACCATATTTGTCAAGAAGTGCATCCATAGATGTCATGTTCATTTTGAAACATTTTAATTCAGACCAGTCCAGCTTAATTTCCTTCAGCCAATCACGCCCAAGTAGAGTAGGACCATTTTGTTTCAATACATGCAATGTAAGTTGTTTATGCTGATCCTTATAATCAACTTCAACGTTAAGTATACCAGCTGGTTTTATGCCTTCACCAGTGTACGTCTTGAGTATGTTATTTGTTTTCTTCAGTTGAACATCACCAAGTAATTTCTGTACAGATTTTTCAGAAATAACACTCACTGCTGAACCTGTGTCTATTTCCATGGTAACTGGTTGATTGTGTATCTTAATATCTACAGTGATAGGGGCTTGTTTATCACTATTATTGTAATATATAGTGACAGTGAGTGGACATCATTAGCATCACTATCTGAATTGGTTTCATTATCAGAACTTCGACTATTTGCATCAATATCTACCTTGTGCATCTTCTTTGATGACTCTTGCCCGTGCTTTTTCACAGGTTTCTTCTTGCAAGTACGTGAAGTGTGGCCTTTTTGCTGACATCGGTGACAAACAGCATTTTTGAACCAGCAATCACCCGTATGCTTATTTCCACAGTGTTTACATCTATTGCTAACATTGCTTCTCCGTTTTCGCTTGATGTGAAATTGATGTCTTGAGTCACTGTTGGGGTTGTACCTTGCAGTAGCTTTACATCTGCGAGTCTTGTTCTAAAGTGATTGCAGCGTTACACGCCTTCTTGAAATCTAAGGAGTCATTTGACAAAAGGCGTTCTTGTATAGATCTATCCCTCAATCCACATACCAGCCTATCTCTTAGTGCATCATCCAAAAATAATCCAAATAGACATTTACTGGATAGTCTTTTCAGAACGGCGATGTAGTCACTAATACTTTCGCTTTCCCCTTGGTCACGCTTATAGAAGCGAAATCTTTCAGCTATGGTGATGGGTTCTGGGGATAAATGAGATTTTAATACAGACGTCAATTCGGCAAATGACTTACTATGAGGCTTTGCAGGCGCTAGAATGTCTTTCATAAGGCCATAAGTATTGGCCCCAATTGTGGATATGAGAACGGCAACCTTCTTGTCAGCGTGTATGTCATTGGCAATAAAATATTGCTCCAAACGTTCTACATAACTTTCCCAATCTTCCTCTTTCTCATTATATTCTCTCAATGAACCTATTGTGGGCATTTTTCAACCAGTCTCGTCGCCAGTTTGTTAGATATGTTAGTAGATTTCCAATAAATTATTGGGAATATATTATTCGAAGAGTGAAGTGACGCTGAACGTGATTGTCGAACTGTTTATTACCAAAACGAGAAACATAACGTAATCCATGGTGCAGAGGGGGAGGGGTTATTTGTGTGTGGGGGTGGGGTGGGGGTGGGGGTGCTAGTATACACTTAAGTTAGTACGCTAGACATGATTAGTTGCTGTCAGTGACAAAACAATACACATTTGACTCCCAAACATATACTTTTTTTTTACTTCCCTTATAAGGATTAGTAGACGGCTAATCCCTGCTTCATCTTGATATGGAATTTGATAATCTGCACTGCTGGCTCCTACGTTGATGACTGTTTCTTGTAAAAGCGTTAAAAGCACACCTGCATATGTTTCTGGGCATGTGTATTCATGTGACCCAGCTTTGATGCTGAATGGGGGATAACAGACAATACACCCTGTAGTAGTAGACACTCCCACAATTGTCCCCAAACCATAAGGTATTAAATTATATTTTAAAATATACGTAAATACAGTGCAATCCATGTAACTCGGAAAAATGCCCCCTTTGAAGACGTTGTCCAGGCATCGGTGGTTCAGTGGTAGAATGCTCGCCTGCCACGCCCACGGGCGGCCGGGTTCGATTCCCGGCCGATGCAGTTTTGTACTGTGTGAATAGCATCTTGACTAGATGCACAAAACTTTGAGGATGCAGTCTACAGCCCTTGTGTGTGTAAGGTCGTTGTACACGCCACTGCACTTCATCAGGGCAAAACTGTCATGCGTCAGCCGGGAGTCGAACCCGGATCAACTGCTTGGAAGGCAACCATGCTAACCGTTACACCACTAACGCTGAACACACGTTTAAGGGAGGTCCAAAACCCTCAGCAACTCGCATCAAAACCGGCAGTTATGGCTTTGAAACCCCAATTTAATCAATTTCATGGATCTATAACAGTGAACACACATTTGGGAAGGTCCATAACCACAAAACTCACAGAAAAACCAAGAAAAACAGATATGAAAACCCCAATCCAATCAATTCTGTGGATCTACAATGCTGAACACACATTTCAGGAGGTCCAAAAACCCCAAACTCGCATCAAAACCAAGAAAACAGCTGGGAAATCATCAATCACCAATAAATTTAATGGACCTATGGATCTTCAGACGACCTGCATGAAATCCTGCCACGAATAACAACGTAAGGTCGAACCTTTTAAATCACCAATACATTTAATGGACCTATGGGTCTTCAGACGTCTACATGAAATCCTGCCCGAATAACGTAAGAACGTATCTTTTAAGTTACGTTTAACGTGTCCATGCTTGCTAGAGAATAGATCCGTAAGGCCATGTACGAAGAACGTATGAACGTATCTTTTTAAGTTACGTTTAACGTGTCTGATCCATGCTTGATAGAGGATAGATCCATTAAACCCAGGCGCCAAACGTAAGGTCATGTACGAAGAACGTAAGAAACGTACGTTTTTCGTACGTTGTATACCTGGAAACTTACATTGTGGTCACTCAGATATACGTATTTCAACAGGAGCCAGGCTATATGAATGATGAAAGTGTAAATTAGCGATTTTTAACCTATTTTTTGGTGCTCTTTTCAGGTTAAAAATGTAATGACACAATTGCTACACTGCTTGACTATGTGTACACAAAGTTTGACCAGGATATTTATGTTTATTTTCAGAAAAAATGGTCTAAACGTGCACCAAATGTCTGCCCCGTGTTCGGTTATTGTATGATTGATTGATATTATGCCTGGAACGAATTGCACTTACCTCCAGCAGCAGTTCCAACTGTTGTACAGCACGGAGCACCTGATGCTGTGCTGACGTAGTTGTTACATCACAGGAGACAGTGGCACTGGCCAGTCCAGTGGTAACTAGCCTCAGTGAGGCCACAGATCAATGACAACTGTATTCAATCTCACAGTACTCACGACATGGTCACATTATCTGGGACGTACACCATCATATCTATACCGTGTGTGAACAGCCATCACACTCAACACTCTACCCACTGCACAGCAATATGCGGATAGTCTACTAGACAACAAAACCAACCTACGTTAACAGCACATATGCATCAGAGGATAGTCTACTATACAACAAAACCATCCTACGTTAACAGCAATATGCATCAGGGGATAGCCTGCTGGACGACAAAACCACCCTATTTTAAGCAGACTTATACTGGGAATATCATGCATTGGATCGGCGGTCTTATTTAAAAATCCCTATTTGAGGATGGGATTCGAACCCCACGCGTGCAGAGCACAATGGATTAGCAGTCCATCGCCTTAACCACTCGGCCACCTCGTCTATGTCGGGCTGGGCGCGAGGGCACAGCAGGAAGCTGCCATTTAGGGCATTCCCTGGATCCACTTCCAGACGGTCTGGAGCGTCATTTTAGCCATATTCACGTGCCTGTTACACTCACATTCTGCATGGTCACCTTCTTGCTCCGTGGCGCAATGGGCGTCAGACTTCTAGTTAGTTGAAGGAATTCGAAGGCTGTGGGTTCGGTGACCGGATTCTTTGAAAAATGTATGACTGGGCACGTGACCCTACTAATCCAGATGATAAAAATAAGAATAATCTACCCGTGCGCATCTTACTCTGAGTACATTCAAAACATACGTCAGTTATGCTTCACCACACAACATAGCCATTTTACAGAATGCTTCCAATGGAATACATGCAAATATCATCCATGGTGCAGAGGGCGGATGGGTTGTTTTGTTTGTGTGGGGGGGGGGATTGCTAGTATACACTTAAGTTAGTACACTAGACATAATTATGTTATGTACTGCTGTCAGTGACAAAACAATACACATTTGACTCCCAAACATATACTTTCTATTTACTTCCCTTATAAGGATTAGTAGACGGCTATATCCCTGCTTCATCTGGATATGGACTTTGATAATCTGCACTGCTGGCTCCTACGGTGATGACTGTTTCACGTAAAAGCGTTAAAGCACGCCTGCATATGCTTCTGGGCATGTGTATTCATGTCACCCAGCTTTGATGCTGAATGGGGATAACAGACAATACACCCTGTAGTAGTAGACACTCCCACATTGTCCCCAAACCATAAGGTATTAAATTATATTTTAAAATATACGTAAATACAGTGCAATCCATGTAACTCGGGAAAATGCCCCCTTTGAAAACGTTGTCCAGGCATCGGTGGTTCAGTGGTAGAATGCTCGCCTGCCACATGGGCGCCCGGGTTCGATTCCCGGCCGATGCAGTTTTGTACTGTGTGTGAATAGCATCTTGACTAGATGCACAAAACTTTGAGGATGCAGTCTACAGCCCTTGTGTGTGTAAGGTCGTTGTACACGCCACTGCACTTCATCAGGGCAAAACTGTCATCGTCAGCCGGGAGTCGAACCCGGATCGACTGCTTGAAGGCAACCATGCTAACCGTTACACCACTAACGCTGAACACACGTTAAGGGAGGTCCAAACCCCTCAGCAACTCGCATCAAAACCGGCAGTTATGGCTTTGAAACCCCAATTTAATCAATTTCATGGATCTATAACAGTGACCACACATTTGGGAAGGTCCAGAAAACCACAGATATGAAAAAACTCACATCTACAAAAACCATTTCAAGAAAAACAAATATGAAAACCCCAATCCAATCAATTCTGATCTTGGATCTACAATGCTGAACTTTTAAACACATTTTCAGGAGGTCTACAAAACCCCAAACTCGCATCAAAACCAAGATCCATTAAGAAAACAGCTGGGAAAATCATCAATCACCAATAAATTTAATGGACCTATGGATCTTCAGACGACCTACATGAAACTTACATTGTGGTCACTCAGATATACGTATATGAATTTTAAATTACGATTTTTTACCTATTTTTGGTGCTCTTTGGGTTAAAACAGGACACAATTGCTACAGGCTTGAATGAATGATGAAAGGATATTTATGTTTACAGAAAAAATGGTTAAATTTTTTGGTGCTCTTTCAGGTTTAAAAATGTAAAGACAAATGTCTGCCGTGTTCAGAAAAATGGTCTTGCCAAATAATTGTATGATTGATTGATATTATGCCTGGAACGAACTGCACTTACCTCCCAGCAGCAGTTCCAACTGTTGTACAGCACGGAGCACCTGATGCTGTGCTGACGTAGTTGTTACATCACAGGAGACAGTGGCACTGGCCAGTCCAGTGGTAACTGGCCTCCAGTGAGGCCACAGATCAATGACAACTGTATTCAATCTCACAGTACTCACGACATGGTCACATTATCTGGGACGTACACCATCATATCTATACCGTGTGTGAACAGCCATCACACTCAACACTCTACCCACTGCACAGCAATATGCGGATAGTCTACTAGACAACAAAACCAACCTACGTTAACAGCAACATGCATCAGAGGATAGTCTACTAGACAACAAAACCATCCTACGTTAACAGCAATATGCATCAGGGGATAGCCTGCTGGACGACAAAACCACCCCTATTTTAAGCAGACTTATACTGGGAATATCATGCATTCCAGTGATAGATCGGCGGTCTTATTTAAAATCGTCCTGCGACGAGGATGGGATTCGAACCCACGCGTGCAGAGCACAATGGATTAGCAGTCCATCGCCTTAACCACTCGGCCACCTCGTCTATGTCGGGCTGGGCGCGAGGGCTACAGCAGGAAGCTGCCATTTAGGCATTCTAGTACCTGGATCTTCTTCCAGACGGTCTGGAGCGTCATTTTTAGCCATAGGCGTGCCTGTTACACTCACACGCTTCTCTGCATGGTCACCTTGCAAAATTCGTGCCTTGGCTCCGTGGCGCAATGTAGCGCGGCCGGACTTCTAGTTAGTTGAAGGAATTCGGAGGCTGTGGGTTCGAGTCCCACCGAGTCGGTGAATTCTTTGAAAAATGTATGACTGGGCACGTGACCCTACTAATACAGATGATAAAAATAAGAATAATCTACTTGTGCGCATCTTACTCTGAGTACATTCAAAACATACGTCAGTTATGCTTCACCACACAACATAGCCATTTTACAGAATGCTTCAATGGAATACATGCAAATATCATCCATGGTGCAGAGGGCGGATGGGTTGTTTGTTTGTGTGTGTGTGGGGGGGGGGATTGCTAGTATACACTTAAGTTAGTACACTAGACATAATTATGTTATGTACTGCTGTCAGTGACAAAACAATACACATTTGACTCCCAAACATATACTTTCTATTTACTTCCCTTATAAGGATTAGTAGACGGCTAATCCCTGCTTCATCTGGATATGGACTTTGATAATCTGCACTGCTGGCTCCTACGGTGATGACTGTTTCACGTAAAAGCGTTAAGCACGCCTGCATATGCTTCTGGGCATGTGTATTCATGTCACCCAGCTTTGATGCTGAATGGGGGATAACAGACAATACACCCTGTAGTAGTAGACACTCCCACAATTGTCCCCAAACCATAAGGTATTAAATTATATTTTAAAATATACGTAAATACAGTGCAATCCATGTAATTCGGAAAAATGCTCCCTTTGAAAACGTTGTCCAGGCATCGGTGGTTCAGTGGTAGAATGCTCGCCTGCCACGCGGGCGGCCCGGGTTCGATTCCCGGCCGATGCAGTTTTGTACTGTGTGAATAGCATCTTGACTAGATGCACAAAACTTTGAGGATGCAGTCTACAGCCCTTGTGTGTGTAAGGTCGTTGTACACGCCACTGCACTTCATCAGGGCAAAACTGTCATGCGTCAGCCGGGAGTCGAACCCGGATCGACTGCTTGGAAGGCAACCATGCTAACCGTTACACCACTAACGCTGAACACACGTTAAGGGAGGTCCAAAACCCTCAGCAACTCGCATAAAAACCGGCAGTTATGGCTTTGAAACCCCAATTTAATCAATTTCATGGATCTATAACAGTGACCACACATTTGGGAAGGTCCATAACCACAAAACTCACAGAAAAACCAAGAAAAACAGATATGAAAACCCCAATCCAATCAATTCTGTGGATCTACAATGCTGAACACACATTTCAGGAGGTCCAAAAAACCCCAAACTCGCATCAAAACCAAAAAAAAAACAGCTGGGAAATCATCAATCACCAATAAATTTAATGGACCTATGGATCTTCAGACGACCTGCATGAAATCCCTGCCACGAATAACAACGTAAGGTCGAATCTTTTTTAAATCACCAATACATTTAATGGACCTATGGATCTTCAGACGATCTACATGAAATCCCCTGCCACGAATAACGTAAGAACGTATCTTTTTAAGTTACGTTTAACGTGTCTGATCCATGCTTGATAGAGAATAGATCCATTAAACACAGGCGCCAA
>CM032668.1:29002824-29026837 GCA_019095985.1 Streblospio benedicti | reverse complement strand
TCCTTCTTTCTTCCCAATGCCCTGTACCTAATTAACGTGTAGGTGCCCCAAAGCAGGCGGTGTGCAACTACTTAGGTATAAGTTTGCTCAACACCCACAACCACACCCAACCAGAAATCGAACCCAAGATCATCTGGTCACGAGCCCCACTCCCTATTCAATCACCCACAGAAGTACAGTCATTACTAAAAAATATATTATTTTTGCTAAGTGGAGCACACACTTTGAACACTTTGAACCGACAGTCCTCTAATTCTTAAAATCATACATACTGTGACCTCCAACTTCAACATTTCCATCTCTTTCACTATCTGGTCCACTATTGTAATTGTATTCTTGCACGTGGTTGTTGATTTTCATTACTGAAGAACAAATCAAAGTCATAATTCAAATGGGTTATTATTAACTATTCCAAAAGACTTAACTAATTGTTTAAAACTTGAAGAGGATTACACATCCATTGATAATGAAAATTGAGTCTATGTATTATTTAATCTACACTCCTGGACTTTAAAACACTTATGCAAAAGTTTCATGAGACACATGGCATGATTGTTCAGTGTCTAATGTGATGTTGTAATGACATAGGTCCCTAGCAGCAGAGTACATCAGTAAAACCGCTCATTTTGCTGTTACATTCTTTACGTCATTATGTCATAATGTCATACTCTTAAGACACATGCGGAATGCTTTGTAAAGCGTCTGTGTAAGCTCATTATAATAAAGATGTATATATCAAAGAATACTCAGTTAATTCCTTTAAACTTCAGTCATAGACAATTGATGACGGTTTCTGCACATACAAACTTTCTGCTAGTTTACATTAGCAGGTAAAGCAAGAATATTAGACTGCTGCAAAGCACTCGGGTGATTGCTTCTAACATGTTGGTCTTTTAAAATAAAGCACTTACAGACTTTCTTGGCATCTATATTAGCAGAGAAAGCAAGGCAGTTCCACTTTCCAACGTCAATTGCATTTGCCATGGAAATAAATTGCTGAGGGAAAATTGATCTGAAAAAGGTTCACATGTGGCAACATATATAGAAGGAAGCATCGCATGTGCAATGTTAAGTGAATAGACATGACCAATTGATTGTTTTCATATTTCGTAGCTTTCAAGCTGCATACTATCAAACATAACATGGACATGCCTACCTGTGGAACAGTGATGAAACTGTGTGATACCACCAGTGAGAAAGCCATTTGTAACGTCCTGCAGCTGGTGACCACTGCCAAAGAGGTCCGCCTTGCTTAGCAATGGGCTTAAACATCATGGCCACAGTGAAATCGTGATATGGTCCAGACATTGAGGCCTTTGGTAGACGTATATAACCACCCCCTAAAAAGAAATATTTGAGTTTGAATTTTTTAATGAGACGATATGTTTGTCACGGGTTTGAATTTACTGCTATGGTCAGGAGCTTGACTATCTTTTAATCTATCTATTATTTGGAATATCAAACAGTCAATATATCATTGGTAATGTCAAAAAGCTTTATTCACATCATAATGTTGGGCTAAATACACTATCTAGTCTACCTTGAAATGTGATAGGAGTCTTATTGTCTTTTCCAAGTGCCACTGAGCCAACAGGCTGGAAATCCCGATTTGTTTTGCGACCCCATAGCTATGCTGAGACTGCCTCGTCACTATTTCCAACAGTTTCCAACAGCAGTTTGTTTTCTGTTTGTGCAAATAGACGCTCTCCTCTTGAAGTCCTGTTGATTGGACGTCCAGTGATGCTTGACCACTGGACCACAGGCGTTTTTATAGGAAAACCTGTATGTAGCAGCTGTTGTGACGATTTATGTTTTTGATACACATAGAAACAACAGGTGAAGAGTATTGACATTGTTTTATGGTATTTCCATGCCATAAAACTCGGCAAGTAAGCATTTTCTCTTATATTAGTCAGCCACAACTGGGCATGTATTCATAAATAAATTGGTCTAATGTGTGTCCCATAATACATATTAGAACTTCATCCATACTCTCTGCTCATTAGATTATGTATTAACTTCATCAAAACTGTGCAGAAAAACACTGTATCAAAAATGATTCGGGTGGTGACAATAAAGATAAAAATGTAAGAGAAAAGCTACCCCATAACATGTATTGATAATAATACTATATACGCTGTATAAGCACTAACTAACGCCCCAACTTTCAGATCACGTCCCCTCACTGTCGTACGTCAAAATAAAAAGTCCCCCCCCCCCCCCCTACTTTCCCCGACCCACAAATTCCAGAACAGTGTAGATTAAATTCTTGCACATTGTTATTTACGGTCACAAAAGACTAGCAGCAGTTTTTTTGAAAATTTTATTTTGCCATGCCATGAATATTTCTTGACTATGAAATTGTTTTTGTAATTTGTATATTTAGTATGTATTGCTATTTTTATGTTATACCGTTGGACATGGCAGTTATGAAAAAAAATATTTACATCATTACCTGTATGTGTATGCTGTTTTGTTTTTCGTGTAATATCAATCCACTTTTAAAACACGTTTACTTATGGAATTAACTTACATTGCAAGTTGAGTAGGGCGAGTTGTGTGTGTGCAATGTGAATAATCATGAACATTGGCAAGATTCATGTGCCATGTAATATAATAAAAAAGAAAAAAAATGAGTATACACAACATGCATAACTGCAGAACTTGATTAGCCTAGCAACTTTTAAATGTATCTTCAATAGTTCATTGTATAAATTGTAATAGAGCCATATATCAATAAATGTCCATATGTGTGAAGGTACGATGGGGTTTATTACACTATTGAACTGTATAGCACGACTATGTATAGAGACATTTATTCATATATGGCTCTATTACAATCCATACAATGAATTCATATCATACTCAAATCTACATTTCAATGAAGGCTTCATCGGATTATTGGATGATTAGTGAACTTTTAAAACTCCTACAATGCATATGACTCGAGTATGTTAAAGAGAAAATGGTGGGTTGGCAGTTTAATGCCATCACTAGAACAAGATTCCTTAAAATTTCACTATATCAACATCAAGCAGGCAAACGAAAATAATACAGATATAATTTTGTGTTCACAAAAATCAAGTGTAATAATTCTATTTTACTATTATCAATTAATATACCAAATTTGAATTAGTGTGCCCATGGTATTAGCAACTAAATAATAGTCTTAATGTCATGAAGATTAGTCGTCCAGGTTTATTATATTATCATTATCATTAAATTACTGAACTGTTGGGGGTTGTTTGAGTTGCACCTACTTTGTGTATGATGGTTGTTTTTTATCAACAACTACATGGGTGTGCAATGTGCAGTATCTCCAATCGTGGTCAACCTGTACATGGAGAAGTTTGAAAAGAAGGCTCTCTTTTCTTTTCTTGAAGTTAAACCTAATATTTGGACCGACATATGGATGACACCTGCTGCAAGTTAAAGAAACGAAAGCTTGATAGCGTTTTTACCAACATCAACCACGTAGATTTTTTGTTTAACAATTTATGGCAAGTTACAAATGGACATGTATTCACAAATTAATCGGTCTAATGTGTGTCCCATATAATACATATTAGAATTTCATCCATACTCTCTGTTCATTAGATTATGTATTAACTTAATCCAAACTGTGCAGAAAAAGACTGCATCAAAAAGGATTCGTGTCGTGGCGATAAAGATAAAAATGTGAGAGAGAAGCTACCCCTAAATATATATTGATAATAATATTATATACGCTGTATAAGCACTAACTAACGCCCCAACTTTCAGATCACGTCCCCTCGCTGTCGTACGTCAAAATAAAGTCTCCGCCCCCCCCCTACTTTCCCCGACCCACAATTTCCAGAACAGTGTGGATAAAATTCTTACACATCGTCATTTACGGTCACAAATGACTAGCAGCAGTTTTGTTCTTTTATTTTGCCATTTATTGGATTACTTTATTGGACCACTGTGACCGTGGCTGAACCAAATTCTTCTCATTGTCATCATCCACAATCTTATTGCCCTAGTGGCAACACTGACAGGGTCTTCACATCAAAGGACACGGCTTGGACATAAACTGTAACTGACGTAAATTGTGACCCGAGCCGGTTGTAATGCATGTTAACGTAAATTGTCAACACGTATCCGAAAATAGTGTGGCTCTCATAATTTCATGAATCACAATTGTCTTCGGTGTAGGGAAGTGGGAGGGACACCAATAGAAGGAGCTTAATATGTAGATGCTTGTTCATGTATCATACACAGGCTATAGATACATTAACAAATGGTCGAGAAAGAAGAGATTAAAGTTCGCGGCTCTGCTCTGTACGTCAATTCGCGGGTTCCCACCCAAGGTCTAACTTTGACGAGGTGTGGGGTGTTTACAAAAAGTCGGATTTGGTGTTATTTTGAATCACTTGATGTGTGCAATAGACCTGTGATGGCGAAAACGGATTGTAATGGATTGGGAACGGATGGCATCCGTCAAATGCATCGTGTTAGTTACAATTTACGGTACATGTTGTATTTACATTTTACGGCAGCCGGACTACAATTTGCGTTGGGCATGTTTTACTGTCTAACATGCTTTATAGGACCATAAAATATAACTAATTTGTGTGAATTGTAATCAATCATAATCTACCTTAATGCTTATTGTCAAAATACACATTGGCCCTGTCCATCTATCAATTGTAGGTCAACGAAAATAAGCTGTAAATGCGGATGATGACAATGAAAAACATGCTTCGCAAGGTGTGTCACTCAACACGCAATATGATTTTGGATGTTTGTAAATTGGATTATGATACACAAACCAAGACAGCAGTACACCTTGCCAGATTCTTAAACTCACTTATGATTTTGTCAGTTTACAACATAATACCTGTGTACTGTTTCTCAAAGCTCAGATGGGCCTTTTTAAAATTTTGATTTGTGGCCGATACTGGTAGTTGCAATCACGGTGAAGATTCGACAGCACACGCCAGAATGGAATCAACATTTATTATGTTAAGCAGATGCACACCAGCGGTCAAATTCGAGTCCGTTGGATGCCTCAAAATTGCTTTAGATTGACGGGTGATAAAGCCCTGGTTACCTCAAAGAAACATTTCATGTCATGATGTTCGGTTTACATAATCCATTTATGACTCTCTTACTCCTCTAACGGGAATTTAATTTTCTATGGGATCATTATAGCCTTCCAGCATAAACAACACGATTTTAGATGGGCACAAGCAAAGAAAGCTACATGTAACGTACCAACCATCACTACTTACATAAATGGTATTAGATAAATGGTATTCTTTGTGTGATATAATTGCTAAACAAATAATGATTACTAAATTATAATACATCGAAAAAAAGTACAAATGTAAGACTCCAATGAAGCCACAACCACGTAAAACTCAACAAGCACAGGCATGCACGACAGTTAATTACTCTAAAATGACATTGCATTTAGCTTTCAATTCTGTCTCTTGATAGTTTTGCTGTATGTTCAACCAAGTCTAATGGATTTTAGATATTTCTTTCTCGATTTTTCTACTTAGACCACTGGAGGCCAGTCCCTTGTGTGATAAACTTTATAAAGAGGTTCATGCATGTTCATGAAAACAAATATGAATGACGAGCTTGCGAGAATGAGGCATAGAAATCGATCGGGAACACAATATTTTGGACAATCACCTACTAGGTAGTAAGATTGTCTCGTCTACATACAACGTAAATAGATGGTCGGTTTTGCCATAACATTTCTGCTATTGCAGTTTTTTTTTTTTTTGTATTAGCTTTCTTTCTATTTCTATTTGAGAACTTATTTAATAGTTGATATTATGGAAAGAAACATAGTATAAAAACTAACATAATATTCTAAGCATAGACTTCGAAAATACTTCTAAGTTTGTTTGTTTTTTAAGTGTACTGTTGTACTGTAAGTGGACTGTTGTACAGGAAACGATGACGTGAAAGAGTCAGGGAACATTTCAGTAACATAAAGCAAACGGTGTAATGAAAATGTTTCTCTAATTGCAATTGGTCCCTATTAGAGAGGTCTCTTCAGGGCGATGTTTATATGTTCGATGTTCTACGTCTGCACATGGTGTGCGTGTGTGGGTGGGTGGATGCATACATGAGTGCGTGCATACGAGTCAGCTAACCAATATATGATAAGACCATCAGTTATGTAGATATCAACAATATAATGAACTAAACTTAACCTTTTCATGGCCTACACGCATTCACCTTTTGTGACTTTTGTAAACACATGAAGACAGTTTATGCGGCAATAGCTACAGTTTCATGATATAAATGTATGCAGCAGATGGATTCCAGTTGATACATATCAAATGTGGCTCTAACCCTTAATTAGCTTATTTAATATAGCCTCCAATAAATGACCCTTATGAGATGTGTGCGCCGACCACTGTAGTCCGCTAGTTCATTGCGCTACTTGAGCCGTTGCCGTGAACGGCAATATTGGTTACACCAGATCACTGTTAAGGTGGAGATTTTTAATGGATTGAAATTGTTGCACAAATTTTGACGATTTTTACCAAATGGCTCATACATTTACAAATACTCATGACATAACTTTCACGCCCATGCAGTTACACTTGTCAGTGTGTGTAAGTTTGAAACATCACCGTTTTCAATGAAATAAAGTCACGTCAGATGGATGTGATTTTCTGGAATTTCGGACATGTTATGTGCGATAAAACCAAATAATTTTCATACATAGGATGCACCAGCTATACATTAATTCATTTAAACAAGTATATAATATATATGTTAAGACCTGAAACACATTAAATCAACCATATGTGTATCAGCTACACCATAAAATGGATCATAAGAACAAGATTGGGTGGCTATTTAATTCTTGACGGGAGTGTACATGTATGACACACTGGGTAGTTCTACATGAGATAACATATTATTTTGATTGTTTTGAAAACAATGAAAGCATATGTGATGTCATTATCGTGCATACATCAACTTTATCCCACTAAAATTTGGCTTGTATAATTTGTTCCCTTATCTACATATATACAGTTTTTAATACATACATACATACATACATACACATTATTGCACACACATACACGCACAGGCAAGGCGAGTACTCACTCACGACATGGGGCACGCACGCACGCACACAGGATATATAGACTATTTTGAAGTGTCAACACATATGACACACACACACACACACACATATATGAATGGAGGCAGGCAGGCTATTTTTATTATTGAAAACACATATCAGGCAGGCAGGCAGGCAGGCAGGCAGGGCAGGCAGGCAGGCAGGCAGGCAGGCAGGCATCCCATAGGCATGCAGGCAGGCATGCAATTTGGCAGGCAGGCAGGCAGGCAGGCAGGCAGGCAGGCAGGCAGGCAGGCAGGCAGGCAGGCAGGCAGGCAGGCAGGCAGGCAGGCAGGCAGGCAGGCAGGCAGGCAGGCAGGCAGGCAGGCAGGCAGGCAGGCAGGCAGGCAGGCAGGCAGGCAGGCAGGCAGGCAGGCAGGGCAGGCAGGCAGGCAGGCAGGCAGGCAGGCAGGCAGGCAGGCAGGCAGGCAGGCAGGCAGGCAGGCAGGCAGGCAGGCAGGCAGGCAGGCAGGCAGGCAGGCAGGCAGGCAGGCAGGCGGGCGGGCGGGCAGGCAGGCAGGCAGGCAGGCAGGCAGGCAGGCAGGCAGGCAGCAGGCAGGCAGGCAGGCAGGCAGGCAGGCAGGCAGGCAGGCAGGCAGGCAGGCAGGCAGGCAGGCAGGCAGGCAGGCAGGCAGGCAGGCAGGCAGGCAGGCAGGCAGGCAGGCAGGCAGGCAGGCAGGCAGGCAGGCAGGCAGGCAGGCAGGCAGGCAGGCAGGCAGGCAGGCAGGCAGGCAGGCAGGCAGGCAGGCAGGCAGGCAGGCAGGCAGGCAGGCAGGCAGGCAGGCAGGCAGGCAGGCAGGTAGGTAGGTAGGTAGGTAGGTAGGTAGGTAGGTAGGTAGGCAGGCAGGCAGGGTAGGCAGGCAGGCAGGCAGGCAGGCAGGCAGGCAGGCAGGCAGGCAGGCAGGCAGGCAGGCAGGCAGGCAGGCAGGCAGGCAGGCAGGCAGGCAGGCAGGCAGGCAGGCAGGCAGGCAGGCAGGCAGGCAGGCAGGCAGGCAGGCAGGCAGGCAGGCAGGCAGGCAGGCAGGCAGGCAGGCAGGCAGGCAGGCAGGCAGGCAGGCAGGCAGGCAGGCAGGCAGGCAGGCAGGCAGGCAGGTAGGTAGGTAGGTAGGTAGGTAGGTAGGTAGGTAGGTAGGTAGGTAGGTAGATGCACATAACATAGCATGTATCGTAAACCAGTCAGTAGTTGCCTACTATAGGGGATGAAAGTCAAGAGAACAGATAACTACTGTGACAACCAAACTAAACTTAACTGGATTATGGATCGAGGGATGATACTTGCCGTCGCAATGTTATGTTTATGGGAGAATTGTTCAATACATTTTGAACGCACACAGCTCAATAAAACTTTAGACTTCAGCATTCTCACTTACATATATCACAGATAATATATTTTCCTTTCGTCCCATAGTAAAATTAACAATAAACAATCGCATTTAGTATATTTAATACAAGTTGAAACGGTGAAATCGTTGCCTGATCCTAAAAAGTCTAATGACAATATCAACAGTCGACAACAGTTGTAAATAGTCTCAATCATCTAGTCTTGAATGGCTCCCGCCAACCAAGATATCATACCAGCATCTAGCTGTGTACGAGGATAAGGCCTAGCGTCATAATAGCGGTAACAGAATAAATTTATTGTAAATATCTGTTATTTGTCTGTTAAAATGTATTTTTGCTTTGGCTATGGTTGTGATCATCGTCATTGCAGGGGTGAATGTTCATTTTATAGATTTCCTCCACACATTGGGGACAATTGGGCACGTTTATGTCGGTAGGTTTCATCAGATCAACTGACTAGACGCACGCCATTTTCTGGTGGGCGAAGATGTGTTTCTTAGCATGATCCAGTGACAGCAACATCGCGCAAAAGAATTTATGTTACATCTCGCAGAAGAACTTCTGACCTTTATACATAACATTCAGACTGATTGAGACATTGTGATAAAGATTAAAATATGATAAGAGATGATTTCTTTGCCGCTGAAATCTCATATCCTACATATTTATATATTTTACATTCAATCTACTGTGGCTCTAACTGTTGTACGTGAATTACACTATCTGTTTATTTCAAAATATGTGCCACTGTAAATGATAAAGGAGGTAATTAAGATACTGAATAGTAATAGATCAGAGATTTTGACAAGATTATCTTTGCTTCTCGTGTATGATTAAATGTGTGTTGGCCCAGAGGAGTGAACAGTGATAGCGACTTCTGTACTGGAATTGAGGATAACCATACCATGGTGGATAGATGCCATCATGTTTGAAATCAATTTATATAACAACCAGGACAGTTTACAACCTCCAAAACAACGCTCTTCGTTAGGTTAGATCAATGTGACAACTACTTGGAGGTTGGCATTGTATGCGCGTGACGTACACGTTTAATCAACGTAACTAACACGTAACGAGTATGTTGGAAAGAGAAGTCCTTTATGTAATTTAAATATAAAATAAACTTGGTTAGTTAGCTTAATTGGCACCTCTTCGGGAATATTATTCCAAAATGAAAGAAGAAAATAAGAACTGTATTTGATTACGGTAAGTAATTGCAGAGAAACCCCCTCTACTGGAGACCCCAAAAATAAATTAATGTCAATGCACAATGTTATGGAGAATTTTAAAATGGCCGCGTGTTTTGAAACATGCATATGTAGTGTGAGTGCTCTAATAAATCAAAGCACTGATAGTACTGAAGCCAGGCTTAAAATAGAAGTAGTTGATTTGTTCCTTGTTACCTTACAATAAGATAATACATTGTCATAGTGTCTTATAGAAACTTTTCTTGTTTGTAATAAAACATGATGCCAGCCCTTGTTCACTACACCACATAACAAAATGCAACCTTCATCGCCTCCTTTAACAATGTAACTCCAGTGTACGATATATTTATTGCTCATGCTGTATACAGCTCTCATGACGTCAGGGGTTTTCCCCAACACACTCAAGATGGTTTTAACTGTGGTTTTAATTTTGAGACTTCATTCCTTAGCCGTCGTTTGATGGATTTAAACAGGACAAATTGCAAAGTGTGCGGCTTAATGAGCCCTTTCCAGCGACAATGGTACGAGCCGAAACGCCACTGAACAAAACGCAGGTGGGTACTAATTGCAGGCTGTGTAATGATTGCCGGTTCAACAATTGCTTAATGCGGTCAACTTCCGGGAGAGTGAACTGCCTGACGATAGCAGGCTGTGCCTGGCTAAAAACCGTCTCTAGCAGGCTCTGCCGCGCCTGCATCAAAAATTGAATACGACATGTGAGAAAATTTAAAAAGTGCACATTTTGGTAGCTGCACACAGCAATGGAAAATCAGAAAATCGCCAATCAATTTAGGACTAGACCAAAATTCAGAAATTCTGACTAGTGGATTGTATGAGTTATGAGTTGTAAAATCGAATGTACCTTGTATGCAGCATAAGGTCTCATTTTATACGCACCACTATTCTATTCACTGCCTTTATTTCCAAAACTCAAAACACCTCAAAACAATATATAAAACTAGTTTTCGAGATCCTTAGTCTCCTTTTCAATAACAACTCAGTTGTGCATCTGGGACAAGCTTCATGTCCCTCACAGGCATCATCAACTCATCAACATGCGTGCATGCGTGCGTGTGTGTCTGTCTGTCTGCCCGCCGGCGAAATCCACCTGTAGGTGGTCGTGCGCCGTGAGCTGTAGCGTGTCGTCTGCCTTCCCGCCGCCGTCGTCCTCCCCGCCGCCCGCAGCCTCCGGGAGAGTGCTCAGCCGCGTGCCCCCACCGCATTTTCCTCGGTTTCCTGCAGCATCCTGCTGGTCACAAAGCCAGGGGCACAACCGGCAGTACTGCTTCTTCCCCACTGACTCCCCACTGCCAAAACCCCATGAAGACTGTGTGGATCAGTACGTCTTCAGTGCAGCAAAAGTACGTTTTTTGAGTCAGTACGCCTACCGGGACTGTAGCGAAAGCTTCCACAATGGTAATAAGGTCTATTAAGTAGTGGCTTGGTTGTGTGTACGCTGTACGGAGCTAGTGTTTAGACCGCACGTTAGTGCCACATTTAAACACCGCACACAAGGGGAACATCGAACTGCCAAAATGTTCGCACCACCGGTTGTGCCCATAGCTTAAAGGCGCCACTTCACGGGACAGAGGCAATACCGTCTGTTTGTGCACACCTCACACTTAGGCTACAATGTCTTTGTTCATGATACTTTGTGCATTTCTGTTTCTTCATCAATATGCATCATCAGTGTGTCTTATTTTACTAAATGAAAATTGTACGGCCAACACGGGCTTCAAAACGCCTAGACCTTATACCGTTACTCGCTACAGCCCGGTGTCCGTATGACAAGCTCTGGTGACGGCTTAGCTTAGCATCTGCAGGGGTTTAACACCCAAATTCCCATTGCATCTTCTGTGCCTTCATATGAGCTTTTGTACTGTATATTGACGTGCATGGCCATTTTACCGCAGTCTCATTTGCAAGTTCAGAATCATATCCAATAAGTACATATATGTAGGCCTTGCTGTGTGTAGAACATTACAATATTCCTGCTAGGCACCGTCGTCCTGTACAATTTCAATTACACCATTGTAAAAAAAACTACCACCACCAAGCAGCTAAAGATTTACTCATATCACATGTGTTGTAAACTACATAGCGTATCTACCCGTTTAGTGTTTCGAGCGCGGGTCACTTGCTAAAGGTACTTTCATTAGCCTTGCTGCAGTTTACACGTGAGTGGAAACCATGCATTGGACCACTGATCGAGCAACAACAGTTTTTTGCCTCGATAGCTAGTGATTGCTTTGAAGGGAATTGCCCATCAGTTTCAATGGTGCCACCTAAATATGGGAAGAAATACTGTTGGGTTTTGCTATTCCTGCTGTTGCTGCTGCTGCCGCCGCCGCCGCTTCCGCCGCTGCTGCTGTTCCTGCTGCTCCTGTTGCCTCTGCCACAGTGACATGCATACAAACAAAACAAGCACAATTTGTCATAGCTCATAGATCGTATAGAGCTAGAGCAACAGTCTGCGCTTTTTTACGATGTTGCAATTACCGCCAATTACCTTCTATTCATTGGAGTGCACTGGCAGTCCCTCATGCCAACCAGCGGATGCGGTGCCCCGCCACCTATCGATTTTGGCATAAAAGCAGCGGTGCATTTTCTGACTACTACTCTGCTCTCGTCTCCTCTGGCTGTGCTGGCTAGACTTCGTAAAGTAAAAACTGAGAGCGGGTGGCCGTCAGCGTTCGTTGGTATCTGTGCACCCCCCTCAATAGTTCTATACGTTATCCTCCTAGTTTGAATGTGCATATAGTGTATATGGATTCTGGACGATAGTTAAGATATGGTAGCAAACACTAACAGTTCATGGAGTAAATAAATTAGTGACTTCAAATGGATGCCTCCTCATTCTTCTGACTAAAAACCCACCTACAGTTTATAAACAATATAAGTGCGCATCCACAAATAACATCAACCCGAGCCACAACGTTTCCCCCTGCCCGTGATCACGAAGAGGACCCAGCTGTTTTTCCCCCTCGGGACTTCACCCAGGAGCCTCCAGGAGAGCTGAGCTACACCCCGCAGCATCCCCCGCGAGCGTTATGCAGGAGAGAGGGAAACCAGCTTATTCCGGATGCGACATGGTGTGAGAATGTCGGCTATACTGAGGTGAGTTCTTAGTTATTTCGAATGTTGAGCGAACTGATTTTGGCCATTTTCTCATACTTTTGTAATCAAACTCCCTGAATACATTTATCAACGATCGCTTATGTACATACGCCATATATTTTTATGTGTTTGACAGCATGAACGCTATCAGGTTGATAGTATTTATCGTACTGACACTGGCAATATTATATTTTGTGTGTACAAGATTCAATCTCGCCGAGTTGGCATTCAATTTGATCAATCGCACACACGCGCTTGATTAGCTGTAGCGCTCATGCTTACACTCTGTTTGTTTATATAGAGCCTGTGATTAACCTATCTTGTGCACTTTATAGCTTTTTCTGACCCGTGATATCTGGAATAATTGTGGAAAACATAATCATTTGTCTGATACTTCATCCTGAGTGCGTTCATGTCAATATAAGGTCTTGTTTGCATTACTGTTGTTACATTTTAATTTCGGTGCTTTATAGCTGTGTGGCCGCGTGATTTTATTGCATATGGGTAGGCTTCATTGATGGTATTAAAGATTAGGTTGATGTGACTGATTTTACGATATTCGTGTTGGTATATACGTTGACGCTTTAGTGACTAATAGACCATTATTGTTAGAAATTTTTTTTTTTAATGAATGTGCGACGACGTTTGGACCTTGACGAGCCCGACTTCCCAAACACAACTACTGCCATTAATGCCCGGATTTGTGAAGCATTAGGTTTTGAACCCATAGATACAGCTATCCAACGGCTATCACATTTACCGTGTGCGCGTGACTATTCTGGGTTTACTATACGTGAGGCCATGGATGATCAACTTGTACCAAATATCACTGCCGCGCAAGCGGAGGTCGAGGCGCTTATAAGCGCATTGGATCAAACACGCAGGGAGCTTAAAGACCTGCGTGATACCCTTATGACCACCCCGACCCTCAAACACGCTATTGAGTGTGGTTGTTTGCTGTGCGTGTCGGCGAGGCGCATGAAAGGCAAAATAGACGCGTTGGAGAAACTGGAATGCGATCAAAGTATCACGTTACGTGATAAAAAGCAGGCCTTGAAGGAGTTGACCGCATTGATGGCGTCATCAATGGGTGACACGTCGGATGCTGCATCCGCTGCACAACCTGATTTCTCCATGTTTTCAAGGCCTACGCACCCTACGCACCTAAGACGGGACTCAGACGGCCCCACCCGCCATGCTCACAGCACTCCCCAAATGAACCCGGATGCGCCCTAGGCACGGGGGGGTCCTTGGACGAGTTGGCTGACCTGTACGGTGATCCATTTGCGCCCCAATTCCAGCAATCTCCTGCACAAACCACCGATAGACCCCTGCTGCCCTCCCGAATCGAACCCGCCAGTCAGAGTACACAATCATCGGACAGCGAATACGGTGCAACCCGGCAGGAAGCCACCAAGTCTGTGCATTTTAACCTGTCAAACCATTCAGGGTTAACTACGGCTGGTGCCGGCGGTGATGGCGATAGCAGTGGCAATGACACGGGGGCTAGTGATAGCGAGAGTGACTCGGACACGAACACGGTGCGTGATGGTACCACCACATCTGACAGGCCTGTAACCCCTAATAATGACCAACCCGGTTCTCAAGGGGACCTGGATGCCCCGGGGGATAA
This sequence comes from Streblospio benedicti, assembly GCA_019095985.1. NCBI lineage: Eukaryota > Metazoa > Annelida > Polychaeta > Spionida > Spionidae > Streblospio > Streblospio benedicti. The sequence continues at coordinate 29,012,418 of CM032668.1, read as the reverse complement.
CATTAGCTTGTCTAGTGTCACCACCACACCGACGAATGTCAATATAATGGACCCCCCACCTTCTGAGGCAGAGGCTACGGTCACGGGCGGCTTAGCATCGGCAAATACAGATGGTGCCACAGGAATTGAACGCCCCACCGGCTACCAAGGGGGCCCCGATAACAGCTTTGATATATGGGATCACCATCAAGATCTGGACCCGAGGCTAATGAGGCAATGGTTTGCCAGGCCCTCACAGAGTGTGTTTGATTCACCGCCTTTGAACCATATACGGTCACGCAGCCGCTCACCACACGGGCAGCGTGGCCAAGACGAAGATGGCGAGTTAAGGCACCGTCAACATCACCACCAAGATACCCCCCGTCCCCGTGTGCCTCTGGGTTACCTGGGTCCACAACCAGACCCCCGCCCGCCTCGGTCACCACATACCATCAAGACGGCAATACGAGCCATCACCTTGCTCCTTCTGGACACGACTCACACCGCCCTGGTTCCCCCACCCCCGACTCAGCAACTAATCGGCCCCGACCACCCGCCAGAAGCAAGTCAGTCCCAGCAAGGCGGTCCGCTGACACGCAAATACACGATCCTACCACGCATAACTCGCGTGACGTAGACGGTAGGTCTCGTAATTCTGCGCTGGACTTTCCCTCTGGGATAAATGAGTCACGAGAGTCATTGGGACGCCAACGCCAAGTGGAAGTAGACCACATTAGAAGCCTGCTGATTGAACAGGAAAGGCTGAACCGCCTCAAAGATGACCAAAGATCGCTTATATCACGTCGTGATGAGGCACTTCGCAGGGCACGCGACGATGAGGAACGAAGGCTGAGGGATCGTGAAGATTGGCTGAGGCACATGCAGGCACGTGAGAGTCACCTCTCTATGCGTGAGCAACGCTCCACCATGCAAACATCGCAGTATGACACACGTGGACGGGCGCGATACGACTCTCCACTGCGTGACATCCAGGGGCAACAACGCCACCCACCACGCCAGTTTCAGGATGGACAATCCGGGACAGCTGATTTGCCTCAACGGCGGGCCACACAAGATTAGCTCAATCGGTAGAGCAACCGCCTATGACATATGACTGGTCTGAATTCATAGACGGGAGATCGTGAGTTCGAGTCCACGATCCTCCAAAAACACCTTTACATAGCCTTCCCGATTATTTCACACTTGGTGGAGGACAAGGACCCGGGTGCTTCAGGTGAAGCCACCGGGTAGTATCCCTAGTTAGAAATTCCCCAGTAAAAAGCCACGTTAGGTATGGAAAAACTACCGCCCGGGAATTCGAACTTAGAATGGGAAGCAGATTAGTATGTGTGTGTGGGCACGTTCGCTGGTCTGTCAGTGAATTCTCACGGGTCCCTCGGTCACCGAAAGCTGACTATGGGAACATGTCACTCCAGGGAGAATTCCTGATCAGATTCGGCGGCGGGTAGCTAATCAAGCCACGAGGGTGGAACTCCTCCCTCTCTCTCTCTCCGATGCTGAAACATTAGTGAAGCTAGAGATGGCCAGGATAGTGCAAGATGTAGAAGTCGGTACTAGGGCCCTATGTGACTTGGTGACGATCAATGCGCCCCTGGTCGTTGAGGAGAGTTGGGAGTTGGGGGAGTCTGTGAAAGAAGTGGCCCAGATTACGCCCGGATGAGCCTGTAAGTACGGTGTTCAGGGCTCTGCAGCCTAGATGACTGCTTCGTAATAGTCGGAGGTATAAAGCAGGCTATGATTGATTAAGGCTGCAGTTGGATGGGCTAATAATAGTATCCAAGGCGGAAAGTGCATTGCGCAAGATTGATATAGGTGAAAACCGAAGTATGTAACCTGTGTCTCGGGGATTAGCTCAATCGGTAGAGCAACCGCCTATGACATATGACTGGTCTGAATTATAGACGGGAGATCGTGAGTTCGAGTCCACGATCCTCCAAAACACCTTTACATAGCCTTCCCGATTATTTCACACTTCAATCCGATCTCACTCGACGTCAGCCACGGACTTCCACGCATGGAATGGCAACGTGTAGTAGCTCACATGAACCTATGCATTTCGTGGGTATGACTGGAGGAGTGAGAACCAGGTCTTAGTGCCAGCTCACACCAGCTTACCGGGCTCGAATTGCGGGTACATGCGAGCGACAGTTACAAAGATACGAACTCGTATTCCAAATACGGGGATTCGTTTCTCACTGGGCGAGGCCCCCTAGCCCGGGTGGCCCCAGTATCGCCGTAGATGGATTGGGGAGCAGCACATGAGGATGGAAAGGAGCTCGGGCGCACCCGAGAGCTCGGGAAACACATCGGACATCACACTATGGCAGAGGAATTCACGTTGGACGTAACACGTTGTCTGTGCAACTGGCCGGGAGCACCCGTTGTGATGGATACGGGCCGGCCGTATCATACGGTAGTGGTTACGGAGCCCCCGTAGTGGATACGGGCTCACCGTGTCAGATACGGCCTTGCCGTATTGAATACAGGCTCGGGAACAAGTAGGCCATATGTGATGGGAAACATGCTCGGGAGTTCACATCTGCCCGAGGAAGGCTTCTCGCCAACAACACCCGAATGTGACAGGACTTTCACCCCCGGCAACCGAGGAAAACGGGTGGACAGGAGATGGAATCAAACAACCAGGAAAACCCCGGGAAATCAGCAGGAAACGGACACACCGCCGTAACACACCGCCGGGATACAATAGCCGTGACACAGCCGTGACACATCGCCGGGAGGCGATCATACGCGGGCGGCATACGAGGTGTCAAACGAGGCGGCATACGTGGTGTGATACGAGACGGCATACGAGATGTCATACGAGGTGTGATACGAGGTGCCCGGATGCCCTGGGCGGCATGCAATGAAACATAGGAGTTCCAGACAGTAGAGAGGCGGATAAGGACTCTGTGCCGAACCGGTTGATACGGATCACGGAGTGAGCAGAATGACTCGAGAAAAGGAGTTCAGTGAGTGAGGATGCCAAGGTGGCCGACCCGACGCCTCGGTAAACAAGCGGAGACAGCCAACACTTGCTGGACTGATGTAAGAAAGCGAGTCCGCTCTTGAGGAAGGGGAAAAGACATGAAACGTCATGTTCTCCTCAAGAAGCAAACGGAGATGAGGGAAAGTGATGGGGGCACCTTTGTGCCAGCATCCAACCCTATCACGAGGGCTGTCGATCCCCTAAAACTCGACCCATCAGGCAGGGGACCCCTGGGGCCCCAATACAGGAACATAGCGGCAACCATAGCTCCCCTCCATCATCCCCCAACAGGAAGCAGTAGGTGACAATAGGAGGTGGAGTTACAGACAGGAACAGCGCCTCTTGTGGTGCAATTGGAGGGCTGGAGGCGACGCGGGCGACGTCCACGAAGTCGACCAGCCATTGGACATCAGCCAGGATCAGCCATGAGGGACGGGTGGCCCGGCACACGGGCCTGTTCTTCTATGAAACGTAGTGACAGGGGGAGCCATGAAACAAGCGATCGTTTCTCCCCACAGGGTGCTTAATCCGTCTGCATGGGCCGATTATTAAAACCCCCTGTGCGTCGCTGAGTGAGTACCCTACAGGAACACTGCTACAAGTATGGAGAGAAAGCAATCCGAACAACCGACACCACTACCAGTGGCAAAGTTCGAGGAACGACATATCCTGTATTGATACGGGCTTGCCGTATGGGAACGGGTGCCCGTAATGCAACGGACATCCCGTATTGGAACGTGCTTGCCATAATGCATACGGGATTCGGACTTTGCGAGAAATGGAATTTCTCGGGACGCTAATTGAAGGCTCGATACAAGTCGGTGCACGGATGACACTTTGGAGCGACATTTTGATTAGGCTCGAGCTTACGAGTCAACGCTCGGGTGACACTATTTCGGACATTACCACTGCCATCGGCGTTTGCATTTACCATGTTTTGGGTCTGTTGTATTCAATTATATTATCTTGTGATATGGTTGGGTATGTCAGGCCTTGGCTGGGGTGAATGCATGTGTCTATGGTTGTTAGCGGATCACAGCTCGGATGACAAGGAGTCTCTCCTGGGTGATGCCATCATAGTGAGCTTTCGGGATGGGCTCAAATCTTTCCCAAAGTTTACAAGCCGGATGGGACACAGAATTGGATGGACTACAATGCAGTTGTTCTTAGAAGTATGGAGTCTACAGAGACTCTAAATCGTGGAATCGACCCTACACAGACCCCCACATTGGAGTGGGCGAGGGTGTCTCATGGATTAGGCTGACTGGAACAATGCACGATGTGAGTGCAAGAAGGATTACGCGCGCTGCTGGACGTAGCAGCATAGGAATGCGCGACTGGCCACGCCGAGTCGACCCTTCACTTGCATTTTTATGTGGAATTCGAGATGAGGGCGGCCGAGGAGGAGCTACTGACCCTGTAGACAGGAAATGAAGAATCGGTCTTGGGATCATTCCCCAGTTGCTCAACCGGACACGGAAAGCCTGAGAGAGGATGTAGTACCCGGGAGGCAGCAGGGTTAGAACCTGTGGCAATCTCACACTGCATCCTGGAATCACGCTAGCTGTCATTCAGACAGAGTGGGTGTGTCGGGAGAGCCGGGGACGACCCGGCAGGTACCGCACCTTCGTGGCGCAGGAAAAAGAAGCAGGCAAACAGTCAGAGGCCGCGACAGGCTCCCCATTGCCACCGTCGTAGGGCCTCTCACGCAGCAGCCGGAAAAGGCGGAAAGACCGGACAGGCTGACGTGTCTCAGACGAATGAGACGAGCAGGAAGGCATCGAAATCCGGCGCTGGCGCCAGGCTGGGGCAAGGCTGACGGCTGGGCAGGGATGCGGGAACAGGAGTTTAGGTCAGGAGGTCGGGCCGCATTATTTGATCCGACCAGCGAGAACTGCTGGAAATGTGCCCAGCCGGCCACGCATTTAATGGATTGCCCGGAGGCGACCGACCAGGAAATTAGAAATGGAAAGAGAGATCGAGCACGCCCGAAGCCGCCGTTTTCACCCGAGGAATGACCAGAAGAAGGGTGATAAGAAGACAGTCGCTCATGTCTCTGAGGGAAAGGATTCGGGATGCCGACCCCGAAATGATGCGACGGCGGAAAACGAGTAAGCAGGGCGAAATATGCCGCCAATTCCCCTGCTGACATTATACCGTGCGGCTGCCCGTCCGGGAACGGGAAGGCGATGTGTTGCAGCGAAAAAACGAAGACGTGGGCCGGGAGACAGAGAGAGGGTTCTCTGGTCATCTGCGGTCAAGTGGGGCTACGGGACAAATGGATGTTCGGGATCATCTGCCACGGATTTTATGACAACCTACCCGGAAGTCCGGCGCCAGTTCGGCCAGGGGCGGAATGCGGCGGGCCCGCTCGTCCCCTGTCTCAGAACCTAGGGACAGCTCACCCAGCTCACCGAGTTGTTCCACCGTGTGCGGGAGCTTGTCTAACCTGTACCCCGTCCGGTCGGATCCGGGTGGACCAGCCAACTCAGCCCAACAGTGAACCTGGGGCCGAGGGGTACAGCCCATCGCGGGAGGTGGGATCGTTTCGCCTAAAGCAGGACGTGCGAGGGAGTACTCGCGTGAAGGAGCTTCTAGACGCAACACTGGACGAGAGGCTTGGTAGCCATGGCAAGAAACAGCCAAGCAAAGGAGTAGAACCTAGCCGGGGGTGGACTCGGGAGGTGGGGTACCACAGCCTGGAGGGGAGGAAGTCGGGGGCTGCCAGCGCGACTAACGTCCGCTGTGTGGACTCGATTTACCATGCACCGCTACTCTCGATCCGAATATCGCAAAGGAGAACGTCAGGAACAGACTCATCAGCCCGCACGCTCAACTTTCGCACTCCGAGTGGGATCCGGAGGAGTCAGGTGGTGAGACAGTGTATCAATGTCAGAGGTGGATGCCGACTCGCGCCATACGGAAAAACGTTGGAACTGTCGGGCGCTGCCCTGGTATGCCGTGTCATGGTGTGGATCAGCGGGATCCCGATGGAAACGGCGCGGATACCGGAGCAACGTTCAGCTTACTAGTGGACAAATTCTACAAGGAACAACACAGCGGTCGCTACCGCCACTACGACCCCCCTCAGGTGTACCTGACGGGCGCCGGTGGTGCATCATTGGCGCATCGTGGCGTCATCATGTCCGAGGTTGAGGTCCAGGGAGGCCGACGCAGTCAGCTCTACACCGTGTAGGGCGGCTGGAAAGGCTTGATCTCTTGCTTGGCATGGGATGTTTATCGTCATACGGAGCAGCAATTGACTGTGCCACACGGACCATACGATTGGGGCACGAGACGTAGATTTGGAAAAAGCAATGACAGTTCATAGCAAGGACCTCATCCGACTCACAAAGACCGTACGAATACGCCCCGGGTGTGCAACGTGTCATGTGTCGGGTCGAGGACTCAACCAGGGTGGTACGGAAGCTGGTAGAGGGAACGGCAAAACTCAGTGATGAACTTCTTTGCAGTTCCGTCACCGAGGTAAGCCGGGAAGACGGATTCTACCCCCTCTCTTGAAAATCGAAAGCACCTCATTCGGGAGGTCAGGACTTGGAATGGTGGTGGCTAAACACACCATGCTTTCAGAACGATGAGCGGAGAAACATCTGGATGAGGACGTCAACCAGTCTTCGGACGGGGTGAAGTCCCCCTGAACTGCAAATATGGCACATTCCTACTTACGTAGCGAGTGTCGATGCCATAGGAACCAGGCATGGGAAAGAGTGGACCAACCGACAGCTGACTCGGATGATTGAGTCTTTGAGTCGCCCGGACGCGGGTCAGACTGTTAAGTGTACTTCACGGAAGAAGCGGCAGGAGCCGAGGAGCCGGCTGAGCTGCCTGTTGAGCCCATTCTTGCAGAGGACCAGGGACAGTCCCTGATTATCTCTGCTGTATGTTCCCAGCTGAAGGAATGTTGACGCCAGATGAGATCTCACAGATGGAAGCATTGGTGATGGAATATAGAGATATATTCCTGGGACCGACGATAGTCCGGGTTTCCCGGATCTGCTGACACATACAATTGGCACAGGAGACGCCAAACCGATCAAGCACAACTACTACCGTCGTTCCATCAAGGGGACAGGAGTATATGGACGGGGAGTTGGAGAAGATGTTGGCGAAATGGAATGATTCAACCGTCAAAGTCACCCTGGAGGGGAGGCACCGGCGTTGTTGGTGCGGAAGGCGGCAGGTGAACTTCGTCTCTGTATCGGTTGTCGATGACTGAACGGGGTCACCAAGGAGAATGCCTACCTCCCTTTTCCACGGATTGACGAGTGCTGGGATGCACTGGGAGGATCTGAGTTCTTCTTCATGCTTGGTAATGCCAGCGATTTCTGGCAGGTGGCGATGGATTCACATGATGCGGAGTAAACAGCCTTTGTGGCACATGGAGATCAGTATGAGTGGACAGAAATGCTGCTTGGACGATGTGATGCACCCGTGATGTCCTGACGTGTGAGAGGAATCGTACTCGCGGACATTGTCGCGAGACAATAGCCGGAGTACCCTGAGGACATCCTTACAGCCAGCGAGGACTTCAGAACGATCAGCTGGAACCCTGTACTGCATCATCAGGTGGACTTCACGGACCGGAGCGAGCCGTACACGTATTCCGGATTCCCGGGGTACTATCGCTGGTTCGTGCCAGGCAGCGGTGATTTGATGAAACCACTCTCGGAGCTGAACAAGGAAGGATTGTCACGTCAAAGGTTGCATGAGCAACAAGCTGCATTTGGAAAAATCAAGAGGTCTAGCGTTGGATTGCCTCTGCTGGATTATTCCCTCCCTGGGAAGGAATCACACCTCAAGGTGAATGTGCGCCTATTCACTATAGGCGGAACACTGGAGCAACGTAGGAAGGTCGTATCACTGAGATTCGCCTCGGTACTTCCGCGACGGCACGTGAGGTGCAGATATAGGCCATAGGAGATTCATGAACTACCGTATGTCGAGTGAGGTTGCCGATAGGCTGTTAGGGGACTGTCCGGATTGTAAGTTCTGCCAAGCAAATTGCTGATGGTATCATTAGAACAAAACCCTTAAACAAAAATTTGATGATTAGATCAGTATGTGGGTCAGTTTCTTCAATCTTGGGGGTATATGATGTCGAAATGAAGTTAGGAGGAAGGAAATTTGATGTAGAAATATATGAAGCCGGGGATGTTGGTAGACAGTTAATTTTAGGGCAGCCTTTCTTGCAGAAACACGGGGCTATTATAGACTATAAATCCAATGCATTGTGGCTGGACCCTCCAGTGGTGAGGATGAGAGAACCCAGAATATTGGGTCCAGAGGAGTCACAGATATTGCCAGTAGAGGTCAATTTTGCATCAATAATAAATCCCGAGGCTTTGACGGGTTTAAGTTTGGTGGTCAATGAGAAGTGGACACCTGAAGGTATCGTTGTGTGTGGTCTTATTGATACTCTATGGGGAGGAAAGATTGTGTTGCAGGTTTTTAACAGAGGCAAGGATGCTGTGGATGTAGTTCCTTGTTTAGAGAGTTTAAACATTGAAATTGTGGAAAATGATGACATCTTGTACGATGTGGTATGGCAAGAGGAGACCTCAGTAGGTGTGGCAGCAATAGATGGTGCCAATGATCAAGGTGATGAGAACGCCCCAATAGATAACCGACATGACTGGTGGCCGGAGGCAGAGGTAAATGACGAACAAATACTTCCCACTCCCCCGGTGCGAAGGTTTGGGCCAAATCTTCAATATGAATATGACGATCAAGAGCCCATATTGCCGTCAAAAAGAAATCCTTATGCTACAACCCCTATAGAGGAAATCGAATCTCTGCCACCTGGGGTTCAAAAGTACATCGATTTTAGAGACAGTATAGTATGTGGGGAGGTACTGGAGAGTTTAAAGAATGCATTGGATGAGAATTATGAAGCCTTTACTCGTCACCCTTATGAGCTAGGCTATAACAATGACTTTCCTTTAATGTTTGCATTGAAGGAAGGGGCCAGGCCAGTGTATCAGAAACAATTTAGGGTACCACCACATTTGCATAAGGAGGCAGAATTACAGCTGGACAAGTTAAGGAAGTTAGGGGTAATTTTGCCGTGGTTCTCGAATTGGGTGTCACCGGGATTTCTGGTGCGTAAACACTGCGCGAAATCACATGCACACCTGCCAGACAATAAAGCGAAGAAACAAAGTTATCGATTAGTGGTGGATTTCCGTCTGATAAACAAACAACTGCTCCTATCCCAAGTCCCTATAACGACACTAGCAGATGCCCTTGAGAGCATGGGAAACCGCGTAGCTCAGTTACAGAAGGAACATCCTTTTATGGTGTTTTCTATTTTTGATATATCATCAGCATTTTTCCAATTAGCGGTTGCTCCGGAAAGTATGCCCTATACGGGTTTTAGTCTGGGGACGGGGGTGGACGCCTCCTTTGTATTCACATGTTTACCAATGGGCCTGTCCGTGAGTCCCGGTTTGTTAACGTTAGTGGTGCATAAAGTATCTGCAAAGATACAATCGGTTTGTTGCAGTAGTTACGCAGATGACGAATAGTTTACAGCAGTGTGTTGAAAAGTGAAAAAAATATGGGTATTATCAACATGTAAAATGACATTG
>CM032668.1:28974788-28990668 GCA_019095985.1 Streblospio benedicti | reverse complement strand
GGTGAGCAATATTAGAACCCTTATGGTTCTCTTGTTCATTTACTCTCTAAAGAGCATAAAAATGGCTGCAGTGAGTGCAGATTGATATGCTCTCAAATAAAACTTCTTTTTATATTCTCTTAAAATAAAAATGTAACACTAAAATAAATTGTGCACAATGATTCTTTTATGCGGTTTTCATATAGTTATCTAGTTTTAAACATGATGGTACCGCCGTTATAAACCAAACAAATGACTTGTAATGACGAAGCTTTTGACACCCAAAACGTGAAATGGTATAAGATGATGTGTCAATGTACTTGGGCAAAAGCTGAGTATGCGGTGCCGTTAGGTGCCACGGGGGTCAGTGTGAGTGGGGGGGGGACACCCCTCTCTCGCAAGGGTTTTTATTTTGGATTTCCCACCAAGTTTTTTTGCAAATGTGATGAATTTTTTCTGACATCTAGAGCTACTGGTTGCCCGCATATATTTTGGTATATTATATTGCATTTTTACTTTACATATCAACATTCAGTACACGAGACCCATTGCATGTCTTCTATTCACTGCAGCACGGTATGCAGTATTCTTTTATAAGGAAAATTCCCATAGTAAAATAAACATAAAAATAACAAAGGTATCATAATGGTCGAAGGTTCATGTTTGCACACCTATATACAGGTTGAAAAACATAGATTCTGTATAACTATACATTATTACTGTGTGTAGGATTCAGAAATGAGTAAACTCCATTTTTTTCTTCTATGCTGAAAATATATGTTGAACCACAAACAGCTACACTTTGATAAAATTAAAAATAATATATATATATATATATATATATATATATATATATATATATATATATTGAATTGGAAAAAAAAAAAGTATCATGGGGAATCATTTTAGATTGGTTGACATTTATAAGACGTGTTATGCTCAGGCTGTCTGTTCATGGCAAGTCATTCACACCCTGTGGGAAATTCATACATTCCTTGAACGTTTGCTGATCTAGTGTTCATACACAGGCTATTGTATCAGTATCACAAGTTTTAAATCTTTTTATTAACTTTAGATGGAGTTAGACTGATATGATGAAAGTTGTAAACGTATCAATCACATTACCTCACCTCTTTTTTGTCAGGAGAGACAAAATATTTGCTCGGCAAGTGTTTGAGCAGAACTATATGTATTTTTGCTGCTGCCACCAACAAGGATGTCTTTGTACCATGATAACTATATGGTTATGTCCTGAATAAGAAAGTAAATGCTTAGTTTCTTTTTTACCACACAATAATCTAAATTGATTGATATTTATAAAAATCATCATTCATTTTACACATCATAATCATTTGTATGAAGTACTTGCTAAATTTGAATGTCGTGTAAATGTCAATGATACTGGAAATGCAATTTTTTAAAAACAAAATTAAATTTTGCTTCTTCTAAATTTCACTTATTTCTCTTATAATATCAAAACAAAATTGAATTTTGCTTCTTCTAAATTTCACTTATTTCTCTTATAATATCTGCAGCAAAAACAGTGATAGTAATCCAGAGTAGCACGCTGCCTGTAGCGGCAAAGATAATCATCATTTAGATAAGAATCGATCACTTACATGAACGGTTTTCATGACATACTTAGAAACAAGGAATTACGTAGAGTTAAAATGGTGCATTGCAAAATTAACAAATCACTTTCTCATCTTTTAAACAAGAATTAAAATCATGAATGAAGGAACCCAGGATGCTAGACGTTTACATACCTTTGATCACTTACTCATCATTTGCATAAAGTAATTGGTGAACTTGATTGTCTTCTACCTCCATGTATGCTGTCTCTAGCCTGAAATTGCAATTTTTTGACCTCATTTATTATCATTATATTGTTTGTTCTAAAAGTGTATTACATTCTTTGAAGCATAACTATGGGTTATATATTTAAATATATTTAAATGTGTGTTACTATAGAAAACAATGTACTTGAGCTCTCATCATTTATTACATTACAAATATAGTTCTGCACTTATAAACATACTTTTATTGATAGAAAATTTTTGCGAGTACTGCACAAGTCATACAACCCCTATCATACAACTATTTAATTATTTTTTCGTAAAGAGATTCATTAGATTTCTTTTTTCTATCAACAAGTAACACTAATTTTGTGATAAATCCATAAAAACTTACTATAAGTGTCTTAATATTTTCGGATATTTTCAATGTCCATCATCTGAGAGTTTTCTGTCACCAGGTGGCACACGTGACAGAAGTGGAAGTCGGTCAGTGTTTGTTGTTGGGGGGTGGTCAATGGCGCACACGGTGCTTTGGGGCTGCCCTAGGTCTCAGAAGGTTGTCGTGAGTCGTGAGATAACTGGTCTGCTCCTTCATATCTGTTCACGTTCTCTCAGTCTTTCGGATTATTATTGACTCTAAGATTTGTCTGTCCAGTAGGTTAGACTCTTACACACAAGTTTAGCACTATCCCAATCTGGTACATGGTTGAGGTTGTTCATGTGGTCAGTTATGGCTGATTGGTGAACTTCTGTGGTGCTGAGGCGAGTGGCCCTGGTGCGCACATTTTTTGGGTCATGTGTCTCCACATTTCTCTGATGCTCCTTGAGCTGTATGCCAAAGTTCCTGCCTGATTCACAAATGTATAAACTTGGACAGTTCTTGCACCCAATACTGTACACACTTCACATATTTCTTCTTGTTTGACTTTGGTCCTTGCGATGAACTAAATCTTGAGAAGAGTCTTATAAGGTTTGAAGGCTGAACAGATCTTGTGATCTTTTAAAACCTTAGCCATTCTTTCGGACAAGCCTTTTAATGTAAGGGAGAACGACTTCCACTTCTGTTGCGTGCTGCCACCTGGTGACAGAAAAGTCTCAGACGATGGACATTGAAAAAATAAGACACTTATAGTAAGTTTTTTATGGATTTATCACAAAAATTAGTGTTACTTGTTGATATTTAATAATTCTATATTGTGATTAGTAACAAGGACTCACAAAAACAATCCATGATGTACATTTTAAGGGGATCCAACTCAGATCACCAAGTGGAAGTTTCTGACAATAACAGTGGCATCTGACACAACAACAATTGCTGGAGCAGAAAATAAATCAGCACTTCATTCTTCGTCACCAAACATAGCATCTGAAAAATATGGAGGACGTTATTTGATTTTGCTATGATTCTGGACTGACATTCCCCGTATCTTTTTTCACACGGCCGTACGTGCAACAATCATGTGCTTACGTTTATGCCTGAAAACCAAACACATAGTTGCGCCGCGCAAGAGCCAAACGTAGCTGCACTTGAGCGTAAGTTCAGACGTAACTTTAATGTATCCATTTCGTGATTAAATATGTCAAATCCACACTATCCTGTGAGTTGAGTACTCTATTAAAACGATATCCGAGCACATGGTTTCATGTTTACATTGTATATTTTCCTATTTATTTGATGCAAACTGTTCTATATTTAGTTTAACCATTAAATATTTGAGATGTTTTTTTTATCATTAATAAATTAGATAGATTATTAAGTGGAATCATTTTAAGTTTACAAAGAGTCAATAAGTAGGGACGCTAAATGAGAAGAGATAATGTCATGATATGAAATATAAGATGCTAAAGATTTAATGTCATGTTATGAAGTGTTATGAAATGTAAGTTAAATAGTAAACGAGTAGAGGGGTGAAGTAAAGAAATAGTGTAAAATGAGGGTAATAAATATGGTCATGTATGTGGCAGGAGGGAAAATTACTTGCAGTCAAGTTGCGTCATGCATTAGCATAAGTAAATGTGTGGTGAGCCATTGGATGCGGCCCGTCAGCTGATCAACGGCGGGAGGTGCGGGTTTGACTATTTATATGTTGAGCGGGATTTGGGAGAGCAGAGAACACCAGCCGCAGCCCAGTAGTAACACGTCCAACACAGCAAGGGGATATAGTGTGTTGGCAAAGTTTAGATCTGTTATTAAATGTGCAATCTGTAATATGGGCTGAAGAAACAAATTTATATGTAAGAGTTATACCAATACAACAATAAAGGACCTAACTTGAAAAAGAGTGTTGTTACCTTACTAAATATAGTGATATAAAGTGAAACCCTTAAATCTAAATAATAAGAAGTAGAAGAATAAAAAAGATGATCCCCAGAAGAAACCATTATGCGGGAGGCATGGCTAGCTTTTGCTTATAAAAAAAGAGAGTAGGCAAAGTTGGTTGTGTCTGTACCGTGACATGGTGGCGATGCGGGAAAGCAGTGCTGCAGATTGGATTCGAGACCCGTTATGAATGAGAGGAAGAAATTACGTTTTTTTAGGGTTAGAAGATATTTCTGACGGGGTCTCCAAATGTGTTAGTGAAGAATCTAAATAGAGACTTAGAAAAACAAAGGGAGAAATGGCGGGAAGGACCTACGGATATATCAGGATACAGATTGGAACCTGTAGAGGACGGAAAAACCAAGTGATGAGGTAGCTAGTTACGATTATGAGTGGGGAGTAAAATTCTTAGAAGAGTTAGAAGAGGAGAGCCTTGGCAGTTACGAATCTTTAACTTCCCGTCATGAGCCTGTTGGACAAAGTACACCTTACACAGGAACAAATAACACCAGAATTTTGAGTTATGTAGGAAATGCTAGTGACTTAATAGATGGCGATTTGGACCTTTCATCCGTGTCTGAGGAACTACCACCTGATGAGTCGTATGCGATGAATCATGTATAGCAGGAAGTTTGGAGCGAATTTCTTCACTGAACGAGGATTCCATTGAGGACGTGGAAGGATATTGCGGGGACATACTGTTGGATATTGTAAATCAACTGGAGACAACAGAGGATACTACAACATCAGCAGAGGGCGGTAAACAGAGTGTGATTAGTGATAATGTTGGTGCGGTAAATGTTGGAGAGGATAGTGACATTGGTGACCTTCCGTTGGTGGTAAGTGACTTGAAACATTCCAGTACCAGTGATGACGTGCCATCTGACTTATCGTCACCTATGGACCGTGTAAATGACATAGACGACAATGTGGCAGAGGATATACTAAAGAGTATCCCACAAGACACCGAACTTAGAGATTTGGGGGTAAAGTGTTCGAGGCACTGGAGTGTGAAGAGACAACACCTAAAATTGCTGACAATAGACGAAATAGGCCAGTAATACATTGGCCAGGCCCGCCAGACAATTCCCCCAATACACCCCCTGGGGTGTTATCTATTTGTAACATTTGTAGACAGAGACGATCTAATTGTTATTGTGTATGGTCGTTTGATTCTGTCAATAACATTGGTAATATGTCTTCGGTCATAAGGGTGCGTGAAAACGCGGGGACCGAGATGGGTAGTGAGTCTCCACGTGGCCCAAGGTGGCATCGTGGGGAGCAAGAGGAAAATGAACTAAAATCGGAGATGGGTGCCCATAAAGGAGGGAGTATGGGATATGACCCGAGGGGGGAGGTATAGAGGGTGATGGTCAGGGGAAGAACAACAGGATGGTACTAGTAGTTGGGGTGATGGAGATGCATCAGATAATGCATCGGAATGCAGACCCCATACAGGATCTGATACCTGACGAGCATTCAGACCTCAAAGAGGGAAGGTACAGGGAGGGGCGCCACGAAACCTCCGAGAGATTGAGTAAAAGGGGCGGAAATCGTCCGGCCAAACCACCTAGATTTTTGCAACAAGAAATGTCCACCGTAATGCAAAATTCGCAAGCTGATGGGGAATTGCTTAATGAGGGGTTAAATTCACTCAATGGGGGTCAGATGAGAAGGGGCAAACCAGAGGCTGTGAGGCCTAAGTCCTTACATGGGAAGCCAGTAGATCACAGCACGCCTCATGGTAATTCTCAAAAATATGACACGAGCAGAAAGTCTGAAAGAGAGTGGGATATATTGCAGCAAAAATATGTCTAAGCTAACGATTGAGAATGAACGGATACGAGACAAACTCGATAAGCTGATACGATCTAGTGCAATGAGGGGTAGAACAGACGTGAAAAAAGGGTGAGGTAAGTGAAAGTTATGCCCTTTCTCACGTTTCACTTAGGAATGTGTCTGGGAACAGGAGTAAGTCCGGAAATCACGGGGGAAAAGACTACAGGTAAGAGGGGAAGAAATCGTAATGATAGCGTGGGAGGTGATGGGGACGATGGCGACGGGGATGACGATGGGGACGATGGTGATGACAATAGTGATGATACAAATGATGATAGTAGCGAGAAGGATACTGATAGTGACAGTAGCAGCGACCCTGACAGTAATGACGAAAAGTCAGAGGACGGGGTAAGTACAGGTGAAAGTGCTTCACAATCCAAATCAAAAACAGGCATAAAACGAAAGTCATGTAACGTAGTGAAAGCCGAAACACCGAATAAACGGCGATTAGATAAAAACTTATGGTCAAACCCTAAAATCAGTGTTCCTTCCCCTCCCACCTATAGTGGGAACCCGAGCCAGTCTTTCAAACAGTGGCGAGGAATGGTGGAGAGGAATATAAAGCTCACCAATATGCCTGAGGCTCAACAGGCAGTGTGGGTAGGCTGTTTATTAGAGGGCCCTGCTTTGGAGATTTTTATGGGCGCAAAAAGAGGAAAGATGAAGAATGCTAAGTGCATATTAGATCTGCTGCAAAGTTCATTCGGGAATGAGCAGAGAGGAGATATTTTTTTCAACAATTTATTTAATCGGGTGCAAGGGGAGGATGAGCCGATCTTTGATTACTACAGTGAGATAATGAGCTATTTATCCGCTTTGAATATCGATAACGTTGGTGAGAAACTGAACCATTTTATAAAGGGCCTGAGGGAACCTTTGAAATCCCATATTTTAAATCTGAGGTGCAAGACCCCGGAAGAGGCCTTAAATTTGGCGTTGATGATGACTAAACGGCCTGGTATAGAGGCCCAGGCTAATCAAGCTAAGGAGATTAGGAAAATGAAGGAGGAAATGCAAAATTTAAAGATCAGCATAAGGGGTCAAGCTGCTGGGGGATCTGGTGAGGCTTTTGGACATAAATGCCGCGGGGGTCATTTGTTACAATTGCAACCAAGAGGGCCACTTTGCTCGGAATTGTATAAACACACGTCTGGAGGCCAGGCCAGAGACTCGTCCAGGGCCCAATCAACCGATCCCAGGGCCTCGTGTGTCTGACCCTGGAGGTAGACGAGCATACGAGGAGCAACGAAATTTTCAGCCTCCTTCACCGAATGTGAGGTATCCCCCCCCGAAATGTGTTTGGTGGTCCAGGACCCTCTAATCAAGAGCAACAGTTTAGAAGGGGAAACTCGGGTTGGGCCCCGAGGGGAAGGTCCCCGATTAATAACAGGGGGTTTCAGCCACCACAGGGGTACAATACCTCGAGAAATGTCTCACAAAATTACCCACAAAATTTAAACTAGATCCACCCTCAAGACACGAAGAAACAGACATTTTCGATGTTCAAAGTTTATATGTTAATGGGGACAAGAATAGGAATGTGTGTCCAATTTCATTTAATAAAGAAAATGTAATCTGCGTGAATATTGACGGATGCATGATAGCTGCATTAGTGGACAGTGGGAGTCAACTGAATTTAATGTCCTCAAAATTACTGAAGCAAATTGCTGATGGTATCATTAGAACAAAACCCTTAAACAAAAATTTGATGATTAGATCAGTATGTGGGTCAGTTTCTTCAATCTTGGGGGTATATGATGTCGAAATGAGGTTAGGAGGAAGGAAATTTGATGTAGAAATATATGAAGCCGGGGATGTTGGTAGACAGCTAATTTTAGGGCAGCCTTTCTTGCAGAAACACGGGGCTATTATAGACTATAAATCCAATGCATTGTGGCTGGACCCTCCAGTGGTGAGGATGAGAGAACCCAGAATATTGGGTCCAGAGGAGTCACAGATATTGCCAGTAGAGGTCAATTTTGCATCAATAATAAATCCCGAGGCTTTGACGGGTTTTAAGTTTGGTGGTCAATGAAAAGTGGACCCCTGAAGGTATCGTTGTGTGTGGTCTTATTGATACTCTATGGGGAGGAAAGATTGTTTTGCAGGTTTTTAACAGAGGCAAGGATGCTGTAGATGTAGTTCCTTGTTTAGAGAGTTTAAACATTGAAATTGTGGAAAATGATGACATCTTATACGATGTGGTATGGCAAGAAGAGACCTCAGTAGGTGTGGCAGCAATAGATTGTGCCAATGATCAAGGTGATGAGAACACCCCATTAGATAACCGACATGACTGGTGGCCGGAGGCAGAGGTAAATGACGAACAAATACTTTCCACTCCCCGGTGCGAAAGTTTGGGCCAAATCTTCAATATGAATATGAAGATCAAGAGCCCATATTGCCGTCAAAAAAGAAATCCTTATGCTACAACCCCTATAGAGGAAATCGAATCTCTGCCACCTGGGGTTCAAAAAAGTACATCGATTTTAGAGACAGTATAGTGTGTGGGGGAGGTACTGGAGAGTTTAAAGAATGCATTGGATGAGAATTATGAAGCCTTTACTCGTCACCCTTGCGAGCTAGGCTACAACAATGACTTTCCTTTAATGTTTGCATTGAAGGAAGGGGCTAGGCCAGTGTATCAGAAACAATTTAGGGTACCACCACATTTGCATGAGGAGGCAGAATTACAGCTAGACAAGTTGAGGAAATTAGGGGTAATTTTGCCATGGTTTTCGAATTGGGTGTCACCTGGATTTCTGGTGCGTAAACATTGCGCCGAAATCACATGCACACCTGCCAGACAATAAAGCTAAGAAACAAAGCTATAGATTGGTGGTGGATTTTCGATTGATAAACAAACAACTGCTCCTATCTCAAGTCCCTATAACGACTCTAGCAGATGCCCTTGAGAGCATGGGAAACCGCGTAGCTCAGTTACAGAAGGAACATCCTTTCATGGTGTTTTCTATTTTTGATATATCATCCGCCTTTTTCCAATTAGCGGTTGCTGCTCGGAAAGTATGCCCTATACGGGTTTTAGTCTGGGGACGGGGGTGGACGCGTCCTTTGTATTCACATGTTTACCAATGGGCCTGTCCGTGAGTCCCGGTTTGTTAACGTTAGTGGTGCGTAAGTATCTGCAAAAGATACAATCGGTTTGTTGCAGTAGTTACGCAGATGACGTAATAGTTTACAGTGTGTTGAAAAGTGAAAAATATGGGTATTATCAACATGTAAATGACATTGATAGAGTATTGAGATGTATTAGGAGAAGCAATTTGAAATTGCACCCTTCTAAGGCGGTGATAGCACGGGCTCGTGTTACCTTCCTGGGACATGACGTGAGCTCGGCAGGTTTCTGTAGGTCGGACAAACACATTAGGGCGATACGTACATTTCCCGTTCCCCGCAGCCGTGAGGACATTTTAAGCTACACCGGCCTCTGTAATTATTTTAGAGCTCACCTCAAAGATAGGGGAATCAAAATGTATCCTTTAACGCGACTGTTGTGTAAAGACGTGAAATTTGAGTGGGGTCCTGAACAACAGCAAGCATTTGATTCAATCAAGGATCTTCTGATATCAGATTCGGTATTGAGTTTCCCTGATTTTACAAAAAAGTTCACTTTGATAACAGACTCCTCCACTAAAGCGCTGGGAGCAGCTTTGGTCCAGGAGGATGAAGGGGGGGCGTCACAAAGTGATTGGCTATTATGGCCGAAGTTTGACTAAACACGAGAGGAATTGGAACATATCTCGTCTGGAGCTTCTGGCTATTACGGCAGTTTTTACAAGGTGTTAAGTTTGAAATTGTCACCGATCATGCAGCTCTGAAGTATGTATTGACGGGGAAAAATAACTACACCAAATTTAGCACGACTAGCATTAGTGTTACAAGAGTATAATTTCACGATTACTCACAGACCAGCCAGGTTTCTGGGTCTCCCTGATGCTCTTTCTAGACGAGAATACTTTGATCATGAGGTGGATTGGGCTTACGGGAAGCTTTGGACTTTGGGATTATAATTCCAACAATTAGAGAGAAGCTGCTAGCTGAAAAGGAGTGGAAGGAAAGTATGGCGGATCCCACAGGAAGCGTCATGACAGAGAAACAGTTTGAGGAACTGACTGGGAAGCAGGGCCCATTGAAGCCTGACGAAGGGACCATTGAAGGCAATCAAAATTCTGGAGAAGATGACGGTATATGGAAGGTGGCAGGGTTATTGGATGAGAAAGAAGATGAGGTCGTAGAAGTGGAAGTGGTGACTAGAAGTAAGAGTAAAGATGGGCAACCACTGGAGGGCTTACTGCCCTGTCAAACGAGGAAAAGAGTGAAGTTTAGGGACGAAAATAAGGGGACGCCGGATGGGGTTAAAAAGGACAAAGAGGTGGTAAAGGGAGGGGCCATCAGAAAGGCGAAGAGTTTCTTACCACGTGTAGCAATTAAAACTGGTCCCAGTAGAGGTTTAGAGCCTACCGAGGTTCTAAAGCCTTCAGATTTTGCAGCCAAGGTGGCTTTGATATTGTCTGCAATAAGGATGAGCCTCACCAAAGAAGATATCATTAAACATCAAGCTACGGATGACAATTGCAAAATGATGTTGGACTATTTGAAAGATGAAACATTGCCAGAGGATGATAACAAAGCCAGGCGAGTTCTTTTAACAGCTGGCAGTCATTTACTTTATGATGGTTTGCTATTTCAAGTTCATGTAGTATCAAAACCTAAGCTCCCTGAGGCAACCTTACGATTGTTGGTACCCCAGAAGTTAGTTCTCTCCCTATTAGAGGTATTGCATTCAGCACCCTACCATTCCCATTTGGGGGCAAACCGAATGTTATTGATGGTCTCCTAAAATTACAAATAATATACAAACGTTTAACATCAAATATAAATACAAAATATACAGAACATAAGTAATATAGAAAACCAACAAAAAATTAAACTTACAGAAATTTGTGACTTGTTAACATGAGTGCTCCACACAAAGTGAAGGAAAAAAAGGTGGGAAAAGGTAATACTATAGCAATGTGAAACAATATGAAACAATATGAAACAATATAAAACATACAAGTACATTATAAAGTGAAATTTATACTCTGCGAGTAACACTCCGCCTCAATTGAATCCTTGATTCAATTACACATAGTAAAAGTTTACATGATAGGGACTTTAAAAACATAATAGATCATAGATTTCGTACACATCAAATCATTTAAAAACATGACAATAATCCTGGAGTAATAATCAGTTAGAAACATTATATCCCGTATATATCAGATAGTTGAAAAGCAGTTTTTTTTACATAACACAATCATTCTGGAAAAACAAAAACAAAACAAAAACAAAAACTCTTTACTCCAGCGTCTCCAGAATTGTTCAGCAAAAATCGTACATACTTCCATCGTTTAAAGTACATATCCTTTTGAACAAACACTGTTTCATAGAACAAAGTAGAACGTTCACTGGGAAATAACCTATAAGTAAATCGATCAACAGCAAATTCATTGGTGGAAAGAAATTCAAGTTTAACACAATCCTGACCAAATCTGTGATTGTGATATAAACCATATGATACACAAACCATTAAAAATGCACAAATTATACAGGAAACTAAATATAACAGGCTCAAACTTTTGTCAGATGTGAGAGAATTACAGACCACTACACAATCGTCCACACGTACATCACCCTCAGTGTCATTGTCTAGCTCTTCATCTCTCTCCACTCTCTCATCTTCAGGACAACACACAACATCTCCGGGCAATACTTCTTTATCATTGACCACATTACCATGAAATGAGTTTGTGGCAGTAATAAAAAGATTAATTACTTGTTTGTCAGGCATATTATGGGTAGAGATGGGTCCGTTCAAACTCCAACCAAATAAAGTTCGCACAGCATATACTTCACCTCTCTGACCCTTTCTAATTTCCAGGGGAATGAGTGCTTCACAATGGTCCTGACCAATTAATAGATCTACTTCTGATGAAGCAGAGCTTATTGGTAAATTTTGAAGATGAGGATATGAAGATATGTCAACATTTCTATTCTTTATTGGAATGGTGTCTACTACAAAAACAACATTATTCAAGGCAAGGGAGTCTTTGCCATCTTCTGAGAACAAGATCATTTTTACGATTTCAGTCTGCCTCGGCACGTCAGGTTGATCAAGTGTGTTCAATCTATACTCTACTTTAGAGCCCTTGATGTCGAGATCCCTCAGCAATTTTCTTGTACAAAATGTCGTGTTGGAAGCAGTATCAAGAAGGGCTAGTCTGGTATCTTTATTTCCATTTACTTTGACTGGTATTATAGGAAGATATACATGCGTTTGGCCATAATTGACAGAATCTTCAACATCGATCACGAGGGATGCATGTGGCTCACTTTTTGTTACTATTATAATTGTTTTCAACCGTAGGAATATGCAGGTCATTGTCACAATGTAAAAATTTTGAGTGCTTCGTCTTACAACCTGTTTGGGTGCAGTAGGAGGGCCGTCTGCATTGAGATGCCATGTGGTTGATTTTGAGACAGTTTTTACAAAGATTATGTTTAGTGACAACATCCGACCTGTCCTTTATATTCATCGACTTGAATGTGGAGCACAACCATATTGGGTGTGGTTCCTCACATACAACACATTTATTTTTGGAAATATATCTACTTTGGCCACTAGCATGAGAGTCAGTTAGTGTATTTGCAGTAGTACAAAAGTTATCACATTGGAAGGATACACCTAAATGCTTTAATTTGTTATGGCCATACACCGGATCAAGTGCTTCACTAGCCTCCTTTTTTATGAACTTTACTAATTCAATGAAATTGGGGTACTTTCCTACCTTGTCTTTGGTTTCCAATGCGATTTTTCTCCACTTCTTTATGGCATAAGCAGGGAGGCGACTAACTATATCAATTATACATGATTGAGATTCCACCTCAGCTAATTTTCCTAGTCGTGAGAGAATTATGTAACCATTATCAAGGCCATCAGCAAGCTTTCTCATCTCGTCTGGAGTTTTTATGGCTTTCTTACTTCGTATAGACGTGATAACACTTTCAGAAATGAGATCACCATTCCCAAATCTTGACTCGAGGATATTCATAGCCTGTTCGTAGCCTTCCTTACCACCAATCATCGAGCATGACCTGATAGCATCGTTGGCTTCACCTGAAGTATACTGCAGCAACCTGGTCAGCATAACCTGATGATCAGACGTATGTTTTGCTACACTCTCTTCAAACAATGAGAAGAACTCCATGTATTTCATGGGGTTTCCATCATAGGGTTCTAATTCTATCTTTGGGAGATTCAATATGCCTGCTAGTTCCATGGAGAGCAGAGGTTGGGGCTTGGGGATTTCTTCAGATTTTCTTGAGTCTCTTAGCCAGCTCTGAGCTTTATTCAAAACTTCCACATATTGGTCTTCTACCTCATCGAAGTACTTTTCACTTGTTTCTATTTCAGCCTCTTTTGTGAGTTGATTGTGAATAGCGTTGTGACATTCTTCAAAAGCTGTGAAAAGTGTTATTAGCTGATCCTTTGCCCTTTGAACTTGTTCTACTTTTCCTTCAGCCATTAAGCGTATAACTAACTTTCCACCCTTTGTCAGCTTTGTCTTTACAGTTTTTCGTTCTTCCACTGACATTGTGATTTTTGATAAATTTCTTGAAACTGTGACTTTTGTGGAGCTTTATTTTTATTTAGACAAAATTCTTCATACACTGCAGCGCAGGTTTCACTAAAATTACAAATAATATACAAACGTTTAACATCAAATATAAATACAAAATATACAGAACATAAGTAATATAGAAAACCAACAAAAAATTAAACTTACAGAAATTTGTGACTTGTTAACATGAGTGCTCCACACAAAGTGAAGGAAAAAAGGTGGGAAAAAGGTAATACTATAGCAATGTGAAACAATATGAAACAATATGAAACAACAGATAAATAGCCTGAATCCCGAATGTTGGGAACAGCTACCGGGCCTTGTAGATTGGTAAAGTAATTTATATAGATGTCTACAAAGTAATATCTACTTACTTGCCTAGTTGTATAAATACACACACGTGCACGCAAGCACATACATATAAACACAAAAATACAGGCATACCCATACACAACACATAAGTCCAACATATGCAACATATACACACAGGCACCTACAAACGGTCACGATCGTTACAATGTCACATTTATAGGAATGGTGCTTGCCCAGCCAGCAAGTAAGGCCACGATAACATCATTGATTTATTATATATATTTCGGGGTGATGATTTCGTAGAATAATGTTATAGAATTGTGGAATAAATACGGGAATCTTCATGGATAGATTGACATTGACGCTCTAGTGTTATGTTTTAGAAAAGTGCAATAGAAATTCAAATTTTCTGACATTTTTCGGTATAATACGGCACGCCAGTGCCTGCCCTATATGTACTGTTAACACCCGGAAGTTTGAATCACACCGGAAATTTTTCTACTTTGGAGCCAGCTTATCCTTATTATTTCAATGGTGCCACGCCCACTTCCACAAAGACCCGTTACGGGAACATGACCGACAGACTAGTCCCCTTTTAACAACGTAAACATGGACACGAGAACACCCATTTTCCCACGCGCTTCAAATACAAAATCATGTTTTACTGATAATAATCAATTATCTTGGTGATAGTTTGAATGGTTTCCTTAATATATTTTTATTATCTGTTGAATTCGATACAAATAAGTGTTTAGATCACTATGTTTTTGTCGAACTGAACTAATAAAAATCACTCAAATGTGTGTAGACTAGTGTGTGCCGTAGCTGTCAAAAGCGGCCTTTTTTGCCAAATAAAAGATATAATGAGCTGAAAGTGTGAAAATAAAAATCTGCATCGAATTTTATATCTCCTATGTGGATATGATAATTTTTGGACTTGTCAATAACACTGTGTGGATAAACCAGAATGCGATTGTTGATTGTAGATCTAGGCAGGTGTCAAAAAGTAGGTTGCACTGACTTCACGCTGTCACACACACAAAAAAAACAGGATTGGAAAATCAATATGGCATTTGGCTTAAGTATTGCAAAGCCAAAGTACTAGTAGTATTAGTATTAGAAGTGGTACTGCTTTTGTTTTCAATGTCGTGTTTTGATAAAAATTCAAATACTCTAACATATATGCTTGTCTAATGACAGTGGACTCTATATGACAATGTGGAGAATGTTGTGCATCGTGAAGATGGATAGACTGTGTCTGTGTGATCTCATTAGCAAATTGTGCATTTTCATAAGTTATAATGTTTGATTGTAATATATATAAACACCCTCCCGGACCCAGGACCCAGACGTAAGTAAAGCCAAATATTAGCCTGTTAAAGGTTTCACTTCAAAACCTAGATCTACGCATATGGATAACATTGACAGTTTGTATGAATGGACAGGTGATCGAAGTTTGATAAGATCAGTAGTGTGTCAGCAAAAATAAACAAAACAAACTCAACCATGAGAGTGATAAGATTAAAAGAATATGGGCACTTGTTAGACCTCATCTTAAATATGCCGACCAAGTCTGGGCTTCATACCCCCAAGAAAGATATTGAGACATTAGAGAATACGCAATGGAGGTCAACCAAGCTAATTCTGGATACAAAGAACTAGATTATGAGCAGAGACCAACACTAGGCTATTGAGATGATAGAATTAAAAAAAACAAAAATTTTTAACAAAGATTTATAAGATAAATTAAAAGGAAGGGTAACTAAAACTCTGTACCCAAGAAAGATTTTTAGTTTGAATTAAAATAACCAGCTAAAATTTTGATTCGATTTAATTATGACAAGACAAAAAAGGTAAGTAGAATGTTGATTTTAAGGGGAAGTTTATTTTTATACAAACTTAAATTAGAAAGTTTTTGCCTGAAATCGTAAAATGAAAAGGAAAAAAAG
>CM032668.1:28892892-28974688 GCA_019095985.1 Streblospio benedicti | reverse complement strand
AAATTTGCTATTGATAATGAAATTGTATATAATCCACTCTTAAAACTAAATGTATGCATATAATGAAAAGAGGAGTTGACTCCGTAAACTCTGCTGTATATTTAAAATGATATTGATATAAAATGGGTGGAATCTTACAAATATTTAGGGTATTTATTTATCATCTGATTTGAAAGAGGATACTGACATTAAAAAGACAAATCAAGAGTATTTATAGTAGAGGAAATATTCTAATAAGAAAATTCAGAGGATGTACCAATGACATCAAATGTCTTTTATTTCAATCTTTTTGTACTAACTTCTATTGTAGTTCTCTGTGGTCTTCTTTTAACAAGAGTACTATTCATAATGCCAAGATAGCTTTTTAATAATGTTTTTAGATATTTATTGGGCACTGAGAGAGATGTAGTATTTCGCAATTGTTTTTAAATAATAATGTTGACTCTTTTTATGTCTTGTTGAGAAAATCCATTTTTAACCTGTATATGAGATTGAAGGAATGTGATAATGTTCTAGTCAGTTGTATTTTAAATTCTTTCTATTTTTACTTCCAATCTCCGTTGTTTTTACATTGGAAGAGACAATTATATAATACATTTTGATATATTTGTAATATAATTTGGTATAATTTTGTATGAAATGTATATATGTATATAATTTTTCCTTGTTAATATGGATTTAACATCCGAAATAAAATTATCCTTATCCTTATCCTTATCCTTAATGCTGTACACACTGTGCACTTCCCGGCTCGGTGCATTAGTAGCTGATGATCAGGATGTGAAACGAAATCTAAACCCGACACATTTCCTACTGGGTTTGTTGTTTTGATTGTTGTATTTTTAATTTTGTTTTCTGTTTTTGGTGTCTGTAAATGCATAAGAGAGTTAATCACATGTTTAGCCATTGTTCAATCTCTTTGTTGTACTTTGTATCATGAGCACTTGCATCATACAAGGCTTATACAGTGAGACCTACAATAAATGATTCTTTTCTACTAGAATGTTTACATATATAAGAGACAGAGTAAACAACAGAAATCTTCAACTGCACCAAGTGCCAACTGTTTTTATATTAATGATCTAGGCTGTTTTTCTTTTTTACTTTTATAGGCCGAGTGTTTACTACCTAAAATCAGCATGTTTCCATCACAGCATTCTTTCTGATCAAAGTACTACTTGTGGGAAAGATGGCAGCCAGAAATCTGCACCAAATGAATTCCTGGTCATTGATTGGTTGAAACCAAGCATTTTCAATCCTCACTGGGAGTTTTGGGAGAGTTCTGTCCTATCAACCAATCAATGGCCAGGAATTCATTTGGTGTAGATTTCTGGCTGCCATCTTTCCCACAAGTAGCACTTTGATCAGAAAGAATGGTGTGATGGTAACATGCTGATTTTAGGTAGTAAACACTCAGCCTAGGGCGCCCAAAAGTAGTTAGAAAGAAAGAGCAAGGTACCTAGTTCATTAATATGTAAAATAGTTGGCAATTGGTGCAGTTGAAAATTTCTGTTGTTTACTCTGTCTCTTATATATGTAAACATTCTAGTAGAAAAGAATCATTTATTGTAGGTCTCACTGTATAAGCCTTGTATGATGCAAGTGCTCATGCTTTGTATGACAAACAGACATGTTTAAAGCAATGGTAGCCTGGCGATGGCTTTGCTGTATACATTGTACACCGTGTTTATCAAGCGAGTGACCCTTGGAACTATCATTTGTGGCGATTCCGTGGCTCAGAAGTGGAGGATTATTGCCTTTATCAGATCCTCTAGCGCACAATCCTTACGCTATGTCTATTTCGGCCCCTCCGCTGAAAATGTGCAGATTTCAAATGTAGAATTTGCAGGTGAAAATCAACAGACAAATGTAAGACTCACAGTAAGAGAGTAGTAAAGCAGATGCGTACACAATAATGGGTGCTACGATGGACTACGGTGTGTCTATATATATTTGGATTATAGCATATATTTGGAGGCATCATTTATCACGGCCCAGTGGGTAATAAAAGGATCATGCCCCCTTCCCCCGAGAAAACGGCAATTACATAAGAAACACCATTCTCTTTTGTCAAATCGCCATTCAATCCTACGAACATTTTTAGGTCCCAGTCTCCAATGTTCTGAACGTCAAAAGCGCTGCTGTACATGAGATCGGTTGCGCATCATCTCGCCCCCTAATAACAGTGGATAAAATGGGTACCCCTTTTCGCCCCCTTCCTGGACAGTCAGCTTTGACTAGCTTTGGGCCAATCCCTAATTCTCAAACTCGCCCCCCAGTTGGATTCACACTCACATCCTAGATACTTACTACTAATAACATTTGGTTTACCACTCAGGTGAGAGGCAGGCGCCTCGCTGGGTGCAAGGAATTTATTGGTGCTGCACGTGGTTGCACCTGGGGTTGTTGTTGTGATTGACCGGCGATTGACAGGCTAGTCAAGCATGTAGGACGTCACTGCTGCCATGCCAATTTTCTCATCAATCAGGCTGTATAGAACTGTTTTTTTTTTAAATTTATTGTTTGTACACGGGCATATGATTTTGATCTGTTGTACTTGAAATTAACACGATTTATTGAGCTCATAAACGTTTGAGCGGAAGAGATAAATTTGTCATGCATTATATACATGTAGTTGCTGTGTTTGAGTTTGCATTCTTTTTTAGCATGAAGCTGGAATTTGCCGCTGACAATCAGAATAGTGCAAACACACCCACAGACCAACCATGTTGTGCATGAGAATACAAAATATTTTTCAGTTCTAAATCATGTTAACATCAACTCCAAGAGATCCAAATTGTATGTCTGTGTACTTCAAATTTTGCATTTCGAATGATATTATACATGTACGATTGATTCCCCGCTGGTGTCCGTTCTTAGTTATGCATATGCATTTCTCTGGTTGGGGGCCCCAAAAAACGTGATTATTTCTCTGATTGGTTGATTTTGGCGGGCGGCATATTTTTGACCGCGGCCGCTGTCAAACAATAATCTCAGTTTCACTACCTTTAAAGCTGGCTTTTAACAGGCTATATCTTAGTGTCTTGCAATGTCATACAAACGAACCTGGTCACAGTACATAACAAACCATGAAAGGTTGACAAATTGACCAACTTTTAGGATTTGCTGAGTTTCGTGATTTCCGCATATCCATGAAATATTGCATTATTCTCAAGGAAACCCTCACTTCCGTTTCCTGTCTGTGCGGGTCTAGCAGTGACAACAAACGCACGTGTCCTGTATTGAACACAAACAAGAAAACACACATGTGCCCTATTGACGTAAACAAGCTAAAATCTGGAACGTATCATTTTTTAACAAAGGAAAATCACCGTTTGGCGTACGAGGGTTCACGTGATTGTTTAGCAAGATATGGTATTTGGTGTATTAACGTCGGCTATTTCAAAGCCCCAGGAAACTTTCATTAGCCGCCTCTGCTCTAAAACCTGTCCATTGTGTTATACAATGATGCATATAAAACATATTTTAATTCACAACTAACAAAATATAGCAACTTTAAGTACAAAAATATCACGTCAAAAACGGCCACTTCCCCGTGCATTTATATGGTCACGTGTCAATGTTATCACCTCACGGTGGGGTGATCCTGTGACGTATGACGGGGGGGTCCTTGAGAAAATGGTTTAAGTAATACAGAAACCGACACCATACACCATGCAACTGTGGTGTTTGAAGTTAATACAATTAATGCAAATATTGAACTAATCTTCAGAATTGGTTTAGATTCAGCAAAGTGAATTATTGAATATGAAATAAATCATAAGGATTTTACAGCCATGTTGAAAATAACTTTAGTGACAACATGGAAGAAAGGAAGTCAAATGATCAAACATTTGAGATGATGAGGCTAAGATATCATAATTATAGTCTGTTTGAAGCCAGCTTTTCAGGGAGTAATGTTAGTGATTATTAAGTTTAGGTATTGTACATAATTCACCTTGAATGGTGACTGTTGACAGGTTTCACTGCAAGTGTAACTTTCTTATCATGATAATTTGCACTATGCTTTAATGGCACACACACGTGTACTTGGAAACTTTGATTTCTTTGTAACGCCTTGCTGAGATAGTACAAGAAATTTGACACAACAAAAAACAAAAGCTTAGAAATCTTTTTGCTGCCCCGCTGTAATATGCTTATAGGTGTGGTTGTAATGCTGGCGATCCACATCAGTGTGAACAAGCAGATTCCTGCAGCAGTAATAGCAGAGACGCAGAGGCCGAACACTTTGCCTTGTGACAAGGTAAGAAGACTTGTTCCATTTTAATGAATGAAATGCGATAGGATTTGACAAAAATCTACAGTTGCCTCTGCCAAACTTAGGGTTACACATGCAGATTCTACAAAGTTTTGTACACAGAGTATACCGGTATAATGACTTTGGCTGGACAGCATAGTTTCTTAGAGTGAGATGTGTTATAAATACTGACCATTATATATACTACAGATGCAGATACAAACAGCTTTGCATATTGATGGTCAATTTGTCAAACATGGAATCTTATTTGATACATAGTATAATTTCTTAAAATTTGTAACAATGGTCTGCTTTATATCAAATGGTGTAAATAAGTCGATTTTGCTTCAATTTTTATCAATCAAGCGGTAAAACAAAGTAAAGACATTGTATTTTCATGAGGTCTTCTTCATAAATGTAAATTAAGAAGGAACATTTTGTAATTGCCATGAAATTTCCACCAAAATTTAAATGGAATTTCGTGCCACACAAAAATGAAGAAAATAACAATATCTTCATCAATTTAGAAAATTTGGTCTTGTGATAATCATTATATTTGTTCTTGATCTTGTAATTAGGTTCTTCGGATTTGATATGCAAAGTAATTGCGATATTTCTTTGTGTTTCAATTGTATATTGACTCCGTAACGATGATAATTGAAATCTGGAAACCCAAGCTTGGCAGAGGCGAGTGACGATTGTCTAATTAAAGACAGTTATCAGACAAATATAAAGTTGACTTTTTTTGAGACCTTGAGGCAGAATTATTTTAGATTTTTGAAGAAAAGTTAATTTAAAGATAAGTATTGTAGAATATCAATAGGAAAAAACTTATGCATTCAGTACAAATATTACCATTAGACTTATTTGTTTACATGTGTTGCAGATGAGTGTTGTCCAGACGCCGTGGCATCTGCAAAGGAATACAACCCTCGGACTGTTTTCAAAACTTAACACAAACGGCTGTGCCGTCTTCAAAAACTTTTGGTGTGGACATAGCATTGGAATGAACATTTAGTGGTAGACCTGTAGCCCTGGTCTATCTGAAAACTGACTGGTGTATTCATGTAGTTCAAAGTGTAAAATTTAAGTTTCTTCTAGTCACTATTTTCATTGGGAAAACATGTTTTTGAAAATATGTTTTACAACTAATTTTTGAATAAACTTCAATTTGTGCTGGATGTTTTACTTAACATTTTAGCATAATATGTTTAGCAATTATATGAGAGTGGTCACGGTATTGCATCCACTTTTCTGCAAAATGTCCTATTTTTAAAATTTAGTTTGTATTTTCATTTCGTATTCCAGGTTCAATACTTATCAAAAAAACTGTGAGTGTTAAAACAATATTAGCATTTCAAAATGTGAAAAAGTGGGAGTAACCAAATGTCCAGTTGGTGGTAGTGACATTTGTTCACCAGATGGTGAGGTTAACTGGACCTTATATTTTTGTTAAATTGGTCATATGATGTATATGAAATATAAAGGAGGATTGATTTACAAGTATTTTTCGCAGTGGCAGTGCAATACAATTCGCACCTAAAACCCGCCCTCAAAATCTTTACTTCTTTTTGTGTAAATTGTGGTGGTAACAGAACATGTTGGGAGTAACCATGTGGTATGTCATGCTTCAGAATGTGAGGTTTTTAAGGCAGACTTCATTTGATATTCATTTACACTTATAAAATTACATTTCTGTCAAATATGACTTGTTTTTCACATATTTTCCACAATAAATGTTTATTGAATTTGATTTTACATTGGTTATTTTATATTGGTTTATATAAATATTAGGTTAGTCCCTCTTTAAAGTGCAGTAACAAAATCACCTTAATCATTGCAATAAGTGTCCATGCAGACCCCAATCATTTAAAGTATTTTTGTTTTCAAAATAATCTTTCTGTGTTATAAATACTCATATGATAATTATGACGGACTTTTACTTATGTTTGCCCCCTGAAGAGAGTACTGTAAAAATTTTGTGTCTAACATGATTGCACTCTAGTTCATTCTTAAATGCTTAGTTTTGTCTGGACGCCTTTTAATATTTGGGGCTGGCAGTCATCTTTTTTAAAGCAGAGTCAAAATGACCAATGAGATACAAAATTATATACAGTCAGCATTACTTAAACTGACGCTTAGTATCTTAGACAATTATCGTTAGGTCAGTGAAAAAGCCACAAACGTCCATATGTAATGATAACCACGTATGTTACTAAAGACATTCTGCCCCTTTAAGTGTACATACAAGTGGCACATGCGTGTGTGTAGTGGCCAGAGTAACACACATTTCCAAACATATAAATACTAAAACGATGCAGATAACGAATTATATTAAAAAAAAAAAACATAACCAAAATTACGAAAATAAAATACACCCATGCACCCCCCCTGCACAGCTACGCAAGGTGTGGATGTGTGACGAGCAGACAGACTGTGCTGATGCAGGAGGCCGCGTGTTCCCGCACGGATGGTCGATTGGTGAGTCTAACACAGATATGATCGGTAGTGGTAGAACAGATACTAGATGAGTCTAACACAGATGGGGGCAGAACACTGAAAACTCAAATGTTTGTTTTGTTCTCTTTAAAATATGATAACATATGTAATTATATGTATTTGTCAGTGGGGGTGCATCTAATTACACGTAAATATACAGTCCAAAACAAAGTTTATATACTGACATAAACACGATATATCACACTTTAGTCAATGAACGTCTGTCATACTGGTCACTAGGTATTCTTGCTATAGTGGACTTGTACCCTTCAGTATGCGTATGTCCAATTATGCACTATCCAGTATTATGAACAAGGTTTATTATTGTATTATGCTAACAGTTGTCTTCTATTTCTCTTTTTCAGAGTCATTTGGTAAGTATACAATTCTATGTCTTTAAATATGCTTACATCTGTACAATAATCATTGTTCAGTAAAAAAGAACTACTACAAACATATTTACACACCTTGTAATGAACTGTCGGGATGCAAGTGCATTATTTGCTTTTTTGCAGGTGTTCAGAAACAAGATGAAACTTGGAAACTGGTGCCCTGGTATCATTGTACTGCAGAAGGAACTCTCGTGGAGACGACAGAGCTGTGTATTGAAACTCTGAAGTACATGCGTAAATGTCAACATGAAGCTGCGACTAAAACGTGGTGCAGAATCAAACTGGCTTCCTGGTAAGCTATACTCACTTATTATTAGACAATGAATACAACTTAACAGTGTAGACCTACAGACCTAAGTACTACAGCTATATTGCATTAAGATATATAATTCATTTTTGTTTTTGATTTGGCGTTTCCTTGTTACAGCATACTCAAGAGGATTTAAAATAGTAGATGAAAAGCTCTTTGTCAACAGATATCAAGAAATACAAAGCCACTTTGATACCTTTAACTGTCTTGTAATTATTCAGAATTACAATTTGAACATGCCATGAACACATTGTAGAAAAGATGGATGCTGGTGGTAATTGACAAATACATTGCAAAAACTATGTACGCACA
The DNA here is from genome assembly GCA_019095985.1 of Streblospio benedicti. NCBI lineage: Eukaryota > Metazoa > Annelida > Polychaeta > Spionida > Spionidae > Streblospio > Streblospio benedicti. The sequence continues at coordinate 28,966,917 of CM032668.1, read as the reverse complement.
TTATGATTTCTTACATATATACAAGTATATATCGTAACAGTTAAAGACGTAACGTGATTACTAGGTGATTACTAAAGGTTTTTGCTTTTTACTGAAAGAATGAGAATAACTCTAAAAGTAGATACAAGTCATACGAGTGTGCATTGACACACATGCACACTTTGGGGGGTGGGGGGGGTGGGGGGGGAATCAGAAATCAACAGGAGGACATTGTGTAACCAACTGTCCAGATGATCAAACGCCGTTTCATTTACAACTTTATCCATGGAATCAATTGAGTGTAATATTTAGAAGCTTTGTGAATATTCTTCATGTTGTTGTTTATTTGGTATATAGAAGTTTATTTCACAGTAAATATCTTTTTCTTATTTCTTTCTACTACAAATGGTCAAAAAGTAACCCAGTATATTTCCAACACACTGATTTAGTTGTGTTTTTGGCTGGTTGTGTTGAGAACAAGTGTAGTAACATTTTATTTACACTTTTAAAAATTCCCCATCACTAGTCTCTGCCGATATTCCCTGAAAAATCATGATCGGATATATATAATGTAATTCATGAATAAAATAGACAATACAATAGACTGTAGATATGTACATATATAATGGGTAACTTTTATTGTATATATTCAATATATTTAGTATATTTATCTAATATTTATTGTTATATTAGGAATACATTGTTGTTGTTAATGGTGCCTTTTTAGGTTTACAATTCACTGACGTTCTTTTACTTTATAGAATAACAAGGAATCGTTGAAAACTATAATGAAAATGTATTATATCAAATGAATTCCAGTTCTTAACATAGCATTCATACAATCATGTTCATTGTTATGATAAAAATGAAGCATATCATAAGGTATATGTGTAATTCAAAAGTACAAATCTATTTTCTATCTAAAGCTAGATTATTTTGCAACTATTTAAAGCATGCATTTAAGCATGCATTTATGAACAAGGGATACTAATGTTGAGTTTCGAATTATTAATATGTATAGGCTTGATTGTATATATAAACTTGTATTGTCTAATAAACATTATCATTATTTGAGCAATACAGAGTGTTTTGTTGTTTTTAATATGAACACAAAATGGACAAATGCTATTGTGCTCAAATCTCTGTATATTAAATGTTTGAGCTGTGAAAACTATACCACTCATTTATGTTAGATAATTATATGATCTGCCCAATTATTGTTGGCAGTACAATTGTCATGAAGTCCCGTGCTAGTGCATTCGTCTTTCATCACAAATCTCAAAAAGACATATCAGATCTTGGTGAAAACCTGATCGTTAATCTATTTGGTGACAGGCATTTTAATACAATATCATCCATCCTCCATATCATTTTCTCCAACAAAATGGCAAATGCTTAAGCTTCGCCAAACATCAGCTGTAAGAAGATTCCATTGCCAGCGTGTGTACTTTCAAATTATGGTTTGGTTGGGTATGGCATATGAAATGGACCCAATTGAATGGAGATGCAAATGTAATGAAAATAATACTCATATTCTCCACGTTGAGTAGCGGAAACACCGGAGGATTCGTAGTCTCGGTCAACCCAGACCCTTCCCACACTCACTTACTTTCCGTCGGGAGGGTCTGGGAATAAACAGCCAATGTTTTGTTCGCCAGACCAATTTTTTGGTCTGGGTAGTTGATTGGTTCATATTGTCACATGATGGGGTCATAGGTTATTTTACCACATGCATTATGCATAGAAAATGCCATGACAGGAAAATATTCGCCTACAAAGACACGTCATCTCTTGGAGTCTTCACTGTACAAACATAATTTCCAAAACGCTACGTCGACGCAATATACAGTACACAAACGTCGACGATCAATATTTGTATTCCAGATTACATATAAAAACGTAAACACTGAATACTATTCTCGATTCGAAAATATAAAAAGAATTTACACAAGTATCATGAAGATAGATATTCTATTTACATGTCAGATGCGATTATTTTTTAATGAAGTATCAATTAATGGACACTTGATAGATCTACCTATATTGCACAATGGATATTAGTGTTCGTTGACAGCTGTCAAAACAGCAGGTGACTCAAGATATGCAAGTTCTAGATCTAGATCTACTCTAATAAATCAAAAATACCAAGTCTGAGCCTAAAGTACAAACAGTGGTTTTGATTTATAATGCGACCACAGATCACTGTAATCGGATGCTGAGATGGCTCTGCATCAAAAACAATATAATGATGAATGATGAATAGATATTAGAGTTTCAATTTGGGAATAAATCATACTGGCCATTCACAATTCTTTCACTATAGAAGGTTTCATTCGATTGTGCTTTATATAAGCGTCAGTCGTTAACCAAAGCCATTCCTAATCAAACTATAGCCCATCCCCTAATATACCAATATAAAAATTTGTCACCAGAAAATACACATAATTTTTTCCAGTCATTTTTCTTTTTTCCAGTCATTTTTCTTACATTTCACGATCTAGTGAAAACAGTACCGAACGATTTACGTACGCTTGCAAAGACTTATTAAAAACAGTACCGAACGATTTACGTACGCTTTCAAAGACTTATTAAACGAAACCCGTTTCATTCCATGACGTCATTTAACAGAGACTAGTCTACACTTCCAAGAACTGAGCGCACAACACATGGTTTGTGGAAAAATAAACATAGTACCGCCATGTTGGCAGTACTGATTTCCATCGATTCAAACAATAAAAACAGTATTGAATGTTTGTTTTTAAATCCATAACCTTGGATATTAAACGAAAAGTTAGGGTGTAAAACATAGAATATTTATTCGATAAAATGGTGAATGACAAATGAGAGGTACAGTTTTTATTTCAATATTTCCTCTATAGTGAAAGAATTGTGAACGGCCAGTAGATAAATCTAAAGAAAGAGATTGCATGATCTAGATCTATGTGTCTGAACTGTACGTGAGATGGACTAAGCAGACTGAATAATTCAGAATAGTGAGATCTGAAGCTGAATATGCACCATTGCCCACCCATGTGGGCCTACATAATATGGGACCCCCACACTCTATATATGATATTGGCTACAGGACAGACAAAAAGACAATGCAAAAAATACAGAACAGAATGTCGCTGGGTGTGTTGAAAAAGACCCAGTAGATAAGTGTATCACAGCTTGCCAGGGACTTGAAGTGGGTTCCTTTGTAGCGGCGCCACAAAGTTCACTAATGTTCATGAAGTTGAAGTAGTGCATGGCTATGGTGAATCGCCTCACCGCTGTGACACCAGCCCAACTCTTGTCTGTTGCCAGCCCAGCACTAGGAACTTCACACTGTCATAAGTTTCGCCAGTGCTACAGAAGAATTGGCTTGGAATCTCCCCACCAACTTGGTGGAGGCTGACTCATCAATCTGTCTCCAGAGTTGGCTGTATGCTCAGCTGGGTTTAACCAGCAAGTCACCTGCCGTGATGAGCTTTTGCAATCTAAATTAAAACTAGAGGTAGGACTAGGACACAATATATGACCTGGTTGCCTGGGACAAGTAAAAAATTGGATCTGGGCAAGAGTAACATTTAAACACTGCTTGCCATAAAGACGAATGATTATTAGACAGTAACTGAATATTGCTTACAAACAAATTGTATTATTCCAATTAGCAATTTCTATGGATTTTTATATGTATATATACATGTAATTTATGGAAAAGGTGGTTTGGCGGTTCGAACTGTACGCAGATTCAAAAGACCTAATAATAGTCACAGACAAGGATGATAACAAGCAGCGAAGGCGTGCAATGCTATTACACCTGGCAGGTGAGGCCGTACAAGACATATTTGACACCCTACCAGACACGGGGGAAGTAAAAGACTACACCAAAGCATGCGATGCACTAAACGCATACTTTGTGCCAAAAACAAACACAGCTCATGCCAGACACGAATTTAAAAATACGGTGCCATTGGATGGGGAAACAACAAGCCAATACCATGTAAGGTTGGTGGCCACATCCAAAGACTGTAATTTTGGGGCTGACAAAGACAACCAAATAAGGGATCAGATTCTGTTCCATTGTAAATCCGAATACCTCCAACGACAGCTATTAGAAGAGGGTGATGCGCTGACACTAAAGAAAACCCTAGAGATCGCAGCCAATTGCGAAAGGGTAGAAGAGAGATTAAAAATACTACGCGTCACACCAGCAGTGAACAAAGTCTCAAAAACGGAACCCAAAAAGGCATCAAAACCAGAAAAGAAGCCTGGCAAGAAAAAACCTGGCTGCTACCGTTGTGGTGACAAATCACACTATGGTCGTGATCCAGCCTGTCCAGCCAGGGGAAAAACGTGTAGCAAATGCCATCTAAAGGATCACTATGCTGCCATGTGCCGAACAAAAATTGACAAAAACGCCAACTGTGTTGAGCCTGAGACAGAGGCTGAGAGTGACTACGCTTTCGCTACCACATCAAAAAACATCAAAAACAAACTGACCACAATCAAAGTGGGTGGTATCGAGCTAGAAGTACTGGCCGACTCAGGAGCATCAGTAAATATAGTTGACAGTGCAACATGGGAAATGTTAAAATCAAAAAGAATCACATGTAAATCATTTAAAACAAGTGATGAAATCAAACCCTATGGCTCACCGCCAATACCTGTCATCGGAAAATTCAATTGCGACATCGAATCTGGACCCTGCAAAATCAATGACACATTCTCGGTTATTGAAGGGAAAGGTGAAGTGCCACTCATCAGCCGCACTGCATCAATAAGCCTGGGTCTTCTAAGTTTAAACACTGTAAACAGCGTGAAAATAGCCAAAGATGACTGGTTAAAGAAATTCCCAAAAGTATTCAGTGGTCTAGGAAAATTGAAAACGCACCAAATCAAATTGCATGTGAAAGAAACTGCAAACCCAGTAGCACAACCACTTCGACGCACACCGTTTAGCTTGAGAGAGAAAGTGGAAAATAAAATAAAAGAACTCATCAAGTGTGACATAATTGAACCGGTTGATCATTCCACCGGATGGGTCAACCCAGTGGTATGTGTTCCAAAGCCAAACGGTGATATCAGATTATGTTTGGACATGCGAAGAGCAAACGAAGCCATTGAACGTGTTCGCTACCCTATTCCTACTGTAGACGAAGTCCTTCAAAGTTTAAATGGGTCTACAGTGTTCTCTAAGTTAGACCTAAAATATGGGTACCACCAAATAGAACTGGAACCTGAGTCTCGTGACATCACCACTTTTGTCGTGCACACCGGACTCTACAGATACAAAAGACTCCTATTCGGTGTAAACTCGGCTACAGAACAATACCAACACGAGGTACAAAGAGTAATCGCAGGAATAGAGGGCAGTCACAACATATCTGATGACATCATAGTACATGCTGCTACACAGGAAGAACATGATGAAAGATTGAATTCAGTGTTGAAGCGCCTAGAAGAGAATGGACTAACATTGAATCCTGACAAGTGCCAATTCAACATGCCCAAACTCACATTCATGGGACTACTACTCTCTGAACGAGGAATTGGTCCAACAGAAAGCAAAGTGAAAGCCATTGTAGAAGCCAGCGAACCATCCAATGCATCTGAGATGAGGAGCTTCCTTGGTCTAGCTGCATTCAATGCTAGATTCATTCCTGATTTTGCCACAATAACAGAGCCTTTGAGAAAACTAACACACAAAGGTGTCGAGTTCAAAATGGGCCAAATTGAAAAATGTGCATTTGAAAAGTTGAAAACAGCCATGAGCAAAACCTCAACCCTAGCATATTTTGATCTGAAAGCAAAGACTAAAATTATAACAGATGCCAGTCCAGTTGGACTGGGAGCAGTGTTAATACAAGAGCAAAAAGGAAGACCTGTAATCATATCATACGCAAGCAGGAGCTTGTCCCCAGTGGAAAGGAGATACTCCCAGACAGAGAGGGAAGCCCTGGCCATTGTGTGGGCTTGTGAACACTTCCATGCCTACATATACGGTGTCAAATTCCAACTGCTCACAGACCATAAGCCGTTAGAAGCCATATATGGTGTCAAGTCCAAACCATGTGCCAGAGTACAACGGTGGGTACTGCGCCTACAAGAATATGATTTTGAAATAAAATACATACCTGGTAAAGAAAACATAGCAGATTCATTGTCAAGACTACTACCTCCAAATGGTAACAACCAAAATCGCAAAACTGAGACGGAAAACTATGTGAGATTTGTTGCCATACAAGCCACACCTCAAGCTCTCACCACAAGAGAGATTGAAAGAGAATCCGCGGAAGACCGTGAATTGGAAAATGTCAGAAACTGTCTAATCAACAATGACTTTAAAGAGCTACCCAAAGCATATATTCCTATCGTAACAGAGTTGTGCGTGTATGGACAATTGATATTGCGAGGCACCAGAATAGTAATGCCAGAAAAGCTCAGAAGTCAAACAATCAGTCTAGCACACGAAGGACACCTGGGAATTGTAAATACGAAGTTAAACCTAAGAAGTAAAGTGTGGTGGCCAGGAATTGATCGCGCTGCTGAAAAATTTGTGCGAAGCTGTACTGCTTGCCAAATGGTTTCAAAACCTGACCCTCCTGAACCAATCAAAAACACTGAACTTCCACCAGGACCATGGCAAGATGTAGCAACTGACTTGCTAGGACCTCTACCATCCGGAGACAGTTTACTAGTTGTCGTAGACTACTTCAGCAGATACATTGAAGTGGCACCCGTACGACAGACAACGACATTTGTAATAATCCAAAAACTGCAGGAAATATTCAGTAGACACGGAATCCCTGTAACCTTAAAATCTGACAACGGACCACAATTTAAGTCTGATGAATTCAGGGCGTTTTGTGAGTCAAATAATGTACAACACATAAAAGTAACAAGCAGATATGCCCAGGCAAATGGTGAGGTGGAGAGACAAAATTCATCGATTGTGAAAAGGTTACAGACGGCACAGGTGGAAAGGAAGCCGTGGAAGTCTGAATTGCAGAAGTATCTGTTGGCCTACCGGTCACTACCACACGCCACTACTGGTGTTAGCCCAGCAGAGCTGTTGTTCAACAGAAAACTGAGAACAAAAGTGCCAACCATAAGTGAGAGACCTGAAAGTGAAGTGAGAGATGCAAGAGACAGAGACGCTGAAAACAAAGGAAAATACAAAATGTATGCGGATCTAAAGACGCCACGCAAGGCCGTCTGAGATAATGCCCGGAGATGTGGTGCTAGTGAAGCAGGACAGAAAAGATAAATTAACAAGCACTTTTGGTGAGACACCCCATGAAGTAGTAGAGAAAAAGGGAAATAGCCTAATAGTGAAAGCACCGAGTGGAACTGAATATAGCAGAAACAACACACACCTGAAAAAGCTGGAGACACAAGAAACCAATGAACAATGTGTAAATGAGACACCTGAAGCCACACAGGCCTCATCACCTAACATAGAAGAAAGCCGACCTAAAAGACAAATTTCAATGCCAAAGAAATATCTGGATTATGAAGTGAATATCAAACGCTAAACCTGATTTATTTAGTGAACTTACTTGACAGTGTCATGTAAAGAGTTAGTGATTTAAGTGAGCCCCAAACCGCTCTAACTTCTTCATTTGTGTTTGACATTTCGCTGTCTATTTTTGTTGTAAAATAGTTTTGATTAATTAATGTCATGCCACTAAGGAAATACATGTAACTAAACCAATGATTAACTAAGCCCATGATTAAGATTGACTTGGAAATGTTATGTTGACTATTTTTGAGTAAGTATGTACTATTAACAATTAGTTTTCATGTTAAAGTTGATGGTGTTAATTGATGTTAATTGATGCAATTAAATATCTAGATTAGGAGGGATGTCGTGTCCAGCATTACACAACGTCCTCGTGACGTTCCAGCTAAATGTATATTTATGTGACGAACGATATAATAAAGAACTACTTCCGTATCCGGCAACCAAATGTGTGTTTCAATCATTTATCGATACATTATTACCCAGTATTCGACACATTAGGGTGTCCCATTTTTTTACTTTTTTCTGATCTCAGTGCTAATTAAACCAAATTTCCCCTCAGGGGCCCACATCAACCAAAACAAATTTCAGTTCGATCCGTCGACGTAGTGACCCCCCCCCCCCCACCACCACCTTGAAGATCCGCCCCGTGGGACCCTTCTAGGGTCTATATGAAAAAATTCAAAATCAGCCTACAGTGTTCATTTTCATTTTAAATGATAGATTTTGATTCACAGATCACAGTTTATAAGATAACTAATCCTCTTTAGACAATATTTCATGATGTAATGACCCATTGAATGCTATGCCCTGCACGGGTATTGTGGCAAATATGAGGCTTTATGGCTCCTGTGGCACGGTCAAACATTGTTATTGTGTAATTTGAACAATAATACTATGTTACATTATTGATAAGGATTAAAAGATGCACTGCTGAGTGATGTAGTCATAAACATCACTATCTGTTTTCAGTTTAATCAGTGTACACTGTAAAATTCTGTTAACCGATGCTCCCTGAGCACTATGGATTACTGACTGGTCCCTGATACAGGAAGTGTTAATAAAAGGCAGATCAAACATGGCCGACTTGAGCATAAGAGTGTTGTTGTCACTTGAGTAGAAAATCCAACAATATCATAGCGGCCAAGAGCCATCTGTAGATCTCACATTGGCGACGAGGACAAAAAATGGATGATGAAAAAGGATCAAGAGGAATCAAGCCATTTGATTGTCTCATTGAGCCAGCAACTTTGGGTAAAAGATGGAAAAGGTGGGTGACAGCATTCAACTTCTATGCTGATGGCAAAGGGCTCATCATAGACAACACAATAACCACAGAAGCTCATGTCAGTGCCCAAAAAGTTGTCAAAAGAAGACGGAGAGCTCAGCTGTTACATCTCGCTGGACAGCAGGTACAAGATATATTTGAAACTCTCTCAGACAAAGGTGCAGATGATGACTATGATGCCTGTGTGAATGCCCTCAACTCATACTTTGTGCCCAAAGTGAATACCACATATACGCGTCAGTTGTTCCACCATGCTGAGCTTGAGACAGGAGAGACGATACTGCAGTTTTCTACACGATTGAGAGGGCTGGCAGTTGACTGTAATTTTGGTGCGGATATTAACAACCACATTAGAGATGCGATCCTGTGGAAGTGCAAAGCCCCGTACATGAAAAACGTTTGCTCGAGCTACAGTTGCAAGAAGGAGATGCGCTTACGCTGACACGCACGCTGGAAGCCGCTGAACAGTGCGAGCGAATTGATAGCCAAATGAAGCCAGAAGACGAGGCTGTGAATAAAGTGTCGCTAGCACGTAGCAAGACGAGTCAGAAAGGTGGCAACAAGTTTGAGAAGACCACTCAGTTCGCCAAATCGAAGAGAGACAATCCACCTAAAGGAGTGTGCTATCGCTGTGGAGAAAAGGGACACTTCGGGCGGGACCCGAAATGCCCAGCCAGAGGGAAGGAGTGCCTAAAATGCCACAAGCCGGATCATTTCTCCAAGATGTGTCGAACCAAAGACGTAAACTGTGTCCAAGAGGCTGAATCAGGAGTCCAAGATGATTACGCCTTCACAGTGAACAGTAACAATACAGGCAAAATTCTTGTGTCTGTTGGTGATGTGCCACTTAATGTACTGATTGATTCGGGGGCTAGTACTAATGTAATCGATGCTAAGACATGGTCTGATTTGAAAGAGAAACATGTGAAGTGTCTGTTTAGTACGCCAAAGTGCGACAAAAAGTTGTATGCGTATGGTCAAAGCGAGCCCTTGGAGACTCGAGGTACATTTCGGTGTGTAGTCAGTGTAAATGGTCGTTCATGTGAGGCTAACTTTGTAGTGATAGCAGGGACAGGTGTGCCGATCTTGGGTCTAGAGACAGCAAGAGAGCTAGGTGTTCTGAAAATAGATGTGAATGCTGTAGGCTTAGGTACGTGTGAATCTGAAACAGAGTGTCATGGGTTGAGTGAAAAACTGCAAAGTGAGTTCAAAGATGTGTTGACAGGTGTTGGTAAACTACGAGGTAAGCAAATACAGCTGAAAACCGATTCGTCCGTCCAACCTGTAGCACAACCCATGAGGCGCACAATCGTTCGGGTCTACGAGAAAAAGGTTGAGTTTAAAACTCGATGAACTGATGTCTTCAGATATCATAGAACCTGTCGAAGAACCATCTGAGTGGGTTAGTCCGATTGTTATCGTTCCGAAAGAGAAACAAAATGACATTCGTATGTGTATCGATATGCGACGTGTGAACGAAGCAATCCTGCGTGAGCGCCACCCTATTCCGACAATTGACGAGATGTTGCAAGACATGAATGGTAGCAAGGTGTTCTCAAAAATTGATTTGAAATGGGGTTATCACCAACTTGAGCTCCATCCGGACTCAAGGCACCTGACAACGTTCGTGACTCACGCTGGAATGTTTCGCTTTTAAACGCCTGGTGTTTGGAATCAACACTGCTTCCGAAATCTTTCAAAACGAGATTAGAAAGGTGGTGCAAGGGATACCTGGTGTAGCGAACAAATCAGATGATGTCATTGTACATACACAAACTGTGAGTGAGCACTACGACAGCCTGCGCAAGTTGTTTGATCGGTTGAGGCAGGCAGGGCTTACGGTAAACTGGCAAAAGTGTGAACTGTTCAAGCCAGAGCTTGTGTTCGATGGTCATCTTCTCTCGGATAGAGGTATTGACCCGTGGTCTGAGAAAGTCAAAGCTGTCAATGAGGCGCCGCGAGCCTGAGAATGTTAGCGAGACGCCGAAGTTTCCTAGGCTTAGTGAATTTCTTCTGTCGTTTCATTCGAACCTGGCCACGACGGCCGAGCCGCTGCGTAAATTGACCCGAAGGAGGAAGGCTTTGAGTTTGGCCCAGAGCAGAAAGAGGCGTTTCGTAAGCTAAAACGATGTCTAGTTGAAGCTGAGACTCTAGGTTTTTGATGTGAACGCGAAAACCCAGGTGATAGCCGATGCAAGCCCATATGGCTTGGGAGCTGTGTTAGTCCAGATACAGAATAACGAACCGCGAAGTTATCACGCATGCGAGCCGAAGCTTGACTCCAGTAGAGAGACGCTACCGCAGACAGAACGTGAAGCCCTCGCCCTAGTGTGGGCATGTGAAAAGTTTCATGCATATGTTTATGGCCTTGATTTCGACCTTGTCACTGACCATAAACCTCTACAGGCGATTTACTCTCCGAAGTCAAAACCGCCAGCGAGAATCGAGAGATGGGTGTTACGTTTGCAACCCTATAGGTTCGTGTCGCTCATGTAGCAGGTACCAAAATGATAGCCGATCCGCTTCTCGCGTTTGGTGAAACCAGACACAACCGATGAGACGCCAGTAGATAGGCTAGGGAGGAAGCTGAATCGTATGTGAGATTTGTTGCAACTGAGGCAACACCGAAAAGCTGTAACCACTCGTCAGGTGGAAGAAGCGCCATCTGATGATCCTGAACTGGCACAGGTCAGAAGTGTATCGAGATGTGTGATTGGGCCAGTAGTTCCAACACCGGCTATCTGGCAGTAAAAGATGAGCTGTGTACTATTGGTAAACTCGTGATGCGCGGTCCCAAGATAGTGATTCCAAGCTCATTACGCCGAAGCGTGATCGCTGTGGCTCATGAGGGTCACATGGGAATGACCGGTACCAAACAGAGGCTTAGGACCAAAGTGTGGTGGCCTGGCCTCGACAAAGATGTAGAACGCTATATTAGGGCATGTAAGGGATGTCAACTGGTTACCCAACCTACCCCACCCGAACCAGTTTGCTCAACAGAGTTGCCGCCAGGCAAATGGCAAGATTTAGCAGTTGACCTGCTGGGGCCGATGCCAACGGGCGAAGTCGTTACTGGTCGTTGTGGACTACTATACGCCGCTTACTATGAGGTGGAGATAACACAATCAGTAACCACCAAACGAATCATTGAATTGCTTGACAAGATGTTTGCTGTTCATGGCTTGCCATATTCGATTAAGTCTGATAATGGGCCACAGTTTGGGCGCTGAGTTTAATGCATACCTAGCCGAAAATAACATTGTTCAAGTAGGGACGCTAAACGGGAAGAGATAAAGTGAGGTTATGAAAGATCAGGTGATAAAGATTTAATGTCAGGTTATTGAATGTATTAGGTATTAAATTGTCATGTTATGGAAAATTGTCATGTTATGGAAAAGTGTTATGAAATGTAGGGTGGTGTTGTAAAAAAAAGTAAAGCAATAGGGTAGGAGCGGGGGTAATCAATATGGAAATGTATGGGGCAGAAGTGGAAAAAGCCTTGCACTCAAGTTGCGTCATGCATTAACATAATTAATGTGCAGGGAGCTATTGGATGCGGCTGGTCAGCTGATCAATGGCGGGGTGCGGGTTGACTATTTATATGTGGAGCGGGGATTGGGGAGCAGAACATCAGCCGCAGCCCAGTAGCAACACGTCCAACACAGAAACTGAGATATAGTGTGTTAGCAAAATGTAGAGTTGTTATTTAAATGTGCAATCTGTAATATGGGCTGAAGAAAACAAACTCAAACGTGAGATTTCTACCAATGTATTAATAAATGGACTAACTTGAAAAAGAGCGTTGTTACTTTACTAAAACAGTGATATAAGTTAAAGCTCTCACTTTCTAAATAATCAGAAGTAAAAGATACAAAGATGATCCCCAGAAGAAACCATTATGCGGTGGGCATGGCCAGCTTTTGCTTATAAAATGAGAGTAGGCAAAGTTGGTTATGTCTGTACCGTGACATGGTGGCGATGCGGGAAAGCAGTGCTGCAGATTGGATTCGAGACCCGTTATGAATGAGAGGAAGAGATTACGCTTTGTGGGGTTAGAAGATATTTCTGACGGGTCTCCAAATGTGCTAGTGAAGAATTTAAATAAAGACTTAGAAAAACAAAGGGAGAAATGGCGGGAAGGACCTACGGATATATCAGGATACAGATTGGAGCCTGTAGAGGACGGGACTAAACCAAGTGATGAGGTAGCTAGTTACGATTATGAGTGGGGAGTTAAATTCTTAGAAGAGTTAGAAGAGGAAAGCCTCGGCAGTTACGAATCTTTAACTTCCCGTCATGAACCTGTTGGACAAAGTACACCTTACACGGGAACAAATAACACCAGAATTTTAAGCTACGTAGGAAATGCTAGTGATTTAATAGATGGCGATTTGGACCTTTCATCCGTGTCTGAGGAACTACCACCTGATGAGTCGTGTGATGAATCAGGTACAGCAGGGAGTTTGGAGCGAATTTCTTCACTGAACGAGGATTCAATTGAGGACGTGGAAGGATATTGCGGGGATATACTGGCGGATATTGTAAACCAACTGGAAACAACAGAGGATACTACAACATCAGCAGGGGGCGGTCAACAGAGTGTGATTAGTGATAATGTTGATGCGGTAAAAGTTGGAGAGGATAGTGACATTAGTGACTCCCCGTTGGTGGTAAGTGACTTGAGACATTCCAGTACCAGTGATGACGTGCCATCTGACTTATCGTCACCTATGGACCGTGTAAATGACATAGACGACAATGTGGCAGAGGATATACTAAAGAGTATCCCACAAGACACCGAACTTATAGATTTGGGGGGTAAAGTGTTCGAGGCACTGGAGTGTGAAGAGACAACAACTAAAGTCGCTGACAATAGACGAAATAGGCCAGTAATACATTGGCCAGGCCCGCCAGACAATTCCCCCAATACACCCCCTGGGGTGTTATCTATTTGTAACATTTGCGGGCAGAGACGATCTAAGTGTTGTTGTGTATGGTCGTTTGATTCTGTAAATAACATTGGTAATATGTCTTCGGTCGTAAGGGTGCGTGAAAACGCGGGGACCGAGATAGGTAGTGAGTCTCCACGTGGCCCGAGGTGGCATCGTGGGGAGCAAGAGGAAAATGAACTAAAATCAGAGATGGGTGCCCATAAAGGAGGGAGTATGGGATATGACCCGAGGGGTGATACAGAGGGTGATGGTCAGAGGGAAGAACAACAGGACGGTGCTAGTGGTTGGGGTGATGGAAATGCATCAGATAATGCATCGGAATGCAGACCCCCAATACAAGATCTGATACCTGACGAGTATTCAGACCTCAAAGAGGGCAGGTACAGGGAGGGGCGCCACGAAACCTCCGAGAGATTGAGTAAAAGGGGCGGAATTCGTCCAGCCAAACCACCTAGATTTTTGCAACAAGAAATGTCCACCGTAATGCAAAATTCACAAGCGGGTGGGGAATTGCTTAATGAGGGGTTAAATTCACTCAATGGGGGTCAGATGAGAAGGGGCAAACCAGAGGCTGTGAGGCCAAAGTCCTTACATGGGAAGCCAATAGATCACAGCACGCCTCATGGTAATTCTCAAAAATATGACACGAGCAGAAAGTCTGAGAGAGAGTGGGACCTATTGCAGCAAAATATGTCTAGGCTAACGATTGAGAATGAACGGATACGAGGCAAACTCGATAAGCTGATACGATCTAGTGCAATGAGGGGTAGAACAGACGTGAAGAAAGGGGAGGTAAGTGAAAGTTATGCCCTTTCTCACGCTTCACTTAGGAATGTGTCGGAGAACAGAAGTAAGTCCGGAAATCACGGGGGAAAGACTACAGGTAAATGGGGAAGAATGCGTAATGATAGCGTGGGAGGTGATGGGGACGATGGCGACGGGGATGACGATGGGGACGATGGTGATGACAATAGTGATGATACGAATGATGATAGTAGTGAGAAGAATACTGATAGTGACAGTAGCAGCGACCCTGACAGTAATGACGAAGGGTCCGAGGACGGGGTAAGTACAGGTGAGAGTGCTTCACAATCCAAATCAAAAACAGGCATAAAACGAAAGTCATGTAACGTAGTGAAAGCCGAAACACCGAATAAACGGCGATCAGATAAAAACTTATGGTCAAACCCTAAAATCAGTGTTCCTTCCCCTCCCACCTATAGTGGGAACCCGAGCCAGTCTTTCAAACAGTGGCGAGGAATGGTGGAGAGGAATATAAAGCTCACCAATATGCCTGAGGCCCAACAGGCAGTGTGGGTAGGCTGTTTATTAGAGGGCCCTGCTTTGGAGATTTTTATGGGCGCAAAAAGAGGAAAGATGAAGAATGCTAAGTGCATATTAGATCTGCTGCAAAGTTCATTCGGGAATGAGCAGAGAGGAGACATCTTTTTCAACAATTTATTTAATCGGGTGCAAGGGGAGGATGAGCCGATTTTTGATTACTACAGTGAGATAATGAGCTATTTATCCGCTTTGAATATCGATAACGTTGGTGAGAGACTGAACCATTTTATAAAGGGCCTGAGGGAACCTTTGAAATCCCATATTTTAAATTTAAGGTGCAAAACCCCGGAAGAGGCCTTAAATTTGGCGTTGATGATGACTAAACGGCCTGGTATAGAGGCCCAGGCTAATCAAGCTAAGGAGATAAGGAAAATGAAGGAGGAAATGCAAAATTTAAAGATCAGCATAAGGGGTCAAGCTGCTGGGGGATCTGGTGAGGCTTTTGACATAAATGCCGCGGGGGTCATTTGTTACAATTGCAACCAAGAAGGCCACTTTGCTCGGAATTGTGTAAACACACGTCTGGAGGCCAGGCCAGAGACTCGTCCCGGGCCCAATCAACCGATGCCAGGGCCTCGTGTGTCTGACCCTGGAGGCAGACGAGCATACGAGGAGCAGCGAAATTTTCAGCCTCTTTCACCGAATGTGAGGTATCCTCCCCGAAATGTGTTTGGTGGTCCAGGACCCTCTAATCCAGAGCAACAGTTTAGAAGGGGAAACTCGGGTTGGGCCCCGAGGGGAAGGTCCCCGATTAATAACAGGGGGTTTCAGCCACCACAGGGGTACAATCCCTCGAGAAATGTCTCACAAAATTACCCACAAAATTTAAACTAGATCCACCCTCAAGACACGAAGAAACAGACATTTTCGATGTTCAAAGTTTATATGTTAATGGGAACAAGAATAGAAATGTGTGTCCAATTTCATTTAATAAAGAAAATGTAATCTGTGTGAATATTGACGGATGCATGATAGCTGCATTAGTGGACAGTGGGAGTCAACTGAATTTAATGTCATCAAAATTACTGAAGCAAATTGCGGATGGTATCATTAGAACAAAACCCTTAAACAAAAATCTGATGATTAGATCAGTATGTGGGTCAGTTTCTTCAATCTTGGGGGTATATGATGTCGAAATGAAGTTAGGAGGAAGGAAATTTGATGTAGAAATATATGAAGCCGGGGATGTTGGTAGACAGTTAATTTTAGGGCAGCCTTTCTTGCAGAAACACGGGGCTATTATAGACTATAAATCCAATGCATTGTGGCTGGACCCTCCGGTGGTGAGGATGAGAGAACCCAGAATATTGGGTCCAGAGGAGTCACAGATATTGCCAGTAGAGGTCAATTTTGCATCAATAATAAATCCCGAGGCTTTGACGGGTTTAAGTTTGGTGGTCAATGAGAAGTGGACCCCTGAAGGTATCGTTGTGTGTGGTCTTATTGATACTCTATGGGGAGGAAAGATTGTGTTGCAGGTTTTTAACAGAGGCAAGGATGCTGTGGATGTAGTTCCTTGTTTAGAGAGTTTAAACATTGAAATTGTGGAAAATGATGACATCTTGTACGATGTGGTATGGCAAGAGGAGACCTCAGGAGGTGTGGCAGCAATAGATTGTGCCAGTGATCAAGGTGATGAGAACGCCCCAATAGATAACCGACATGACTGGTGGCCGGAGGCAGAGGTAAATGACGAACAAATACTTCCCACTCCCCCGGTGCGAAGGTTTGGGCCAAATCTTCAATATGAATATGACGATCAAGAGCCCATATTGCCGTCAAAAAGAAATCCTTATGCTACAACACCTATAGAGGAAATCGAATCTCTGCCACCTGGGGTTCAAAAGTACATCGATTTTAGAGACAGTATAGTATGTGGGGAGGTACTGGAGAGTTTAAAGAATGCATTGGATGAGAATTATGAAGCCTTTACTCGTCACCCTTATGAGCTAGGCTATAACAATGACTTTCCTTTAATGTTTGCATTGAAGGAAGGGGCCAGGCCAGTGTATCAGAAACAATTTAGGGTACCACCACATTTGCATAAGGAGGCAGAATTACAGCTGGACAAGTTGAGGAAGTTAGGGGTAATTTTGCCATGGTTCTCGAATTGGGTGTCACCAGGATTCCTGGTGCGTAAACACTGCGCGAAATCACATGCACACCTACCAGACAATAAAGCTAAGAAACAAAGTTATCGATTGGTGGTGGATTTCCGATTGATAAACAAACAACTGCTCCTATCCCAAGTCCCTATAACGACACTAGCAGATGCCCTGGAGAGCATGGGAAACCGCGTAGCTCAGTTACAGAAGGAACATCCTTTTATGGTGTTTTCTATTTTTGATATATCATCAGCGTTTTTCCAATTAGCGGTTGCTCCGGAAAGTATGCCCTATACGGGTTTTAGTCTGGGGACGGGGGTGGACGCGTCCTTTGTATTCACATGTTTACCAATGGGCTTGTCCGTGAGTCCCGGGTTATTAACGCTCGTGGTGCGTAAGTATCTGCAAAAGATACAGTCGGTTTGTTGCAGTAGTTACGCAGATGACGTAATAGTTTACAGTGTGTTGAAAAGTGAAAAATATGGGTATTATCAACATGTAAATGACATTGATAGAGTACTGAGATGTATTAGGAGAAGCAATTTGAAATTGCACCCTTCTAAGGCGGTGATAGCACGGGCTCGTGTTACCTTCCTGGGACATGACGTGAGCTCGGCAGGTTTCTGTAGGTCGGACAAACACATTAGGGCGATACGTACATTTCCCGTTTGCCGCAGTCGTGAGGACATCCTAAGCTTCACCGGCCTCTGTAATTATTTTAGAGCTCACCTCAAAGATAGAGGGATCAAAATGTATCCTTTAACGCGACTGTTGTGTAAAGACGTGAAATTTGAGTGGGGTCCTGAACAACAGCAAGCATTTGATTCAATCAAGGATCTTCTGATATCAGATTCGGTATTGAGTTTCCCTGATTTTACAAAAAAGTTCACTTTGATAACAGACTCCTCCACTAAAGCGCTGGGAGCAGCTTTGGTCCAGGAGGATGAAGGAGGGCGTCACAAAGTGATTGGCTATTATGGCCGAAGTTTGACTAAACACGAGAGGAATTGGAACATATCTCGTCTGGAGCTTCTGGCTATTACGGCCGCCGTTAGCAATTTTAGGCAGTTTTTACAAGGTGTTAAGTTTGAAATTGTCACCGATCATGCAGCTCTGAAGTATGTATTGACGGGGAAAATAACTACGCCAAATTTAGCACGACTAGCATTAGTGTTACAAGAGTATAATTTCACGATTACTCACAGACCAGCCAGGTTTCTGGGTCTACCTGATGCTCTTTCTAGACGAGAATACTTTGATCATGAGGTGGATTGGGCTTTACGGGAAGCGTTGGACTTTGGGATTATAATTCCAACAATTAGAGAGAAGCTGCTCGCTGAAAAGGAGTGGAAGGAAAGTATGGCGGATCCCACAGGAAGCGTCATGACAGAGAAACAATTTGAGGAGCTGACTGGGAAGCAGGGCCCATTGAAGCCGGACGAGGGGACCATTGAAGGCAATCAAAATTCTGGAGAAGATGACGGTATATGGAAGGTGGCAGGGTTATTGGATGAGAAAGAGGATGAGGTCGTAGAAGTGGAAGTGGTGACTAGAAGTAAGAGTAAAGATGGGCAACCACTGGAGGGCTTACTGCCCTGTCAAACGAGGAAAAGAGTGAAGTTTAGGGACGAAAATAAGGGGACGCCGGATGGAGTTAAAAAGGACAAAGAGGTGGTAAAGGGAGGGGCCATCAGAAAGGCGAAGAGTTTCTTACCACGTGTAGCAATTAAAACTGGTCCCAGTAGAGGTTTAGAGCCTACTGAGGTTCTAAAGCCTTCAGATTTTGCAGCCAAGGTGGCTTTGATATTGTCTGCAATAAGGATGAGCCTCACCAAAGAAGATATCATTAAACATCAAGCTACGGATGACAATTGCAAAATGATGTTGGACTATTTGAAAGATGAAACATTGCCAGAGGATGATAACAAAGCCAGGCGAGTTCTTTTAACAGCCGGCAGTCATTTACTTTATGATGGTTTGCTATTTCAAGTTCATGTAGTATCAAAACCGAAGCTCCCTGAGGCAACCTTGCGATTGTTGGTACCCCAGAAGTTGGTTCTATCCCTATTAGAGGTATTGCATTCAGCACCCTACCATTCCCATTTGGGGGCAAACCGAATGTTATTGATGGTCTCACAGAGTTTTGTCTGGACAAACATGTCCAGAGATGTGGTAAAGTATGTTAGTTCTTGTCCAAAATGCGCTCTATGTAAAAAGAGCCAACATTGTGAGAACCCACCTTTTAGTGAACAGGATTTGGTGCAGGAAAGTGGCAAGGTGCTTTTTATGGATATTTTGGGACCTATGCAAAGGTCAAGGGGGTGTCTCTATGTTATGGTAGTGATCTGTGGATACACCAAATATGTAATCGCTTTCCCTCTGCGATCACGGAATGCACATGTTATAGCTGGAAAATTATACTCTGAGGTGATATGTAAGTTAGGAGCTCCCGCAATTTTGCGGTCTGATTTAGCAGCTGAGTTCAATTCCAAAATCATGAAACATCTGGCAAAGTTAATTGGGTTCGAACACAAGCTTAGCGCAGGATACACTTCATTGGCACAGGGAGTTGTAGAGAGGTCTATTGGAACGCTGCAGTCAAGTCTGAGAGCGTTAGTGACGGACTATCCAACCAGGTGGGTCGATCATTTGCAATCGGTGGTATTCACGTACAATGCAAGCCCCATAAGAAACTCTTTGTTGTCCCCGTTCCTTTTGATGTTCGGTCGCGTACCTCGCTTTCCGTCTGAGGCCGCATTAAGAGCGGTAATAGATGAATATGAGAGTCCCTCCATGAAACTAAGGGCGCAACATGAAATATTAATGGAAGCTCATGAGATGATGAACAGATCTTTGAAAGACAGACAATATTATGATAGGGAATTGAGAGCTAAAAGGCAGAGTGCTTCTAAAGTGGTTGAGGGTTCTTTGGTGTTTATGAAACACCATCCACGGGCCGCTTCAAGTAGCGTTGAACGAAGGGTCAAAATGAGTCCTCAATTTAAGGGTCCCTATATGGTTACCAGCAGGCTTAGCAATAACACTGTCACACTAGTGGACGTGATGACAGGTAAACATTTGGATATACCAATCCATCTGTCAAGGCTGAAATATCTAAACCGATTAGAACCACAGTTATACTTTGCACAACAGATAAATAGCCTGAATCCCGAATGTTGGGAACAGCTACCGGACGCCGAGTAGATTGGTAAAGTAATTTATATAGATGTCTACAAAGTTATATCTACTTGCTTGCCTAGTTGTATAAATACACACATGCACCTACATATAAAACACCAAACATACAGGCATACCTATACACAACACATAAGTCCAATAATATGCAACATATACACACAGGCTCATACAAACGGTCACGATCGTTACAATGTCACATTTATAAGAATGGTGCTTGCCCAGCCAGCGACGTAAGGTAACGTTAACAGTGTATCCCACAACCCGAAAATATCGTCTAGAAAGTAGGAAGTGTCAAATAGTGATGTATGCATCTTCCAGCCTATGGTTTTGTGCACGTGTGGGTGTTTATATTTGTTGTCAAAGCCGTGACAACTGATACCCACGGTGTGAAAATTCACCTCTGATCAGAAAGTCAACTTTTCATACACACTTATTGATTAGTTCATGTTAGGTCTCTATATTATTATGTGTTTGTTGCATAACAAACAAAATGATTTTTTTTTAAAGCTTCTACGCCTAGTAATAAAGAAATTATAACTTAAACCTCTAATTTAATTCGATGTGCTGAAGATAGAGGCTTGCTAATGACTTTTTGATTGAAATCAGATGTCCGGTTGGTTTATAAAAGTTACATAAGAACTATGGAATACAATCTACTGTTTGATGCATATTATCTATGGTCATTTACTGATAAAAATGAACATTTAATGGAGATTGTGTTATTAATATTAAGAAAGTTAGAACCAAAGGCCCATGCATTGACTATGTTATGAGTAAATTATATTTAGGTTTTATAATAATTATGAAAATTTTCCAAGTCACTAATTCACCATTTCTATTACCAATATATGTGTTGTATTCACTTGCAAGGATGACATCAAAGACTGATTATGATAATAAGAATAAGTTTATTTTTACCTTAGATTTACTATCAAATCTATCAGCATTCAAAATAAATCGACATCGAAATAAGTACAAATATAAACACATATCCCAAATACATCAATCAATGATCATAAAATTATGAAACTATTGTTTAACACAGTAGACTACATTGTATGCAAAAGACAGGGTATTGAGTTCTGAATTATACAAATTAATGTACAAATCATATATTGTCCGAGTATCCTTTGGCTCTCCATTGAAAACAGCTGAAGTAAATTTACTTGCAAATTCATGGCAAGAAATCAACTTATCCATACATCCATAAATAAATCTGATCACAGAAACAAGTGGCACATACAAGTTTTCCTCATGCTCAATAGGTTTAGCTTTGTATCCATTTAATGTGTTAATTATATTGTTTTTGCAAACTTTTTTCATACTATCACCAGCAACATGATTTTCTTTTAAATAAGATGTCAAGTCATCAAAAAGAATATATTCCTCATCATTGATTACTATACGGTTTACTAAAAATTGTGGTAATTCCATTTTGTGTCAATAGAAATAAAATTATGATAAAAAGTTCTAAAATACATGTACAAAGTATTATTGTACAAAACATTCATGTCTGATGCTTACTGGCCTGATATTCTGACTATACTATTTAAAAGAGTCTGGGAACTACATGTATGAGAATGCGAAGTTAAAGTTGGGAAAAAAAAAAACGAAACTTTGGATATAAACATTGCAAACCCTGATGGTCACAATGCTCATAAACTACAACATGATGAATCCTGCTGTCAGCACACACGTGCACACACTGGGCACAACGGCAAGCACAACACAGTGAGCAAATATAAAGGCTTGGGTTATGTGCCAGACTGTTAACATCATTGATTTATCATATTAATTTCGGGGGATGATCTTCGTAAAATAATGTTATAGAATTGTGGAATAAATACGGGAATCTTCATGGATAGATTGAGATTGACGCTCTAGTGTCATATTTTAAGAGAAGTGTAATAGAATTCCAAATTTTCCGACAATTTGAATAATAGTCAATAATGATAAAGTGGTTTTTATACATTACACTTGTATTAATGAACTTCAGAGTGAACATTTCAATGTGAAACAAACCCTGGCAGTCTGATATGTGACCTTAGAATTGTGCAATGCGTTAGCATTATCTATAAGTTACCTGATAGGAACATCCAAATAAAAGAGAAGTGTTTTTATTTTCAAAAGGGATACTGGTGCCAGCAATGGGTATTAAGGTTTTAGCTTACTTGATAATGCCATGTAAATGACATGCTGGTTTCGCGTTGCTGGCTGGATATGATTGGGCAGGTAGGTAGATTTAAGTAAAAGTTGAGTTTGGATTAGGGGAGAGTAGGATGAGTCGAGTTTATATTTAGATGAAAGATGTGACACGCTATGTTCAAATTTAGAGAAGGAGATAATGTTGAACGGGGAATCTCTCAGATGTGAACTGCTATTGGAGTCCAACAGCTGGTAGGTCAAAATGTATTTAGAAATGTGTGGGCCGGCCGTGGAAGTTCGCTTGAAACTCAAGATTTACTGACTGATCACCAGTAAAAGGGATTTGGGGGACTTCGACAACACACGCTATTTAAAATCAAGGTGAACAAGACAATGGCATAGAGGCCAAGGTAGACAAGTGGGCGTTCTAAAGGAAGGTGAACATGAGACTTTTGGGGTAAATATTGGAGAATGAAGCAGAGTTCTAGGCAGAGAAGAATATGAGATTGAAGTGGTAATTAGATGATTTGAAGTGAGCACAAAATTATGACTCTCGCAAACTGAAGTAGTCCGTTGACGATAGTAAGTTGCGGGGGAGATGAGTTATAAGTTCGAGGTGAAATGAAGTTAGAGTTTGGGAGTACAGAAGTAAGGATATATGGGGTTAGGATACAGCAAATTGAAGTAGTCAGTGGACGATAGTAGATTTGCAGGGGAACAGAAGGGACAATTAGGATTACCGGTAGGGAGAATATTTCATGGAAGTTCAGAGATGAGAGTGGTTAGTAGTTTGGGGTTTAGGATGTAGCAAATTGAAGTAGTCAGTGGACGATAGTAAATTTGCAGGGGAACAGTAGGGATATTTAGAAATACTGGTAGGAAGGATAGATTATTCATGGAATCTGAGGTATAAATGGTTAGAACTGGGGCCTGCTGTGCTGTCGGGCAGAACACGTGAAATAGGGGAGATTTTGCAAGAAAGATTTTTATATAAGTTTGGTTTGGACAGTGGGTGTTAACTAAAGGTTTACTTTGATCTCTCGGTGGAGATAGGCGTGGGTCCGGATTTCAAAACAGGTGGGAGTTTAAGACTTGACGTTGGGATAAGTGATAAGTGTCTGTATACACGATTACGACTATATTTTCAGAAAATACCAGGACACGCTAAGATGGATACTAAACTCTGTATTCTGATTTTGGGGATGATGGGATTCATTCTGGCGGATGATCTGGAACAATTGAAAATGGAGGAGATTTATCCCATGGCTCACCCCAACATGGGTGTAATTTTTAGAGAGATGAATCAGTTCTTGTATCCAGGGTCCTCGTTTCAAGATGTGATGCTGGTTTTGGACTATCCACAATTTAAAAATGTAGAGGAAATGGAATTGTTGGATTTATGCGATAGACTGAAATCAAATGTGACAGTAGATAGCTATGGGGTTCCTCGAGCGAGGTTTGTTTGGAACGATCCTAGTCACCTGACGACGTGCTTTGGACTGCAACGAGATTTAAATGATCGTTTGAAAGCTTATAACAACAGAGTGCCATCGATCGTAGAGGGTATAGCAGGGGTCAAGGACTTGCTACGGCATTTTGAAATAGTTAATAGTACGAAGCCGGCCAAGAGGGCGCCATTTGGATTTGTCACTGATTTAGTATTGGCCCCTTTGTTTGGGTTTGCTACAGAGGCAGATTTGACAAAGGTTATCAATCACGTTAGGAATGTGCAAATGATGGCGTTAGATCAGGCGGCAGACATTAGAGAGACTAAGCAGTTGATTGCTCAGGTAGTGGAGAGCGATAATATCAGATTTGGTAAGGTGTGGAACGCAATTGAGGAAATGTCTGGATCGGTACAAAGACACGTGACAGAAGCGAAGGTCTTTAGATCAAAGGTACAGAAAGAATTTAAACGTACTAACAGGTTAATCGGCCAAGCTAGTGAGATGGTTGAAATGCTGCTGGATTTAACCCTACGAGTTGAAAGTCTAACATCAGATGCAGAAATATATTATGACACTATCTCTAGGTGGATTGAATCACTGATAAAACTAAGCCGGCACGAATTGCCAGAGTTTCTCGTGCCCACTAACGTGTTACGGGACCATTTGAAGCGAGTGAAAAGGGTGGTTGAGAAGAAAAATGTGGGTTTCAGTACCACGTTTAGCCACCGACATCTTGTATTTTATTATACATCAAAGATAGCAAATTTGGTAACAGATGGGTCCCATTTGTTTGTTCATCTGAAGGTGCCTATTGGAAGTGTGGATTCTGTAATGACTGCATATCACATAGAGGCGTTTGATTTGCCTATGAACCCCACACAATTAGATGACAACATGGTATCGGACGGATACACGAGATTACAGGTAGACAGACAATTTTTGGTTGTCAGCTCTTCAAATCAGTTATATATGGAATTAACCGAAACTGAGTACCTTTTATGTACAACTGGGCCAACAGCTGGATGTCCGTACTTAACAGCGATGCGAGACAGAACTGATGATACATGTGCCATGTCACTATTCGCTGGAGATTATAGTAGGGCATACGAGGTTTGTGACTATAAGGCATATCTCACACAGAGTCCACCGGCAATATTAAGTTTGGATGAATCTACTTTCCTGATAGTCCACCCCAGAGAGAGTCTAGTAATTGAGTGTGGATCTGAAACTAACGTGTTAGAACCTAAGTCAGTGGTAATTACCAGGTTGGGTTGTTTTGTAAGCTAAGGGTGGCGGACAGGGTCATTCGGCCAGTATTTTCAGCGTGTGAAGCCATGGAGGGAGCTAAGGTGGCTCACGTAGTAAATCTCATGCAATTGATGGCCTATAATGTATATGAATTGCAGGAAGCCATTCTTGCGACTTATTTAAACTACAATGACACCCCTACGCTGGAAGTACCTAGTTTAATGACAATAGAGGATTTTAAAGAGATGTCGGAAGCCGACAAACAAGCGGGTTTGGATTTACGATTTGCTGTGGACCGGGCACTTTCTCACGGAGCAGTGTTTAAGGGCGAAGTAATTCATGCCAAAGAGGCTCCTATACCTTGGCAGGTGTGGTTAATTGCAGCAATTGGTATAACTTGGGACACCGGCAATACCGCAATGGTGGTATATTTGGTTTATAAAGTGTACGTTATGTCATTGTTGATGCCAGCAGGTCGATCAGAGGCAGCAGTATTGAGACCGAATAGACCCCCAGTTGTAATTGAGAGGTGCCCTAGAGATTGGTTATCTGTGGGTTTCATGGGAATTGTGGTCTTACTATTGGTGGTTTTTACGGTAGCCTACGTAATTAGAGTTTATTATGTTAGAAGGAAGCTGAGGGCATCTAAAGCTCATTTATGTGAGGGATGTTTTTGTTGGTTGTACGCAATAGTGTTGACCCCAGATAAGGCTTACAATATTTTCGTGAAAACCATACCATTTCCGTTTGGTGAGGCTAAGTTCTTAAATTTACAAAGTCCTCAGTGGAAGGGATATTTCCGGGCTGGTCTGTTACGATACCATATGCAGTTGGAATGGCCTGGGTCACTCAAAGTGGCATGTCATGGGAAGGAACATGAGATAGTTTTGCCTAATTACATTACGGTGCCGGCTATGTATAACCATGCTTTAAGTGAGGTTTATACATCTCAAGGAAGGACGCCCCTGGCTGTTATTACTAAGGTAATGGTTGGATGTCCATGTGGCCCAGAAACAACGAGGACGACTGATGTACTGGAGGAATCAATTAAGGTGAGTGAATTAGGGAACTCTAGTAGTACAACAGGTCAACGAGCAACCGGGGTCTTAACTAGTAATTTGGTATTTTTAGGTTCAGATCATGGATCTAGAGCCATGAATAGATTGGGTAAAAAGATTGCCACGAGATATAATTTGAAATCAAAGCGAGTGGATGAAGTAATTGAGCCGGTGGATTCTCCGCCGCTCGGAATAAATGATCCTGCAGGCAGTCTTACTTTAGCTGGGATAGGAAACGCGGAAATTCAACGTACGGACGCTGCCTTATAGGGTGTTTTGTTGTCGAAGGATCATTGCCATAGGTTAATTGGTTATTTTAAATGTAAAAGGGTGACATTTGATTAAAGTATTTAAATAGAAAATCAATCACCTCTTAAATGTTGTTAACTGTGTGTTGTAGATGTATCTATTTGAGAAACGTGGTAGTGGGTAGGCATATTTTAGAAAGACTGATTTGGGTGCTGTATTTAACAATTTTGAAGTGACACATTTGCCATGGGGAGGAGGTATGCGTTTTATTCACTGGTCAACTTGCGGAATGGAAATTGAGTTATCAGTGGGAAGAGACTTGAGCTGGAATTGTATCCATCATCAATGGTCATTATAAAAAAAAAAAAAAAAAAACGAGACCCTTGCCAGTTAATGACAGCAGGTATTGTGTCTGATTTAATCGGAGTAACTATTAACCTCTGAATGAAACCTGTTAGTTAATACCATTTTGTAGAGCGGTATAGGGGAGTCCTACATTGGTCATGAGTGGGCAGTTTCAGCTTGGGTCAGCAATCGTTAATTCAACTAGTTATCTATCTGCTTGCAGGGGAACATTTACGAATCTAGACTTTCAGTTACATGCCAGGTCAAGGGAGCTGGTTAATGATTGATTGTGATCGAATGGTACCTGTATGGCAACGGATTGCTTCGGTGTGATTCTCAGTTTCCTATTTTGACCACACGGGTATCAGCTAGTACGTAGGGTATGGCTAAGAGTGTTGAGTTTATATTAATATCTCCTTTATCAATGCTGTATGTTTGTATTACAAATTTGGGATGAATGAAGGATTATAAGGAACCACAGAAAATACAGGGTGTACTACGTATTTTGGGAGTTGAATCATTCAGTACCAAATGTGAAATGAAAGAGGGATGTTATTTTAAACACAATGAAAGAAAAATGGAATTTGAAAGAAAAAAAAAAAAAAAAAAAAAAAAATACTATGAAATATCATGTGGGCATTAATGTTAGGATCCCACCGCTTTCAACCATGATACACAATGGCATCGGATACGTGTCGTAGCAGCGAGAGCTCGTGAGGGAGGTTGCGTCAAGTCCCGTGTTAAGGAAGGGAAATTAGCCGTGTGTTGACTCAAAGTTATGTAAGTTCAAATATTTTAGTCATGCTATTTGTGAATTAGAATATACTAAGAACACTGTTAGCCCGTCCAAGATTTACATTGATAGGGCAGGAGATAGCAGAAATAACAAAAGACCGTGTAAGAGGTTGATCACTGCTAGCGACTTAACGGAGGTAATTTTGTAAGGAACGCGGAAATTTCTCGATATTGACTGGCGTTGGCGTTGGCGTTAGCAAAGGCTGTGAAGCGTTTTCATTTAGAAATGTGGTAAACACCTAATAGGTAGGGAGTGAGCGCTAGTGGTAAGTTGTAAAAATATAAGGTTAACTAGTGAAAAATCCCGTGAAAAATCCATATATTCATACGTTATATATGTGGGCTAACATTGAACTGTTCCCGTTGGATGAACGTGCGTTGCAGACAGAACCACGGGTTTTAAAGTACAATGTCATTCATGAATTTCGCACACACCATCTTCTAAGGAATAGAAAATTAGTTTCCTGTAAAAATATATGCTTAGTTCACATTTTATGACGGACTGCAGGCACTAGAAATTTGATAAAAGGGAAGTGATGGGAAGATGTTTCTTTGGACGGCATTTATGAGAACAAAATGGGTTTGGGGTAGATATGCAAAAACGGATAGAAATTATGACATATAAGGTTGGTTAGTGATAGTTGAGGTTGCCATAGAATAGAAGTAACATAGAAGGGGTTTGTTATGGTATGGAATCTTGATATCATGACAACATATATTGGTGATCGCGACCGTTCAATGAAACAGATAAAAAAAAAATCACTTTAGCGTTAAACAGTTTGCGTTATGGCTTTGGCATTTTGGGGTCACGTGGTACGGGAGTTTACAGTGGGGCAGCGGGTTTTTGACTAAAAGAACTCTTAGATTTGAGATGCGTAGAGGGCATAGAGTGGGTTTAAGTGTTCATAATAAAGTTTCAGTTATTATTTCTTTGATGAATCGATCTTGAGCTCGGGATAGTTTCCGGTTAATGTCAATGTTATGATGTGGTTATTATCGCGGATGTAGGACCCTGAATGAATGTTAGTGGTATGTTATTGAAATTCAACTGACAAATGACGAAAATATAGAGTTAGGCATATCTTTATTGCACTAGTCAGAGAGGATGAGATAAATGGAAAGGGCAGTGGATATTTCAAGATTGGTTAGACATATGAAATTCCCTCCAGTCGTATAACACGTCATTTGTTACAAGATCTAAATAGTTCACACGGATTCTTCTGTATTGAAAGTGCGGGTAATGTATTACATGGCCTAATGACCTGACCTGTTCTGCAAGATGTTCAATGAATATTGGCTCATAAACAATAGTTTCTAAAGCGAATCGTTCGTCAGGGCCATCTATTAGGTCCATTAATTTCTGTACACATTCAAATGAATTGCTCATACACAGATGATCTGTAATGTCTTGTAGATTATCTTTGCAGCCGTTGCACACTCGGTAAAGGCTATCCCGAGCGAATTGGATTAACAATCGGGTAGTGACAATACGTCCTTGTTCTAACTCCGTTGGGCTACAGTACAACTTCAAGATTTGAAATTCCGTATGATTTAGTTCCAGAAGACCGGTGTTGTCTTTCATAAACATAAAGGTGAAAATGTTAGTGTCAAAAAATGTCACAAGTAAATCCCAGCTGTGGTCGAGACAAAACGTGGAGCTAGGGTTAGTCTGATCGAGTTCACCTAAACAAGTTTCTTCAATCCCTGGCAGGGCAAGGGTTAACGAGTCAAACGCATAAGCACTGAGATTGATCTTATGAACACGATCTTTCTGAATGGTAATCGTGTGGTCGTCGTTAATAGTAGCGATCAAAGCCATATCGTCTTGGATAGCAGCAGGTGATTATTCCTCTGAGATGGGATGGATCCGTGTTTATTTATGAATCACTTACCAGAAACAGGGGTAATGTTAAAACTATCCATTGGTACACAAATCATATCCGGAAAAGTTATTCAATGTAAATGGTTTTACGGGGCAATATCCAACGCTGGATTACTTGTGTTTCCATAGGTAAATAGACGGTTCACTGCATAAATGACATTGTCAGATTATTCCAGGGCATATGATGTGCAATACACAAACGGGTATCCCTTTGTCGTGGGGAAGTCCATGCTATGAGCTTTGGGCTCTATGAGCGGCGGTTTATATCCTGCCATTAATTTAGGAGGCAATGAATAATTATTCGGTTGTAACGTTCGGGGCGAGGCACTAATGGTGTTTTGGCACCTGCACCGCAGCATGAGAATGAGTCTCAAGATGATTACCATGTTGGGGTGATTGCTCGGTTAGGAGTTTTATGATTGTTTTATGTTTTCAATGCGCGTGGAGAAGCGGGGATCAGAGATCACTGAGTACGGGAATGCGGGCAATTGGGAATTCTTGTGAAGGAAATGATGGTTTTATGTTCAGCTATCTGAGGTAATGTCTGACAAACATGGAAATTGGGATTGGAATGGGAGGTGATAGAAGTGCGTGCGAGATTGAACAGCGAGTTATGGGGTAATAAAACCGGGTGGATTCAGTGCATTGGGCGATTTCTGGCGGAATACGGAGTCAGAAAATTAAAACTTGGGATCGGTGGGTGCAGTTTTGGGCAAAGTTTCGGACGCGGAGGATGGCGGTTTTGGGGATTTAGACTTGAGCTGATATGTAAGCTGAGAATGGGTGAATTTGGTCATTTCTGCTCAAAAGTTTCACGGTGGAGATTGTTTCATGTCATACAGTGATATATCATCGTGCGGCTCACCAAGGTCTGAGCTAGGTGACGAGATGGAAGATTATAAGGCATTTATATCCGGAATAGAAATAGTTAGCGCCGAAGTCGCTAGTAATTTGGAGCTAATAGAGTTATTACACTGTATTCTAACGGTGCCGAAATATGGCACTTATGTGGACCGAGTGGATGATTTTACGGAGATAAAGCCCACATTGGGAACAATTAATTTGTATTATGAATGTGTTCCGGGAAAATTTTGGCGGGAAGAACATGTAGTTATTTCAAACTTGGTAGCTAGTCAGATTAAGGAATTGCACAAAGATGGATGTAATCTGGTTAGGATTTACAATTTCCAACCAAATTTGGACGTGTTTATGATTGATTTGGGACAACGGGGAAAGTTGGAGGCGACGTACGTGGAGTTAATGTTAGACATGTTGGCATCCAAGGGATGGGAGAACGGGTCGGTGAATTTTGAATTAGATGTTATGAACAATATGTTTGGAGTTGGACAGTTAAGGGAAGTGGCGCCGGATAAGGTGAACCAATGTTTCAAGTTCCGAGATATGATGATAATAGTGAATATGGAAAAGCATAACGTATCAGTGGTTAGTTTGATCGGTTTGAATGTAACATTACGACCGGGATTACCTAATTGTTTCAACGTGCGTGTAAGGCCAAGACCTGGCTACAATTTCTACGAGCAAAACGTGGAGAATATCATGAACACTTTAGAACGGGCCAAGGTGGTTAGGAGTAAGATGAGTGACGTTGCAGTTGGGAGGGGACTATCAGTGGAGTTGAAATCAATGATAGAGGATTTGAAGCGGGCGGAGCGAGAAAATCAGTTACAGGGAGACGCTTTGCTGGGAGCCTGCGTGGCGGATATGGAGGGGGCAGATATGGGGAATTTCATGCCGTCATGACTTCGTGAGGTGATCTAGTGAGTGACGTATATTTCTTCCTCTAAATGGCATTAATCCTTGGAGATATTGGAGTTAATGTATGTAGTGTTGTATAAAGGTACACATTTGGATATTGTAAAGGAAAATAAGGAAATGAATGGGTGGGTGGAACTCCGACCACCGTAGTATTATAGTTAGCACTGAATGTTGTAAATTATGAGTACGGATTTTGAGGACAATCTGGAATGGGAGGTAAGTGACTTGCATGTGGCGTGGACTGGCCTGATTGAGGCGCTGGGTTTGGCAGATCCTAAGGCTTGTACTGGAAGAACCGACAAGGGCGGATCTGTCGGATTTAGTGTGCGTCGGGACAGTCTGGGGTCAGGTAGTAAGTCGAATTACTGGGTAGATATGTACATATTGAATATGGAAGCCGATAGGCAGTGGTTGACTCTTAATGAAATGATATTGGATGTGACTAGTCGGGAAACCAGATTGTAGGGAAGATTCAAGAGTCAAGCATATACTAGCTTTTCCCCAGTTAGTGTCGTTGCCAGGGGAGTGTATATATATATATATATAAAATATATATGATAGTCATAGGTTATATTGTTACTCCAGTGAGTTGATCTTATGTGTAGCCGAGACGATATGGAGGCTACGATTTTAAATGTTGACTCTTATTCATTAGATCAGCTAATGACTAAGACAGATTATTTTGCGTTATGGGGTAGTGTGGGATCGTTTGAGACATCGTTTGAGGTAAAATTTCCATTTGGGGTGGACATTTCTACGATGCAGAGGGTGTTTACTTCATTGGTGGGTTTGGACGAAAGAGACCTGTACGAGCTTTTTATTGAGTGGGGTTCATGCCATAACATAATTAAGTGTTGGGATTTTCTGGGAGCGCATGGGAGTTTTGATCAGGTTATCAATATGATTGAATCGAAAACATTAACTAATTATAAAATAATTTATAATTTGTGCGTGGTCATGGGCGATTTGTTCGAGGGAAATGATAATGTTTTCGAGCGGTTTAAAGAGGCGGTGTGGAGTGTATATTATATCGATGTAGGGAAGGTGTATATAAAAACGCAGAGGTCAGCACTAGGATATATAAGGTCAATGATTAGAGCGGAAAGGTTTCGGAGGTATAGGGGAACTTTTGTATGTCCGTTCTGCAGTATACGCCTAATGATGCACGAAAATGAGGAGTTAGTGACGTTCACATCTTGTTGCAAGTCGGCCATCCATATAAATAAGGCGTGTTTGACTAAATTTGCGCGGGGAAATGACTGTTATTATTGTTCATGTGGTTTAGATTCTGAGGGGAATCCAGTTTGGTGTGATGTATTTCCAGCAGAGGGGTCAAAATTTTTGATTAAACGTCGTAGAGGTGCTACAGAGTATGAGGTTTTACGACCTTTACAAATTCCGTTCAAGTTTGGGGAATTAAGGGAGGAAGCACGTCGGCCAAGGATGGTTTCCTTTAAGAGTTGTTTGGGGTAGGCCAGTAGGCAGAATTGGTGTTATATAAGTATAGGTGGTTAGTAGTGTTTTCACAATTTACAATGTATAGATGTTGTAAAATATATATATTTGGATTTAAAACCATATGTTTCTATGTTGTGATTGAGTGTTGTGAAGTTCATGAGAAAAGAGTTAGGATATGAATTAATGTATTGGTTTAATATTTGTGATTATGGGAAATCAAAAATATTTTTTTTCCGCCAGAGGAGTTATGTCATGTTAAGAAAGAATATAGATATGAGGTACCGAGTGAACAAAGTTAACAAGTAGGGACGCTAAACGGGAAGAGATAAAGTGAGGTTATGAAAGATCAGGTGATAAAGATTTAATGTCAGGTTATTGAATGTATTAGGTATTAAAGAGTTATTGTCATGTTATGGAAAAGTGTCATGTTATGGAAAAGTGTTATGAAATGTAGGGTGGTGTTGTAAAAAGTAAAGCAATAGGGTAGGAGCGGGGTAATCAATATGGAAATGTATGGGGCAGAAGTGGAAAAAGCCTTGCACTCAAGTTGCGTCATGCATTAACATAATTAATGTGCAGGGAGCTATTGGATGCGGCTGGTCAGCTGATCAATGGCGGGGTGCGGGTTGACTATTTATATGTGGAGCGGGGATTGGGGAGCAGAACATCAGCCGCAGCCCAGTAGCAACACGTCCAACACAGAAACTGAGATATAGTGTGTTAGCAAAATGTAGAGTTGTTATTTAAATGTGCAATCTGTAATATGGGCTGAAGAAAACAAACTCAAACGTGAGATTTCTACCAATGTATTAATAAATGGACTAACTTGAAAAAGAGCGTTGTTACTTTACTAAAACAGTGATATAAGTTAAAGCTCTCACTTTCTAAATAATCAGAAGTAAAAGATACAAAGATGATCCCCAGAAGAAACCATTATGCGGTGGGCATGGCCAGCTTTTGCTTATAAAATGAGAGTAGTGTTTACAACTGAATGTGAATGTCTAGGACCCTCTGAGTGGCTCAAAAGGAATCCACCAAAGAAATGTGAAGGGACATAATGGTCAAACTTTTTGACTGAATGTCTAGGTTCCACCAGAAATGTGGTTTGTTTATACAGTGGCTCTAAAAATTCACCCACTTTTTGCTTGTACCTGTATGAGGAGATAATGGTCAAAAATAAATATATTTTTGCTTCCAATTGAATTTCTAGGACGCTCTGAACAGGAATCCATGAAAAATGTGAAAGGCAGATACCGTTTAGGGGTTGTATACAGTGGCTGCAAAAAATTCACCCACTTTTTGCTAGTGGCTGTATGAGGACATAATGTTCAAAATTAAATATCTTTTTGTTTCCAACTGAATGTCTCGGACCCCCTGAACAGGAATTCAACAGAAATGTGAAAGGCAGACACCGTTTAGGGGTTGTATACAGTGGCTGCGAAA
Source organism: Streblospio benedicti (assembly GCA_019095985.1). Lineage (NCBI taxonomy): Eukaryota > Metazoa > Annelida > Polychaeta > Spionida > Spionidae > Streblospio > Streblospio benedicti. Next base: position 28,932,697 of record CM032668.1, on the reverse strand, counting down.
AAAATCACCCACTTTTTGCTAGTGGCTGTATGAGGACATAATGGTCAAGAATAAATACTTTTTTGTTTCCAACTGAATGTCTAGGACCCTCTAAAGAGGAATCCATCAGAAATGGGAAAGACAGACACCATTAAGTTTGTATACGGTGGCTCCAAAAAATTCACCCACTTTTTGCTAGTAGCTCTATGAGGACCTAATGATCGAAAATAAATATTTATTTGCTTCAAACTAATTGTCTTGGACACTATGTACAGGAATCCATTGAAACTGCGAAAGGCAGACACCGTTTAGGGATTGTATACAGTGGCTCCAAAAAATTCACCAATCTTTTATCAATAAATGTATGAGGACATAATGGACAAAAATCAATGTTTATTTCTTTCAAACCGTATGTCTATAACCCATTTTTCATAGCTGTTAGGATGAATAATCCTTAACTGTAACAACTGCATAAATGATTACAAGGTGTGTCCACCCCGAATATTTGCTATTTGAAATGGGCGAATTAATTGGGCGATTTTTTCGGGTCATTTTTGCAGCCGGTTGCAGACAAATGCCAATAATTGATTCATGGTTACCATAGTTGTGAAATCTAAATGTTCGTAATAAAGATAAAATGGAATTATCTAACACCAATAAGGGCGCCTACATTAACAAAATGTTTTTGATTTAGGTGTAAGCATTGACATTAGAGGATTCTTTTTTCAAGTCTATAGGGCTATATCACTCAGGATGACCGAGTGATCTAATACACACCTGCCTTAAGTGCTTGGTGAATAGGTACCACAGTGGTAGTGGTCCAGGGCTCGATTCCAGGTAGAGGCTATGTGGCATAACCCTATAGACTTGGAGAAAGAATCCTCTAACGCAAGTACTTATACCCAGTCAGTTTTAAAATTTTCAATACATCTAGAAATAGTGTTTAGCACACGAGATGGTAGATTTGATGATTCAAGAAAAGTTGCATGTAAAATTGTGATTGTGTTTCTTGCTATAAATTAGTTGTATTAATGGTAAGATGTGACAGCAACTAAACAAACAGCCGTTGATATTAATTGTTTATTTCTTACATTTCAGAAGTATATAGCATGATTTATCCATAATCTCTGCAGCCCGTGCTCATGTTGGTGATGTGGGGTCCGGCGGGTTTCAACCCAGAACCTTCAGTGACATATTTAAACAATCAGCAAAACAATGATTCAGTGTTTACAAAAGGCTGATCCGGGCTGCTGCTGTTGTGTGATCTAGTTGACGTTGATGGGGCCGAAGGTGATGGGATACTTGATGGCACCAAATTCACTCAGATCACGCTTGGAAGTGGCACATTTGCGCTGGAAAATTGAAATATATAGGTATCAACAATACAGGAAAAGCAGAAAGGGTGGCGGTAACTGTCTGGTGTGTGACTGTACTTAGACCGTAACAATGACGGGGCAGGATACACGGTATTAACGTTGATTCGCTTTCATTGACAGTATAATCAGACACTATTATACTAATATACTCTTGTTTCCATATTAGCTGCAGTTTTCACTTTTCAAAACTCGAAAAGACATAATGCTTGCTAAGTACACCAAACCAGACAGTGAAGCAATATTTAAAGATTTTTTACCCGGGAATTTTGGCCTTAGACGGTAGAGTTCTTAGGCTCATTTTCTAGACAACTCAACAACACGTTTGAAGCAGAATCATTTTGATTGTAGATTTAGAATAAGCATAAAAATAGGCTTGGGTTATACATAGTAAGTGCCCCCAATGAAATAAATGAGTGTTCAACAATCTTCTTACATATGACGATGTTTTATTTTATTTTACAATGCTTGGTATACATCCTATGGTTAAGCAATGATAACATTAACTTGTCTTGCTCCCATTACAAGGATAATACTGTCCCATCATACATTCATAATGTCGTCTGTGCTGGTGGTATTGTTTCCATTAACAACAGATGACTTTTCCGACAAATTATGTGTCACTTTTGTTTATACTAGTAGAATCATGTTTCAGTAGTGAGCATTTGTTACTCTACCTGCGGCTACAACATTAATTTTGCTCGAGTATGTCTGAGATTGAGAGGGACCATGTACACTACGTACCGGTAGAGAGCATTTGCCACCCTCCTTGCCGGGTCTGCACAGGTACAAGTCGCAGGTGAGGAACACATCGCTGGTTCCCACATTCACGAACTTGAAGGCGTCAAAGCGGAATGCGTAGTGCTTGCCGTCAATCTTGCTGGTCACGGGCTCGAAGGTCTCGTCCTCACCAAAACAGCTGGAACAACAGGTAAGTGAGCATGAAAATCGTAAATTGGCATTTAACTATATTGCATAGGAGAGCTTCTATATGAATTGTAACAGCAGATGCCTGTTTGAGACCGTTTCCCAATCGCACTGAAGTGCCTTAATAACTCAGCATAATTACAAACACATCTTTGACATACCATTTGAACAAGAGCGGGCACTTAAATAACAACAAAAACTTTGTGATAATCATTAAAAAGAATAAATGATTGACACTGGTGTTGGAATCAAAATGAGAGTAATATGTGAAAGTGTCAACACCTACCCATTAGAAATGAGGTCATACTGCTCCGGCCCTGGTTTCTGGCTCGGCGTGGCATAGCAGTTCTGCACAAACATGTCCAGATTAGCAGTGCTCTGGAACTCCACCATGGCAAACACTGGTGTTCCCACAGAGATCTCTGCACCACGGGCGTACATATCTGCATACGTGACACTCTTGAACAGGGCCAGACCAAAGTTGAAGGCTCCTTCTGATGACCCAATGTAGCGAACCACACTGCAAAAGAGGACACTTTTCTATGATGCAACCAGATTGTAAGTGGATGACATGTAAAATACTTATGTTGTTTTAAGTTGTATGTTCACACCTTAGACAACATATACAAGCCTTTCCCAATTTCTTACAAATGGCATTTGCTAGAACATCGTGACATAGAGGTATACCGAAATACAAAGCGCAGCCATGGTCCATGAATATATTGATGACAATTACTATCATTCTCGAGATTGTGTTTAGATGGAACACTGTCGAGAGAGAGTGAGTGGCAAGTCACCCGTGTGAGTGCTCATGTCCTCACCTGACATCGCCGGTGTACTCGGCTGTGACGACTGCATTCCTTGGGTAGATGCAGCTCACTTCTAGTGACAGTTTGTGGGCGCGGGTGATCTCAGCCATGCGCATGATGTCACGCTTCTTCTTGCCTCCCCGGGGACCGGCGCGGGACAGATGGGAGACCGGCAGCATCTCATAGGTGAACTTCACCTCATCACCAGTCTGATGATGGCAAAAGAATTCTGATGCCAATGATGAGAAACAACATAGAAGTCTGTGCACATTGTTTGCACATTATTAATCATGACTTTGATGTAATCACACACTTACTTAAAAGCCCACATCACAAATTGATTAAGGTTCAACTGTGAACATATATAGATTATAAATACAGGATCAATTATTTTATACACGCTATGATATCAAATAAAACGTTGTCATTTGATTAACACAATACTTTACTTATAATAATTGCAAAAAAATGATAATCACTAAGCACTTTTGATCTGGTTAGCAAAATGCCAAAATTGGACATGCTGATGGTCACCACTGGCAAAAACGTTGCTTCGAATAAACATTGTATCAAATCCGAAGGTCATGTTTCAAGCTGTATTGAAACTACTGCGAAAAATTAAGAAAATTGCCCTAGAATAGTCTTCTAGAAGGCACACTTTATTTGGCAAAAAATGGCCTATACAATGGTTACTGGTAGCGTATACATTATATCAAATTTGGATATCATAAAATTATTGACGAAAATAGCAAAGTATTATATAAAATGAGCATGCACTATGTATGTATGTAAGCATTTTATTAATTTTCAATATTTTGTTTCAAGCAGTATTAAGGATATAGCAGAAAACGTTGCAAATTCACCAAAAATGGTCCTGTGGAAAATATATTTTGATTGGCAAAGTGCCCAAAATCGAATCTTTTATGTGTGTCACCTCAATGAAACAAACACAAGCTTTACTTCAGCTGAAGCAACCAATCAAGAAGTAAGACTTGCATGTACCTCTGTAATGCGGGGGTCACACTGTTCTAGTCCATAAGCCCATGTCCTCAGGCTTCCATTGGCTTTTGGACGACAGCTGTAAGACATAATCTCAGTAAGTATCAAACTAAGTAAGTCAATATACAAAAAGTAATTAACTAACACATGACAATGAATCAACAGTTGTCAGGATATCATGTAGATTAGGATATATCCTTAGAGATTACACATACATTTGCAGTCTCCGATCCTCAAAAAACACACAATCATGGACAGACAGACGGGCACACACATGCATGCTCAGACAGACAGACAGATAGACTGACAGACACACACGCACACACACACACATACACACATACAAACACGCTCAGACACCACTTACATCGAGGCAGATCCACTTCCTCCAGCTACCAGGTCTTTACCGTCGATACCCTGGATCTCATTAAGGTCCACGGTGACCTCGATAGAGTTGGCCTTACACATCACATCCGGTCGGTATGGACCTTAATACGGAAGTACTATATTATAGTCTACATAGTTTGAAAATCATGGTATTGTTATATATCTGTGTATCCTGATCATATTTGTGATTGGTCAAAAAGACCTTACAATTGATGTCAGATGAAAGAAGTCAATGGAATTGTTTTCCAATCTGGTACAAAATGAATCCTACCTTTAGGTTTGGGTGGAGCTTTAGTCACGGGTTCCACTGAAAGGAAAACATTTAATCATCATAAATGGCACACTGTGTTTTTTAATTGTGCATTATGATATCTTTCGTAGTCTTAATTGTTTAGATGATTTTGTTATTACTAATATCCATTGTCCAAGTACGAAAAGCAAATTACCTAGTTGGATCGGTTCTCGGTTTTCACCTGAAAAAATAACATTAACAATGTATAATCAATGATGGACCTCTCGAATACAGTCACAAGTAAATAAAAGAAGCTCATCCGTCGGCATAAGAAAAAATAAAAGCAACATCAAGTACATGCAGAGGATTTATCAACTATCGTAGGCGATTATCTTACCAGCCAGGTACACCACAGATCCCTGCTTGCTGAAGATGTTGTCCACCTTGCTCCTCAGCACACAGTTGTAATTAATCTTCTTGCCCGCCTTATAGTTGTTCATGTCATGGATGAAGGTGAAGCCGCGACACGTCCTTTCCTGGTTACATAGCCCGGCACAGTCATCAGAGAACTCTACCCTCCTGCGCCCGATGATGTGCTGTTTAGAGTCGGAGTTGAGGTACACACGGTAACTGTAGCTCTTCGGTACTTTGACGTTGCCTACAACACAGCAACAACAGTGCAATGTATGAAAAGTGTAAACTTGGCGATTTTTTGTTTGCAGGGTAAAGCTAAAGTAATGAAATCATCATCACAGAACAGAGTGCCTCACCGTCTCCCACCATCTTGAGCGATTTGCGGTTCTGGTCTGTGACATACACGCTGCATCCCGGGCGAGCACGCAGTTCGCTCATCACAGACTTGGTCACACAGTTGAAGCGAACATTGCGTCCGTACAGGACGTGGTTACCGACAAATCTGATGCCGAAACACCTTACGTCTTTGTTGCATTTCGCCATGCATTCAGCTGGAGATTTAACCTGTTGGAAGGGTTAGTATTTTAAAGTACCGTGTAAATGTAAAATACGTGCAACTTGTTTGTGTCTGACACAGGACCTATTGGAATTAGAAGCAAAATGCAATTGAAGTCAATGGACGATTGCAATTTTATTTCTTTGTTTAATCAAATATCTAAAGCATTGGCTATGTATATGTGTGTGTGTGATAGATGCTACAGTGAGGAACCTTGGACATGCACTAACCCTGCGTTAGTCGTACCACATATTCAAAGGTCACCTTTTTTACTGTGGTTATTATATACTTAACGGCACGTTCATTTGGATAATGCACTGTGGCCTAACAACAGCTGCTAGATTTCATTTCTTGATATAGAGTTCTTGCAAATGCATACGCATACATCTGTTTTATTAATTGAAAAAAAAACACAATTCTTTATACAAATGCAGGTACAAATTAAGTAATCAGATTTGGACATTTTTACTTACATTTTTGCAAGGTTGTAAACAATGTGCTTTGTGTGCTGTGGTGGTAATCTACAACTAGTCACTGAAGCCCAAGGCTTAGTCTGCTGTACATGTAACACCACATGGGCCTGTGATTGATTGAGTCTCACCTGGAACTTATTGAGGTTGTCTCCATTTGCGGGCTCCATGTTTTGGAAGACACGATAACTGTAGCTGAAAGGCAGAGGCTTTGGCCCACTAGCTTTGATCATCTTCAGGCTTGGGCTGCCCACAGCAAACACGTCAAATTGAGGATCGGGCTTGACCTATTGTGAGCATTATCGTTGGATTTAATTCAGAAACTATCAGGAATATATTCAGAATCAAATTGTCATCCGTGAATAAAATAATTAAAATCTTATTTGCACATGTATTATGATACAGCAGATATTCTAATCTAAGTGTGATGAGGTTAGGCTATGGGAGGAGAGTGGAAACCTTGGTGAGCCTGTTGAGGAGGTTGCAGTTTTCACTCTTGCCAGTATTGCTGGTCCACGCAAAGCCCTTGCACAAGTCAAACTGGTCACACTTCTCAGCGCAATCACGACTGTTGGGCACGTTGTACTTCTCAAAAATGTCTGACTCGTTGCCCACCTGACAGTAGACAATAGAGGTGTCTTTATTGAATTGTGTTGTAAATATATGCATTGCTTTTAATCATGTTGGTAAATAGTTTAATAGTTACACGAATAATGACAAGTCTTTTGTCCACAATCTATACAATAATAAAACATGAATATAATATTGTAATATTTTCAGAATATTGCTTGGTGCTCAGTGACCAATTGTCAGTGTTCGTTATACCAGGTTTAAATACATTGCTGTACACTGTTAGCCACTTATGTACTGGGTGGTCTGTTTTTAAATTGCCCATCCCAAAATGTTGCCTTAAAACATTCTGAATCAAAATTTAAGTTTACAAAAATGAAGAGCGTTCAACAAAGCTTAAACAAAATGTTATATCACGTATAGACTGTGTAAAAAAGTACACTTATTAAGGTTTACATATTTCATTCAATCTTTCTCTGAAAAAATGGAATTAAGCATCATGCAAAAAGCTAAGAAAGCTGCGTTCAAACTTAGAAGTTTATCATATGGTATCATATGGTATACAATTAACTCCACACTTATGCATTCAACTATTTGCTCAATTAATTAGACTTATTTGTTTAAATGGATCAGGAAATTGGGGTTCATCAACAGTTATGATGACAGACAACTTTATATTTGTAAAAGTTTAGATAATTTAGTCATTAAAAAGTACAAGTATCCTTTATGAGATATGTACTCGGTGTACATAAGAAAGCTCAAAACTCTGCCGTGAGGGGTGAATTGGGTAGATTACCTATAGGTTTAGATAGCAAATATATTGCTTTATTTCGAAAACATAAAAACAAAATCATCAAATACTATTTTAAAAGAGGCTCTAACTCAATTTGAGATTAGTAAACATAAGAAAAGTTGGATTTCCAAATGTACACAACTGATAGACTTTATTAGCCCAAATAGATCTTATATACCTAACAGACAAGAAATTAAACTAAGAATAAGACAAATCTATATTACATACTGGCATGATAAAATACAGGCAAAATTAAAAATGAGAACTTATATCACATTCAAATTAGGGTTTAGCTACGAAATATATCTAGATGTTCTTAAACCTGATTTAAGACATGCTTTTACTAAATTCCGTATAAGTGCACATAATTTAGTTATCGAAAGGGGTAGATATACTGGCCCACCAACCCCTGTAGACCAACGCATATATATGCAATGTAATAATTGTATTGGGACAGAGTTGCACTTTCTGTTTCAGTGTTCTGCTCTAGCTTTGCCAAGAGAAAAAAAAATAAGTAAAATTAATGCCATCTGCCCACCCTTTGCATATCAAACAGAATCTGATAAATTTATATTCTTGCTTAATTCAGAGGGCCCAATCTTAAAGATGTTAGCAACCTTTATTATGAAATATTTACCTTGAGACCCCTGATATTCCAATCTGATGAAGCATAGTTATGATGTTACTTATGATAAGAATATATGGAGTTTTAATGTATGAGTTTTAAGAATGTATGTTTTTTACTAAATTGTATATATAAAATGTTTTATATGTCATAATATGTTTTTTGTTACATAAGCCTATATCACATGTATGTTGATTTGGTTACAATAAAGCGCTATTCTATATCGTATAGAAAATCACATACAATTACTCTTTTAGATGTTTTATAGCATTTTCATGTTCGTACAGAACCACCAGAGAGCAGTCACTTATTAACAAATTTATTATTCAGACCAGCGATTAATGATGTAACAAGCACTGTTATTCTGGTTGATGATAATACACTAATCCACAATTGAATAATTTATGGTTTGAAATTATGGCATGATACAAGCTTTCCGTTTTATTCCCAAAGAAGAACTGATAAATTCCTGAAATCGCAATGCTATATGTAGACCAAGAGAATAGTATCTTTACAACCTATAAAGTAAAACACCGTGGGAAAATATAAGTTACGTACGTATGACGTAACACTATGACGCATAAAGTACTGCACTCTGTAAAGTTTATGAAAATATACAAACACTTCAGAATTTTGTAATGTATAGAACTGTTTGAGCTATTTTGCCATGAATTCTATCAACCCTTGCGAATTCTGCACAAAGGATGTTACTTTTATAGAAATCCGTTTTGCCTTTTGGTTCAAGGAAATTATGCAACAAAAGGTGGGTGTGGATTATAGATGATTAAAGTACACAGTATACATGCATATAGATGATTAAAGTACACAGTATAGCAATGCATATTAAGCATGGAAAAATCTAGTGCTTTCTGTCTATAGATATAACAATTTTAGTTAGGAACTGCAAGTATATTTACAAGTGTTCTGTAAATCATGGGGATATTAATTTCAAAGCATGTTGTATATAGTTTACACTATATGGATTTTCTCACTTGTACTTGTCAAGTCACCTGCCCTCTTCATATACGTCTGACGTACTGTTGCTACGTTGACGCAAATATGAACCAGGCCAGTACTTTATTCATCACAGCAATCAGTAATGACTTTTATAGAAATGTGACAGAGACAAAATTATTTTACCTGTATAAAGTTTCTGTAAACAACGTATGCTTTGCTGGTGGCTTCCTTGGGGAGTCGGTAGACGACCTTGAACTTGATTGGCCTGGGTAGTCTGCCCCGGGCAACATACACTTGACCACTGTTGTGGACAACCACCTACACAATAACAAAAAACATAGTATGTTCTATTGTTTTGACATGACTGCAGATAAAATATCAGACAATATTTTAAAATACAACTTCCTATGATCTTTCAGATACATCAGATTAAACGTTTATTGTAGCCTTGTACATGCATGTACTTATCAGAAGTGATGTGGTGTATCCACACAATAGAGATAACCTCACAGCCAGAAGTCACACATAAGTCTGACTTAGAATAGAGTTCGGAATAAGTATATTAAACTGGATGACGTAATAAAAAGTCAGTTGCAGTTGTTTTTATCTATTTAATTTACTTAATCTACAATGAGTATAGATGATTTTACAGTATTTATCTAAGTGTGCCATATCAAGGGAAAAGAACTGGAATTATAAATATAAACTGAACATATTGGACAGTGTCTTACCAAGTAGTACCAGTAATAACACACGCATAGTGCTATCAAGTGAGAAAAGAATGAGAAGAACCTTATCAATGTTCTTCTTAAGAAAGCAGTTCTGGCTGCCCATCCTCATAGGGAAGTAGTTGAAGCCCACGCAGAGCGGGTTCTGGGCACATATAGCCTGGCAGTGGTAGGAGTTCTTCACAGTGTAACGAGTCAGATCCCGAGCTGCAACACCATCAACACCAGTTAATATATTGGTGCAAATAGTTTAGAATTGCAAATCAGCATTATTTGTATTATGCAGGCCATGGAGGAGGGAGCTCAGATCGTTGGTTAGCAGCCAGGCTAGTCAACCAATCAGAGATCATATAGAAATGTGTTGCACGGACTGCGAATAAGAGGGTCACCTTTTTTATTGTCACAGTAGCATATCTATTTGTTTACACACACGCTCTGCATTCTACCCTGTAATGCAGCATTTTAAGCATTTAAAAATAAATTATTTCATCCTGTATTTTTCCTTACATAAAATTCTTCTTAGTTTGTAAAATCTTAAATCCTTCAGTCTTATAACCCCAGTAATAAGAGTATTTACATGGTGCAATGAAACCATTGTAGATGGTGAAGGGAACATCTGCATCCTCCACAGCATCACCAGGCTTCTCTCCAGGCTGCAGTGACAGCTTCAACGGGCCTACAGCACAAATAGTCTTGATTAATTTATATGCTCATCCATAACTGCTAGTTTAAACATGGAATAGTATCATAATGATTCTTTCTTTTGTAATATACTATACTATAGAATGATTCCATATACTGCATACCTAATTAACAGGACAGTATCATAATGAAGAATAAGAAACTATTAGGATACATTAACTATATTTTAAGTATATGTTTGTGCCTTTAGAATTTCCTAATAAAGAAGCTAAACTGGCACGAATGTGTCCCTTTGAAAGTACATGTTACACTCCAGAGTGAATGGTCTACACCTTTTAAATAACAGAGAGAATTCTATTTGATCTCTGTCATGCTGTACTACAGCTAGATTAGACAAGAATGTTGTAGGAAGCAATATTTTTTAATACATTAAATTCAGGGTTGATAAAAGTAACCATATATTGAAGATATTGCAGTTGAATAGAGAAATCTTAAATTTTGTTACATTGTATGAGCTGCACTAGTTGAAAAAAAATTAACACCAATTTACCAAAAAACCTATCATTGGTGTAGGCGTAAGAGTTCTTCTTCAAACGAAGTTTTACGGCAGATGATTTCAGGTAACAGTTTACACCGCGTCGATCTTCTATAAAGTTGAAACCTAAAAAGACAAAGATTAATTATGCAACTAATCAGGTGTATTATCCTTAAATGATGATGTCCTAGTCAGGAAGCCTCCGAAGGTGCAAATTAGATGGGAAATATGTGGATAAAGATTATCTACCCGTGAAGAAGAAATATAGCAATGGATAAAGATTACAAAATCATTGCTTGGCTTTAATACTCAGGATTGTTGGAATCTTTAAAGTTACAAAAAGCAACACTTACCAACGCATAAATTGTTCATTTCACATTTACTTGCACAGACACTGGCACCTCTCACTTTGCTCTTGTCAAGTGGCTTTCCAATCAACCTCTTACCCTGGAACAATCTGCAACAATGAATAAGTAAGAAATTATTAATTACATTAGTTGTGTTTCCTTAATCATCCTATTGTATGTCAATGCTGACTGCCATTATTCACTTTTACCACTTGTTTGTGATTGAAACCGTCCCAAAAAAAAAAAAAAAAACAAGAAAGATTTTTGTGTTCCACTTTATCTGTGTTACAGTCTGAGGCTATTGTTTGTCATGTCTCCTGGTACGCCAGCACTGCATCTGGAGGACGTGGTTACACCTGACTTGTTATGCTTCAGCAGTATTGGTCATGAGCGGCAAACTTTCCCATATGCATTGTAAAACTGTCATGGGCCTGACCTTGCACTTTCTATCCTGGACATACATTGTGACTGCAAGCAGCTGTGTGTGCGTCTCACCTGTACTCTCGATCGGGCAGAGGCCTGAGCTTGGGTTCCGCCTGCTTGATGCTTCCCTTCTTGTTGCGGCCTGCCACAAGGTAGAGCACGGCACCGTGTCGGTACTCCTTGTGGGTGATCTTGGACAACAGGTTGCAGTTAGGTCTCTTCCATCTAAATGTTGGCTTGTGGTTTAGTTGATATTCTAACATATCTGATTGTTTATTTTAAAACAGCAGTACATATATCCATAGATCATTACAATGACCAACAATGACCAACATGATTAGTGTTGCTAGAAATCTTATTCAACCTGTGAGGTTAAATCATCAATTTAAGTAGAGAATCCAATATGAAAGTTATAAATAGCATTAGGACAACTTGCCTGTTAGTGAAGTAGTTGAAGCCACGGCACTCTACGTATTTGTTACACATGCCCATACAGTCTTGCTCGGCATTGACTCTGAAATTTTCGATAGTTTCTCCAACGCCAGCTGCATCATTTGTAAAACGGTAGCTGAAGTGCAAGTTCACTGAAAACATGAAGAAAGGTAATGAAACAATAATGTTTGTCAATTTTTAACTATTAAGAACATTTCCATGCTCACACAAGGTCCCTTCTCAAGTGGATACATGTTTCAGGTATTCCTGTTACCTTCTCCTTTCCTTGACGTATTGCTTAGTTCTGCTAATAAGTTTAGTAATTCTACATTGAGACTTGGTGACTTATACTAGCTAAGTAATATGTTATACATGTACTTTCAAAAATAAGTAACATGCTATAAAAGCATATTATAAGTAGAAGTTATCAGGAGTAGCTGAAATACGTATTACCTTATGCTCTTTCAAAATAAAATTTAAGGCGCCTGGAAAATTATTTTAGGCTTTTACTAAAAGTTGACGGCCTCTTTAACTATAGCTTCAATTTACAGAAGTCACACCTTTTGTGCAGGTAATAATCTTACCAAATGATATATACATGGTTGAAATATACACTTCAATGAAAAGTCCTGTTATCCATTAATTAGTGCTACACTTACTACATTTACTAATTTACCTTGTGTACCTTGAAAAATTACATTAACAAATGTTGCAATTATCGACAACGTTTTGTAGCGTATTTTAGTATCTTTAATATTTTTAGATTTTATTACATGCATGGTAAGAAGATAAACCAATTATCACACTTAAGTATTAACATTTAAGTATCAAACCAAGTTACAGTGAACTATCTATGTAGTTACAGTAATGCAAATGTTTAACATACCTAGTGGCTCTCTTCTTCCTGTAATGAAAGTGACAGATTTGTATGTTAGTGTCATAAATGCTTAACTAAAGAAATTGGTACTTGAGCATAAAGTTAAAGATCAATTGTTTGCGTGTACTATAACACCATAATTGTATATTTCTACTGATAAAGAATTGAGATTTATTATTGACAAAAAATGTGAACAATTAGAAATGCAATGCTCAGGCCTACTTACTGGTGAAGGTGACAGCGTCTTCCCTTGGGACCGTCTTCTTGATGGCAGCCTTAATAACACACATGGCAGCGCTAACCTCTGAACCGCGTAAGTGCACAAAGCCTGCAAAGTTAGTAAGTGACAATGTGATCAAGGATGCTGTGGTTATGTCAATTCCAACTAATTATACACACCAGGAACATCATAACAAAATGCTTAACTTCCTGTTTGTGTATGAAATATTTGGCGTGTGTCCATTTCAGATATTTCAAGTAAGTGAGTGTGCTATGATGGCATATGTAAATGAACCCTTCAGGTGTTGAGAAGTATGCGAGGTGGGGAAAAAAGGTTGGAAGAGATGTATGTGTAAGAAATGCAATGAGAAGCATGTAGGATTTCTTTATTTATACCCTCAGGGTGTCGCATTGCACACTCACCGCCACAGCCATTTCCATATTCACTGCACTTGCGAGCACAGTCATTCTGAGTCAGGCCTTTTAAGTTCTCCAGGTCTCCACCAGGGGCGTCCAATCCAGCGCCATGGCTGTACAATTCGCCTGTAAATAACACAAATAAGACTGAAACTAGGCTCACATTGGAGGCATGTCCAATGTGTTGTTTTAGGTAGCCAAGAATTTTGTAATAAGCACGTATCTTAATAACAAACGATGCAGGGTGTTTTCCCCTTGTGTTATTGTTTTTTTTTCTTCCCTGTGTGGCAATGCATATAAGACTTTTACTGGAAGATCGATCCAGGTTTTGGGAAAAGATTAATGATCTAATGTGTTTTGTATACACGATTTATGGCAGACATACCAAAGATCGCGTGAAAATAAACTATTTCGGTGGGAAAGGGGAGGCATACTCGACCTGTATCCCCCACAGGGGGGCCCCATAGATCTCCCTATTTTACATGAATTGTTTTGTTGGGCTTCTGTGGTGCACATGTAACAGCTATTCTGTCTCAACTACATCCATAGTGATACCATTATTGATGAGGATTTCATTTATCCATGTTGCAAATTCTAAAGATCCAACGATAAAGCTGAACTAGAGCACAAGATGGCATGGAACATGCTGGTTACATGTTCTTTTACGTGTTCCTCCCAGTCAATATGTATACGTATAAAATGCACCAGTAATTACACAGCCCACTATAATGTCCTTAGTTTGTCCTACTATACTGCTTGTGGAAATATGACTTACCATATAAGAATGCTTTCTTAGGTGCTTCCTTGCCTAAAATAGAGTATCACACATCCTTCATTACACACGTGAAGCATATTCCCCAAAAGTAGCTACATGAAACCATAGATTATATAGACATGTGTGTGCTGTAAAATTTATTTTGAACGTTAGATTTTTTAAATCCATCAAATTCAATCATCATCCTTGCAAGTCTAGGTCTACCATCTTGATAATCATTTTAACCATATTGTTTCAATCATTATCATGTTGGCAACAGTTTAGAAAAAGCTTCAAACTTTCAAACAGTAGTAATTATCTAATACACTGGATTAAATGCAAATAAGGGTATGACGAGGACACAATTTGTCTTGACTATATGTTAATACCATAACTTACGGATATATGTAACATAACCATCACGGTCTTCAACTGAAGGTCTGGCCTTCTTGGTGAAACAGTTGAACGTTCCAACTTGGTTGAGTTTATACACAAATCCTAGAATACAACAAATAGTCATTTGAAAAAGTGTAATTTGTGATTCTAGTACTGGTCCACAAAAGAAGTGATGTTGATGAGGTGCTTATGTTTGAGGTAAAAATTCTATAGTTTGGAACTAAAAGTGAACCAATGCAAAACCACCGCACACCTAACGATGGCTTTAACTGAAAGGGCAATTGTGTGACATGTAAACAACACATTGAATCTGGATTAAGGGATACTATGCCAGAAAGAGACATGTGTGTTTAAACTTTATTCTCCAGCTGTTTATTTTTACAAAGAGAGGCGTAAGTCAACTGTAGAATGAGACCACGAGCATTTCTACACTTAACACAAAGGTCATTAATATATGTTATTGGTTTTAATCTTTATATTAAAACATTTTGCACAGATTAAATAGTTGACAAATTGTAATTAAATTGTAGTTAAACTTAGTAAAAAAAAGATCAAAATTGCATACTACCTTTGCAGGTACGTTTCATGATATTACACCGCTTGGCACATTCGTTGGCTGAAGGTACTTTGTACTTTTCCAGATTAGAACCAGGTGCATTCTCTCCAGGGTAAGTCTGATACATTTTATCTGCAATGTCAAAAATCCGGTTGTATCAGAGAAGAAACTTTTGAATTGAAGATTGCACATATCTCATATGGTTTACTGTAGGATTATGCTCAATCAGTTCTTGACTGTCAAATTGTGACATTTATGTTGAACTAAATTAATTTAAAAAGAAAAAGATCATTCTGGTGTATGTATGTCATTCGTGCAATAGGAAAAGTTTGAAAAGCACACAAAACTAAATACAGCTCACCAAATAGGAATTTATCATTATCCTCTGGCTTATTGTTCATCCTCTGCTCTTCTTCATCCTCCTCCTCCTCGTCCTCATCACCACCAGTATTTACATTCCCACCTGGTCTAGAACCTGGTCTGGAACCTGGTCTGGAACCTGGTCTGGAACCTGGTCTGGAACCTGGTCTGGAACCTGGTCTGGAACCTGGTCTGGAACCTGGTCTGGAACCTGGTCTGGAACCTGGTCTGGAACCTGGTCTGGAACCTGGTCTGGAACCTGGTTTGGAACCTGGTCTGGAACCTGGTCTGGAACCTGGTCTGGAACCTGGTCTGGAACCTGGTCTGGAACCTGGTCTGGAACCTGGTCTGGAACCTGGTCTGGAACCTGGAGTTGGCTGAACGGAGGTGGGCCTTGGTCTGCCTAAAATTTTCAATTTAGTTTGAATCCCATTTTCATTGTGTTTTAGAATCAAACCTCTTTAATCATAATGACAGTAAAATAGGAGCCAGTCATTTTTTATTTTCAAGGTATATCCTACTGTTTAGGGGGGATCATCCTTTTACCTTTTAAATGCACAGGGAGAATAGTCCTTTTCAATTTATGATGAATTGGAGGGTCATGCTATCAATTTATTGATAGGGAGTGCATATCCTACTAAATACAAGTTGCCTGGGCAGAATAATTTAGTATTGGAAAGCAACTTCTAAAACGACTCTAAAGGATACCTAGATATTAAGATATTAAAATCGAATATGTTTGAATGTAAAAAATATCAAATATGATTGAATGCAATGCATGATTTCTTTTTTTTTGTAGAATAATGTAGTATTTGAAATGCAACTTCTGAAAGAACTCTAAAGTTGATAAAAGAAATCTTTAAATGTACCATTGCAAGCATGATTATTTCTTGTTTTTTTTTTTGCTTTGTTTAGGCGTATGCTGGCATGCCTTCATTAATTAGTTTATGAAATATAACAAAGAAGCATTCCCTCATAAACCAATACAAGATGTATAGGAGAATGAACTACTTCGAATATAAATTTTGAACATTTCCTCCATTGAATCTCTCAAACTTATACATGTAATATTTTTGCAAAATGCAATCTGAGAATTCCCCATTTCAATTGTGGTGGGGTGGGGGGCGTGCACCCAGTCTCTCCTAGAAGTGGTGTGCTCCTGTGGTAAAAGATTTCACACATTAATCTGCTTCTTTTTTAAGAATCCTATATCCATGCATTGATAACATGGCTCAGTTGGAAACCTATTCAAACTTTCTATTTTGCATATTATATATTATCATACATATTTGAAAGCAACAATGTTAAGTTGGATGCATATCTCTATGATCAGTATGTATTTTGTTTGACATTGCTTGCTCTTTTTTTGTTCTACAATAAACAGTCTCTAATTTCATTAATAGATCCTCATCTTAAAATGTTTTAAAAGTATAGAACAACACTAATATCTACACCGTAACAATTATTGCAATATGACCTACATGTGGGCGACCATGCACATAATATTGTATTCTTGTATTAGAATTTTGCGTGGTCAAACGTAGACTATTATTGGGATGATCATGATTTTATAATTAAACATACTAGCTTCCCTCCCGTCTCCTACGGAGACATAACGCACGCAGCAACAGAGACAAACGCACGCAGCAACAAAGGTGGCTAAAGTCGCACGCAGCAACACAGAAACATAATGCACGCAGCTTTTACAAACCCATGAGACAGACCCACTCAGCAATGGTAAAACATAACGCACGCACCAACAATGAACCGGAAGTGCACTATGAATAAAAAAACAACCATTTGTACGCTATTTTTTATGGTAAGTCAGTTTTCTCATCAATACTGATGAAAGCAAGTGCACGAAGAATAAATAAACCCGTAGAAGGTGATTTCCCATAAAGTGGTACACTCAAAATGCGTGAAAGCGCCCCAGGAAAGTGTTGCAGGCGAATTTAAAAAAAAAAAAAAAAAAAAAACAACCATGGTCACGCCCCCTCTTGGAGAATTATATATAGATGTATGAGTAATGGAATGGTTATGTTCTAATGCAGTGGGATCTATCGGGCTTGTGTTGAGACAAAGAATATATAATTACCATACAATAACAGCCTGGTAGGGTCAGTTTTAAATTCAACATATTACTAAAACTCTAATAAAGCGAATTAGGAAATAAAAGTGGCTGGCCCCTATGGATTTGAAATATATGCTCATATATACATACAGCTCACGACAACTTGACCACAGCTTACACTGCTTACTTTCAAATGAACATTTATGAAATGAAAAATATAACAATAAATGTTTACTTACGAATATACACACTAGAGTTCTTCCTTATTTTCACCTCTGGGTTGGGAGGGTTAATTTTTGGTTTAAGCACGCACTTTAGCTTTTTTCTTTCAAGTTTGAAAACAAATGCTAAAAGATAGTAATATAGTAATATAATGAAAAATGAAATCTTACAACATAACATAGAAATAAGTATTTCGTTGAAATACAATCATAACAATTAACATATAATTAAAAAGATTATATTGTTTTCTCCTGCTTTAATGGCACAGTATAATAATCCAACTATATTAAACTCTACAATATAACCATTAGTACAACCATTTGACTGGAACAAAATTTTAATAGGAAATTAGTGTAGATAAAATTGAACCATGAGGACAACTCTGTCCACACAAATATGATGCAGTATTTCTAATTTAAAACAAAAGGTGGACTTACAACAATACGAAACAGTAAAACCTCATAAAAATTCATGCAATGAAATGTTTCAATGTTTTAAAAATAAAAATGTATTTTAACTATGTATGTATGTAAACGGAACATACATATGAAAAAATTATCTTCACAAAAGCAGAGCAGATTATCAACTTAAACTTGTAAAAAAACAAAGTTGTAACCATTGCCCCATTTTGAAGGGTAGAAAAACCATCACATATTTTGTTGTAACATTTTGATTACAATAGATAAATACACCAGATGAAATGTTTATGTGTGTTTATGGATATGTGTTTAGATAGATCTAACCTCTACATCTTGTATCAACATTGCATTTTTCAGCACAATCATTAGCTGTCTTGGCTGGCACCTCCCAACCACGAGGCTTCAGATAATCCATACCATCCAGAATGTTGTATTCCTTTCCTAAAGTGAAACACATCTAAACATATTCTGTATGTTCTAATATATTTCTGCTCAGATGGTCATAAATCACCTAAAGAATAATGGTTGATGGGAAAATGGATTTGTCGTATTACACAAGATATTAGGAACAAATATTGGATCTAACTTCTGTTATCATTGTCATTTTAGTTTTGCAATATATATTTGTAGTGGTGTTCATTTGATGATAAATTACCTTATAATTATCTCACATTTTGACATTCCTCACGTAATGTCAGTATGAACAATGCTCACCAAAAAGGAACGGCCTTGTAGTTGATGGTTTTCCTGATGGCTTGTTTGGTGCTGTTGGCTTGCTTGGGGTACTTGGTTTAGCTGGCCTAGAACCTGGTTTTGCTGGACTAGGAGCTGGTCTCATGATTGATGGCTCGATCTGCATATAGCACATGAGATAAACAAATGAAAGTGCCGCTGGTTAATCTCTTATTCCATAATTACAATATTAACAAATACAGTAAAATGCTATAAACATATGAACATACTGGATCTACTGGATCTACAATAATTTGTGGTTCTTTATCGCCTGTGATCTCCATCGGTTTTCCAGTTTCCATATCTGATCCTAGAATTTCAAAAGATATTCTATAAGAGGCAAACAAATATTGCGAAATGTTAATATTTTTGTTTAAAACATGAGACTTGCTTACATTGAATTGAAGAGCAATAGAAATATACATCATTATATTCTATTTCTCATCATAACTGTTTATGTTGCTTGCATTGGTACTTGGCTTTAAATCTATTGTGATTGAATCACTGTTATTTTCACAAGACAAAATACTTTTCAAATAAAATTTCAGTTTACACGGTAATATTCATATTCTATTGCAAAATTAAAGATTAAAATTCAAAATCATATATTTTAGGCTCTTTATAATGTTCACAGAAGAACATAAATCAACAAGTACATTCACGTGTACGATTGAATGGAGAATTAGATGATGTGGTATTGTTATTGTGATATAATAAAATATCCAACATGATGTAAAATAAAGCAAACCAAATAGTGAAACCATTACACCACATATATTGTTGCCTCACCTTTGCATGGTGTTTGGTGGCTTGGCCCGCAAAAGCAGCCTCTTTTGCCATCTACAATCTTGCACTGTCCTTTAGGTCCGCATTTAACATCCACCTCTTGGATACGATTCTGACCACGACAAGTGAACTGTTGACTGCAGTCATCATTCATCCAGACACTGCCTTTCTGCAAATAGAAAACCATCTATATTACTAATCTCATGTATCCTATACATAGCATATGGTCTCATTTTAAAATACAAAATGAGAACAGTCAACAAAACATGACATTTCTTTTGTTGGCCCCATGCATCATAAATATGTTAAAACCTTGCCATTGGGAGCATGAGCGGTCATAGAGAAATTATCCCTATTAGCTATTAGCAAGATATCAAGATTAGCAAAAATATTGACATTCACCACTTTATTCATATTGGACAATAACTTGCTTAAGTAGTGCCACAATACTTTGTAGTACAAAAGCTAATACTACTATCCCAATTATAATTCAAGCTCTTAATAACACCAAGTTTTAAAACATGTGTAATTTTTAAAATATACACAAGTGACGAGGACACTCTCATGCCAATAAAAGCAAACAGGTAGCCAGCTTTTGAAAATAATTTGCAAACATAATCAGTCAATGTTAAATCAAATCCAGCAAACAATTAATATTGATGAAAGTATACAATTTTTACAACGTTTACTTACCGGTGTCATCAATCCATCCAGCAAGCAGCCACAATCAGCTGGTTTCACACAATTTTCACCATCAAAGACGTAACCAGGTTTGCAGAAGCAGGCATTGCTCTGGTCAGACGGATCGTGCTTCCCAGGACTGCTCAAAGACGGCTGAGAACAGGTGTTCTGCACGGAATTTAGTCTATATTCTTCATTCTTTCCGCATTTTGGTTCTGCAAGAATAGATTGTTATCATGTTGAATGTGTGAGAATATGTCACACAATACTTTTGTAAAAAACATATAGTGAGCACTTAACATAAGGAATTCCTCCTCATTTCTTCTTGTGTAGTAAGTAAATAGATTAAGTTAGCATCAGTTTACTGTTGTTTCATTTTTATATAATCCTTAACATTAATACATTGTATATACAAACGTGGAATTGATATAACTATGAACACATAACACATGTCTCGGGATTAGCAATAGCCTCACGCAGTAATAGACTGCATAATCAACATAGTAAACCACACACGTGTCAGCATATAAGTTCTCACACTTTTTAGAAACAACAAAAGTCAAATATTCAGACACTAACATTTTGTTAGGAGCACAGAAACCGTATACTTTACGTTACTACGTTTCAGGGGTGCCTCCCTTAGACTGGCATCGTCTTGCTCAAAAACATTCCAGTCGAAGGGGGCGTGTGCCCCTGAAACGTAACAATGTAAAGTATACAGTTTGTGTGCTCCAAGTATACAGTCGACGGGGGCGAGTGCCCCTGAAATGTAACAATGTAAAGTATACAGTTTGTGTGCTCCAAGTATACAGTTTGTTTGCTCCTAACAAAATGTTAGTGTCTTAATATGTTTAATCCAGAAATTCAGAAACTATAATATGTCTTCTAAATGATATGAAAAGTCAAGTAGAATGAACAGGAATAAATAATTCCCGAACGTATATGGTAATAAATGGTCAAATTTCTTTCATTAACAGAATGTTATGAATTACAGTATGCTATGACCATAATCAATCTAGATATACCATGTTTTAACTACATAACCCAATACCAACACACAATAACCTAACACAAAGTCAGAATGCTAGCTGGCTACTGTCAGAATGTCTCATGCCACACTGTCAAATATCTTCTTGCTGCGTGCTGTATAACCTGTTCAAAAGAGTGAGAATAACTCAAATCTATTTTAGAGGAGACTCCCAACAGTGGTTAGGCTTGGATTTAAGCATTGCTGTCAACAAGTTCTACTTGAAACCCAACTCCTTTCATAGAAAATGGATTTGAGTGTTGTGGTTACGGGTGCCATAGTTGTTGACCTACAGTAAAGCACTAACACTTTTACTGGATCTTTCGAAAAGAGAATGAGTAGCACTGAAAAGAAAATGATTCAACAGAATCTCTTAAGGTGCAGTTTGCACACGTGATGAGGTCCGGGAAACTCAGGAAAACATTTTGCAGTACAGACTGCCAATCTAACTTGGAACATATGGAGACTCACTAGTCAAGCCCAACCTTAGATGGAAAGATGGAGCAATAATACGTAATGATGATAATCGTTATCTGGAATTCACCGTATTGAAAAGAATGACTTGATATATAAGTTTAATAAATATGCTGTGATGAGTGCAACTAGAATAAAATAAAATAATTAACATACTACACATGGGGAAATCTTTGATGTAGTTGATAAAAACACCAGTTTCCTTGAGGAAGTCATCTGCCAAATCTCTGTAAGCTTTGCAGTATTCAAGCTCATTATCAGAGGCACACATGTCTTCAATACAGCCCTCAATACGGTCTTTTGTATCAATCTGAAATTTAAAGACACATGCTTCTTAAAGCATGTAATCAATAAGGATTGACATATAATCATATTTCATTTGATTATTATTTTCGTGTTATTCAAATAAGTGCCACTGCAAAGTCATCAATTCTTGCAATGCTTACTGGACTAGTTCTTTTCTTGCCGTTGCCAATGTAGAAAGGGCCTCTTTGAAGCTGCATGCGTCCACATGCCCTCTTGGCTTCTTTCATTTTCTTTCTCGGACAGTCGTCTTTTGGATTATAATCAACTTTTGGTGACCCATTTTCACCACAACTGCAAACAGATTTTTTTTCTAAGTTAATGCTATAATAATTCTAAATGGTAGAAATCCAGGTGTTCAAAAGCTATTGCATTCTACTTTACATACATTCAAAATCAATGTTAGTTGATTTAAATGCTAAATATCAATGTATCACTGTAAAACTATTTAATATGTGTAAATCACTTACTCCTTAACAGCCCAACTAGAGCCGTTAGCAGCATATGACTTTGATGGCGTCTCACCGTTTCTGGGAATCATATCATCTTTGGCATTACCATTCCAGTTTCCACATATGCCTTCCACCTATAAGAATCAATTATCACATTATCTGGATACAATATCATCCGACTGAAATGTATAGCATTTAATTATGGCAATGTATTACCATGTCTTATAGATTTTGAACTAAGTTTATTATCCAAAGGGTATTGTAATGGATACCAACAGATCTACAATGTAGTTTCTTGCATACAAATGTAGCAGTAACAAAGGAAATTGTATTAAACATGCTATGGTATAGAGTTTAACTATTAAAATAAGTAAAATTAGTAAAAACTAAAAGTAATCTGATATTCATAATCACCTTATTTTTGTATGACTTTGGCAATCCAACTTTCATAATGTATCGCCCATTTGACATAACTTGTACACCATTAGGAAGGTATATTGTCGCATATCTACCGTTCTTGGTAATTCTAACACCATTTTGGTTGTAGCTGTTAACTTGTACACCATTCACCTGTTTTATAATCAAAAGTACTGTATATTTATGAACAGGCCAAATAATTAGTATGAGTATTTTATTTACAGCTAGCCAATTTCAAGTGAATAAAAGAAATTGACATTAAATTCGAAATAACTGAGAAAACATCACCATTATTATCTTCTTCCTTCTGAGTTGCATGCTTAGTGATCCATACGTCACAGTGACTGTGCTAATAAATGCAACTCTCTTGTTTCTTCCACGGCGAACTTGTTTTACCTATAGAGCAAAATTATTGTCAATGCTTTTTAAACAACTAGACTATCAATAAATACATAGATTTGGAGCACCCAAACAGATAAAGAATACTACTCAACTTGTTTGTGAATGATTAGTATATTTAGAATTTCACTGCTATCATAAAGGGTATGGTTTGGGGCCTTCAAAACGCATATCATTTAAACAGAACATCCTGCCAGAGAACATTAATTGATACTTACCACGACCTGAAACTCTTTGGTGTCCACAGGTCGTACATAAAGGTATTCACAAACTCCTTGGAAATGCTTCATTTTATTATCAAAAGTGCGGATATGTGGATCCCCAGAAGCTGTACACCAGCGAGAAGGCTTCGGGGGTTTGGTTGAGGATAGACGATTATTTTTGCCTGGCAAAGTGTATAGAAATAATAAGAAATACTGTGAACACTAGAAAACAAAAACAAAATCTCAATTCGAATCTATTTTTTCAAATTTTTTTCCATTATAATATTGACATTTTATGATATTGACAGTTTTGCAAAATACATAGCTACACCTTGACATCATTGAACTGTGACCTGCATTTATTATCAATGGTTAATGTAATGAAATTATGTTTTCTTCTTATCTATGCCTGGTCAAATATATAATTAAGAGGGTGATAATTGTATGTTCATACAGACTGGAAGGGTTCTATTCTACAGTCTTAAGACGGTAAGGGCATTAATTCGGATTGTGCTGAGCCAAGAATATATAGATACTGTATATTTACTCCCTGGCAGGGTCAGATTGCAATCAAACATATTTCTACAATGCTATTAGACCGACTCGGCAGGTAAACATTACTTGCTCATTCACACAAGTAACCACTGTTCATCCAAATAAGATGTAGTGACCTAAGTGTGTTATAAAATGTTCATTTTATGGAATAGGAATGTGTCAGTACCGGACGTCTAGATCTGGATACTTATCATTAAAAATGGATTTGATATTTTAAACAATGCCTACCACATGAGGATAACACAGTCACATAGAGCTCATCACAATTTAACTAAAACATACTTTTAAGTGAGAAATTATGAAATCAAACAAATAAATATAAATGTAGATTTACGTATATAGACTCTAGAGTTGTCTTTCACTTTCTGTTTCCAAGTTTTCGTTTAAGCACGCAAATGAACTTCTTTCTTCTAAGTTGGAAAACAAATCCTACAAGATATTAATATTATGATATGCATTAAGTAAATTAAAGCACACACACAGAAATATTCACTTTATTATGAATATAAGTACCAGACGGAAATGAATGGTAGCTATTTACAGATAACTTAAGACTATATTGTTTCTTTTGTTTTAATGACAGCCTGCAATAATCAGAGCATAATGAACCCTACACTACAACCTTTTGAATTGAACAACATTGCAATCGAATATTGGTAATAAAAAGTTGAAACATCAGATAAACTTCGTTTTTCTAATTTCATGAGGTACCAACCTTCGTTTTTCTAATTTCATGAAGTACCAACACTACAAAACCTTTTTTCCAACATAGACATATTTTCTGATACTTGGTATAGATATAATCAATTATCTTTACAAAATCAGAGAAGAATATCAACTTCAAATACGTCAAAAACAGTGTTCATCTTTGCAAAATGAAGTAGTAACCACTACCCCATTATGAGAGGTAGAAAGACCATTACACATTTTGAGGTAACATTTTATTTAAAATAGATATCTAGATGAATACACAAGATGATATATTTTATGTGTATATGTGTATGTGTGTAGAAAAATCTAACCTTTACAACTTCTTTTAGCGTTGCATTTTTCAGCACAATCATTAGCTGTCTTGGCTGTCACTTTCCGACCACGAGGCCTTGGTGCATCCCTACCGTCCACAATGTCGTATTCTTTTCCTAAAGTAAAACAGTCAAACATTGTGAAAAATATCAAAACTGCAAATTGTCCACAACCATATAGTCCTCTCCAAAAGGGAAAAAGTCAACCTATTGTCAATAATTCTGACACATCTATACATATTCTATATGTTCAAATATATTCTGATCAGATGGTCATAAATCACCTAAAGAATAATGGTTGATGCGAAAAATGGATTTGTCATATTACACAAGATATTAGGAACAAACATTAGATCCTAATTCTTTGACTGTTATCATTGTCACTTTATTTTTGCAATATATTTTTGTAGTGGTGTTCTTTTGATGATAAATTACCTTATAATTATCTCACATTTTGACATTCCTCACGTTATGTCAGTATGAACAATGCTCACCAAAAAGGAACGGCCTTGTAGTTGATGGTTTTCCTGATGGCTTGTTTGGTGCCGTTGGCTTGCTTGGGGTACTTGGTTTAGCTGGTCTAGAACCTGGTTTTGCTGGACTAGGAGCTGGTCTCATGATTGATGGCTCTATCTGCATATAGCACATGAGATAAACAAATAAAAGTGCCACTGGTTAATCTCTTATTCCAAAATTACAATATTAACAAATACAGTAAAATGCTATAAACATATGAACATACTGGATCTTTTGGATCTACAAAATTTGTGGTTCTTTATCGCCTGTGATCTCCATCGGTTTTCCATTTCCATATCTGATCCTAGAATTTCAAAAAGATATTCTATAATAAGGCAAACAAAGAACGAAATGTTAATATTTTTGTTTAAAACATGAGACTTGCTTACATTGAATTGAAGAGCAATAGAAATATACATCATTATATTCTATTTCTCATCATAACTGTTTATGATGCTTGCATTGTGCTTTTATTTAAATCTATTGTGATTGAATCACTGTTATTTTCAAAAGACAAAATACTTTTCAAATAAGAATTTATATCAATGAGCTTTTGAAGCCCAGATGGAGAAGAAGCAATAATGCAACTGCCTCCGCATATAACAAGTTATTTATATAATGGCCACTGATACTACATCCTATTTCAGATTTATTTAACTCCTTGATGAGGTCATTCATTTACAGGTAAAAGTAAGTAGGAAAAATTGGTCCGCCTTAACGGACACCATTAGTTGTAAAGAAATTATTTGAAAATGTCTGGCCCCAACGGATAAAAAGCTGTTGACTTGAATACCAGTAAAAGCCTGACAATAATAATAATAGGGAGACCTCTCTGAATACGTTTTTGTCCTTTGATAAGTTATTAAAAGAAATTAAGAAATGCTCACCTTGGGATGGCTTAGATGGTTTGTTCGGCAGAACACCGTTAGAAGGCTTAGAGGGTCCAACACCTTTGCCAGAGCATTTTGTGGAGCCTGAAGGACACAAAACATGATTTTGAAAACCTAAACAAAAGGCTCGGTAGAGTTGCGAGGTAAGACATCATTTGTGTGGCAATCTACTAATAGATTTTACATCGCTCACCATACACTTGTACTTCGCACAGAGATAGATATTCCTCGTCTTTCAATTGTACTATAGCGTAGCGTCCATAAACCGGCTTTGTACAAGTAAGTGTGATCTTTTGACTTTTTCCAGCACGGCCCGGAAATGAACGGCACTCTTGATAACCATCCCATCTAGGTGCTTGTTCCCTGGGGTCCACATCAGAAGCGCCCACTCTGAAATTTCTCAGTCGTCCAGCTGCAAACAAACACGATGCATAGAGACTACTAATTTCAACCATCGATTACACATTCAAACACCTGAGATTAGACTTCAGTTTTATTGCAATTGGTTAACTATTCTTTTCACAGATGAGAATCAAACCATTGAAATATTTTAGTACTACTCACAGTAACTTTTGCGGTTAACAATGATTATTTGGCTAATGTGTTTCCTGCAGCCCAAGTCCACCGCCCACCATGGCTGCTCGACTTTCAGAGTATGTGTACAAGAATGACCACCATAAATCGTATTTCTGAAATACACAATATGACCATGACATTTTGCATGAAGTTTAATAATAAACTTGCTATACTTAACGAAAGATATAAAGTAACTACTCACAGATTTCCATCGACTGCTCTGTTTGAGATGCCATCATCCAGAGTATTTACTTGCATTGTAGGCCTTCCTTTTGAGATCAGGGCAACTAGAAATAGAATGCATTATTTGTAGCATTGTATTTTACACAAGGACTATTAATATTATGTAAAAAATACATTTTTCATTTACAATTTATTGTTGGGAAAGCTGGACGGGTTGCATTAAGAATATATGGTTCTAAGATGATTTTGTAGTCTTTGAGAATTTGAAACCACTCTTGATAATAGCGAGGATATAAAGCACGTTTTGAGCATTAAGTAACACCAAGGTGTTCGAATCACCCTTTCACAGACTGTTTATATTAAGTACAATTATCATTGTCACAGCCATCACATTTTAAAGTGCAAAACATTTGTCAGAGCAAAAATATATATTCGTGTAATGTCCAAAATATATCAACTTATTGATAATCGTTTTCATGTTGTATGATGTCAATATTTGTAAATATATGACTCATAATAGTTTGGTCTGAACGGATCAATCCAGCAAGAAGTCTATCTTCAGTTTGACATACCAGGTCATCTGAATTACTAAAGCTCTGCAGAATGGAATGTGCAATTTATAAAATTTTGACATGCCTAAATTTTCCATTATTGATACATGTTATAAGTTTGCCAACTCTGAACAAATTACCCATTTCATTTATTTTTAAATATATTTTTGTTGTGGTTTTCATTAACTTGATAATAAATCAGCTTATAATTATCTCACTTTTTGACATTACTCACGTAACGTGAGTATTTACAATTCTCACCAAAACAGAACGTACCTTTAGTTAATGGTTTTCCTGATGGCTTCTTTGGTGATGTTGGCTTCTTTCCTAGCAAATATATAGAAACTATAAGAAATACTGTTAACACTAAAAAACAAAAACAAATTCTCAATTCGAATTTAGTTTTTCAAATTTCTTTCCATTATAATATTGAGATTTTATGATATTGGCAGTTTTTCAAAAGAAATAGCTATACCTTAACATCATTGTACTGTTACATGCATGTATTGCAATTGGTTATTGTAATAAATTTATGTTTTCTTCTTATTATTGCCTGGTCAAAAACATAATTAAAAGGGTGATAATTATTTGTCTATAAGGAACGGAAAGGTTATATTCTACAGTCTTAAGATGGTAATGGCATCGATTCGGATTGTGCTGAGCCAAGAATGTAAAAGTACTGTAAATTTACTGCCTGCTAGGGTTAACAAACCATTCAACATATTTCTTAAATGGCAACATACATGTGACAGAAACTGAATGGAAACAAGTCAACAAATTAAAGATATGAGTTGCGAACAAATTGTAAAACAAAAGCGTTACAATCTTTGCAATATAACACAAAGTCAATGTCAACAACTTGAATATACAGTGAAATAACTCACGTTCTGGCTGGAAACACCACTTAGCGTTTTTGATGGTATTATCAAAGCAGCAGCCTTTCGCCAGACATTTGCCCTTTCCAACCTTGCCAGGATAGCCACACTCCCTACGCATCTTTGGATCCGCCCCGCATCTTTCATGATCAGCTGTAAAAATGAAAAAGGGTGTATGAAACATTACTGTACTAGTTTCTGTGGAATAATGAGTACCGGCAGAGGAATTGCTTGAATTTGTACAAGGAATTTTAATTGGAAAATATCCTGTAGGGAAGCAATTAGTGATTGTGGGGCTTAGCAAAAGCTGACAAAGTAATGGATAGTTATATTGGAAGGCTTGCATGTGGGTTTTGAAAGCTGACACGTGGCTGACACTAGGTGGTTCAAAGTGCCAAAAATAAAGACTATAGACGAGACTCAAATAGTGTTTAAATAGTTTGGACAACAATTTGTATGTATGGAGGATATCACACTTTTTTCTGCCGGTTGGGCCTTCAAAGCATGGTTTACACAATGAACACCTGGTGAAAAAATTAAAAATCCATTCAAAGCCTAGCTGACATGATTGGCTTTTGTATCACTGTCACATATAGTCTCATTGTGTGACGATCCATCTCCTTTATTTTTGAAATATATTTTTGTAGTGGTGTTCATTTGATCATAAACTTTCTGATTCATCACACACAATATGTTCCCAAATTTGTAGAATTTCTTGTGTCTCTTAATTATGCTCTTTATATTGAAAAGCATTTACATGAAAATAGAAATCCACTAGCGGATTTTAACCAGATATTTGAACATTTGTTACTTAAGTAATGCCATTGTGTCATTCTTAAAGCCGAGCTTCGCAGAAGACTCACGCTTTATAGTCGTCGTAGGCGTTTCATTCTGTTCCCTATCCACCGCCACTACCTTTATTATAAGCCTATTCATACGCGCTGAAATTAGTGTCCTATTTGAATTTATCAATGAAACTGAAGCAGCCGACAATCGCCGATGTTAATGAACTTGGGAAACGCCAATTACATTGTAGCTGATCAAAATCAATTACCCAGTACATATACACGCATGTGCATACAAATGGAGTCACCTTTAAATCTCGTGTGTTTGTTCTTTTTTCTGTCTATCTGGCATGAATGCAACAACTCCGATTTATATTGCATGTTGTAGTAATTTCACGCACATTTCATTCAAGAGAGACTTATAACAAGACATACATTATACAAATATCACGTTAAAGTTTGCTTAACAGCAGTATCTCAGTTTTATTACGATTATAAAGATTAGCACAACAACTTCGATTATGAAGTCACTGCCACCATAGTCACTATGCACCCCTGGCCGATATTGCTGCATAACATTCTCAAGCTCGGTTTTGTTCAGGAGTCTGACTCCTTTGATTGTACCTTTAAGATGATGATATATGTACATATTGTAATTGTATATGAAAGAATGATTGTGCAAGAGTACGAAGGTTGATTGCATGAGTTGTAAATAAATGTTCTGTTTTCTGGTAAAAAGTGCAGAGAACTTCCTTACACAAAGTCAATGTCAACAAATTGACTAAACAGTGAAATAACTCACCTTCTGCGTGGAAACACCACTTAACGTTTTTGATGGTATTATCAAAGCAGCAGCCTCTCGATAGACATCTGGCCTTTCCAATGCCAGGATGGCCACACCCCTTACGCGTCTTTGGATTCGTCCCACATCTTTTACCTGTAAAAATGAAAAAGTATATATGAAACATTGAAAATAGATGAAAGTCGAAGGCTTATAGTCTACTATCCAAGGGCTGTACTGCTCAGTCGACTCACTTACACCTGGTCATTGGTGTCTTACTGTACTAATTTCCGTGGAATAATGAGTAATGGCAGAGTAATTGCTTGAATTTGTACAAGGAATTTTAATTGGAAAATATCCTGTAGGGAAGCATTTAGTGATTTTATGTGGGGCTTAGCAAAAGCTGACAAACTAATGGATAGTTATATTCGAAGGCTTGCATGTGGGCTTTGAAAGCTGACACGTGGCTGACACTAGGTGGTTCAAAGTGTCAAAAATATAGACTATATACGAGACTCAAATAGTGTTTACATAGTTTGGACAACAATTTGATTGTATGGAGGATATCACACTTTTTTCTGCCGGTTGGGCCTTCAAAGCATTGTTTACACAATGAACGCCTGATGAAAAAATTCAAAGCTTAGCTGACATGATTGGCTTTTGTATCACTGTCACAAATAGTCTCATTGTGTGACGATCCATCTATTTATTTTTGAAAAATATATTTTTAGTGGTTTTCATTAATTTGATCATAAATCAGCTTATAATTATCTCACTTTTTGACATTCCTCACGTAATGTGAGTATTTACAATTCTCACCAAAACAGAACGTACCTTTAGTATATGGTCTTCTGGATGGCTTCTTTGGTGACGTTGGTTTCTTTTGGTTACTTGGTTTAGCTGGTTTAGCTCCATTATTTTGGCCTAGCAAAGTGTATAGAAATTATAAGAAATACTGTTAATACTAAAAATCAAAAACAAATTCTCAATTCGAATTTAGTTTTTCAAATTTCTTTCCATTATAATATTGACATTTCATGATATTGGCAGTTTTCGAAAGAAATAGCTGCACTTTAACATCATTGTACTGTTAAATGCATGTATTAAATTTGGTTAATGTAATAAAATTATGTTTTTTCGTATATATGCCTGGTGAAAAACATAACTAAAAGGGTGATATTTGTTTGTTTATACAGAACAGAAGGGTTATAATCTACAGTCTTAAGATGGTAATGGCATCAATTCTGATCGGGCTGAGACAAGAATATATAGGTTCTGTATATTTACTGCGTGCTAGGGTCAACTTGCAATTCAACATATTTCTTAAATTCCAACATACATGTAAAGAAACTGAATGGAAACAAGTTCACAAATTAAGCCTCGAGTTGCTAACAAATTGTAAATCAAAAGAGTTACACTACAAAATTATCAACAATATCTATTCTTCAAATAGGTTTGCATCTTCCACTGAGAAGGTGGTCATAGACCACACACATATCAATATACAATTGATAGATGATACCTTGCTATGGCAATAGGATATCTTTGTAAAAAATGTATAAAAGTGTTGACCAGCATTGCAATAGATGTAATAAGGTCAATATTAACTATCGTTTCTTCTATGAATGTATAAACAAAAATAAATTTGGGCCAAATTTCAAAATTGGAGTGGCAACAAATTTCACGTTCCTGAGATTGTAGATATATTTATTCAACTTACCATTATAAGTATTTGTTCAACTTTCTGATTCAGGACACTCAATAAATTCCCAAATTTGTAGAATTCCTTGGGTCTCTTAATTATGATTTATATATTGAAAAGCAGTTACATGAAAATAGAAGTCCACCAACAGATTTTAACCAGATATTTGAACATTTGTTACTTGTGTAATGCCATTGTGTCATTTTTGTACCTTTAAGATGATGATATATGTACATATTGTAATTGTATGAGAGAGAATGATTGTGGATGAGTACGAAGGTTGATTGCATGGGTTGTAAATAAATGTTCTGTTTTCTGGTAAAAAGTGCAGATTACTTCATGACACAAAGTCAATGTCAACAGGTGAAATAACTCACTTTCGTGGAAACACCATGCAACGTTTTTGATGGTATTATCAAAGCAGCAGCCTCTCTGCAGACATTTGCTTCTTCCAATGCCAGGATAGCCACAATCCCTACGCATCTTTGGATTCATCCCGCATCTTTTAGCTGTAAAAATGAAAAAAAGTATTTATGACACATTACGGTAGTAGTTTCCGTGGAATAATGCGGCAGAGTAATTGCTTGAATTTGTACAAGGAGTATGAATTGGAAAATATCCTGTAGGGAAGCATTTAGTGATTTTATGTGGGGCTTAGCAAAAGCTGACAAACTAATGGATAGTTATATTGGAAGGCTTGCATGTGGGTTTTGAAAGCTGACACGTGGCTGACACTAGGTGGTTCAAAGTGCCAAAAATATAGACTATATACGAGACTCAAATAGTGTTTACATAGTTTGGACAACGATTTGATTGTATGGAGGATATCACACTTTTTTCTGCCGGTTGGGCCTTCAAAGCATTGTTTACACAATGAACGCCTGGTGAAAAAATTCAAAGCTTAGCTGACATGATTGGCTTTTATTATTTTTGAAAAATATATTTTTAGTGGTTTTCATTAATTTGATCATAAATCAGCTTATAATTATCTCACTTTTTGACATTCCTCACGTAATGTGAGTATTTACAATTCTCACCAAAACAGAACGTACCTTTAGTATATGGTCTTCTGGATGGCTTCTTTGGTGACGTTGGTTTCTTTTGGTTACTTGGTTTAGCTGGTTTAGCTCCATTACTTTTGCCTAGCAAAGTGTATAGAAATTATAAGAAATACTGTTAATAATAAAGAACAAAAACAAATTCTCAATTCGAATTTAGTTTTTCAAATTTCTTTCCATTATAATATTGACATTTCATGATATTGGTAGTTTTCGAAAGAAATAGCTGCACTTTAACATCATTGTACTGTTAAATGCATGTATTAAATTTGGTTAATGTAATAAAATTATGTTTTTTCGTATTTATGCCTGGTGAAAAACATAATTAAAAGGGTGATATTTGTTTGTTTATACAGAACAGAAGGGTTATAATCTACAGTCTTAAGATGGTAATGGCATCAATTCTGATCGGGCTGAGACAAGAATATATAGGTACTGTATATTTACTGCGTGCTAGGGTCAACTTGCAATTCAACATATTTCTTAAATTCCAACATACATGTAAAGAAACTGAATGGAAACAAGTTCACAAATTAAGCCATGAGTTGCTAACAAATTGTAAATCAAAAGAGTTACACTACAAAATTATCAACAATATCTATTCTTCAAATAGGTTTGCATCTTCCGCTGAGAAGGTGGTCATAGACCACACGCATATCAATATACAATTGATAGATGATACCTTGCTATGGCAATAGGATATCTTTGTAAAAAATGTATAAAAGTGTTGACCAGCATTGCAATAGATGTAATAAGGTCAATATTAACTATCGTTTCTTCTATGAATGTATAAACAAAAATAAATTTGGACCAAATTTCAAAATTGGAGTGGCAACAAATTTCACGTTCCTGAGATTGTAGATATATTTATTCAACTTGGCATTATAAGTATTTGTTCAACTTTCTGATTCAGGACACTCAACAAATTCCCAAATTTGTAGAATTCCTTGGGTCTCTTAATTATGATTTATATATTGAAAAGCAGTTACATGAAAATAGAAGTCCACCAACAGATTTTAACCAGATATTTGAACATTTGTTACTTGTGTAATGCCATTGTGTCATTTTTGTACCTTTAAGATGATGATATATGTACATATTGTAATTGTATGAGAGAGAATGATTGTGGATGAGTACGAAGGTTGATTGCATGGGTTGTAAATAAATGTTCTGTTTTCTGGTAAAAAGTGCAGAGAACTTCATGACACAAAGTCAATGTCAACAGGTGAAATAACTCACTTTCGTGGAAACACCATGCAACGTTTTTTGTGGTATTATCAAAGCAGCAGCCTCTCTGCAGACATTTGCTTCTTCCAATGCCAGGATAGCCACAATCCCTACGCATCTTTGGATTCATCCCGCATCTTTTAGCTGTAAAAATGAAAAAAGTATTTATGACACATTACGGTAGTAGTTTCCGTGGAATAATGCGGCAGAGTAATTGCTTGAATTTGTACAATGAGTATGAATTGGAAAATATCCTGTAGGGAAGCATTTAGTGATTTTATGGTGGAGGCTTATTGAAAGCTGACAAAGTATAGGATAGTTATATTTTAAGGCTTGCATGTTGATTTTGAAATAGTTCGGATAACAACTTGTGTATATGATATCCCGCTTTTTTCTGGTGGTTCAAAGTGCCAAAGATATAGACTATAGACGATACTCAAATAATGTGTATATAGTTTGGACAACAATGTGTATGTATGAAATATATCACACTTAATATTATGTGATAAGTGACATTCTTCATTTACAAATTATTGATGGGAAAGGTGGACAGGTTGCATTGAGAATATATGGTTCTAAGATAATATTGTGGTATTTGAGAATTTGAAACCACTCTTTATAATAGCGTAGACATAAAGCAAGTTTTGAGAAATAAGTAAGACCAGGGTGTTTGAAACAGCCTTTCACAGACCGTTTGTATTAAGTACTATTATCATTGTCACAGCCTTCACATTTTAAAAGTGCAGCACATTTGTCAGAGTAAAAATATATAATCATTTTCATTTTTGTATGATGTCAATATTTGTAAATATCAAACTCATAGTATTTTGGTTTGACTGGATCAATGGAACGCCAATGCTATGTTCACTTTGACATACCAGGTCATCTGAATTACTAAAGCAAACAGAATGGAATGTGCAATTTATAGAATTTTGACATGCCTCAATTTTCCCGTCATGATACATGTTAAAAGTTTCCAAAACGCTGAACAAATTTGCGAATGCTTGATTTTCGGTAAATAATCCAAGTTGTTCTAGTACTACTCACACATAAGGCAATAGGTAGATCTATAGATCTACTGCAGACTCTCTTGGTTCACACCTTTCCATCACTATATCATTAAAAGCAATACATATTCACCTGGTTTGAAATGTCCTATATGATACTTTTATTACAACCTAATTTGTTTCACACAGTGACGACCCACTCACAATGCAGGTATATGTCAAAATGAAAGAAACTGAGGAATTCTCACAATAACTTATTTGTGTGTAAATGTCTCTATACATTACTTTGAAACACCGAACCTGATGGGTTGTTTGGTGCTGTTGGCTTGCTTGGGTTGGTTGGTTGTATTATTGGTTTCATTGGTTTTGCAACTTTGACTGGCTTTCCTGATGGACATGATATTGCTGGCCAAGAACCTATAATTGCAATAGTCTTTAAATAATCTATACATCATCATAGCCCTTTTTAACATAATCAGAATGTTTTTGTATACATCATTTCAACATATTTATTAAAGATGGTGTCACCATTCACACGTGCTCTTAAGCACTTAACTCCGTGGCATGACTTGTGCTGCATGTAGTTTTTATTCAGACTGCAATCAGCATATTTTTATTGATATAATTTATATGCCCATTCGAGAAAAATTTGACATAATTACCAGGCATTAATTTCTGAACGCATCCGGTGATCTCCACTTGCATGGAGGGATAACCGTTCCAAGTCCTGGGGTTGATACGTACATAGCGAGCAACAAAAGCTTCATCAAACGCAATGGATTTCACCGTGGTTTGGTCCACCAGACCAGTGCGTATTTCCTGGAGAATTATACAAAAGCAAATAGCCATCAGCAAGGGATACATATCACACTTTAAGAGGACGAATAAGGTCAGTTTAGCCTTTTATTAAACTTTGATTTTTCTCTCTTGTCATTACTTCACTTTTTACAAATTACACCTTGTAGTGTAGGTTATTATCTTATCTAATGATATAGTAGAAATATAATTGTATTAATATAAAGGTGTTTACAACTATGTTTTCATCAACTATTGATATGCAAACATGTCAAGTGATAAATATATAAGATTAAAAAAACAAAAAGAATTACAAATAAAAATGAGTAGAACGCAAACGCAAAAAGAATCGTGTCGAAAGTCTCTAACACACACCTCCCACAAGCTAACATACCTTCGCACCATCTTTTTTTGCCTGCATCCAACAATTTCCATCCAAGCTGTGGCTAAAGTAGAGGGACGTCACTAGCTGTTTTTGGTTGGATCTGCCTTTTATCATAAACCCTTTCACCCATTTTGGAGAGAGTAGGTCGACTTGCAGCCATTCTAATGAATACAAGATGATAGACTCAAGACAAATATTATATAGCAATTAATATTTTATACGTGTATTGACCTGAAGCCAATAAGATTACATGTATGCCATCTAAAATGTCTCTTCTTTCTTTGGAAGTTATCTAATATAAGACAATGCTTAATGTCCATATGCATCTTTGATTATACTGCATACTGTGCAGAAATTTCTTTAGCTACACTAGAAATTACATCAAATGTATGCCTAATTAATGCTTTATGTGCGTCACATTTTAGAGGTTATCCTAACAATTCATCAGCTATTTGTTTCTTCTGCCAAGACTTGTTGCCAGAGACAAAAACTGCATACAAAACAGGAACTCCAACTTTTATTCACAGCAGAAAAAATTGCATTCCATTGGCCTTTGCTGTAAATAGTAAACAATTTCACATTCCAGTTTTGTATTGCTTATGTCAATGGTTCTATCAGATATATCTTTTGCACTATATCATTTTTCAGGAAGTCGGTACAAAATTCAAACGATGAGGCACCATTTTTATTCATAAACAACAGGAAACCACCAATATACATTGATGAAAATAGTGTTAATGATTCAATATAAATGAATGTCTAAGAATTGAGACTTGGAAATTAAAATATGTATTCAAATTTCGATGCAATAGCATCCTGGTCAAAATTTATTTATATTAGAATATTCGTTTCATACTTACATAGGATTACATACCTTAATATCATTCAACATTTCCACCATTGTT
This sequence comes from Streblospio benedicti, assembly GCA_019095985.1. NCBI lineage: Eukaryota > Metazoa > Annelida > Polychaeta > Spionida > Spionidae > Streblospio > Streblospio benedicti. The sequence continues at coordinate 28,894,921 of CM032668.1, read as the reverse complement.
CAATTTTTAATTAATGCATTCTCTATATGTTCGCAAGTGACACTGTCAAATCTCAAAAGATTGTATCTAATCAGATGCAAATTAAGATTATTTCCAACTATTGTTAAGATACGTTTGGAATATTTTATCATGAATAATTTTTGACAAGGATGCTATGGCATCGCAATTTGAATAAAAATTTTGATGTTTAAATTTCGATGTTTGGACATTCATTGGCAAGTTATTACCTATGTACATGTAGCTATGATGCAATACTTACACCAAACAGCCTTAATTGCAAAATATACATGCAGTATCTTAACTTACCATTAGTTGTAGCTTTGGCTGGAGCAAACACAGGGCATTGGCCCCCAGGTGCGGCCACAGCATGAAGTCGCCCGTATTTGGCCAGACATTTGTGAGTGCCATGGAAATAAGGTTTGGTGGACGTGATCTGGCCGTCCAAGATGGCTCCACTCTCCATACCCAAAGGCGAAGTGGGGCACCCTGATAAAAAAGGTAGGAATTCGTGTGAGAAACAAGATATGGACAGGAACTTGATGATTATAAGATTATACAATGATGTATACTTTCAATTGCAGAGACGGGTGATGCTGCAGGAGATGGAAAGACACATTCCTGGGGTAATGCAGCCACATCTTGATTACAGCACTAAAAACCATTAGCTAGTAATTTTTGTTCAATTATTGTGAAGGGTACGATTGACACCGGAAATGATAGGGACTTATTCAACATTGTTTAGACATTTATTTCCAAGACTAACAGGCTTAGATGACTTGTTTATTTCATTTATAAGTTGAAATATGTACGTATTGTAGACTATTTTTGCGTCACTTCAGCTCAACTGCTGAAGCAATGCATTGTGTTTTGTTCATTTGTAACTAACTAACTACTTACAGGTATATGTCAAAATGAAAGAAACTAAGGAATTCTCACAATAACTTATTTGTGTGCAAATGTCTATACATTACTTTGAAACACCGAACCTGATGGGTTGTTTGGTGCTGTTGGCTTGCTTGGGTTGGTTGGTTGTATTATTGGTTTCATTGGCTTTGCTACTTTGACTGGCTTTCCTGATGGACATGATATTGCTGGCCAAGAACCTATAATTGCAATAGTCTTTAAATAATCTATACATCATCATAGCTCTTTTTAACATAATCAGAATTTTTTTTAATACATTATTTCAACATATTTATTAAAGAAGGTGTCACGATTCACACGTGCTCTTAAGCACTTAACTTCCTGGCATGACTTGTGCTACATGTAGTTTTTATTCAGACTGCAATCAGCATATTTTTATTGATATAATTTATATGCCCATTCGAGAAACATTTGACATAATTACCAGGTTTTAATTTCTGAACGCATCCGGTGATCTCCACTTGCATGGAGGGATAACCGTTCCAAGTCCTGGGGTTGATACGTACATAGCGAGCAACAAAAGCTTCATCAAACGCAATGGATTTCACCGTGGTTTGGTCCACCAGACCAGTGCGTATTTCCTGGAGAATTATACAAAAGCAAATAGCCATCAGCAAGGGATACATATCACACTTTAAGAGGACGAATAAGGTTAGTTTAGCCTTTTATTAAACTTTGATTTTTCTCTCTTGTCATTACTTCACATTTTTCAAATTACACCTTGTAGTGTAGGTTATTATCTTATCTAATGATATAGTAGAAATATAATTGTATTAATATAAAGGTGTTTACAACTATGTTTTCATCAACTATTGATATGCAAACATGTCAAGTGATAAATATATAAGATTAAGAAAACAAAAAGAATTACAAATAAACAATGAGTAGAACACAAACGCAAAAAGAATCGTGTCGAAAGTCTCTAACACACACCTCCCACAAGCTAACATACCTTCGCACCATCTTTTTTTGCCTGCATCCAACAATTTCCATCTAAGCTGTGGCTAAAGTAGAGGGACGTCACTAACTGTTTTTGGTTGGATCTGCCTTTTATCATAAACCCTTTCACCCATTTTGGAGAGAGTAGGTCGACTTGCAGCCATTC
>CM032668.1:28874909-28892792 GCA_019095985.1 Streblospio benedicti | reverse complement strand
GGGGAAGCTTGTTATTTCAAATTGGGTCTAGTCAGTTTAAAGGGAATTAAAAAGATGGATATAATCTGGTTAGGATTTACAATTTTCAACCAAATTTGGACGTGTTTATGATTGATTTGGGGACTAATGGGAAAGTTGAGGCGCCGTACCGTGGAGTTAATGTTAGACATGTTGGCATCCAAAGGGATGGGAGAACGGGTCGGTGAATTTTGAATTAGATGTTAAGGAATAATATGTTTGGAGTTGGACAGTTAAGGGAAGTGCGCCAGATAAGGTGAACCAATGTTTCAAGTTCCGAGATATGATGATAATAGTGAATATGGAAAAGCATAACGTATCAGTGGTTAGTTTGATCGGTTGGAATGTAAACATTACGACCGGGATTACCTAATTGTTTCAACGTGCGTGTAAGGCCAAGACCTGGCTATTTCTCACGAAGCAAAACGTGGAGAATATCAGAACACTTTAGAAGGGCCAAGGTGGTTAGGAGTAAGATGAGTGACGGCGGGTTGGGAGGGGACTATCAATGGAGTTGAAATCAATGATAGAGGATTTGAAGCGGAGGCGGAGCGGAAAATCAGTTACAGGAGACGCTTTGCTGGGAGCCTGCGTGCGGATATGGAGGGGGGCAGATATGGGGAATTTCATGCCGTCGTGACTTCGTAAGGTGATCTAGTGAGTGACGTATATTTCTTCCTCTAAATGGCATTAATCCTTGGAGATATTGGAGTTAATGTATGTAGTGTTGTATAAAGGTACTCATTTGGATATTGTAAAGGAAAATAAGGAAATGAATGGGTGGGTGGAACTCCGACCACCGTAGTATTATAGTTAGCACTGAATGTTGTAAATTATGAGTACGGATTTTGAGGACAATCTGGAATGGGAGGTAAGTGACTTGCGTGTGGCGTGGACTGGCCTGATTGAGGCACTAGGTTTGTCAGATCCTAAGGCTTGTACTGGAAGAACCGACAAGGGGCGGATCTGTCGGATTTAGTGTGCGTCGGGACAGTCTGGGGTCAGGTAGTAAGTCGAATTACTGGGTAGATGTACATATTTAATATGGAAGCCGATAGGCAGTGGTTGACTCTTAATGAAATGATATTGGATATGACTAGTCGGGAAGCCAGATTGTAGGGAAGATTCGAGAGTCAAGCATATACTAGCTTTCCCCAGCTAGCGTCGTTGCCAGGGGAGTGTATATATATATATATATAATAATATATATATATAGGCATATGTTATATTGTTACTCTAGTGAGTTGATCTTATGTGTAGCTGAGACGATATGGAGGCTACGATTTTAAATGTTGACTCTTATTCGTTAGATCAGCTAATGACTAAGACAGATTATTTTGCGTTATGGGGTAGTGTGGGATCGTTTGAGACATCGTTTGAGGTAAAATTTCCATTTGGGGTGGACATTTTCAATGCAAAGAGGGTGTTTACTTCATTGGTGGGTTTTTATGAAGGAGACCTGTACGAGCTTTTTTTTGAGTGGGGTTCATGCCATAACATAGTAATGATGGTCTGCTATATAAGGACAAAAGTTAAAAATATCTTTAATATTTATTTCAAAAAGAAAGCTGTGTTATTCTTCTTTCCCAAAATGTAATATTATTCATGGGTTAGGAGGCTTTTTTTTTTTTTTTTTTTTTTTTTTTTTTAAAAAATATATTGGTGAAAAGCTCAAACTAGTTGCTATCATTAAATAGCGGCATGATTTACAGATTAAAACATTGATCTATGGTGGTCATGATAAATAATATTCATGGTTTACTTATGTTGTTTTTTTTCTTGTTTTTTTTTCATTTCTTCTATATATTTTTTTTCTTTTTTTTTTTTTTTTTGTTGGGGGAGGTGGTGTCAAAATGGTTTGAAGTTTACAGGTCTATGATTCTGGTCTACGGATTATGTACGATTCATCGTAAAATTATATACACTAGCCGTGTAGTATCAGCTTCATAAATAATATTCTTAATATTTTCAATATTTTGTTTTTAGATAAAATCTTTTTTCCTTGTAAAGTAATTATGTAATTTTTGAAACACCAATTTTTTTCTTATAAAGGGGTAATTTTTTATGTGATGAATGTTTTGTCTGAAATCCTGCCACTATGCGACACCATATGTGTGCTATAGGCTTAGTTTTTTTTTCATTGCCATTCACCAATATATTCTGTCAATGAAATAAAATATATCTAATTTAACGTTGCTAAAAAAAAAAAAAAGAGCCACTACCAACAAAAGAAAAAAAAACGACCAACGCCAGCACTGACAGATCCCACCAAGACTATGCTGACAATTATATATATACATACATACACATATACATACACATGAAATCATTAGATAACATTTGTTGCCCATTCGCAGAATTACTTATTTAGACATTGAGAGATCATGATCAATTTTCAATTTGTTCGACACAGGCAAATAATTCATTGTATTCAGATAGCTTGTTCTTTTTAATATACAGTTGCTTTTCAACATTAAGTATATGCTTAATACACATTAGGAATTGTATAAATTTAGGTTTATATTGAATTTCCGATTTAGAATTTTTGTGTTCCGTATGAAGGAACCATTTTGCATGTAAAATAAAAAAGTTACACAAGTACATCTTATCATCAATTACACCGAATAGAATATTTTTATCTACAATCTCAAAAGGGTGGAAGACTCTGCCAATCCAATTTTGAAATTCAGTCCAGAACTGTTTTGCTTTTTTGCACTCATAAAAGAAATGATATGTATTGTTAGTCTTGTTACACAGGTTACACTTGGTCAATACTTTTATCCAAATTTTGCCACTACACTATTTGAGGCATAAACATTATTCACAATTTTATACTGAAATTCTTTTTAATTTACAATTTTGAGTTAATTTATGTATCAGTGTGTATATGTATTTCCATTCAGAGTCTGTTAAACTTATGTCCATTTTGTTCCAAGACATTTTACATGTTGGTGTTGTCTTTTTGATGCAATTCCAATAAATTTCTTTGGACTTGAATTTAGTAATATCTTTATTTTGTGATCTTTGTAATATTTGCTGTTGATCCAGACTTTTTAATATTAATTTCCATTCTCGAGGTATTGGGTTAGGAGGCTTGATTTTTACTATAATTAGAAATCGGACATGTGTTCAAAAGAAAACTACAAGCTCAAAATTACATTGAAGTCAATGGGAAATTAGAATGTCAATGCAAACAAACTGAAATAATCTATACTAGAAAGTTCAAAACAATTCTATAACTATTTGTAATGGAAAGCTAACAGGTCAGAGATTATTTTAAATAAAAAAAATTGCATATCTTGGGGGGCTTGTGACGGAGCTAGAGCTGATTGAAGTTGATTTTAGACTAAAATTCACAAATATGGAAACCAAAAGTATGCATTTCTGTCAAAAATGTATTGCAATGACTGCATGAAAGGTACACATTGTGGTTATTCTCTACTTGTCTGCATAACCAATTCATACTACATACAATTATATTCTATCTTATACTAATTCATTCTAAACAGGCCTAAATTAATCCTCATTTTGACAGTGCAGCGTGCCTATAAAATCGAGAACACAATTATGTATTAGTTTCTTGATTGGACTGTATATCCATTAATAATGCACTTATTTTCACAAATGACATACAAACTTGAAGCTCTTAAAGTTAACAATATTATTCTAACACCAATGCTACAGAAATAATTCATCAATTGTATAAAAAAAACACATAGAAATCAGTGGTAAGGACTTGAAGCCTGCACCTTTATTATAAACAAATATGCATCAAAGTCTGATTAACTCTGAGTATAGCTATAGTATGGATATGACTATTCGATTTAACAATGTATTAAGCTTTGTCATCTCTTGGCCCATGCATGACTATAAGTTTGATATAACCATCATCATTATCGACATCATCATGAACGGCTAAGACCAGGTGCCGTCCTCACAGGATTCCCCTGCATACCGCAACATGTTTGTCATTTCTCTGTATACAGTGCGGTCAACAGTTCTGTTAGTTTTTTTATGCTGTTTATCTCGTTGATGGTAATGTTTATTTCAAGTTTGTTGAAATCTTTTTGTATTGACTGTTGTATCTATCCATGTGGTTTTTGGTCTCTTATATTCTTGCTCGGTTTAATAGCTTCATTGAAGGCTATTCTGGTGGGTGTTTCTGCCAGTAATCACATTAGATGTCCAATCCATGACAGTCTCCTTGTTTGTATTGTTTTACTGATTTTGTTTTGGTTGGTGATTTCATCATTACTTTTTATAAATAGGTTTAATAGATCTTGTCAAACGATTCTTTCACATTAATTGTCTCCGTCTGCAGAATGTCTAGATCTAATTATCTTCATTTTGAACAGCTCCATGTATATAGCAACCATGTATATAACATGTTTACTTCTAGATTACTTTACTAAAGTCTTTAGTCTTTACTAAATTTGTGACACTCTTCACAAATTGACACAAACTGCCAACACAAATACATCAATGTTTCTACCATTCATCCATCATCATTCAGTGATTACATCAATCCTCACGAGTCATGAAATAATCATCCATATATACACCATTGCACAATTATTATATTTGAATATTTATTTACCAAACTCAACTGTAGTATGCTAATGTAAATAGTAGATACTAGTACTACATGTACGGGTACTCTGTAATTTTAAGCCTACTAGATCTAGTATTGATTTTCATTTTGTATTTGACACTGACAGCCAAATCCAACATCGTCGGCAATATTGCATAATTCAAAGGCTGAGTGTGGTTCATAATCCCCTGAGAATAACCTTCTGTACAACAGGGGATTAAAAGTGAACTAAGTGGGCATGTGCATATTTTTTTAATATTGTGATTTCTTGATAAATTTCCCGTTTGCTCTCAAAATGCGGACACTAGGTGACCGATAAAAGCCAGTGCAGGCGGCAAATAATAACATGTGCAGCAACCTGCGCAGAGAGCCATTTTTCAATACAGGAGACCCTCCTTAAGTGTTGGGATTTTCTGGGAGCGCATGGGAGTTTTGATCAGGTTATCAATATGATTGAATCGAAAACATTAACTAATTATAAAATAATTTATAATTTGTGCGTGGTCATGGGCGATTTGTTCGAGGGAAATGATAATGTTTTCGAGCGGTTTAAAGAGGCGGTGTGGAGTGTATATTATATCGATGTAGGGAAGGTGTATATAAAAACATGAGGTCAGCACTAGGATATATAAGATCAATGATTAGAGCGGTTGGTTTCGGAGGTATAGGGGAACTTTTGTATGTCCGTTCTGCAGTATACGCCTAGTGATGCACGAAAATGAGGAGTTAGTGACGTTCACATCTTGTTTCAAGTCGCCATCCATATAAATAAGGGCGTGTTGACTAAATTTGCCGGGGGAAATGACTGCTATTATTGTTCATGTGGTTTAGATTCTGAGGGGAATCCAGTTTGGTGTGTGTATTTCCAGCAGAGGGGTCAAAATTTTTTTATTAAACCAGTAGGGGTGCTGAGAGTATGAGGTTTTACCAAAAATTCGCCAAGTTTGGGGAATTAAAGGGAGGAAGCACGCGTGGCCAAGGATGGTTTCCTTTTAAGGGCTGTTTGGGGGGTAGGCCAGTGGGCAGAATTGGTGTTATATAAGTATAGGTTGTTAGTAGTGCTTTCACAATTTACAATGTATAGATGTTGTAAAATATATATATTTGGATTTAAAATTGTATGTTTCTATGTTGTGATTGAGTGTTGTGAAGTTCATGAGAAAAGAGTTAGGATATGAATTAATGTATTGGTTGAATATTTGTGATTATGGGAAATCAAAAATATTTTTTTCGCCAGGGAAGTTATGTCATGTTAAGAAAAAAATATAGATATGAGGTACCGAGTGACCAAAGTTAACAAGTAGGGACGCTAAACGGGAAGAGATAAAGTTATGTTATGAAAGATCAGGTGATAAAGATTTAATGTCAGGTTATTGAATGTATTAGGTATTAAAGATTTATTGTCATGTTATGAAAAAGTGTTATGAAATGTAGGGTGGAGTTGTAAAAGTAAAGCAATAGGGTAGGAGCGGGGTAATCAATATGGAAATGTATGGGGCAGGAGTGGAAAAAGCCTTGCACTCAAGTTGCGTCATGCATTAACATAAGTAATGTGCAGGGAGCTATTGGATGCGGCTGGTCAGCTGATCAACGGCGGGGTGCGGGTTTGACTATTTATATGTTGAGCGGGGATTGGGGGAGCAGAACATCAGCCGCAGCCCAGTAGTAACACGTCCAACACAGAAACTGAGATATAGTGTGTTAGCAAAATGTAGAGTTGTTATTTAAATGTGCAATCTGTAATATGGGCTGAAGAAAACAAATTCAAACGTGAGATTTCTACCAATGTATTAATAAATGGACTAACTTGAAAAAGAGCGTTGTTACTTTACTAAAATAGTGATATAAGTTAAAGCTCTCACTCTCTAAATAATCAGAAGTAAAAGATACAAAAAGATGATCCCCAGAAGAAACCATTATGCGGTGGGCATGGCCAGCTTTTGCTTATAAAATGAGAGTAGGCAAAGTTGGTTATGTCTGTACCGTGACAGCAGGGCGATGGTTCGGGGCGTATTTGGATCCGAAGAGGTTCTGGTAGATGGTGACGCACGGTTGCGTTGCTGTGAGTGTAATGGCGTCGCGATGTCGCCACGCCTTTGAATTCCAGGGCCGTGGTTTGAAGGTCGCCGAGGATCAGGAGTCTGTGGGCCCGTGGCCCCCCGGCCCACTCCCGAGCACGGACTCGGCCGTGGGGGACGCCTCTGTAGAATACGATGTTAAAGGATGTCCTCTCTCCATCGCCGTGAACTTATCCTGGTAGGCCGTGTAGCAGTACATGACAGCCGCTACGGGCTGGTCAAAAGAAGACGCCGGCGCTTCTAATGAGACGGTCCGTGAAGACTGTTTTACCCGATCCGCTGGCGCCCGACAGCATGATGAGAGCCGGCGCGTGAAATTTTATGGGAACGCCATAACCGTCGACTTCGGGCGGAAGGCTGCGCCTCTTATGGGCGTGGATCTGTACGAGACGCGACTTTTTGGCGCTGAGGATGGCGTCAAATTTACCGATGATGATCACGCTGACCTGATGAGGTAGGGCCCTGGCGAATTTCATCTCCAGACGCACGTGACCCGCTCTGACGGGGGTCGCCAGATCGGTCATCGCCGCCACGGGGAAACCGAACACCGTGTTGCCTCGCTTGTAGTCGCTGAGATTCGTGCCGGCCCCCCGCGTCCCCTGCCGAACTGTCCGGTCGTTTTATACATGTTGACGAAGGCCTCACGTACTGGTCCCGCCTCAAGTCCAGGTTCCAGGGGCGGGAGGAGGGGACGGGGACCCTGTCCACGGACACGGTTCACGTTAGTTGACGTTGTAGTGACCAAAGTTGTAGGGGTTGAGGCCGTAGTCGCCGTTGACCGCGTCGCTAGACACCAGGACGCACATGACGGCCTTGGGCACTCGCCCGTTGAAGAGGTTGTCCACGCAGAAGGAGAGGTCGTTCATGGCGATGCTGTACACCCTGTATTCCGACGACTCGTAGGGGTACAGGGCGTCTTGTTTGTCCAGGATGGTCTCGTGGGATATGACCGTGTCCTTGGCGACGCTCACCATCTCGACCTTGAGGGAGCAGTCGACGAATCGCACTGTGTAGCCCTTACTTTCCGCGTCCGCGGCCATAAGTCTGAACCGGTCGCGGTGCTGCCAGAGACGTATGCCGACGCCGACCGTGCTGATCATGTAGCGCTTGCAGTTGAAAATGTCGGCGTTCAGACGGCCTTCTATCTCGCAGACCTTACCCCCCGCGGTACGTTCGTTACGCCATTTGAGACTGGGGTTGCTGGAAGGCTCCTGCTTCTCGTCTGCCGAATCGACGTAGACCCGGGGGTTGTCCATATCGTCCGTCTCGGTCGAGAACATCATGGCCTCGCACCAGGTGTCTTTGGCGTCCTTACCGTACCCGGTGAGGGTGTCCAGGTACGATTTGTAGCTGTAGAACGGGGCGGGAAATTGGTTGCAGTCGACGCCGTTGAGGCGTACCTCCAGGTTACTGAAGAGAGAGGCTATGGGGTGGTTGGTGAGGGTCACGTTTTCCATCTCGCCCACCGGCTCGCCCTGGCGGTCGACGATCTGCAGCTGGAGGGCCAAGGACACCGAGTCCAGACGGATGTACTTTGGGCTGGGCGGGATGTAGAATTCCAGACACGAGTTTGGGGTCGTGATTTGAGTCGTGGGTCTAAAGACCACCTCCTCCACGTGCTCCACCCCCGCGTTGGTGGTGGGGGCGCTTGAGAGGAGCAGACGCCGTCGTGGGCTCTAATGCTGGCCATCGTTAGGCGAATAGGTCGCCTTCGCTGGTATCGATACGTCTCGCCGCTTTCTGTTTCTATCCTTAGCAAGGCTTTCTGTTGTTCGGCGAGCACGTCTTTTCGTTTGTTCTAACACTGAGGCGGCCTGCGTCACCGCTTTTATGGCTGCTCGGTCTTCTTCCTAGCGTCGCCGCTTTGGTTTTTCACGATATAGACGCGCTCTTACCGATCATTGAACCCTCCGCCATGCGGCGGTAGTGATCGATCCACTGCCGACCGTGGGTGCGTCGCGGAGTCTGTCGGCGCTACTCATCGTCCTGAGAGACGGCGTAGAACGCAGCGGAATCCTTCGATTGTAGATAAATCCTCGTCGCCGGGGAAGATAGCGAGGCGCGTATGATGCTGAGGACGGGGTTGGTTGTCTTTTTAGGGTAGGGGTTGACGTATTCGACGCTTCCGTGGGTGGGGCGTCGATTCTCAAAAGATTGGTGGTCCGTTTAAGATAGCCGAGCCGACGCAGTCGGGCGCTTATATGAAGTCTGGTGGCGGTCTGCCTAACGGTCGACGGAGCCCGTCTCCATCAGAGCGAGGTATCACGTGCGCGCCGCCGAGGACGGCTGGCTTTGGGAGGGGTACCACAACCTCTAGGGGTCTGTCTTGTGGCTTCGGCGAATATGTACATCTCAAAGAGCCTCGATTTGGTCGTAGGGGATCCAACAGTTGAACTTTTTTTTTGGGTAGTGCAGCCAGGATACGAAGGCCTCCCTTGTTGCGGCCGTGACCTCTGGATTTTATGACCTGATCCACTTTGAAACGACCGTCGCGGGGCCGCCGCGCGAAGTTCCTCTTCGTAGAAGGCGCCTCGATGGGGTCGTCGTCCCAGTCGTTTAGTTTGTAGACGGCTTTGACGCCTCGTCTATAGCGCCAGGCCACCTTGAAGAGCTCACCGCTGAATTTCTGATCGTACTGGCGACCGAAGGTTCTCCTTAGGGCGCCACGCCCGGACGACGCCGCCGAGTTTGTAGCGGTATGCGGGTCTTGCGCTGGCTTTTTTGGTTTTTCCTCCGTATATCCTCCTGCTTAACGGCGACCAGACCCCCGTTGTCCGACGTCACGGCGCGGGGGGCGAGTCCGTCATTCTATGCGTCATAGCGTTGTAGGCGGTCACGGCGTTGCTGAGGATGTCGACCCACCTGTGTTTCTGGGCTTGGAGGAAGGCTCTGTAAAGTCTGGTGCGCAGGGTCTTTATGAGGCTCTCGGCGTAGGCGGCGTGGATGTCGGATCGCGCTATGTAGTGACGAACGCTCAACGTCTCGGAGTACTTCTCAAACTTCGCCCCGAAATTCTGTGCCAGCGTCGGGTGCAGATGCTGTAAGGGACGACGTCCGCTGTCCTCGACGATCGTTTTAAAGGCGGCGGTCTCTCGAGGGGTTTTAGTTTTGAGGGGCGGGCTAAAAGGGAAGCGGCTAAAGGTGTCCAGCGATAAGGATATATTTGAAGTGGTCGTTGTCGCTAGAGACTGTGTTAAAGTCCACGAGATCGGCTTCCCAAAAGTAGTCGAGACCGGGGATGGGGCGTGAGGTCTGTCGAGCGCGCCTCAGGGGTTTGGTCATCGTATACCTCATTGTTGACGGCCCACTTTTCACGTCCCCGTGGGGAAGCGTCGTACCCGGCCGTCCTGGCCTCGTCGCGCAGCTCATTTATACCAGCGTAGGCCGCGGGGTTGGTCGTGTCGTGGTATACGGTGTCCCAAGTAGTCCTCCATAGTTAAGTGACGGACAGCTCTATCAGCGTAGGGGCGACGTCCGGCGTTATATGAGAAAAATTCAAGCGTATTCCCGTCACCACCACCTTACCCGTGGATAAGACGTTGAAGTGGGCTCGGGGGTCGGGAGCATCAGAGCGTTATGGAACTCGGGTAGGTTCAAGCGGCGTCCCACGCTGGCCACCAGCGTCAACATAGCCATAAGTCTCAAAGCCCCGGCTTTTGGACCCTGGCGGGGCGTCGGCGTTAAAAAAAGCGGTTGCTAAAGGCTTTTGTGACAAATCGCGTCCCCGTCGCGGGCATAAAGGAGAATTACCCTGGCCTCGCCTCGTTGGTGGCCGACCGTGACAAATCGCGGGGATCGCGAGGGCGCGGGCGGGGGTCGTTAGCTAAAGCGTTGGCTAGGGAGGGAAGGTCGGAGGCGTCCCGTAGCGAGGACCGATTTCAATACGACGTTCGTCACCGATATTCCACCATGACTTTACGAGGAGCCGGTCGCGCGACGACGGCGCCCGGCCGACCCGAGCTAGTCTAATCGAGCCGAGCCTGACCGCTGGCCGAGCTGAGCCGGCGTCCCCCCTGACTCGTCCGAGCGCGGGCGATTAATGGCTTCTTCCGTATAAACCGAGCTGTGAACCGGGATGGATGATTAATGGCTTCTCCCGTATAAATCGAGCTGTCAACGAGGAATGCTGGGGATGATTAATGGCTTCTCCCGTATAACCCTTAATTGCTTCTCCCGTATGCTGTTCTATACTACTGTTGTAACATGTTTTTTGCTTTAAATCACGGTTTATTCTTTCCAGTAATTGTTTTGAAATTTTTCCAATTTATGATTTTGTTGGGTTAATAAATCTGCATTTGGGGTTATTTTTCGAAATTAGGTTTGTGGTCTTTTAACGTAATGAATGCTTGCTTTTTTGTGGTTGTATTAATTCTATCATCTAGCTCTAAATCTTTTGCTATTTCTTTGTCTTGTTTAGTTATGGTGTCTTCTATGTTTGCTTTGGCTTTCTTGTAGTCTTTGTGATGGAATTTAATAGTTTTTCATATTGATTTCTGTCGACCCTATAGAAATTGGTTGTTTTGTCCGCCGATTAATAGGTTATCACTTTCTCGGATTGCTTTGACACCTCTGTTTAGATCGGTTTGAAATTTATTCATGTGTTTTCTAAATTCAATATTCTGAATAATGTGCAACATAATTTCTTCTAGTTCTTTAAGTTCAGGTACCTGTGGTGGCTTATTTGAGGATGGGAATCCATAGGTTTCCTTTTTGTTGACTTAACCTTTGGGTTTAAGAAGAAGTGAGTACGCAATCTTAAATTTTTGATGAACTTCTCTGCACTGGATATTAGTTCTTGTAGGTACTTCCTTTGGCTGGGGAAGGGGATGTTTTTGGTTGAGTATCCCAAATTGACTTTATCCATGTTTACTCACGAAAGTCCTCACCAGTTTTTAATTCTGGAGCAAGTACACATTAGTTGATTCCAGTTTGGAATGTCCGAGTGTCTATGAAGAGAGCTCGACCAGGAGTGAGCATTTTATGTATGATATATTGTATCAGATCCTGTTAGGTAGTGCATTCCCTAATAGTTCCAGGCATTTACTTCCTAATTCAGCACATGTATCATTGATGGACCACACAACTCCATTCAAAACTTCTTTCCATCTGCACAGTAGCTTGTATATTTCTATAGATCCAATAACCATTCAACTCTCAGTCATGTGTAATACATCATTTTTTATATAATTTGGACATAAGGAATTGATTTTTTACCTGCGTCGCCAATATCAGAGCAGGTCTAGGAACCGGGTCAATCCGTCCTGTCCGTCCTGGGCCCATACTAAAATCTTGTCTGCGCTTACTCCTCCTAAACAACTCAACATACAGCAATGAAACTTGGTATATAGCAAGAACATCATATGTAGATGTGCATATTGACAGGGAATTTTGATTCTCAAATTTTTATGGGAGTTATGCCTCTTGAAATTAGAAATTGTGTGCATCTTATACTAATAGCTTGTTCAAAAGCTTGTCTCTGCTACTACTAAGGTGGTCGACCCAACATAAACATGTAACTCCCGATGGTGTGTGTGTGTGGGGCTTTGCCCCGAGTAGGGTTTAGTTGAGGGTGTCCAGGAACGCCCAGTGGTAGCCCCTCAGCCTTTCAAAATAAAAACGCGGGGTTTGGGGGCTTACCTTCCCCATAATAACATTGAGAAAAAATTTAAACATTTGGTCATAACATCCTCCTGCCTATGATACTGCTATCAACTAAAGAGAGGCTGCCAGAGTTGGGCTTAGTTGAGGGTGCCCGATTAGTGTCCGATGGGTAACCCCTCAGCCTTTTGAAATAAAAAAACACGGGTTTGGGGGGCTACCTTCCCCATAATAACATTGAGAAATAATTAAAAAATTGGTCAAAAATGTCCTCCCCTGCCTATGATGCTGCTATCAACTAAAAAGAGAGGTGGTCTTTTATATTTTAAGCACTAAATGTGCTTCCTGAATGACTGTGCTGTTGAACACGAGAACATTATGTATAAATTCTAATTTCAATATAATAGCAGTGAGTAGCTAACATATGGATTTATCTATCTCTGGTAGTTATGTCTCTTTGAACTTAGAAATTTTGTGCTTCTTATTAGAAGGGATATTATATTCTACAATTTTTATAGCAGTTATGCCTCTTTAGTCAGACTTTGAACTGAGGAATTTGTTGCCTCCTATACTAATAGCTTGTCTCTGCTACTCCTCTTATACTACTCAATATAGAGCAATGAAACTTGGTTTATAACAATAACTTCATATGTAGATGTGCATATTCATAGGAATTCCTATTACGCTGCGATGCAGGTCCAGACATCGTTAGGGTCTTGCTTGTTGCCATCCTATATTAGATTAGTGATCATATTAGAGGTCATGATGGTTAAGTATCTCCTTTATAGCACTGAGTATATATAGTGAAGTATTGTTGTGGAGATTTGCATGCTTTGATATGAAATTTAGTAGGGTTATAGTTGAGTTTTAACATGCATGGTACTTTTAGTACATTCAAAACCAAGTAGACTTATACAGTCTTTGACTTGGCCTGGATACTTAACCATCATGGACATAATGTTGGACGTGAAGACATGACATCAGAGCTAGTAGTGGGTATCAATACTTCATTGAAGCAAAGGTTTTTTAGCCTTGTGGATGTGGCGTAGTTGGTATAGCGTTGGCTTTGTTGGCTAGTCGCTAAGTGGCGCAGTTGACCCACAGGTCCAGGGTTCCCCGCCCAGGCCAAGTCAAAGACTGAATAAGTCTACTTGGTTCTGAATGTATTAAAAGTACCATGTATGTTAAAACTCAACTATAACCCTACTAAATTTCATATCAAAGCATGCAAATCTCCACAACAATATTTCACTAGATCTACCAGTACTAATATGTATACATAAGCAGTTGCTTAGGCCCAAAACCCCTCATGTTATGTCTTTGTTTATGTGTAGAAAATTTAAGGAAAAGGAATTATTATGAATGATTAATAATAATAATAATAATAATAATAATAATAATAATAATAATAATAATAATAATAATAATAATAATAATAATAATAATAATAATAATAATAATAATAATAATAATAATAATAATAATAATAATAATAATAATAATAATAATAATAATAATATAATAATAATAATAATAATAATAATAATAATAATAATAATAATAATAATAATAATAATAATAATAATAATAATAATAATAATAATAATAATAATAATAATAATAATAATAATAATAATAATAATAATAATAATAATAATAATAATAATAATAATAATAATAATAATAATAATAATAATAATAATAATAATAATAATAATAATAATAATAATAATAATAATAATAATAATAATAATAATAATAATAATAATAATAATAATAATAATAATAATAATAATAATAATAATAATAATAATAATAATAATAATAATAATAATAATAATAATAATAATAATAATAATAATAATAATAATAATAATAATAATAATTTATTTTTATAGTATCAAATCACAATCATAAATGACATTTAGTGCTCGAGATACTTTACAAGAAACATATCTAATACAATTTTACAGTTACAGTCACAAACTTATATACATGTATATACATTACTATTATATTGCAAGCAATAATGATTAGTAATTTTAATGTCTTTTGATGTCTATTTACTTAATTCATACAAGAGTCACTGAGGATATGCTAAGGTGAATAAGTGAGTTTTAAGATCAGTCTTGAATTGTTCGAGGTCACTCGAGCTACGCAGCCAATCTGGTAGTACATTCCAGAGTCGGGGAGCAGCAGATGCAAACGATCTTTCCCCAAATGTTTTAAGGTTGACTTTGTAGTGTTTTAGCAGGTTAGTATTGCTTGATCGCAAGGCTCTTGTTGGAACATATCTCTCAATCAAGGATGACAGATATTCTGGTGCCTTGCCTTGCAAACACTTAAAAACTGTCAAGCAGATCTTATACACTATTCTATATTTTATAGGAAGCCAATGTAACCGCTTCAGTATGGGGAGTTATGTGTTCGTGTCTTTTTGTTCTCGTAATAATACGAGCAGCACTGTTCTGAACTAATTGCAGTTTATGCAAAGTCTGGTCACTCAATCCATACAAAATGCTAATTCAGCTATCAGTCGTGATGTAACGAATGAATGGACCAATGTTTTAGTTTTCTTCTGTCAGATTTGGGCGGATCCGTGCAATGCTCCTGAGCTGTCCATAGCATGCCTTGCATATGTTGTTGACGTGGGGGATCATGGTGAGTTCAGCGTCAACAACCAGACCCCAATGTCTTTTGCAAACGAGTAGGTTCAATCACTGCTGAAAAAAAAAAAAAAAAAAAAAAAAAAAAAAAAAAAAAAAAAAAAAAAAAAAAAAAAAAAAAAAAAAAAAAAAAAAAAAAAAAAAAAAAAAAAAAAAAAAAAAAAAAAAAAAAAAAAAAAAAAAAAAAAAAAAAAAAAAAAAAAAAAAAAAAAAAAAAAAAAAAAAAAAAAAAAAAAAAAAAAGGCACTTAATATTAGGTTCAGGAATCTGCTTCAGTGACGCTGATCTTCCAATGAGTGAATACTCAGTCTTGTCTTCATTGAGTTTCAGATGGTTCAACCACATCCCACTCCTTTATCTCCTCAAACATTTCTCCATCTTCCTTGCAGCTTCATTAAAATTGTCACTGTCAAAACCAAGATACAGCTGGGTGTCATCTGCATACATGTGAATGTTAATCTGATGCTTGTGTGCAATATCAAAAATGGGAGAGCTGTATGTTAAGTATTCTGATGGCCCTACTTTTTGAACCTTGTGGTAATCCTACAGTGAGAGAGATGTAGGCCGTGATTGCCCCCTCCTAATCACTGACACAGTTCTGTTGTGGAGATATGACCTCATCCATGCCAACACATTGCCTGATACACAGTTTTCATTTTCCAATCTGCTAAGTAGCACTGAATGTTCAAGTGTATCAAAAGCAGCACTCAGATCTAATAGCACCAACATGACACACTTTTTACCATCTATCAGAAGTAGTATGTCATTCATTATCCTAACAGAGCAGTTTCAGTACTGTGACCTTCTCTATATGCACACTCTGATATACTGCATACAAATTGTTCCTTGTTTTATGTCCAGATTCTTTATTATGATTATGACTATGATAAATGAATACGAAAGATTGTCATAAAGTATAGAAAATATTGGTATGAGGACGCACACAAGTAGTATAGAGAGAACTCTATATAGTTATAGACACTATAAGCCGATAGTGGCTGCCTCCATTGACATCTTCTTTTTATTAACGCTCATGTATAATAGAAAAAAAATGAAACACAAGTTGAAGAATAAGTATAGAGCTATATAACATCTGTCTGTCACACTTTTCATAGCTGTTATAATGATGGCTGATGTAAAGTCCACGTGTGCAGGTTCACTTCACTGTACTATGATTCGTGATTTTAATAAAATGTTAGCGCTATGGGAATACCAGCAGAGGAACATAGGCTGCAAAAGAATAGTCTCGTAAGTTCATATTCAGTATCATTTTTTGTACAATTATGCTTGCACGGCACGGACAGATGTTTGGTTTGTGTCTTCTAAAATAGTTATTTGATGACAATTCAAATGTCGGATCACAGATAAGATGTTTGATAGCAGTCTTATGAAAGCTGGGCTCCGTATATCGTGTGTTTTTTGAAAACAGGCCAAATAGTGGTGTCAACTATGCAGATATTTTGCCATCCAGGGAATAAACAATTAATGTTTAAAAAATGATATCACTCAAAATGTTGTAAGTAAACATTTATTATGCATGAAAATCGGAATCAGTAGTAAATTAGATGTATGAAGAATTACGCAGTTATAAGCTCCACAACCTTAAATATTAAACTATTCCCGTTTTGATAAACGTACATTCGCGAACAGACCACCAGTTTCAAATGCCAACATTTAGTGCGATAATGACAGCTAAGTATTCACATTAAACTGGTTTTATTTTGCATAATTACTTCCCCATAGCCGATATGAAAGTGTTACGTTATCCATTATTATTGAGTACAGTAAGGTGCAACCACCTCGTTTTATCAACGTTACGTCTGACGTAGTTATCTGAACTTGGGGTACGTAATGCGTTTTGCTGAAAACCACGGGTCATCCGGTGCGTTTTGCTGAAAATCGTGCTGAAAATCGTGCTGAATTCCTGAGTTGAGTTCATAGCCTACAGACTTCGTGCGTATAATCTTAACCAACCCCATTGGGGCTTGGGTATAAAGGGATATAACCATCATGGACATACGTTGGACGTAAGACATGACATCAGAGCTAGTAGTGGGTATCAATACGTCATTGAAACCATCTTTTAGCCTTGTGGATGTGGCGTAGTTGGTATAGCGTTGGCTTTGTTGGCTAGTTGCTAAGCGGCGCAGTTGACCCAGAGGTCCGGGGTTCGATCCCGGCCCAGGCCAGGCAAAGACTGTATAAGTCTACTTGGTTCTGAATGTACTAAAAGTACCATGCATGTTAAAACTCAACTATAACCCTACTAAATTTCATATCAAAGCATGCGAATCTCACAACAATACTTCACTAGATCTAGAAGTTACATGTCAACTACCTGCTTTTGCCAGAAATACATTTTTAAAAGCATTTGCCCTAGTTGTGGCATTACAATACCGATCAAGTGGTGAAAACACTACTACTAGGTGTGAGGAGTTTTCCCATGGACACATCAGAAAAATTCTTGAATATCATCCTAAGTACTCTGACTGGCATGATATTATAATTTACTCAGTGTTATATTTCACTTCAATTTTATACACAGGATTAAAATTTTAACAATTAGTTCTACGTTACATATAATCTACATGTAATTTTTCACTATCAACACGACAGATACTGTCTTTATTCGATGTACACACAACATTAGTCACAGGAACTTGCCCTCTTCCATACCAGCCTCATCCTCGGCATCGCTTTAATCATGTGGCTGGTCCTTGTCGTGTTCTTTTGCTGCTCTCTCCTGATATGCCCTTTACTCTGCGCTACTGTTTCTTCTTTGTCAATGTTTTGCACATTAAAACGTTTAACCCCCTCCACTTTCCTTCTTTTCCATGCAGAATGCTTGCTGCCCTTTGGGGTCCTTAACCGCAAGCTTGGCGTTCTTTAATGCAAGGGAGTGACTGGTTTCTCCCTAAAAACCCTTTGGGGC
>CM032668.1:28824804-28870907 GCA_019095985.1 Streblospio benedicti | reverse complement strand
CCAATATTTCTTTATCATCGCTCTTTTCAATATTAGTTTTATGTAGTAGTAAGTCATGTTTGAAAAGCAGTTATATATTTAAACTACTTGTAAATTCTTAAAATCTTATTTGGTCTGCCTGGAAAAAAAACATGGAATAAGCCTGGAAAAAGCCTGGATCTCTTGTACATTTAACACCAATCATATTTTTCTTTTTCAACAAAACACAACTAGGAGATGGACATATCTGAACAAAGAAGTTCTTACACCAACAAAAGGCATTTGAAGTCATACCTTGGAAATAGAGGTTTTTTTCTCTTTGAGGCACAAATTTACACATACAGGAAACATTGGGTTGTCATGGAGCTTTATCGCTCATCTATGATTCAAGACCATTGAATTAGATGTCAAATCAAAGCCCATATGCCCCTCTAATAATATAGCTATAAAACAATACATTCTTGCACGCACAACTTCATTTATGTTCCTTTAGGCAATGGCTAATCACTTTCAAATGTTCTTGCGGCTGCAGAGGCTGTTGAATCACTAACTAATTTATTGGAAACCTTTCACCTGTCAATCAATAATGAATTAAAAAGCTTGCCGTTTTATACGATTTTTATGAAGTAGAAACCCTCTTCCGGATGACAATGCGTTCTAGAATTTGGACACTACCACTAGCATCTCGTAATTTTTAAAAACTACGTTGTTTACTTAGCCCAAAAATTATGTCATCAAAGCACGTGGTCGGGGGAGGAATACAGAACTGCACTCATAACTGCCACCCACCGTAATTTATGCAAGCTCCCTTAAAATTGATATGGGCCAAATGGTAGTGTAATAAAAGTGGAGTCATCACATTAGTTACCTTGCAGGTCTTCAAGTAATTCGCCCCACCAGGCAATTGTTTGCATTTCGGCAGCACCAGGACTCTCAATAACTTTTAAATTAGCAGGTTTATTCAGAAAAGAAGCAGGCAGGGTGGTCTGGGGGGGGGGGGGCAGCCCCCACCCACCCCCCCAGCTTTTAACGGTGGGGGGGGTGGGGGGGCTTTCCCCCCTCCAAAAATTTAAGAAATTGGGCCATCTGAAGCTGAATTTAGCACACTTTAATGTAAAAATCATAGCCAAACACAGATAAACATTTTATTATATATATATATAATTACTGACCTTGCTTCGAAAGCGGCGCCCCCGTAGTGAATCTCGAATTTCGGACATTTTTTAACCACCAGTGCCGTTTTGCGCTTCAAACCTAGACGCGTTCCCTGCCTTACTACTATTTCAATGTTCCCATAATCACTGTGCGTTTCAATCTCTCTTAATTTACGAGAAAACTGCTTCGTAAATGTCGAGTCGACAACGGGTTGCGCCGCCATATTTTACTCTGCGTGACGTCGTAAAAAAAATTATAATAGTTTCAAACGGAGCACGGAACGATCGTACATAACATTTTATTAGATTAATCGTCGTGCTGTTATAAATTGATGGACTATCCATTTGCGTCCGTAGGACGCGGGCCTGCTAGTACATTATAAACATTGCATCTTGGTTATCACTATAACTCATTCACTGATAACTCATTCATTGATACTATGGTAAGGGTGAACAAAATCACACTTCTGAAATTCAGTTGTTGTCAAGATCATTGAGATCCATATCATCTACCTCAAAAGCTAAGTCATAATCCACACTGAGCATCTCCGGCTCATTCACTGATAACTCATTCATTGATACTATGGTAAGGGTGAACAAAATCAAACTTCTGAAATTCAGTTGTTGTCAAGATCATTGAGATCCATATCATCTACCTCAAAAGCTGAGTCATAATGCACACTGAGCATCTCCGCCTCATTGTCACATGCCTCCAAGCCCAGTTGACAACCCAAACCATTGACCTCCTCAGCAGGGTCATCTAAAGAAAGCGACTTCGGCGATAAACGTAAGCAGAGGAAATGTGATTGCATAATATGATTTTTGTAAAATGAGCATCTCCAAAAATGACTGAGTTGGCAACTTTGCCTTGATGAAGTTCTTTTTGATCTTAGAAATTACAAACTTAAAATGTGCCCACTCTGATAAAATCTCTTTAGACTTAGTAGCATCATCTTTATGGAAATGATTCGCAAGGGTGGCAATGTTGTCATTCCCATATATTGAAAAGTAATCATCTTCTGGAGAGGGGAGAGAGAGGGGATTGAATATACCAAAGGAGGAGATGAGTTTCCTTTGTGGAAATCTTTATTCAATGCTTTCTTTTAACTCTGTGATATACTTTTTTCTGAGAGAATCAAGATCGTTCTTAATTTTTTCAGGGACATTTGGGTTGAAGGATTGAAAATTCTTTACATCCTCTTTCAATTCATCGATTGAATCGCTTTTAATTTTCGCCAAATTCCTGGAATTAAAAACGAATTGGGAGAATTATAGCGAATAAAGACGTAGAAAACGAAAATTTTCCGTAGTTTCTCAATTTAGAATTAATTTGGTAATGTAATACCATTAATTCCGAAAACTTACGGTAAAAAACGAACTGATGTATTCAAAAGAGAATTTTTTCCAAATTTTTTCTCATCTTTGAGTATGACCCACCTTCAATTCTTTAATTGCACGAATTATTTCCGTATTTTTTTCGATATTTTACGGAACGTTCGTTTGCCACACCTACAAAAATTACTTGAAAATTAGCATCATTTTTTTCCTCCAGACGTAGTCCCAAAATCTGTTTTGGCAGGATCCTCCTCACATTGTTGAAAATATGTAGTGTTGTTTCAAACCTGGCCACAACGTATCCGTGTCTAGAATGTTTTTTTCTAAAACTTTTGAAGTAACTCTGTCTAAAGTAAATTTAACTGTAACAGTACATTCATTTTTTTGAATTATTTTCGCTGGATAGTAAATGCCATCAACGTATTTTTTGCAAAATAATCCATCTCTATAATCAGCCTACATGTGCTGATAATGGTTGGAAAAAGTCTGTTGAGGCAAGAAAATACACTCAAACCTTCCTTTATATATGAGAAAGTCCACGGCGAAAAATTACCGAAAAAATTATTTCTAAAACGTAAAAATTCCAAAAAATTCCGAATTGAAACCGAAACCATTGATTTTTCTTCATGTTTACGGAAGTTTTACAGAATATCTACGAATGGAAACAATTTCTAAGGTAGGGAAAGCTAGGAGAGAATTTTTTCTGAATTTTTACTTTCCTCAAAACCCAAATGCGAATTTTGGAGAAAAAAATTCTGAAGAAGAGTAACCACGTTATTTATGCATTCAATGAAATCATTCTGAGTTTGAGGTGACAGGTATTTTGCATTCAAAGGTGCTGTTTCTAGGTGATGCTTTAGATCCTTATCCATGCTACTTTTCTAGTCAATAAAAGATTGAAAGTTTCCATCTTCTTTCTTAGTATCATTGTTATAATCTCCACACAGTGGCAAACCTCTTTGACCTAGGACTACATCAATGATTGACAAAAGTGCCTTGGTGTTCTCAACTTTATCTTCATAAAACCGTCTAGTAGACTGCAGGGGTGTTTCCTGGGGCTGTATTCCTGTGTGCTATTATCACTCATTATCACAATGATTATCACTCATTATCAAAACTGATTATCATAATCAATTTGTGCGTATTCTCGAAACATTTTCATTATCATTATCACTTCCCATTATCATCCCAAAAATGAAACACCTCCAGACCAGTATAACAACCGTCATCAAATATGTCAGTAACCGGGATGATGGGGACCACCAACTCTAAAATAGTGCAAATAGTGACAAAAATATGATTTTTGGCATACAGATGTGCTTCATTTTGACCCATAGAATCGACTTTGGCTAAGCTCCAAAAAATTTGACCTCATTTGACCCTGGGTAAAATCCAAGATGGCCGCCAACAAATTTTAGTAATGAGCTCCAAGATAGTGCAAATAGTGACAAAAGTATGATTTTTGGCATACAGCTTCATTTTTACCCATAGAATCGACTTTGGCTATGCTCCAAAATATTTGACCTCATTTGACCCCTGAAATCCAAGATGGCCGCCAAAAAATTGGTAATTAGCTCCAAGATAGTGCGAATAGTGACAAAAGTATGATTTTTTGCATACATGTTCATTTTTACCCATAGAATCGACTTTGGCTAGGCTTAAAAAAATTTGACCTCATTTGACCTTCAAAATCCAAGATGGCCAAAAAATTTATTAGCACTGTCACCTTCAAGAGCCGTCCATAAACAATTATATTGTTCAAATCCAAGATGGCCGCCAAAAAATTGGTAATTAGCTCCAAGATAGTAATAATGACAAAAAGTATGATTTTTTGCATAAAATTTTATAGAATTTTTGGCATGCTAAAAAAAAATTTTACCTCATTTTTCAAAATCCAAAATGAATCCAAAAAATTTGGTTATTAGCACCAAGATAGTGTATATAGTGACAAAAGTATGATTTTTGGCATGCCTCATTTTGACCCATAGAATCAACTTTGGCTAATCCAAAAAATTTGACCTCATTTGACCCCTCTGAAATCCAAGATGAAGAACAAAAAAAGTTGATTTCTACCAATCATTACAAGTTTTTATTTCACAATCATGCACAAAAACTGTTTGAATCATTAACATAGTTTACAAAAATTGTTAGGAAATTAATATCTAGCTAATGTGTACAGCATATCTATCGATACATCTAAATCTGTTACCAAACCCTCAGATTGTGCATGAAAATTAATTTGAACCGCAACCCCATAAACACGATGCAGAAACCAAAAGACAACATAAAGCATTTGCAACAATTACAATGTAATATAAAAAACAAGATCAAAGACATTCAGGATGTACTACCACTTTGTACCAACAGTTTAGAAGATACAATGTACATGTATGTATAAAACTAACAATCATGTGGAAGGAAGCTAAATTTAGGCTTTTCTAAAAGTAAATTAGCATTTAATATACATGGACAGAATTAAGTGAATACACTGAATAAAATGTCAGCGTTCACAGCTGCAGCTGCACAGATCAGTGCATCTTAGACCGGATTTTGCACATTTACAGGTGGTATAGCCTCTGGACGACTTGCATCCACACTTGATGAGCTCTTTACAAGCTTTACTTGCTTCTGGCAATGTCATCCAAAGTGGTACATATTTTCCCTTTTCCATTCTCCACCCAAATTCTTGTGGATTAGGATAGATTGGTTCATTTTGGTAGCAAGTGGACCAGATCCCTGCCTGGTAGATTGCCCGTTTAGCATGCTGTAAAAGAGCATCTTTGGTTGGTGGAATACTTTCAATGCCAGTGCTTTTTTAGAAAACATTTCTCTTCTTGCCTCATTGATGTCTACACTGGTGCTTCCCTTTATCAGTGCTTATCATACATGGCGATAGTGAACTTTTCCAGTAGTCAGAAATTTTCTGCAGATTCACTGAGTTGCTGGAATGGATTATGTCTTATGTCATAGTACACATCTGTGATACTTGCAAAGCATTTCCAAGCATTCCATGCAATCTTTTTACCTTTTCTGTAAAATGATGAGGTTGTGTCGCATCCAGTAAATGAGTGAAACATTGGCAAGGCTTCACACACTCTCTGACCTAATGTTTCTGCAATTTGATTTATACTATACATAATAGTGTTCTTTTTTTTCTTTTCAAAAGGCAAGCCATAGATTAATTTCTGGACATAATTGTTGCAAAAAGAAAAAGTGGCCAATGAGGATCACAAGGACGTCTGTGTCACCAGATTGAACTAAGATTTTATTACAGCCTTCTTTTTTGTTGTGTGGACAATATGAACGATCATTCTACTATCTGCCTCCTTCCTGGGTGCATTTATCCATGGGCGTGTGATTTGTTATCACCTCTGTTCCCTTTGTAATATAGACAGCTTTGCCATCAAACCATCTACTTTCGTTCACTTTATCTGATAAATACTCAAACAGTTCTGTTTTGTTTTGATTTTGGAGAAGAAAGGCATTCCACTTTGATGGAATTTTGGCTTGTGGCCCTACTTTCACACGTGTACCACTTCCTTTCTTTTCTCTCAGCTATTCTTTCAAGCTACTCCAGATATTGGTCCCACACAACATCTATCCTTTTATCAGCTTGCTGTAATTTGTTTTTTCAAAAATGGGATGAACTTGGTCTTTGCATAATCATCAAATGTTACAGAAGATCCACTATTTAGGGAATGAATTAAGGCTCCTCCATCAAATATTTTGCAATCAAATGTGTCAGGAACTACAAACTGACCATTTTCTTCGACATCAAAACATTTCAAAAGTTCAGACTTAGTTCCGATTCTAAGTTTTCCGTAGTCTGATATGCTTGGTGGGTGTGCTTGATTTTCATGTGAAAAGAAGATACTGAGATCTCCACCTCTTTGCTGATTAGCTATATATAGTCGTCCAAAGAGGTTGGCTTCATTTCTCAAATACAAAGCTGTTGAGACTTCACACATCTTTAAATTGCTCCTGTTTTAAACAGGGGTAGCTGATTTCTTTTGATGGGATCATGGATAGATTTTTTCACATAGAATAAATCATTCTTGTAAACTTCATAACTGTTTCCCAAATATTCAATATTCATTGGTGTTGATGACATTCATTTTCAGCATTCTCTTGTTTTCTATTTTTTGCGGCCATCTTGGATTTCAGGGGTCAAATGAGGTCAATTTTTTGGAGCTTAGTCAAAGTCGATTCTTTGGGTCAAAATGAAGCTGTATGCAAAAAATCATACTTTTGTCACTATTTGCACTATCTTGGAGCTTATTACCAATTTTTTGGCGGCCATCTTGGATTTCAGGGGTCAAATGAGGTCAAATGTTTTGGAGCTTAGCCAAAGTCGATTCTATGGGTAAAAATGAAGCTGTATGCAAAAAATCATACTTTTGTCACTATTTGCACTATCTTGGAGCTTATTACCAATTTCTTGGCGGCCATCTTGGATTTCAGGGGTCAAATGAGGTCAAATTTTTTGGAGCTTAGCCAAAGTCGATTCTATGGGTAAAAATGAAGCTGTATGCAAAAAATCATACTTTTGTCACTATTTGCACTATCTTGGAGCTCATTACCAATTTTTTGGCGGCCATCTTGGATTTCAGGGGTCAAATGAGGTCAAATTTTTTTGAGCTTAGCCAAAGTCGATTCTATGGGTAAAAATGAAGCTGTATGCAAAAAATCATACTTTTGTCACTATTTGCACTATCTTGGAGCTCATTACCAATTTTTTGGCGGCCATCTTGGATTTCAGGGGTCAAATGAGGTCAAATTTTTTGGAGCTTAGCCAAAGTCGATTCTATGGGTTTATTTTGGAGCTAATTAGCTGTTGAGGCTGGGGAGGATAGCTATACCACAAAAATCACAATGCAATGTCTTCTGCGTTTTCTTTTTTTTAATTTGTATTTTCTTAATGTTTGATTATACACAAAGAATTTAATCCAATCAACCAAAATTAATAACTTCACATGTAGTTTCATTTTGGGAGGATGGTCCTGGAACCTGTGATGCTGATGCAGATGGTGGTGCTGCTTTTCTCTTTAGAGACTGACTTAAAATGAGATGAACGATGTAAAATTTTATTGAATTCATAAATGTAGAACTATTTGACAAATATGATACATTCCAAAATTTAGAAACAAACAAACAAACTAATACAAATTCTAAATTGTTAAATTTTATGTGTTTGAATACGGAAATGCAGCATTATAATGTATGATAATTTTGTATTATTGATTAAGATATAAAACCTTAGAGTATTTTTTGACGTTGCCGCAAAATTTGTCTTAGCACTCTTCTTCACAACTCCCATCCATGAACGACTGTCGCTGCCCTTGATCTTAAGGACCAATTGTTCGATCGCGCCCAATGGTGATGGTGCCGCTCCTAAAAGTACTTTTGAAGTTGAAATTTGGTAAAGTGTTAACAGCAAATAATAGCATTATGTATATAAATCTGAGGGGTAAGAACCCTTATGACAAATTTAGACATGTGCAGACATTTTTCTTGGATAATGTAATTTATAGAATCATTTATTAGCTGTTTGAAAATTAAGTCATTATCAGATAGACTAAAATTGCACGTAATAAGTTAAATAACAAAGTTTATATAACAATCATATATTGTTGTATTTTTTTTACATATTTATTAACAAACAACATTGAATTATGCTTAATTATTGAAAACTTATGAACATAATGCTATTTTAACAACAAAAAAAGGTAATAATATAATGCTATCAGTTTTTAAGAGTGGGTAGCAATGTTATGTAAAACAAAAAACATCACATTGCATGAAATTTATTCGTACCGGATTGGTTCTTTGATTTCAAATATCTTGATTTTTTTCAGCTTGTCGCTGACACAGCTGATAAAATTGTGACTTGATCTGCAATGCAGTTCTCATAATTTGCTCTTTGTGGAGCTCTTCTGCCACTTCTGGCCATAATCTTTTCTTTGTATCTAATTCAATTAAGGGAACAAAATGAATTATTCCAAAACATAAACATCGAAGAGATATTGCTATTTCAGAATATTTTTAAAGTTGTCTAACACAATAAAAACATTTGTTTGAATTATTTTTTCTTTCATACACTCTCAAGAACGACACCTTGAAGACATTATCGCATAGCTTTGAAAAGGTTAATTTGGACATTCTAGAGGATGAAGATGAATGGGTAGATTTTGAGTTTCTACCACAATAATTACCGAACATTGGGTGATATAGAGAGAGTTGAAGTACCATATTATAGAGCTAAGAAATAAGGTGTAAGTATTGGAATATGACTTCTGAAATCCTATCAGAAGGTTAGAAAAGTTGTTTTTGATCAATATACAGATCACCAATCAAATAATTCAATGACATCAACATCAGATATTTAATGTCAAGACAAAACGTGGATGAAATAAATTTTGATTTTTTTAAATGTTTTTTTGTAGAGATTAATTATTTATTATTGTATAAATACACATATCTATACATGATAATGTGAGCAAATATGTTGGTGAACTCATAAGAAATTTTAAAAAGCAATTTAATAATTTTTACCACAATATACAAAAGGTACAATACTTTCATATAATGAGACATTTAATATGTAAATTAGTCTGTCATACAACCGTACAGACACAGCAAACAAATAATTCAAACCAGCATAGTAGGTATAAACTATCCTACTATTTGTATTTCTCTTTAATCTTAGTTGCTACCGGTGTCAAGTGTAGAGCATCCACGGCAGGCTTTGTAACTTGCAAGCTCTCTAACGCGGCGTCAATCAGAGAGGTCATCAGTCCGCGAACGCCAGTCACACACATGTCCATAAGCGTCTGCTGCTGTGGATTGTCGTCTGGTAGCACCAGTTGGTAGTCCGCGCCATGCTGCACCAACAACGACACCAGGTCCAACCTCTTCTGGCTGATGGCTTTCACCAGGGGTGTGTGGCCCTCCTCAGTGGCCTCTTGATGGTAGAGGGCGTGATAAGCTGCGTGATGACGTCCATCGGCGCTGACTGAACCATGGCTGGCAGTAGTGCCGTGGTGTGGTGCACGGTCGGCACGTTCACGTCGACTCCGCGCGCCAGCAGCTCACGGACTATCAGCCAGCAACGACGTTTGATGGCAGCCAGGAGTGCCGTGACCATGCCGTCAAAGTAGGTCTTCGCCCGCATGTTTACAACCTTGGGGATCATCAGACGTAACAGCAACTCATCGTGACACGCAACAGGCCGGTAGATGCCTTCCAGGATAGGTGTGATGTTGTAGACATATGTCATGTTGACGTTTGCGCCGTGGTCCTGCAGAACCTTGATGTGACTGATCAGTAGTCGAGTGAGGCAAAGACGCAGTGCCGTGAAATGGGAGTCCTGGCCGTCGGATCCCACTACCCATTTGTTGATATTCGCAGCGGAAATAAGTGGGGCGAGTTTGTCAGGTGGTATGGTGCGGACGAGTGGAGTGCGGACGAGTGATGTTATCAGTGGTGGACGGCGATCCATGCCACCGTCAGAGTCAATATCTGCCCCGTGCGACACCAGCACGCTCACAAGGTCTCAGTAACCAGTACGGATGGCGTAGTCCAAGGGTGGGTAGCTCGGGTACGCCGAGAACCGAGTGTTGTCTGGTGCGGGAGAGTATCGCCGTGGTCCAGGTTGATGTTGACGGGAGAAATCAGTTGAACGATGATGTTGATAGGCGCTTTTGAGAGTATGGCTGACACTAGCGGCGTCAGCAGGCAGTGGTGGGTCCAGACATTGACCTCCTCCCCTGCACGGACCAGGGCGGACACTTCCATCCAGTGGCGACGGTCTATAGCCTGGTGCAGTTTTGTCATTCTTAGAACAACAAGCTAATCTTGGTTAGATATAGACTATTAGAAAGTACAAGTAACAGTAGTTCCAATGCTGTACGTCTGTCTTTGAAAAATATAATTTTTAATGTAAATCAAATGATGACACAAATTTAAGTCACTCTAAAAGATAATGATAATAGAGACAAATAAAAAACGTAAAATCAAATATGATTAATTTTAAGTGAAGTTTCACAGAAAATATACCATTACCATAATGCACTCAATCTACCACAAGCCAAATTCTTTTGTATATCCGTATGGCATGGTCATGGGTTCTTTTTTATATCAATAAAGGCATGGTCCAGGCCCACAGCAATTCTTCTTCATAGATGAGTGTGAATTATTTGATTGATGTCTGAATCATTATACTGACCACATAACTTTTTTCAAAACCAATCAAACAGCCAAAATGAGTTTGTGTAATAAATGTAACAAATTGGTCTTATCTAATTGATTTATAACATTAGATTTTCAGTAACCTTGTTTATTCATATTGTGATTTATGAGATGATGTTTTTGTTACACATTGCGTTACATGAATTTTTGTGTCCTCGCATTCACAGTAGATTTTCCATTTTCTGATGAACCATTCTTCTTCAAATATAGAGTGTGAATTATTTGAACCATTCTTCTTCAAATATGATGAATGTGAATCATTTGATTGATTTCTGAATTCATTATATTGACCATGTAAATTGATCTTATCTAATTGATTTAACCATTTTCTGTTGAGAACTTTATTTTCAGTAACCTTGTTTTATTGTGATTTACGAGATGATATTGTTGTCCCAGGTTGCGTTACATGAATTTTTGTGTCCTTCCATTCACAGTACATTTGCCATTTTGTGATGAACCATTCTTATTCAAACACGATGAGTGGGAATTTTTTAGTTGATGTCTGAATTCATTATATTGACCATGTAAATTGGTCTTATCTAATTGATTTACCAATTTTCTGGTGAGCAATTCTTCATACATGAGTGTGAATTATTTGATCGATGTCTGACTTTGTATACATTGACTATGTAAGTTTGTAAGTTTGTTACAAACCAATTAAACAGCCACAATGAATGAGCTGTTTACAATGTTTAATGCATCAACACAATCAATTCATTGGTGCTTAAAACATAATTATATAGTTATACCTCGTGGAGTTGTCACAGCACTCAAACCCATGCAATACCTTTTACCCTGTTAGTCACTCCCACCTCTGCAGATTAAGACCATCCTGTTGGTTCATTGTGCTTTTGTACTCTTACTAAATTTGTTTTACTAGTAACACTTGAATAGCAAGACTTAAGACATCGTAGGTTATGCTCAGATCCATCTGAGGAAGAAGTTATAATCATGTCCACAGATCTATACCGGGAGTCTCTAAATTCATGTCTTAACTTTGCATACTTGTGGAGGGTTTTTAATTCGTTTTTTCTTGGACACGTCAATTTTTCATTTTCCTCCTCCTGAAGATGTATGTTTATCTCGTTCTCTCTTTTAAACTCAAGATAGGTTCCATAGCTTTCAGTTTTTTTATAATAATGGTTAAACAGTTTCTTTTCTCCATATCTTTCTTTGTTTCTATCATTAGATTGAAATATAGTCAAATTTTCAATGAAAAGCATTAATGAGTGCTTCCTATCATGAAATTATTCCAGTGTTTTACACTGGCTAAGACCCAATTAATTGAGTCAGACCGACAGACATTCAGACGCGGACAGAAGCAAAGCTAATACAGTGTGAATAAACACAAATAAATTAAGTAGGATAAGTATGGACTCATAAGTAATAACAATATGCTTCAGGATTTATTACTCACTACAATTGGCGGATGATGGCGTTTCAAAAACGTCATCATTGAAGGATGAGCCTTGAGTCCTATTTATATCCAAATCTGTGGTGTGTGAGCTGGAACTTTCCTGTGAACCATACCTGCAACACAGGTATACCTTATGATTGCATTCAATTTTTCGCGGGGTGTAAAAAAAACTAACAATCTCTCAAAAAATAAAATCCTAACTCTATTTGGACAAGCCCTGGAAGCTGAGACCTGACAAAAAAGGGAGAATACATAGAAGTCTTCAATGCCAAGGTCTTTGACAACACAATGATTGATAAGAAAAAGCCTACCTTTCTCACCTGCCAGGCGCTCCTGCTGCTGTTGGTTCCTGCAGTGACATAGAGCTAGAGAAAGGCTTGTGCACCATGTTGGACCTCAGTGAGCTGGAGAGGCATCGTGCCGTTGGGGGCTTGGACGAGGAGGAAGTACGTCGGGCACCGCTACCTGACAGCTCCACTGCATCATCGTAGTCAGGGGGGATCGATACTATGTCACCAATAGTTGACATGCATGATTATATGGGACACAGGTCAACTTTATTTCTGTTTGACTGATGTGATCATGGCGTCATAGTGTGCAACAAGTCACATCTATCTTTGATGTTAACAAGCAGCCATAGTTGATTCACATGGCGCAAAGCTACACCACCCATGTTGTCTTCGTTTTGCAAGTCAAGCAAGATGTCTGGCCATTAACAATCTTAGCTTTCTTTGTATAATTGTATTGTCAGCTGAGCAGACATTGTACGTTGGTCGCTGGTCTGGCTGACACAGGACATCTGCTGCTCTATGACGGAGTAGGATGGTGGAGGCTGTTTCTAGGTCGCCATCCACTACCAGATGGGTTGCATCATTCACACGTTGTTCTGTTCCAGCTCTGTCAAAGCACAGCATGACTTAGCAATATAAACAGAAATGGAATTGAACTAGTACATACAGAAAATAAAAATAAAAATGTGAAATAGATAAAATAACATTGCATCATGTTTCTACCATTATTGTTACTATGAAAGAAGTGAATATCAGGAACATTGTCAATGACGTAATGAAGAACTGCAAGAACGTCAAACAGACGCTTCCCCTGTTGGGTAATTATGTATAGATTCAAGTTGAAAGCCATTCTTTTTGTCGAATGTCGAGGCTTATATTTGGTTATATATTAATTAGTAGTGTATGTACCAGTTTTCATAAAAAAAAGGCCTCTAGTTGTTAGAATTTGAGAAAGAACGAGGAGACTATTACAGAAAATAGGGACTTACCTGTAACCTGATCTAGTTTTGCTTGATTTCGTTCCATCCATGCTGTCACGATATCGGCGTTCTTTAAAATATAAAAGAAATATGCTTAGAACTTAAAACCTATTATTATTTAACTATCAATTCTACTCTCTCTATAATTACTATAGCATGGCAATTTAATGCACAGAGAAATTGTAAGAAGAAATATCTTTAATTTTAAAACACTCATTGAAAACAACTGCAATTTGCTTTTATCATGCACTAGCTGTCTACCAGGCGCTGCAACAAAGCATATATATATGGAGTAATAAAAAGCAGCTATTCAAACCATACAAGAAATAAAAATGTTGAAGATGAACTTGATATGATAAAATTTGAGTAATCAAAATAATGTTGATTCAAATTTTCAGAAGCCTTAGTGACTCATCAAAAATATAATTTAAAATATGAAAATAGTTTAAAATTATTAGAATTGTTTTTGATAGGGCAAAAATAGAGTTTTGGGCTACTTAGTGGTCGCCAGCTTCTTGATCACTGGCTTGACCAGCTGCTTGACCAGCATCCTCTGTTTGAAGGGAAGGAGTGTTGAGCACTTGTTGAGCTTCAAGTTGACGCACTTCATCGTGGAGGATACACTTGTCGGTTAGCAGGTTTTTTGATCAGAGAGTGCATCTCTTCGGCAGGAAGGCTGAATTCTTGGGTATCACCTGCACTCCAACTGAAGTGTTTTAATGGCTGAAGCTCAATCTGGGTTGCACCTAGCAAATATTACCTAAATACTCTTTTCGTACATGTCTCAATCTCTTGGAAATGAAATTCACAAAAATCAAAAACATTCAAGCAATTTATATAACTTCTATATTTTTGTCTAGAGTTGGGATACTCGTGATGGTAGATGACAAGTGATGGATTTTTTCACAAGGCTGAATATCAGTCAGTCCAGTGATGCCTGTCCCACTTATGACACACACTCAGTATGCGCCAATTAAGTTTTAGCAAATTTGACAATGATCAATCAAAACAGATTCAGTAATGTTGCTTTATTTGATGAAGAAGCCCAAAATAAGCCCATGTCATTTGGAAGGGGTGTGTCCTCTTGCAAAGTATTTACTTCTATTGAAGTGGAATTACTCGTACGAATTCTCTCACCATCTTTGATACTACCATCCATGTATGTATCTAAAATCAAGTCCACTCTTGAGGCATATGCACATTTAGCAGAGACCGAATCTACAAATCTGCATAAGATATCACCAAATGTTTTTGATTGCTTTGTTGGCACACTTCTTAAATAAGCCATAACGTCAATCAGCACGGCTGTTTTACATGGTGCCCATCATAGTCCTCTTTTGACAAATGTTTTTTCTCAAGCTCTCTTCCAAGTTCACTTTTATCTGGCTTGGTCATAAGATTAGACCAGTCATATGGATACATTTTTTGGAACCAGATCATAACTGAAGAAATCCTTGATGTCATACTGTCTAATATTTGCTACATCAAATATTTTCTGTGCCTCTGCAAGATGTTTCTTCGTATCTCTCTCTACTTGAGTGACGAATTTACATACCCCAATTGATTTGAATGTTTTGAGCTGATACCTATGAATGGTGGAACTTAGTTGTTCAGTTTTAGATATAAACCTAGCATTTCTAAAGGCAACATACAATTCCCTTCCTTGTTCTTCTATTGCAAGCATTTGTCTACTTATTTCAGTGGGCATTATCTCTTGGGTCTAGATATTGTGCAATCGCTTTTCACAATCTTTTGCGACATTGACAGGGTTTTCATGAAGGTATATGTACTTAATCATGTTGGATATCTTGCTGATCATTGAACTGATATTAGTCAAAGAGATAGACCATATTTAATGGAACTTAAATGACCAAAAGGTTGGTCATATTCCCGTGACAGTAGGACCTTTCCCAAGCACAAAAATGCTTTTCTTACAAAATTCTGCCTGGACACGACTTCACAGTGTTAATTCAAAGATCGGTAACCCCTACAGTTTTCAGTGGAATTCCATGAATTCTACATATGACATTAATGTGGTAAAATATTTCGAAATATTGCATTCATATGACTCTAAGTGGTTACAGATAGACATATATTAAGACTAATAAGCATCTATCACAAATAAATAACTATTTAAGACTAACATATGCATAAATTAGGTGAAAATCATTAAAAACTTAGAGCTGTTTTGAAACTTTTTAAGCTAGTTTCTTTGCCCTCAGCTCCTTAATATTACCTCTACTAGTCTGTATGATATACCATTCTAATCCCACTTTATTTCCACACAAAATGATGTGCATTTCACTTGTCTGGAAATACAAGTAACCCCTGTAGAGCTACATATATTACCCCTACCCCCTACAAGCAATTTCTTCTAAATCTGTGTTCAGACCCTATGTTTGGTTTTAGAATGTATATAACTGTTACAAGCATACACATTAGCCTATAAACTACATCCTGTTCATTTATTACAGTACATATCCAATTTTGAAAAATCCATGATGGTTGCCATTTTCAAGATAGCTGTCATTTTCAAGATGGCCGCCTTGCTCAAATATAGTTATGCAATTATATGATTATGTTGGTCATTGATACATCTAAAATGCTAAATAGTATATTGATAAGTGTATGCTTTATCAGTCACATCTATTAGTCTAATGTTATCTAAGTTATAAAGACAATATTAAATAACACAACTGCACATGTAGTTTGCAAGTGATATACATACATTTATGATCAGTAAGCACTTAAATTGCAATACAAATTTAACTAATATGACACATGTGGCCTTTGAGATAATCAATATACAAAAATATACTTTTCCTGCGATTATGAGTAATAATATCCGAGAGCACTGTAAGATTAACTAACATAGCAAGAAAAGGTTAAAAGTTCAATTATTCACTGTCATATTCATCCGCACCATACATCATTTCCGCATAAATGACCTCATCTTCATTTTATACTGGTATGGAAATATCTTGTTGATTCCTGCTGTAGAATAGTGACCATCTCCTTTGGTAGCTGTTCACAGTTGAACTACTTGATTTTGAAGCCATCAGGGGTCTTCTCCCGGCCACATTGCTCTGGGGCCATTACACTTGCTGGTTTTGCCAGGTTGGCCTGTCTCCACAGTGTTGCTACATAATCTGCCCTCTTAATCTTGTTTTCCAGTACTGCCTGGCATGGATGCATAGATGAAGGGTTTATGCCCTTTATGCCATCCAATGGCTCACCCTTCTTTGGGGCATAATGCTGAAGAAACAATTCAAATCTTGCACTGTTCACGCACTTCAACTTTCCATGGCCCTATAAGGTACATATGAACTCCTGAATCTTTGTTGTGTCAACCTGCTGGCAACTTCCTAATGGAGCAACATTATTACAGTAGTTAAAACACCTCCATTTCGCCTGCAACTACAATTCTTTTTATCAGATTAAAAAAGTATACACCTTACTGAACTAAAAAATTAAGTTATACTCAAAATGTCTACTTAAAATCAAGCCATCACTAAACACATAGTAACCTACGCATGAACATTTGACATACAATATTTATCACTTTAAAATTTTAACATTGTATGATTCTTATAAACTTATATTGTTCATTTGAATTATAAAAATCATCATTTATGCTATGTAAATGTTGCATAAGTTCATATCTCTGATCTTTGTACAGATTGTATTGCACAACAAAATGAAATTCATCTTCAACAACATTGGAATGACAATGCCTACACAACCTTTCATTCAGTGGCATAACTGATTATTGAGATTGTCTTTACACTATTTTCTGCTGCTTTTAGCATGTAACTGACCAATGCGATATCAGCCTCATCATGAGTGACCTCTGCCTCCTGTGCTCATCGTATGATTATCTTGCCCAAGGTCATAAGTACAGAGCAGTTGATAATGTGGATTTTGGTAGAAAAGAAAATATATTTTTGTACTGTGACTTATGTGCGAGCATGCCTAGCTACGTAATTATGAAAATAAAAATAGATGACTGTTGTTAACGGTTAGCATACAAGATGCTAACGACTTTATTGAATAATTAGTTGGGGTACATAGAAAACGACACATGTGTACAAATAGAATACATGGAAAAATATGAATACAATAGATAATAAATTACACTCAAATTAAACTAAAACGCACAAATTAATAGGGTGGCGGTGGAGAAGATGGAGGCAAAATCACGTGTTGTCTGTCTTGCCGTTCACACACAAAGAGATTGCAGCTAACCGGGTAAGACCGGAAGTGACCAATGTATTATTAACATATATTGAAATATGTAATATTTTATCATGTCTTCCCAAGAGAAAACAAAGAACAGGATCAATTGACATAAAACATATCGGTTGGGTCACCACGTCTCACCAGAGTATATTCACATCACACAAGTTCATTGATTTTAAGATTTTATTGTCGTAGATACTGCGAGTTCTACAGGTATACTGAAGAGTCCAAATATTATCATACTTTCACAGGAGACATGACATGCGATGCAGATTCTTATTTTTACATTTAGAGCTCATAATATTTTGTATTTTTAAAGAAATGGCCATAGAAGCCACCCGAAGTTTCATCTCTCGATTCAAAACATTGACATTTGGCAGGCCGAGGTAATCTCATGTTATGGTATGACAGCAAGGTGTTTTTTTGTGACATGTAACCTACCATTCTCTGCAGAAGAGCATTATACATGCGGTGAAATTGTTAATATCAATATTGGACATACGTTTCATTCACAAAATGAGAGATTTCAGTCCTGTTGCTTTGTCTGCGTGTCCATTGTTGAGTGAGTGTTGTACTTGCTGGCAAATTTACCGCTATTGCGACATGTAGACTAATCGGATATTCCTGACACTTTCCTTGTGTATTCTATATCGTATCCGCCAAACACTGGTGGATATTATAGATGCCTCCATTTCATCATTATCGTTGAAATCTACATTTTACAGAGAAAATTTTCAGTCTAAGCTTACCGCCATCTTAGCTGTCAATTTTGTCCTCGGAAATGCTTGTGATTGGCTGAAACAGTAGCCTTGCCCCAGCATGCGTGTTTTGCAATGCTGCTATGCTTGTTAAACGCTGTTGGCAGAGGCTACAGCCACGGAAATGGGCGTAAACACAGGAATTATAATGAAGGAATAAATTATTTTTTGTGAGGTCAGGGTTCACCGCATACTAATAAGTTGTTTACAAATAGATAGCAAAATGGACGCCGAGTCTTTTGACACTAAAGCCGATGGGGTTTTGTGACGACAAATAATTAGATTTAGTGGTCAAAGTTGAGTACCGAAAACTGGTGTTTCATCTCTAAGTATGTCTTCTTTGAAAAAATATATATTATTTACTATAAAAAAGTGGTTTATAGCGAAATAAGGTGATGACTAATGAATGGAGTAAGCGATTTTGAGTCACCACGTGGTCTTGTACGATGCATGTTGCAGACGGTTTGATAGGTACGAGGGTTTGAAGAACGTATGTTTTAGACCGATTTTAAGACATGCGTTTAAGTGACATATATAAAATGTAGTTATGGCATGAAGTTAATCCTTGCATGTCTCTTTAAGTCCAAGTACCACACTGATTATGTATATTGAGTTCACAAACTAGACAGTACAATATTGGAAAATGTGGACTCTTGCACATACTTGGGTATAAAGATTTCAGCAACATAGAACCGGGGCGATCATATCAATACTATGACAAAGAAGGCTAACAGTTGTCTTGGTTTCTTTAGTTTTAGGTTTCCTTTCTGTGCAACCATCACAGTGCTGTGGCTCTCCTTCTGTTTGCCAGTCATTAGTGCCGGCTCCCACACATCATCCTCTTACCTCTTAATGGCGTTAAAACAATGACGTGCAGTAGTTTTTGTTGTTTTTTTTTAAAATTATTTATTGAGCTCGAAAAATAAAATAAAGATAAATACATAGATTACATACAATACATTCATCCTCTTACCTCTTAATGATGAAAATACAATTGAACGCAGCAGAGAAATGGTAAATAATATATGCAAACAAAACTAACATAGGATTAACAATTCATGATCTAACAGCTATTAGCTGTCAAAAGCTATGCCTCAATAAACTGTGAATAGCCCGCATTTTATCATGTCTACATGGAAAACTGAGGCGGCGTCAAAACAATGACGTGCATTAGTTTTTTGGTTTTTTTAAAAATTATTTATTGAGCTAGAAAAATAAAATAAATATAAATGCATGGATTACATACAATACATTCACATGCATATAACTTCAAATCATTCTAGTTCAGTTATTTGTTGTTTTCTCTTGCTACATGCAATTCACCTAATATATATATTATATATGAAAGCTTTTGACACTTAGAAATATGCAAAATATGCAAATAAGTGTAAAACATCTCTTGAAATGAAATATACACAATGCTCTTTCTTCAGCTGAGGCGACACAATTAATCAGTGAATATATTTTCAAACTCCATTTTTCTCAGATGGTGTCTTGCAAAGAGATCTATGATAGTATGGGCACCTAGATTTGGTGCTATGCCTCTTTGTATTTTCATAAGAGCAAGACAATTTAGTCTTTCTACAGACATTTTATTCCGAATGCTTGTTTTTAGAAGTTTTAGCTGGTTAAAGGATCTCTCACTTTCACAACTTGTATTGGGTAACACTGCCATTTTGATGGATGTTTGCGTCATGTTCATATTTCAGTGTATCCTCTAATCCTATTTCGGCGGGGATTTGTGGTGATAATTAGATACCTCTTGTGCATTTATTAGATAAAAATGTACACATTCAAATAGCTCACCAAGAACTGCCTACTTCACTTCACTTCACTTCACTTGGTCGACCGAAGTTGATCGACCATGAGGCTTTTCCAGACTTCTCGACTCTCCATCAAGGCGGCCAGCTCTACCACGTCCGTGGTCTCCCTTGCTTTCGTCCTCTGTTTAAGTGACATATATAAAATGTAGTTATGGCATGAGGTTAATCCTTGCATGTCTCTTTAAGTCCAAGTACCATACTGATTATGTATATTGAGTTCAGACTCACTGCTCTTTTCTTTCTGTGTCGGGCGCATCCAAGGCCAGCAATACTGCTGATATGACTCCCGCTCTCTCACTGACTCCCGCTCTTTCGCGGAAAAGAAAGCGTTAGCTATAGAATTAAAAAATTCACGAACTAGACAGTACAATATTGGAAAATGTGGACTCTTGCACATACTTGGGCATAAAGATTTCAGCAACATAGAACCGGGGCGATCATATCAATACTATGACAAAGAAGGCTAACAGTTGTCTTGGTTTCTTTAGTTTTAGGTTTCCTTTCTGTGCAACCATCACAGTGCTGTGGCTCTCCTTCTGTTTGCCAGTCATTAGTGCCGGCTCCCTCACATCATCCTCTTACCTCTTAATGGTGTTAAAACAATGACGTGCAGTAGTTTTTTTTTTTTTTAAATTATTTATTGAGCTCGAAAAATAGAATAAAGATAAATACATAGATTACATACAATACATTCATCCTCTTACCTTTTTTAACTCAAACTACAATATTTACAGGTCTTTATTTGTTTACATCATGGCATATGACGTCAAACTTCAATACACTTACGTTAACCGTAGCTGATACGTGTTGTAATTTTCTGATAAAATGTTGCAATAGTAGTGAACATCGACATGCAATGACACCATTCCGTGGTCGAGAATAGCTTATTAACATCGGCAGTTCTCTATTGAACAATCAAAGCTCTGTGTGACAACTCCACTCCAGTCAGAGATTTTTCTGACTACTTTGCCGCTCATTCTCGATTCTGATTGGTTTAGAGCCATGTGAGATGTGAGTGTATCACTACTTTGCCGAG
This sequence comes from Streblospio benedicti, assembly GCA_019095985.1. NCBI lineage: Eukaryota > Metazoa > Annelida > Polychaeta > Spionida > Spionidae > Streblospio > Streblospio benedicti. The sequence goes on along the minus strand of CM032668.1, from coordinate 28,849,649 downwards.
GTGATCTCACTACTTTGTGAATAGAAAAACAAAGACTTTCTGATGCTCATTAACATAATAAATGCATTACTACAACGTACAAAACAGTACGTAATTCGTGCAAGGTTGTTTAGAGAAATGCGGTGCACGTTATTGTTTGGAAGGTTGACGTTTCAAAGCATAGATCGCAAGTAATGTATTTAACACGTGACGCTCATATTCTATGAAAACCGTCCTCCATTAAAATAAATGTCAACAAACAAGATATTTTATCATAGGTCTGAATTCTGGCAAATATAGTATATATATATATATATATATATATATATATATATATATATATATATATATATATATATATATATATATATATATATATATATATATATTAGTATGTATATATAATGCTTATAACAAAATAGAAAGTAATCAAAACATCATGGGATTGTTTAAGCCACCTGGATATGCAACCCAATTGATGTTATCAGGATGGGAAGATTCGAATCTGCAGTTTGTCCATCATGAAGTGCACTAACGAAAAACACCACGAAGTTAAATAATTATAAAATTATATGACATAGTCATAGTACGGGCACGCATGTGCATAAGAATTTGTTGTATGAATAGGCAGTACCTAAGACAGCTGACAGAAATTGAATTCCTTACTTGGGTGAGGTGGGTAGGAAATTTGCAAATTAAATCGTGCACAAACATTCCTAGTTTTACAGTAAAATAAACATTAAATTAAGTGATTAACTCAAGCATTTTATTATCACAGCTGATTACTCCTTACATATTTTATTAATTTTGCACCAGAAATATTGCACACAATATACACAGTTCAATCAATCTCCAGTTTTTGTGAGTTATTTTCTTTGTATATTTCTGTCTTGAAGGTATTCATCCCAGACAATATTCACTCTGTTTGCTTACTCTAAGAGGACACTTGTTAGTTAGCTTAAGGTTTTTGGAGCAGTCATCATCGTTGAAAGCGTGCTCTTCAACAACCTCCAAATAGAATAACAACAGGGATCATGCATATCCAGTCAATTGTTATTTAAATGAAACAAATCACCACCAAGTCTAATATGCAAAAAATAAAATTTGGAACTATTTGTTAAAGATCTACACTTGGGCTGAATTTTGTACAACATAGTTCATATGTTAGTAAATAGTAACTGTTAACAACACTTACCCATTTGGCTTAATGTTGGTGCAAACTCCAGTTTTGCAGCTACCTCTTTCATTTTCACAAGCAATTGCATTGCTTTTATTGTGATGGACATCTCTCCGTACGTCTACGCCTCTTCTGCTGCACGTTCAACTTTAGAGCTTAAAGATTTGATTGAGAAATGTACAAATCAAAACGATGGCAAAACTAGAACGATGTCCATTGGAGAACAATAGTCCCAGCTTGTCTTGTTTGAGGAAAAAAATACCCATCAAAAAATTGGTTTGTACTTCGGCCTTCTTTTGACGAACGTACGAGTGTTAGGGGTAAATACCTTGTTAACACTCTGCCGGGAGAAGTATATGACCTATGATCACCAAACTTCACTTTGTTGTGCTACAATGATGATTCTAGGATTTTTCTCACTGGGGCCAACTCCCCCTGGGGTCTGGCGAGGAGTTGCCGTCGCTAACAGTATCAGTCGTCCAATTTGGTGCTTATAAAACTTAAAATCATGCTAAAAACATGGTTAAGGTATCCTCATTTACGACCATATCAGTACATTATTATCTTTCAGTTCTTTTAATCCTCTTAAGTAGCTGTTGATTTAAAATAGAAGACACTTTATAAAAATATATGCAAATGCAAATTTGATTTAGTAATCCAAAACATATAAAAAATTTGTTTTACAAGCTATGAATTTATTATATTGATTGGCAAAAGGTAGAGATGGAGAGCAATATTATTCAGGTTGAGCTTTCCAGATGCTATTGCAGAGATGTAAACCTGTCAACGTTGAAAATCTTAATACAGCCATGAAAAATCTTATTTTTCAAGCAAAAATCTTAATAAAAAATGTAAAAAAATCTTAATAAAATCCTAATGTTTTTCTACTTATTAGTAAAATAAACAATTATAAGGGCAAGACTAGTATATTTACTAGGAATGTAAACTACTCCCAACAAGAATCTGACAAGAATCGATAAAGTAATCAATATTTAGATTAAACAAGCATTTGCCATTCACCCCACTGTCACAGTCTTCATCGAATAAGTCCACCAGGGGTCAGGACTGCTAGCAGGCTATAAACAAAACTTTTCAGCATTTATAGGACTATGGTGCTCTGCCATCAGGCCAACTCTGATGTATGGCGTACAATGCCATAGTTTGTCCAAAGTGATGTTACAAAAACTTGAGGCACTCCAGGCCAAGCTGGTGAATACATCTTTGGGTCTAACAAGTTTTATAAAGACACACTGTTATTGTCAGCGCTGAGAATTCCCAAAATAAGTAGAACCTTAGACATCACTCATTTGATCCTGTTGAGGAGATCACTTTGCTCCTCTTCAAGAACGAGACAATTTTATTTACACCTTCTGACACGACCCTCAAAAGAGATTGAGGGCACTACTGTGCAACAGGCGGTTCTTTCTAGTCATAAGTTCAATATATCGTTAATGAATTTTATGTTCAATGACTTTTATCGTAATAATTGTATAAAAATTTTAAAATTACACCCAATGAATGATGGCGTGATGGATTCTGTGAGGACACTTTTACTTAATCGCTGGGACAATAATCAAATGCTTGACATGTTTTTATTGCCGTTTTAAAGATATTGCTCAGCCAAAATCATATTTGTTTTGTAAAATTCAGTATCAATAGACGATGCCTTATCCATTGCAAGTGTGATGAAAATAATATTCACATTCTCCCCGTATAATACTATTTCCACCTTTAAAAATACCATGCCGTCTCGTCAAATAAAACACAAAGTCACGTGATATTACATAATCAAATGGTGTTGTTTTTGAAAAGTATGTTGAGATCATCCATGCTGCATAAAGTTTTTTTATATCTGGCAAATTTGCTGGTGATACATCAAAGTTGGTGTTTTCATAAGAAAATGTCTGAATTCTGTGTTACGTATGTTTCACCACTAAAATGCACGAAGTTGGTGTACAGTGATCTATAGATTGCAGATGTAGATTTGCATATAACACTAATAATGTGAGTAAATTACAGCACTGATATTAATCAAAATACATTTTCGGGCTTCTGTTATGAAACAAAAATTCCAGTACACCTTTACCTTTGGAATATCTGTCAGCACCTCATTTATTTCTGCCCGAATCAGGTCTTTCTTACACAATTCTGGTGCTCCACATGGCACTCCAACCAGCACTGGTTTTTCAAATTCCTTCCATTGCTAAAATTTATTATGTATGTGCACTGCATAAATACATGAACTAATTTTGATAGGAATCCTCTAACATTATTGCTGTTATCTTTATATATTCAGACAAAATATCTCTCCCTATTATCGAAAAATGCACATAAAAATGAATACTGTGAAAATTCTCTTGCTAATCTTATCAAATAATCATTTTTTTTTTGCGGTAAAAAAGTGTAATTTATGAAAGTGCATTTTCAATTATGACAAACCATATACAATCTCTACTATTATGACATATCAACAGACTTACAGAATCGCTATATGACTTAAAAGCCATGACAGCCTCTCCACTCCGTTTGAAAAATTTAAAATGATGAGGCTTGCTGTGTCCTTTCATCTCAATAATCTTAGCATCCATCCAGGATGATACATCGAAAAGATTTTCAGTTTGCACGCCTATGATTTTATCGCTTTTAACACAACACTCAAACCCATCTGTTAGTTTATCTAATGTCTCGGCATTGTGATTCCTCAACCACACTGAAAATCTGAAAGAAATCTTTGTATAAAGAAAACATATACCAAATATTCTCCCACTTTTGTTGGAATTTCTGAATGGTTTTATTGGCTTCCAGCCGGTTGTTTATTGTGGTATGTAAATCGCTAAATACTCTGTGTAGATGCGAGAAACTTTCAGAATGCACAAAACACCTTATCATGTGTCTGTGCAAGCATACTTTTTTGGCCAATAAGCATAACATTTTAAGTGACTGGCATTGCTTGAACTTTTTTAGCGCCAATTTTCAAGTAACAAATACTCATTTTGATTCAATTTAATACATTACCTCTGATTAATTCAATGTATCAGAAAATTGTAAAATTGACATAGTCTTACCTTGAAAAAAATCTATCGATGTCTTCATGGGTATGACCCACCATCAAAAAAGAGAGACGTATTTCTTTGAATACATCCATCTCCACCAGATACGCTAGGAATCCTAGTATGAATCTGAAATGCATAAATGTATACAATTCCATTGAAATTTAAAGCTATTTTTTTAACAGCAGAAGTTTTCTCATTTTTCTGTGTTCTTAAATGCTGTCTGAATGGTGTCAAATAGCTTATAATATTTAAAAATTTATAGAATTTCTTTATTCTAGTTTTCTATTTTGAATTTACTTAGTGCTTTTGAACATAAAGGCACTAAACGGTACTCATCAGAGTAGTCCTTACATGTCCAAAAACATATCCCTGCAATTATAATTTCATTACTTTGTGAAAGGGGAAAGCATTGACTTTCTGATGCTATGATTTAATTTTGTTGTTTGATTTTGATGTTTGATTTATTTTTTTGTCAAATATTACCTGTTTTTATTCTCCCTTCCACAATTGTCCAACTGCAGGTACAATATGTTAGGTATTGATGAAAGCATCATTAGCGAATGAAGGAGGGCGTGAATGGTGAGGTTGGATGCATGAAAATACCGATTATAATCGAAAAAGCCCACAGTCATTATCCCATGAACAATGACTCCTAGCACATGCGTCTTTAGTATTCTGAATTTAGCTGTTAAAAAAACACATTTTGCATCAAAAATAATTGTTAACAAATAGCTGCTAATAACCGTCTTCAGTAATTTGCTTCCTTGTCTTAGCATATTATAGTTTCTGAATTATGACTATGATATGGTGAAACTTGACTCTAATACTGAGTCCATATCATTCACTCTACATACAATTATGCTCTGTAGAAATTTACCTTTGTTTCATGAGATGAATATTCCTTTCTTTTTTAATTTCTGTTCTTTCTACCTGGTTTACACTTTGTTGTAATTTGACTTTGAACACCATACACGTATTGCATATTGCAAACTTTTTGATCTTAAAACATAAACAATTGCCACTGTTATAGATGTGAAATCAACACAGCTGTATCAATTTGCAAAAAAATAAATATGTGTAACAAAACATCAATACCACAAGGGGATCGTTCACAAATGATAGGGTAGGGACTGGGGTAGCACTTTGGCCATGTCACTTTTAGAAATCAAAGTTGTAGTTACTTAATAGTATTTGAGCTTACTTTAGTTCAGTGAGTTGTGATATTTCTACTAGTTCAAATCACATTACTATATTTAATTTATTTCCTAAATACAGTTGTAAAATTATGTCTAAATTATGGACATATATCATCATTAATTGAAGACATGAATACTTTGTTGTTCTGTTCATATTTGAAAGTTTTTAAACAAATGCATCATTACATCAAGGTTAGTTGAGCAACATCTCATCGTGAATCAATGACACGGAGGGGAATGGGGTTGAGGCAACGATGATGTCAAATTACCAGTAGTGTGTGTGTGTGGGGGGGGGGGGGAGGGATGCTGCAAAATTGACGAAAGGTGACCAGTGGAGAAGCATATCTTATATGGTTATATACGCATATCCTGTGAGTAAAAATATCCGTACACCATACTGCGGTCTGTTGCCGGCGTACTAAATGTTTTTGATCTCATGCCAAAGACAATTTTAAAAATATATAGTATCAACCAGGAGATGCTTTGTCTCTGTGGAACATAAATTGAATATGACAAATATAAACTCTATTAAACCATTTCAAAATTAACTTTTGATTGATAAAGATATTAAAATCTGACCAAAAATGAAATATACTTAGTAAAACTGGTAACTAAGTATATTATCCAATAATTCATGCCATCTTGTTAATTAAAACACAGGATCAGGTGATATTGCATAATCGAATGATTTTTGCCACACGTACCACAGATTTCAAACGACAGACGTAACATGTTTTAATTGTATAGATTGATGAACATTTTCTTTATAAAGCAATTAGTGAAAAATTTACAATTTTGCCTGTGAAGCATATAACTGATAGTAAAACATCAACATGACGGAAATCACTATTCAGTTACAAAATTTGTATATTTATCTAGAAAACCTTGCCTCAATTTTTTTTATATTTTCCTATTTTCATTTTGCATGCATTTTAAGTTTTAAAACCACTTATTTTCCGAATTTTCTGGCAAATCAATTCAAAAACGTTCATAATTCATCAACGAAATAAAAAAATCAAAATCCCTAGTAAGGTTTTCTTCAGAATGCATAATCTTCAAATATATACACGTTTGTGAAAATTTGATTTCACGGTTAGAGAGAAATTTAAAAAGAAAAATTAATCCACTTTGCAAACTTAGTTTTGAGAAAATGGGCTTTAAACATGGCCAATCAATATACTTTGATTGTAGTTGCTTCCTATAAAATGTATCATATAAGAAAAAGTATTGATGATAAAAGGATAATTTTAAAAAGATGTTGTTCTTTATCATTTATAGCATACAAAACATTGAAAATGTAAAAATTTAATTTTTAGCCCATATAACCTTATAAGACTGCAAAGAATGAGTCATTGTTTTTCACTCCGGGTTGGTCTTCACAAAATGGGTTGTAATGGGAAAACAATTGAAGATAAAAGATTCATTTCAAAACATGTTGTTCTTCACACTTTACAGTATAATAAATATTAAAAAGCTGAAAATAGAATATTTTCCCCTTAAAGAGTTCACAGTCCCCTTAAACCATGTTATTTTGTTCTCATTGCTTATGTAGGCTTCAATAATTCTATTTAATGTTTATAAATGTATATAGCATGGAATAATTGGCTATAATCGGCGGTAATCAAATTAAAAATTTGTATGAATTATATCAGAAATGCAGCGCTCCCTAGCTAGACTAGATTCACGCGTGCTGTGCAAAACGTAAACATAAGATGCCATGACGTTTGGTGAAATATTGTCGATTCAGGAATATTTTCTCATTGCCTACACTTGTTACTTAATTTGTAGGGATCCACATATTAGGTTATGACATAGTTTTAGCAGGAATAGCAACGGATGCTGGTTGATGGACATGAAAAGCAAAAACACAATATTTCTTGCATACTGAAATACATAAATATGTGAACGGCCAGTACATATGAGCAACTTATACAGAGATAATCAGATATGTTGCTGTTTGATTGATGTGTAACCTAAACCTCATAATTACATAGCAAGTTGGACATTTCGGGAGACTTCCAATAAAGTGAGTACTTCCTACTAAATACAATGTACTATTAGATCTACTCGTATATTTTGAAACAATTTGTCAATACTGACAATAGTAATATTGTTGTTGACAAGTACATTTGGTTTTGTCAGACTCAGAGCTAATCCTATTGAAAAATGTATAATTATTTGATTTTAAGTACTTACCATTGCACAAGTTCATAGAGAGCTTGCCCTTGACAAACTCTCTTGAGTCCAATACAAGTTTCAACAACGAAACCGTTGAGCTGTGAGTCCATTCTGCCTTTTTATTCATTTTTTGTTCAACCTCGCACTTGTCCTCCTCTATCTTGCTTGCAAACGACCTACGTTGCTAGGAAACAGTGTCAGGTGCGCTCTTAGTAGGTCAAAACAAAATAAATTCATATGTATTGAAAAAGAAATTTAAAATAATTAATTGCTGCTGATATATGATTTACGCAAATGCGCAAAACAGGGTGCGAAAAGAGAAATCAGCGTACGAGAATACAAATTTTTCACTTTTTGCAAGGTAAATAACATTTTCGCAATTTTTTTGAGTTTTTGCATATATTCAACATATTTTTCGCACTCATGTACCAGAATACGACCCATGATGTTGAGACAGGGTTTGTGATTTTCGCACTATTAGAGAGCTACCATTAAAACATCTGGGGGGGTAGGAGGTTTGACTTTGGCTAAAACATTTATTGTTAAAATAGTTTGATAGTGTAATGGAAGGATAATACCCGTCCACAATACCCGTGTACTACACGTGTAATTGTACTCTTGTTTTATCCGTGTATTACCCGTGTAGTACACCTCTATTACCCGTGTAGTACACCTCTATTACCCGTGTATTATCTATGTAGTACACCTCTATTACCCGTGTATTATCCGTGTAGTACACCTCTATTACCCGTGTATTATCCGTGTAGTACACCTCTATTACCCGTGTATTATCCGTGTATTACGCTTGTATTACCCTTGTATAATATATTTGGTAATTGATTCAAATATTGAAATAAACCATTAAAAACACAGTCGAGTTTCCATAGTTTATTAATTATTTATTGATTACACACAAATATATCAAAACTTTCTAATCCTTTTAGATGCATTCTTCAAATATATTGACCACTCATCCCAGATCTCTTTTTCTGTGGCAGATGTTCCTTTCTGTACTGCAGCTGTAAAATAAATGAGAATTATGTAACACATTTGATAGAGAATATATCCAAATATAAAATACTCGTAGTAACTATTCATGTACACTCTTTGCCACTATTTACTCATGCACGGAACCTATTATATAAGCGTCTCTTTCGTGGTTTCTAGCTCTAGAAAACGATTAATGTTTTTGATCGCAAAAGAATTAGGACGTGGACTTCAGATGTCATTGTCTACAAGTGACATTTGCCACTGAAGGCAGAACATAGGCTACATCTCTTCATCACATCAGTGCTTATTATAAGTGACTGCTATCTTGTTATATAGTAAGGTCCCTTGAAGCTGCAGAATTTTCTGTGTCTACCGTAACCAGTTTGTAAACCACAAATCCACCTAGTTTAACCACAATACACCATATTAATGTGCTGACAGCAAGTATGTGGAGTAACATTTTCTATGATAACTCTAAACATTGCCGAACATCCAAATAAAAATGATAGGAATGATACAGCATTTTTTGTTGTTGCTGCATGGCTCTACATTGTAATTTTTAAAATTATGATGAACTTGACAATGAATTTTTTTCCATTTATCATTCTTACAGGAAAAAAAATATATTCAGTAATATTTTCAGTGATTATTGAAAATATTACTCCATGAACTTAGTGTCAGTACATTAGTGAACATGTAAAGTGCCATTATCAAAATAATCTGATGACTCGTGAAAGAATAGCTTGAAATTCTATGAATGTTACAGATGTATAAAGCAAATTACATGTGAAAAATGCATTATTTATTTATAGAAACTGCTTCCTGCTCTTCATTCACATCCTCATAATATTCCATCAGACTACCAATAGCTAAAAGAAAAGATTAAGTCATTTAATTATTCATCACCGATATGTATATGTATAAATTGTGCTGACGGGAAGTTCATGGAATAACATTTTCCACATAACTGAAGTGTATCACTTGAGTGATTAGACATGGCTATGCAGATTAAAATATTGTTGTTCAAATCATTGGACTTATTCCCCAATTAAGAAATGTTCAAAGTGTCTTACTGTCTATCAGAGTTTTGATCGATAATGTACATTTCACAAAGCTACAAACCATACATAATGCGTATACTTGTACTTAGTACTTACATTGAACAAAGCTGTTTGATAGAGCAGTAGCAGTTGGTTCCGCATGACAGTGAATTAGCTGCATCTTTCATATATGCAGAACTGCACTGGGCAAATTTTGTGAGCTCCTGCCAGTCCTACCCAACAGGTATATTCCTTTATCTTCGAGAGGTAGAATGTGTTCTACCTATGTACCCAGTGCTATGCTTCATGGGTCTGAGACATGGGCAGCATCATCTATTAATGTAAAGCCATGTAGTGTTTGTAAGTCATAGTATACATACACACACACACACACACCACCATGATACATGGGGCCAGTGATTCTGAGTGATGATATGATATGCAAACCACTGCACTTTAAATACCAACACTACCAAAGATATATAGGTATACAAACCACTTTTAACACACACACTGGTTCGTAGTTTTACAAAGATATACTATTGATACTGGGTATATTCCTTTATCTTCGAGTAGATGTGTTCTACCTATGTACCCAGTGCTATGCTTCATGATATCATCAATTAATGTAAAGCCAGTACTGATATTAACACACACACACCCTAAATCTAAATAAAAGTCTAACAATATATAGTAAATTTATATGAATACAACAATGCTAAGTCTTGCTCATTTAAAGCATTTTTCATTTAACATTTAATATACTGCTAGAAATTAAAGTAGAAATAAAGTTTACTAACCTCTATTGAACACACATGCAAATCCTTTTACTTAAACACACCCAAATGAACAAATATTAATAAAAGAAAGAATATATTTGTTTATCAGCTGTTCTTCTGCAGTACTAGTACTTAACATAGTACTATATAATAATGTAAAACGTGGGGAGTAAAGTAATAAACATAAAACAATTACAGTACTAAAACACTTTACTATATAAATGTAAATATAATAAAAGTATATTTGAGTAGTGCACCTAGTACTATAATACGTAAAACGTGGGGAATAAACTATATACGACATACGTAAGAGTTGTAATAGCTAAAACACTTGGTCAATTACATATTAGGCATACTTATGGGTATATATATATATATGATATAGGTGTTAACACCATCGCCTGCTCACAGTACAAGCTTTGGGTGCACAGACTACGCATGTCTAAGATGTCAGAGTGAAGCTTGTCCGATGGATGGTAGACCAGATGTCCAGGTTGAAGGGGATGGGTCCATGCTTGATGTAGAGCCCAATTTATGCTATCTTGGAGATATATTGTTATCAGGAGGACGATGCAGACTCGCATTTAGCACTAGATGCAATACAGAAAGTTCAAGACGCTGCTCCCTAATCTGACATCCAAATATGTAACTTTAAAGACCCATGAGAAAATGTTCTCAGCCTGTATCCATTCTGCCTTTCTTCAATGTAGTGAAACCTGGGCACCGTCTGCTGCAGTCCTTTAGGGGATCTATGATTTATGAAACGTTGGATTTGCAGAGTTAAACCTGATGATGATATACCTCTTCCACTATATGCTCCACAAAATGTTAGGGATTGTGGTGTCCTTCGAACTGCGCTCTTGAAAGAACAGATGGTACGGATATATGCATGCAGCAATCCTCCTCTTGCATCAATTTTGTCATGGTTTCGTCGGGTGCATGGCATCGAAGAAAGACTTGGATGGAATGTGTGAAACCCGAATTGAAAGACTATCTGCAACCTCCTTAATACATACAAGTATGTTAGAAATGCGTGGACAGTTGGCATGAGACACTGCCAACAGCTGCCTACCCCAAAAACTGGGACACCCTCTTCAGTGGACATACAAACCCTTGACTGTCGTAGCAGTAGTTCTCTACCCTAACTTTGGCTACAAATGCATTGATAGATCTATATATATGTGTGTGTGTGTGTCGATGCAAGAAATGCAACTGGTCTTTTATTTCATTATTTGTGGTAGAAATACTGACTCAAAATATGCACAGTGATGTTGAGGACATTGTGACCAAATAAAAAGAAATTAAATATGTTAAAACATACTTTTTGGTGGAGTAGCATCATTTTCGTTTTTGAACAATTAACAAATTCAATTATCTAAAATGCATTGTAAACGTAATTTGAAATACCTAAGATCAAAATCCATTGAATCAATGAGTCTTGCCGCTTGTCTCTGTTGGTCCGTCTGTTTTGTCATCACTGTAGCAGTAAGCCCGTCAGTGAATACTGTTTTGTTTCTGTCTTTGTGCACTATTGATGTGATGTGTGATATGACAGGTGTTTGTGATGTGACTGGTCCTCTTCCCCTTCCACCCCTTCATCTACAAGATTCACTACCCATACCTTCACTTTTTCCCCGTCCCCTTCCCACAGTTTTAGTTCCCTTTCCCGCTGCCTTTCCCCTTACCCAAACTTGTACCCACAGTGTTCATAAATTCAATTTGTTTCCTCACTTTCATTCTGTCCGCCTCATTTTGTTTGATGGTCTTTATTGTTTGCTCAATGTTGTTGTCTCTGCTGCTGCTGTTGTTTTAACTGCTGACGATAGTGATGTGATCATCATCCTCAATGATAATGGTCTTGTTGCTGGTTGTTATCGGGGACCAACGGTAGTTTAGTTCTGAAACATAAAACAATATTATAAACATGCAAAATTCCAAGGATAGAAATTTATGTCAAAATAAATGAAAACATGTTTAATGTGCTTCCTATCTAATGATTTACACACTGTTGCTCTTAGTCTTTATAAACCAAAAATATTTTAATGTGCTAATTATCAAATGATTTACCTATTTGGTGGCTCTTGTTGCTGCTGCTGCTTCTGCTGCTCTTACTGGTGCTGCTTTTGCTGCTGCTCTTACTAGTCCTGCTGATGCTGATGCTCTGTTGCTTTGTTTTTTGTTTTTTTTTCCCGTTCTGCTGGCTTGTTCTGAAACATATTAGCAATACTATGAATATGCGAAATTCCAAGTATAGGCATTCATGTAAAAAAAATACAAAATATGATTAATGGCTAACTTTCAAATAATTTACCTATTTGCTTCTCAATGTTAGTTTTGGAGGCAGCTGCAGTGGAGTTTGCCCCAACCATTGGAATGGGTTCTGAAAAAAAAATACACAACAAAGAAATGAAGAGTTGATTTCACAACGAAGCATGTTTTTGATGCATTACTTATGAAACTTTAGAGAACGCCATAGCAATATCTAAAGTTTCATAAGTAATGCATCAAAAACGTTTTCTGGTGTAACTTATGATTAGAATTTTAGGTCTTAGTTACTCAAAATGAAATTGGCTAACTGTTCTTTAATAAGTTCTGGTTTTCTGTGTTTTGTTTCATTTCTACCGTCAGTTCTGCCATATTTTGCTGGTTTATCTTTTCAATATGTTGCAGTTTGTCACAAGTATCTTCTCTAATGTCTTTACCAACGTTTGGCTTTTTACTTCTGACAATATTCTCTTTCTCACCGTTATTCAACCATCTTTGTTGTTTAACAGGCTCAAGAGCATCGAAATGTTTACATGCTAACATTGCCTCTGTACACGAATCATGCTTGCATGATTTTTGCAGATGGATTCTCCTAATATCATCATTTTTCTTTTCTACAAGTTGGCAAGAAAATTGCTTTATGCTCGAATATTTCTTGAGCATTATATGTACGTGATATGTCAGTATATGCATGTACGGGGTAACATTTGATTTTTTGAAGCCTGGATAACTCAGATCGGTAAAAGCTGTTATCCATGCTTTGCAATCTTCATGGAAAGAATTTATCTCACTATTAGATGGCGCATTTTTTGATAAGATATCATACAAAGATTCAAATTGTTTTCACACATTTTGAAGTGGTTTAACATCGCCCACAGGTAAAAAGTCAGTAAAATGTTCAGAAAGTTTAATCATCACTTTTTTCTTGTCTTCGCTCATAAGGCTCGTATGGCCATGTAACCCAGAATTGCTCTTATCTGCATTTGACTTTTGCCACACCTGGAAGGACACACCACTGGAGTTAACAGCTTTCACAAACGATTCCGTAGTAAAAATAAACATGAAAATAACAAATGTATCATAATGGTCGAAGATTCATGTTGCACACCTATATACAGGTTGAAAAACATAGATTCTGGATAACTATACATTATTACGGTGGTAGGATTCAGAAATGAGTAAACTCCATTTTTTTGTATGCCGAAAGATATGTGAACCACCAATAGCTACACTTTGATAAAATTTAAAAGATATTTTTTTTAATTGGAAAAAAATGTATCATGAGAATCATTTTAGATTGGTTGACATTATTAGACGTGTTATGCTCACGTTGTCTCTTTATGGCAAGTCATTCACCCCCTGTGGGAAATTTATAACGTTCCTTGAACATTTGCTGATCTAGTTTTTCTTTCATTCAATTACACCTTATATCAAATACATATTACTTTTAAAATTTTCAATGTTTATTTCAGTTGAATTTGAAAATTTACCTTTGTCCGGATTGCATCTTCAGAGAAACTATCGATCCTGCATTGTCTTCCTTTTTTTTGTCTTCTCTCTCGATGTATAGTGTTGGCTTGCCATACATATACCTAGAGTATCTTGGTCGGAAAAGCCCTGTCAGATGGCAAATTCTATCAGTTATTCTGTGCTTGCTACCAAAACTTTCCCTTTTTTTCTTTCTCAAGTACTGAGGACATGTGCAATAAACTTTTATTGTTTAATCTCTTGTTTGTGAGTTGGTATATATTGTACCTTCAAAATTACTCATAATGTCGAAATTCAAAACTATATGAAAATGTACCCATCGTCCAGTGCTTCATGCACGGTTTCCCGGCGGCCATTCTTGGTTTTTCTACTGTAAAGGATCAACTCTTTCTTTGCTTATTTTTTCTTTATTTACACACTTCATAGATGAAGGTAGAAAACAATAATAAAAATGGATACAAAATTTTAGTGCTTTTGGAATTAGATCTACAGAATCTGAATTAGAGCTTTAAAGCTAATCAATTTACAATACAGACCGTCAAATAAAACCTGTTAAAAACGTATGTACAATAGCATTATATTAATCATATAATTTATTGACTTACACCAAGGGTGACCGTACTCTTTAAAAAAAAATTCTTATTTGTTTCTATCAAGAATATTCTAATATACTATATTTTGTACTGCTGGGCAGAAGTCATCATATGACGTACAAAGTACGTCATATCGTATGTCACACATATGTTAGATACTGTATTTTCACAAATAAATGTATGAACTGTAACTTCACAATTTCTACATGAAAAATCAATGACTTAATAATATTTATTTAATAAAATGCAATGCTTATCATATGTGATGTTAAAAGAATAAAGCTGTTTCTTTTTTTCTTTTTATAATTTGTAGTAGTTATGAAGAAAAAAAGTGTAATGGTAGGCATAATTTTCTTCTCAGATCTTAGAGGTAAAATGTTAAAATCAATGCAAAAGTGTTTAGTACGATATTTTATTAAGAAAATGTGAACATGAAGTCAATAAAAAAAGCAACTAAAGGATAGCATTCAAATTTATTTTTGACATTACCATCTCTAAATGAATGAAAATATTACAATATGTACATCATTCTAATTCATTCATATAGATAAAATCATTCACATTCATTCAATTTTTTTTTGCATATTTGACATTCTGTCCATTTCTAGCTGTAAATTGAACGCTGCATTCTGTACTTCTTGAGATGGTGATAAATTTACATTCACAGTTTTAATAATTTTATTGATGCAGGCAAGCGATTGTGAGACAATAATGTCTTCTGTGAGTGTCTTTATCTTTTTATTTAGTGTTTTTGTAGTGTCATGCATTTGTTTTCTTTTGTTGTAAAGCAATGTGGGATGTGTGGTTGTTCGTGTGCATGGATTTTGTGTAAGAGTTGATGCAGGTGTTGATGCTGGTGAAGATGTAGCTTGTTCGCTTTTCCTTTTTGGGGATGGCACTGAAGTTGGTTTTGCTTTGTTTGCTTTATTGAATTTTAGTGATAATTTTGATCGTTGAGATGATTGTGAGAATGTTTGTGAGCATAGTTGTATGTGGGACTGATTCTCTGTCTGTGAATACTGTTTTGTTTGTGTCTTTGTGCACTATTGATGTTATGTGTGGTATGACAGGTGTTTGTGATGTGACTGGTCCCCTTCCCCTTCCACCCCTTCCACCCCTTCCCCTACAAGATTCACTACCCATACCTTCACTTTTTCCCTGTCCTCTTCCCACAGTTTTAGTTCCCTTCCCGCTGCCTTTCCCCTTACCCAAACTTGTACCGACAGTGTTCATAAATTCAATTTGTTTCCTCACTTTCATTCTGTCCGCCTCATTTTGTTTGATGGTCTTTATTGTTTGCTCAATGTTGTTGTCTCTGCTGCTGCTGTTGTTTCAACTGCTTACGATAGTGTTGTCATCATCATCCTCAATGATAATGGTCTTGTTGCTGGTTGTTATCGGGGACCAACGGTAGTTTAGTTCTGAAACATAAAACAATATTATAAACATGTTTTGTAATCTAATATTGGTTCATCTTTAATTACATTATATTCTGAAGATGACCGCAAGGTTGAAAATATTTAATTAAAATGTGAATTAACAAAAAAAGATGTTGGTTCTATCATTTATAATATTATAATTACCTATGGCTGCTGCTTCCAAGGATAGAAATTTATGTCAAAATAAATGAAAACATGTTTAATTTTTTCGTTAATTATTGTTTAATTTACCTGTATGGCTCATAGTCTTTATATTTTTGAATATTTTAATGTGCTAATTATCAAATGATTTATCCATGCTTTGCAATCTTGTTGCTGCTGCTATCTGCTATTACTGGTGCTTTTTTTGCTAATGCTCATGCTTTTTTTTTCAGTTCTGCTGGTGGTTCTGAAACATATTAGCAATACTATAAATATGTAAAATTCCAAAAGTTTAATCATTCATGTTTTTCTTGTCTTCAAAATATGATTATATGGCTAACTATCAAATAATTTATCTATTTGACTTTTGCCACAATGTTAGGACACACCAGGCAGCAGTAACAGCTTTCCCTAACAAATGATTCTGAAAAAAAATAAACAACAAAATTATAGATCATAATGATCGAATTCATGTTGCACACCTATATACAGGTTGAAAAACATAGGTCCTGGATAACTACCATGTGTATTATTAGTGAGCTTGGTAGCCTCGGCATTCAGAAATGAGTAAACCCATTTTTCTTGTATGCCGGGTAAGATATGTGAACCACCAATGCATTTGATAAAATTTACCAAGATTTTTGTTTTTTTAATTTTATATATACACAATCTATTTATTGGATTGATTTAGTGTTATGCTCACGCTGTCTCTTCATGGCACTACTCTCTTGTACACTCTCCACTGCAGTAGCATAGAGCTGTGCATTGGAGTGCTGCCTTCACACACATGCACTGTCCTCTGCAGCTCTTCTTGCAGCCACATCGATGCAGCTTCCGGCATGCTTCAGTTGCTTCTGGTAGGGTTGTCCCATATACTCCAGCCATTATTACTGTGAACCCAACCCCATTCACTTGGTGACAGGAGCTCTGGGCTGCACACCATCATCTGGCCCCAGCAGAAACCAGCTTGATATGCAGCTCTCCTAATATGTTGTTAAACAGCTTCTCGAGTCGGTGAGAGCGCATATATGGATCTGCCATTTTGTGTGAACAGATGCTTGCCAGCCTCATTGACATGTCCGTCGCTGATGGTGCGATCATAGAGCAGGACAACAAAGCGCTCCAATTCATCCATGTAGTCGTCTATGATTGAAGGTCTTGGGGTAGCAGCCAATGCACAGAATGCTGCAGTAACATTCGTTACACCATCAGAGGCTTTCCAGGTTTCCCATGCTGTTTTTTTTTACCCCTGCCACCAATGCTTGATTCATTGTCACACCCAGTCAAGGCATGGAAAAATGGCAACCCTCTGCACTTGTTCGGTCCCAATGCTACCGCTATCTCGTGGGCTGCCAAGAACCTGAAGTTCTTTCCTGTGCCAAAAGCAACCCAGAGCTCATCAATGTGCAGATGTTCAGATGCTGCCGCAGCAAGGATAACAACATCTGTGTCAACTGTTCTGTTAATTAGGTATGCCGTATATGGAATCATTATTTTCTTTGTATATTTCTGTCTTGAAGGTATTCATCCCAGACAATATCCACTCTGTTTGTGTGCTGAAGCTATGATGTGAAGTAGAGTAAGAACACTTATGATGCATACTCAGTATTTGTATAAAATTAGTACAAAGTAACCTGATACTGGGGTTCTCTCTCAACGCTCTTTGGCGCTGTACTGGTAATCTACGCCGTTTTGGTGTGTCTTCTGAAAAAGTAAATTTAAAACCTAAATTATATTACATTAAATAATGTATAAAGATTGATTTTTTACTGATCAGCTTAACTGCTTTGATTCTTCATTAAAGACCAATTGTAGACTTTGTTATTTTGCCAGAAATCACAAACAGAACCAACTAAAAACATATGTACTCATTGGAGTACAAAATTAGTCCCAGCACCTTTGAACATTTGATAGTTTATGTTTTTTTTATTGCATTACATTAATTAATTATAAGCATGATGGACAGGAACACTACATAGGAAGCGTATGATATAAGCTTGCAGATGAAATTTGAAGCGCGGGATCCGCGATCGGTGTGAAATGCGGATTTACATGATTGAGCTGTTATACCTATTACACTAAATACATTTGTAAAGTATTCTGCATTTGAAATATGACTTTTATGGTTGATTACTAACAGAAATTCTTACCAATGATATGGAAACTTTTCACGTGTTTAATTAGATTTTGCTTGCGTGAGAGCTCTTGTTCACATCCAATAACGGGGCAAACCCACTTCTCCCCCTTCTTACATGTTTCCACTTTAATCTTCTGTTCCATCTATAATGCAAAATTTTAAAATAATGTCAATTATAAGATAAGACGATTGATTTATATCCTAATGCTCAGCAATTTTGTAGAGCCAATCAGTTTTGATGACAAGGCAAATTGGGGAGAAAGGTATATAAGATAATAGAGATTTAACACGCTTTTAAATTAGGTGTATGTTCACACAAGAGCTATCATATGACCAAGCAATTTAGCGACATTGCTCTGGCCATATATTGTATGCGTCTTCACATACTACAGTTTGATGCAATCTTTTTGGATTTCTTGAGATTGACAGAAAGCACGAGAACACCAAACTGTTTTTAAAGTCAATGCAATAGACATTAAATGATAAGCAATATATTTTGTTCTCCGTCACTATCGCTTGTGTGAACGTAAATTACGTTGAATGCATATAGCAAATAGAATATAGAATTCTTACTTTAAACCCGCTACTCAGAAGTGTCTCAAGATCCAAAGTCAAGTTAATTTCTGTTTCAATCATATCTTTTCAGATTAAAAATATTGGTTGAAAGTTTAAAGTACTAGTACAGTGAAAGATTGTTGTGTCTAATTAGCAAACCAATAAAGATATTAAAAATTATTGTAAACGTATAAGTATTGTGTGCTGAAACTATGATGTGATGAGGTCCCTATGCTGATATTACCTCCTGCTGTCTTTTAGCTTCTGCAGCACGCAATTTCTCCAGCTCAGCTTCTTTTTTCAGCTTTCTCTTTAGCAAGTTTTTCCTTTTGTTTCTGATCCATTGACTCCTGTCTTAAAGCTTTGTCATTATAGTGGGTAGGAGCTTGCTTGCCATGGAAGAGAGAGAGAAGAAGATTATTCTAGTAACTCTCCTAATTGACATACAGAGATTGGGAAGCAAAAACTTGGTATTCAGGGATTCCCCCCCTGATATGCTGAACCTATGGGGGATTTTATCAACATATGGTGGATTTTTCTGTCGCATAGGGGCATTGAATTTTAGATTTTTTTTTTAAATGAATCAACACCAGTTATATAAAACTGTTTATTTTAGCTTCAATATAACCACATCAACGTTTCTCAAAAGAAACATACATGTGCTTCCGTGGCCGAGTGGATAGGGAGTTGGACTCGTGACCAGAAGGTCGCGGGTTCGATTCTCCCCGGTCTGATGGTAGGTGTTGAGCAAACCTACCTCTAACAGGTTGCACACTGCTCCGTGGTGGTACCTACACGTTAAATAGGTACAGGTCAGGCGAGTGAACGCTAATGTGAACGATTAGCATACCGCTGCGATGTGGCGATTTGTATTGAAAAGGATGCAATGACCTGGTGTAAATATGTAAAAAGTCGCTTAACAGTGAATTTGATAAACAACCACATTTACATTTACATTTTTACATTTGTATTCATAAAAATATGAAAAAACTCAGGTCACACTTTAAAATATACACAATTGTGTAAGTCACATATTGACATTTTTTGTGCAGAACAATGTGGAATAGATGTGGAATAATGTCGTAGATGCCTTTCGAGGCGCTGTGTGGTCAGACCACAGCTTGCAGCTTAGAAATGGACGTTGGTCAACCATTGCTGTAAAAAAGAATGCATGTTAAGAATAGTGAGAATTCAACAGGTACATCTAGGCCAAGGAGGTGCCTGTTAATCAGCAATTGCAAGTTGAATACAAGTTGTATATAGCTAGTACCAAAACATGCTTTTGAAGTTGCACATATTTTACTTGACTGCATTATACATTACCATAAAAATAGGATCGTCTTCTACATTACCTTTACATCCTTTTGTGATGGCCAACGCCTTCTCTCTGCCTAGACCTTGCTTTTTCCTACTTAGGTGATGTGGCAGATTTATGACAATTTTGCCACACAAATGGCACATTCTTCTCTCTCTAGGAAAAGTTATGAAATTATTTGTAAGGGTTATGAAGTAAATTTACTTTTTTGCGCGACTTTACAGAATGTGATGATTCTGATACCTTTGGAATTCTACAATTTTAGCTCACCTGCTGTGAAACAGGATCACCTTTTGTCAGTCATCAGTCAGTCTGTCTTGCCGTCCGTCAACAATTCATATTTTCTAAATAATTTCTTAATTTTTCATTTGATTTTCACCAAACTTGTACACAACTTATATGACTGGCTGTCTTATCATCATATCATATTTGAATCATTTCCCTGGGTGTAAAATTGACCCCTCCACAAGGGTCCATATTTAAAACTATTGATATGTAATACTTGCCGATAATTTGACATATTATTATTATTTGGTTAGTAGAATTTTTAAAACGATTATCCATCATTAGTTTTACTCAAATAACCTTGGTTAAATAGTAATATTGAAAAATTAAAATGTGAATTAGTTTGTTTATGTGGCTGCTGTTTTCTCCATTTCAATCTTATAGTCAATATTTGGTTGCATAGCTATAATAAAGCATTTAAGGTTCTTAAGGTCTTTCTCGGCAACATTTTCTGCTTGATAATTTTTTCTAAAAATTCTTTTAAGATAAGTTAACTCCATATACATGTAGATGAAAATAAAATAAAAAAATGTTGTCTATCCGTGCTACTTTTTTTACAGCAAGGGGCACCAAAATAACCAATTCAACAATTTTTTTTATTTTTTTATTTTTTTTATTTCATAAGTCATTGTTAAGATATAAGTGAATTTGAACAAAAACACATGCAAAACAATAAACTCTTGCCATTATTTTAGCAAAATACAACTATTAAAGAAAAAATAATCTTTCTATCTACTTTAAATTAGGGGACATTATGTAAATGGGCGGTAAAAAAACCCACCAAAAATTTACAAAAATTACTGTATCTTGAAATATACTAGATAAATTTGCCTGCTTTTTAATATGATGTTGCTTTATATAATATAATCAAGTGACAAAAAAAATCAACTATAATTTTGGCAGGTGGTCAGAATACTTGAATAATTCTCAAAGTCAGAATAATTAGTTCCATACTTACGTAATACTACTTACGTAACACGTGTCACTCAGTGTTAACTGCACTGCTGAAACTAGATCTAAAACGTTAGATCTGTCGGGAGGATGCCTTATATTGATTAGTAACATGCCTAGGCTTATCAATCTGCTTTTTTTGTAAGTTTTGAAATTATTCATAAATTCCACATCATTTTGTAGAACCGCTCTGTTAATGGACTATGCCTCATTTAAAACAATGTAAACTGATTCAGGCCATTTGCGGCAGGCAGACGGCTCATGGCAGAATCACTACCTGAAGCGGTTCGTGAAACGAGCAGCCATGCTTTTGGCATTGCCGCCTCAGCTGTAAATAATACCCCATTGAAATATGACTAAACCAGTTCAGCGGTAATTTCTTGCCGCTGCCGCCAGCGGTTATGGATAATGGCCCTAAGTGTTCTCTTAAGTGAAATACAATCGTTTTTTTTTCAATGAATCAAGAAATAGCCTAAAAATCATCCAAAATCAAATACGTTATATGCAAAGTTTGTTTATATTCAAATTTCCCTAAGTGAATGTATTATTGTTAGTACGAAATAATGCAGAAGCCTTTTACCCAAGAGTCGTAGAAATAAATACGTTACAAGCTGAAAAGGTAGTTAAAAAACTAGTGTTATTTTTTAAGAGTGATAACAAAGTCTATCTCATTTAACTATTTATTCTAGACACAAAATACAAACGTGAGCTTAGTCTACTTCAGTAATATACAATTACAGAGCTGGTAACAAAATTTTAGGCACTTAAGTAATATACAAGTGCATCTGTGGCGGTGTGTATGATAGAGCAAGGAAGACCTTTGTTGTTTACTGATTTTATTCTTCGTTTATCATAACAAAACCTTGGATGCATGGTAGAACCAAATCATTGTAATAAAAAAAATAGATTAGAAGCCAAACCATCAATTCATAGAACAAGACTGTTGGTAATCCATAGAATTAAACTGTTGATTCAATGTAGAATAAAACAAATCAACTACAATATTGATAATAAAGTATTTTAGGATTTTACTTTTGTATTCAGTACTAAGCACATGTCTGGGGTTGCCTCTTCCCTGCAAGGTTTTACTATAGATCTATATTAAAGTGC
The DNA here is from genome assembly GCA_019095985.1 of Streblospio benedicti. Classification (NCBI taxonomy): domain Eukaryota; kingdom Metazoa; phylum Annelida; class Polychaeta; order Spionida; family Spionidae; genus Streblospio; species Streblospio benedicti. Next base: position 28,826,978 of record CM032668.1, on the reverse strand, counting down.
ATATGGTTATTTCTCTATTTCATGATCAAAATTAAAATACAAAATTTGTAACTTGAAATAATTTGATTAACAATAACAAGAAATAACAACATAGGTAAACCTGTACAAGTACAATGAATTACAATAAAATTATACTAGGGCCTGCCGTTACAGCGTCTATTTAAATGCACATTTTTAAAAACAAAAAACAAAAACACTATATACAGAGCGCCTCTGCAGGAGCTTATATAATCCATGATTTTGATTTTTGGGTTTGTTTTTTATAAACCAAACAAAAAACAAAAAAGCCAAACCAAAATAATACATGATTTTTTTTTCAAAAACAGTGTCATTCAAATCCAGTGTGAGTTCCCATATGTCAGCCAAATGATTTCTTACACACTGTACACGGATGTTCTTTCTCTCCAGTGTCTTGGTAGATATTCCTTATGGCTGAATGATTTCTCACACACTGTTCACTGATATTCTCTCTTATGTGTGGATACTCATCATGTGTCTGTCCAAGGTGCATCCTTGACTAAAAAACTTGCCACATTCACTACACTCACGAGTGTGGACTCTCATGTGGCCGGCTACGCTGCCTTGTAAAAAAAATGACAATTCATATTTTCCAAATAATTTCTTTATTTTTCATTTGACTTTCACCAAACTTGTACAGGACTTATATGGCTGTCACATTATCATATCATTGTTTTTTTTTGTTTTTTTTTTTTTAAAAAGCAGTAGATTTATTTTCACAAAATCCTGCACATGGCATAGATATACAGGGTTCGCACGCCCCGGGAAAACCAGGAAAACCAAATTTGATTTTCAGCAAATATGACCGGGAATACCCTGGAATTTGACCAAGTCCCGGAAAGTCTTTGAAAACGCGTAAATTGAATAAAAAATTATAAAATCCTGTGTCACTTCCTGTGTTTGTGTAACGAACTACTTAAATAATATTCTTGTTTCAGGTCAGGTTGAATTTTCAAAAAGGTTAGGTAGGTCGGAGATTTTTTTTATTTTTTTCATTCTTAAACAGGAATTTTTTTTGTTTGAGGTTAGGTAGGGTTTCGTGAACTTTTTTTTTTGGTTTGGTATCATCCGACCGACTTTAAAATAATTTTCAAAAACCTTTTATATTCTTTGCTGTAAAATATGCTGCCGAGGTTAGGTAGGGTTTGCTGCCGAACTTTTTTTTTATCATCTTACTGACTTAAAAGTTTATTTTCAAAAACCTCTGGATTTAGGACATCTAAACTATGATGATATGTATGAGGATCAAAGATGAAATCAAATAAAATACCAATTTGCATACTGTATTTGTTTCTTTCAATCTTTGCAGTATTTCAGTCTATAAGACTAGAATTATGCATTTTTAATATTTTATTGACGCCGCCAACAGTAGCCTAAAATTAAATCTAAATACAAAACATATTCTAATTTAAGAAGAAATAAGCATAAAGCTGAACCTACTTGTACATCGTTAATAAAATAACAACTATATGTCATGAAAATAATTATTTTACATAGGTTTTCAATGGCTCGTCAGATCTACATCATTAACATTCAATGACACATTGTTAATCCATGTAAATTCCAATAATTATTTCATATTTTTAAGAGAAATCGTAACCGGTCACCATTTTGTAGTAGAACATGCTATTCTGAAGACACCCGTGCATTTATCACACACCAGCACCAATTCCATGTTGTTTAGCATAACGTACCCCGCCTTACTCATTACGACTCCGACAAATAGCCACTGCCTCATTGCAGGTGTCATGGAGGACGATAACAACACAGATTTCTAAAAATTATTTGGTCATGATCCATGAATTTCGGAATATACACATGCTTTTTAGATTTTTTAAATGACGAGGTCGAGTGTAGTGTAATTTATACTAGACTTTCAGTTGCAATTTTTTTACAATCGCCAAACAGTCGAGCATGTTTTAATCAATACACGTCGAACTTCTTCTATTATCGCCGTCGGCATTTTGGCGAGTGCTTGTGTCATTTGCTAGCTGTTTACAGTGGCGGTTTTAGTAGCCGGTGCGAGACCCAAGGAATCTCTCAAATTTGGTTAAAATTCAAGTAAAATTCAGTCGCCGTAATATGAAGATTTGGTATGAAAATGTCATATGATCGGGTAAAATTTCTTTGGTTTTAGCACTATGTGAAACCCAGCT
>CM032668.1:28801927-28820744 GCA_019095985.1 Streblospio benedicti | reverse complement strand
TTGGATGCATTACTAGATGACGAAAAAAACATACACGATCATCAACAAAGATCCCACCCAGAAATACAAACTTAAACTGTCAAATATTTTAAACAGATGGAAGAAAGAAAAAAGATTATCTGACAACATGTACCACAAGCTCCATCCCAAAACAGAAGTAGCACCCAAATTTTACGGCCTACCCAAAGTCCACAAAAAACTAGTCCCACTGAGACCCATAGTCTCTAGAATTGGCAGCATCTCCTACCCAGCAGCACGGGTACTTTCAAGCATACTCAACCCACTGAAAGGAAAAAAAACGGACATGCCATAAAAAAACAGCGCAGACTTCGTAAAAAAAATCAGAGACCTGGAAGTCCCTCCACCAAGAAAACTAGTATCATTTGACGTGTCATCCCTCTTCACTTTCATACCCATAGATCTAGCTATCAAGACAATCCACAAGAAACTAACTACAGACAATAGCTGGCAACAGAATACAGAACTACAGATAGACCAAATCACAGAACTTCTCCAGTTCTGCCTGGAGACCACCTATTTCGTATGTAGAGGAGTCTTCTACAGACAGATACATGGAGCTCCCATGGGATCCCCAGTATCCCCCGCAGTGGCAGATTTGGTCATGGAAGACTTTGAATCAGAAGCCCTCTCCACAGCTCCCCACCCACCCCACGTCTGGTTCAGATATGTAGATGACACTTTCACCATTTTACACCAACTATGCATTAATGAATTCACTGACCACATAAACTCCATCAACCCTCACATCAAGTTTACAAGAGAAGAAGAAGAAGACAACCAGATACCCTTCTTGGATGTGATGGTAGTAAAAGAAGATGATGGCTCCCTTAGAACAAAAGTCTACAGGAAATCCACACACACTGACCAATATCTAAACTGGGACTCGAACCATCTACTTGACCACAAAAGATCAGTGGCCAGGACCCTCCTTCAAAGAGCAGAGGACATCGTCTCAGATCCAAAAGAAAAAAGAAGGAAGAGATTAGACACATCAAAGAAGTCTTAACCATCAATGGTTATAAACCTTGGGCCATTACCATCCCCAAAAAGAATAAAAAAACAAAGCAAATGAAAAAAAAGAAAGAACAACAAGTAGCAACTCCTTCCCAATAGGAATTCCATACATTCCAGGTCTGACAGAAAAACTAGTCAGAATTTTCAAGAGAAATGGAGTGAACACCTACACCAAGCCCACCAACACCACCAGGCAATACCTTGTAAAACCGAAAGACAAGACCCCCAAAGAAGACCAATGCGGAGTGATTTATGAGATAACATGCAACACATGCCAAGAGAAGTACGTAGGTGAGACCAAAAGACAATTTAAGATCAGGTTCAAGGAACATACAGACATGAAACACCCAAATTCAGCCATCACAGAACACATCCAAGAGACAGGCCACACTTTCGACATAAAGAACACAAAAAATTCTGGGGAAAGAGGAAGGAAAAACAAGAAGACAGATACTCGAAGCCCTCAAGATACACCAGAGGAACCCGGCCCTAAATAACAACAGAGGGAGGGAGGTACCGCGCGCGCTGCTCCAGCTACTCCAGCCTCGTTGTGATACTCACACAACAACATCTGATGAAGCCATGTAGTACACCATGGCGAAACGTCATAAGTTTCAACATATATAAACAGTAGAGAATGGTAAACTATTACTATTATCGTGATAATCAAGATATAGACATTGATGATGAAGAAGCTGACATTTGTAATCCAAACGAGGAAGATAGTGATGACGATTAAAATGGTTAGGTTTACCTGATTCAATTGTTATAAGAATGTTACAACTATCATACGAATGATTCATTGCTTTATTATTATGATGCAATGTTATTGAAATTGTGCATTTAATCATGCTTTTGTTTTCATGAACTTGGCTAGTATTCTCTTTGTTGAGACATGATCATGGTTCTATTCCTTCAAAGAACTATCTAACAGTTGTTCTGTTCTCTAATTAAGTTGTACATTTGGTTTGAATATGGTTTAGTTTGTTGTGTGTTTGGTTTAAGTATTTTTTCAACATCTAGATTTGCAAATTGATATTTGCCTGTAATGTTTCAAATGTTTTCATTTCGTTTGTTTAGTTTAAGTGTTACATCGTGTAGTGCACTACACGTTCTATTAGATTCAAGAGTCTCTATGGTATTGAGAATGTTGATTATCTTAATATTTTCTCTTACTCATTGATATGTACATATACAACACTGCTTTTATGTAGCATGGAAAATATTTAACTAATAATGTTGCCATTGCATATCATATGATTATTATCCTATAATGTTGGCACCCACTCCATCGTTCTGAGTATTACCATTTATCTACTTCATGATGAACGTTTGATAATTCTTGGTACCGTTCTTCAAACAAAATATTTTTGTATGTATTCAACACAAATGCTTATGCTGAGTTTTTTCAATGCGTTATATAAACAAAAAAATATCTGTTCTATTTGTGACAGTTGGCAGACAGTAATATTTCTGCAACCGTACAAGTGAAAAACACTATTTCATGATATACCAAGAAGTGATAACTAATATCTATAAGTGCAGACTCTATTCATAATAAAATGTACATAAGCCATGGCCCTCATACACCATTTGAAATTTGAGATTATGAAGTATCAAAGACATATATGATATCTATATTCTCTTGATTTCGTGTTATCACTTTCACTGGTCATCCGAATCTACATATTTGCCGGCAAAATGTTCATAATTACATGGGTGGTAGTACCCGTCTTAAACTAGAATATTTATATGTTTATTCCGGTCTCTCATGGTAATAACAAAGATTTTCATAATGCTGAAGGACATACCTTTCTTCTGATATGCAACAATCTATTAAAAAATTTGTTATGTGACCGTGATATAAAGTGATATAGAAAAAGACAGCCGATTATATTTTACGTTTTTCATAGTTTTAGCCATATAGTAATGCCTATTTTACTATCTATGAAAACCATATTGAAATTTATGCTATCAAAATTACATATCAGTTATGGTAAAAGTACCCTTGCTTTAAACTGGTATGTTGGTGAGCATTTAACTCTTTCACAATAAAAGAACACTATTGACCCTTCATAATTGTTGGTGATATTCATAACTGTAGGCTACACTTGAATCAAAAATATAGCGGCGATTCATAGGGGTTATGTTTGAGTGGAATTTACTCATGTTAAGCTGTGAGTTTCGCATTGCTATCTCACCATTGGAAAGCTGAGATTCTAAGCTTTCAATGGTATATGAAATCTTTTCCGCCCTCTGATGGTACCCTAATCTCAAAAATCTCTGGCCGTTGGCCCATGCACTAAAAGAAGAGAATCAGACTTAAGGGGTTATATTACAAGTATAGAATGACATTGGTTTTTCATCATTACCTCTATAGAAACTTGTGTGAAAGAAGTGGCCCAGACTACGCCCGGTGAGCCTGTAAGACGCAGCCATATGTATAGTGGTGTGCGCAGCTAGGTGTGACTAGATGACTGCTTCGTAATAGTCGGTTTAAGCAGGCTATGACTGATTAAGGCTGTGAGGCTGGATAGACTGATCATAGTATCAGAGGCGGGAACATGCATTGCACAAGATTGATACAGGTGCAAACCGAGGTATGTGTACTGTGTCTTGGGGGATTAGTGTAGTGGTTAGCACGTCCGCCCATGACATATGACTGGTCTGAATCGATTCCACGATTTTCCAAAAATACCTTTACATAGCCTTCCCGATTATTTCACACTTGCTCTAATGACTGATAAAGATTGGCCACGTATTTCTAAAGTTGTCCATATAACTCTATGTATAGAACTCCTGGCTTCAGCACCAAAGGCAGCTGCATGAGTGCCAGTAACTTTGAGAAAATTAGAAATGAAACTAAGGTAACAATCAAGGAATTATAAGGACATTTACCACGAAATCTTCTATTCCATATTATTTTTTGAATTAATCTCCTTCAAAAAGTATCACTCCAAATCATGGATACCAATCATGTACTTTATGTTTCTCATTTTGTTACGAAATTTGAACAATATGTAGTTTTAATCAGTCATGCCTCTGATAAGGAAATAGTTTATTAGCCTCTTTCAACCATTATCTCTATTTTACGCTACCATGAATCTGGATGATTGAGGTGAATATCTAATTGCGTCGCTTCAGATGCTGAAGCAAAAGCCTTGTGATCACTTCTTTCGTATGTCAGTAGGCGCGTTTGTATGTATGTATGTATATATGTCTTTGGACAAGCTAGAGAGTTTACCAATAAACCGATTTTGTTCAAACTTTACACCACTATAATGTATAAGGCGACACCAAAGTGATTCGATTTTGGGCACTCTGCCAATTAAATTGCGGTTTCCACAGAGCCATTTATGGTCTATTTTTTATATTTACTGCAGCATATTTAATATTGCTTAGATGGACACATTCAAACTTGGTACAATGCTTACATGCCTAGAGACCATCGCATGGATTCAATTTTGGCACTTTGCCAATTCAAGCGTGATTTCCAGATGGCAATTTTTTATCATTTGTTTTCATTTTCTTCAAACATTTCAATACAGATTGAAACATGAGTTCCAAATTTGATACGCTGCTCAATTTTGGCACTTTGCCAATCAAACTGTTCTCTCTAGAAGGTCATCGGCTGTCAATTTCGGCATTTTTAGCTTCACACATGACTTTCGTATTTCATACAATATTATGGGAGTGGTGACCACCACCTACATTAAGCTTTGGCCCTTTGCTAACTAAATGAAAAGTGCTCAAAGAGCACAGCATCTTGTAGCAGTTTATAGATATTTTATATTTTTTTGCCACTTCCTTCAATACTTTCAATACAGTTTGAACCATGACCTCCAAATTTCATTCTATGTTCACATACGTAGTGACCATCAAATGTGTTCATTTTTGGCACTTTGTCAATTAAAGCGTGCCGTTTTTGTTCCACATTCAACATTTTTATTAATAGTATCAATGCCTTTGAAGACAAAATCTTCAAACTTGGTTCACTGTTTAGATTCATCGAGACCATCAGGAGTTTTCAATTTTGGCTATTAGCCAAGTGAAGTATGGGTTCCAGGAAACCATTTTATTTTTTTTTAATTTCCACTTTAACTACAACCTTCATGCTTGTGGAATATTTTAATCGCCCATATAATATGTCAACTTTGTTCTAGCAACGCTGTGTTCTTTGAACACTTTTGATCTAGATGTCTACTTTTATCCACTGCACTCGTTTTGTGCCGATTTTGGCGTCTTTTGGAGTTTTTGTAGGGATGTCCTCTCATATTTTATTATGATTTAATTTGATTTTTGTAGTAATATAATCATCAATTTTTATTTAAAATGATTCTCTATGAGCAGAATCTGCTGAAATTTCAACATACTCAGTGATGTCCTTGACACATCTCCCCATATCATCATTCACAGCACTCAAATCATCCTGATATTGCCCACATCTTTTTTACTCTGGGCAGTCATCGCAGGCCAGTGAAGCCATTCTGTGCCAGTATCCAGGAGATGGAAGATAACCAAGATCGCGGCCCTATCAATTGAAACCTATGGAGATTATCAGGAAGCACTAGTTTTTCCTATTAGCAGAGAGGGAATTCATAACAATCGTGCACTTGGTGACAAGTTTTTGAAATTTGGCACAGTGATTGTCATGGGTACAAGGTTTTCAAAAACAACTGGCAACAAGTTGTGACGCCACTGTATACACCTCAGTGCGTGAAATTCAAAATGGCCGTCGCCAACAATAACGATATTGCAAGCAGCTAGTTTTATTTATATTAAAATCATGTGTAATACCATTTTTATTATGTTTTTGGGGTGGAGAATACATTACTGGTGTCATTTTTATGTTTTAATGTCATTTTAAGGTCAAGTTTCAACTTTATGCTAAATATATTCAATTAGTTACATTTAAATGTTATTGGTTGCAAGAATTGAGTGGAATTTTGGTAAATGCACGCATTGGTCATGTACAGAAGATGATTTCATTACAATATGTGATTGTATTGATTTAATATTTACTTTAATGCACTTAAAGAAAACAACTGGATGCCAGCATATTCAAACTGATGATAACCATGTCAAATTACACCAAATTATTGACAATGCTTTAGCTTAAGTTACCTTTTCATGAAATTTTATTTCTTAAATACTAAAGGAGAAATAATTACAAATCACTATCTTAGCTAAACCATGTTGAAATACACATACATACATACTAAAACGGTTTGCTAAAGATATCAGCGAACATTATTAAATAATTTATAATTGCACCCAAATATATTGGCAGAATATTAATGTACTGGTATTCTCACCGAAATATGTGTGTCAGGTGGGGAGGGATTATCTCGTCTACCTTTAAAGTTTCCAATGGAGTGTAACGTAAACACTAAGGTATATTTATTCCGAACGTATTGTTCTTCCTTCTACACCTCTCAACTATGGTGGAATTATAATAAGTCTTCTATAAGAAAACTAGCTGTCGCATATAACAATGTATTTAGAATGTTACTCAAGCTGAAAAAAAGATTGTAGTGCAAGCAACATGTTTGTTCAGAATTATGTAAAAAGTTGTTCTGCGGTAATAAGAAACCTAGTATTCAAGTTTATGAAGAGACTTGAGAACTCAAGCAATAAAATTGTGCTCTCAGTGCTAAACTCAGAAATGAGATGGAGGTCTAGAATCAGGTGTCACTGGCTAAATCTCCGTTATGTTCAACCTGCATGTTCCTTCATGGTACCTTAATTAATTCTGTTATCTCCTATATTATTAATTATTAAGCCTAGTAAAGTAAAGTAATTTTTACTTCCCCGGTCAAATGTGTTGTTATCTATGGTAGCTTGATTTAAGTATTATGTCTAGTATTGTAATTTTTACTTCCCCGGTAATGTCTAGTATTGTAATTTTTGTTTCCCCGGTAAAATGTGTTGTTATGTATGGTAGTTTTATTTAAAGTATTATGTCCAGTATTTTAATTGTTTACTTCCCCGGTAAAATGTGTTGTTATGTATTGTAGTTTGATTTATTTCTTTTTTGCTTTGTAAGTTCTGTAACTGTGTTTTCTGCGATTGTATTTGTAATTTGTAATTGTATATAAACACTGTATTCTTTTTTTGTGTGTGTATGTAATATTTCTATGGACCGTTGTAACCTATGTATTATGGATGTGTCTGAAATAAACGTAAATAATAACAAATTAAAAATAAAAATAATGACCTATACATTGTTTGTACAACCACCTTCACACTTGCATAATAGCCCACAGCGCATTCCTGCACGGTTACACTTGCAGTTGCCCTTGCAGGCAACAGCACATCCACAATGGAGAAGCAATGTACATTCTCGGCTGGTATCTTGCAAGTCAGTCCACTAGGGTACCCATGTGTTTGTTCTTAAGTTCCATTCCCAGCCCCATTCACTTGCATTTTGAATTTCAGGATCTCTTACAAGAGATTGTTTCCAAATGTAACCTGCAATCAGTGGTGCACTTTTTGTATGCTGAAACAGTGCTTGCTGGGTTGGTGGAATGCATTCAAGGGATTTTAGCCCTTGAGTAAACATTAATTTTCTAGCTTCATTGACATGATTAGCGCTACACATTTTACTGTAAACGAGAACTGTGAAACGTTCCAGACACTGCATGTAACGTGAATCAAGTGTGATGATTGTTCGGTCCTCTGTGATTGATAGAAATATTTCTGTTACCTCTTGAAAATTCGCCCATGCATTCCATGCCATTTTTTCCCTATACCAAACATATAGGATGTCACATCACATCCTGTGAAAGATTGGAAAAAAAGCATCGCCTGACAGCGTTGAGCACCCAGGTGTTGATAAATGTCATGAATGGGAATATCTTTGTAAGTCTTTCCTGTGCCAAACCCTACCCATAATTCAAATAGGCCTAGCCTATGGAAATGCTATAAGGCTAAAATTACAACATCCGTATCTACAGTCCTGATGTGTGCTTTTTTATGACCTTCCTGTGCCGCATGGTTTAAATGAAGAAACATTCTGGTGTCTGCCTCCTCTTGATTGCACGGAGACAGTGCAGACTGGTCTGCGAGCTTGTTGCTCAGGACAAATTCAGCCTTTGTTGTAAAAAGTATATACTCTACATGTGTGGTCTCATTGATTAGTTGTTCACTTAAAAATTGGAACAGCTCATCCTTGTTTTCAGACTCTTTCAATTTCTGCCACTCACCTCCTTTAAATATAGGAATTTTTGCTGAGACTCTGTTTCGTTGACCTAATGATTGGCCTCTTCTGGCACGAGTCTGTGATTTAAGCCTTGTACGTTTGTAAATATCAAAAAGCATCTACTCTAGTGGTGTTCATAGTCATTTGACTCTCTATGTAAGGTATAAGATGCTTCGAAGTGTATTCCCCGAAAGCATGGGCTTAAGTGGGCTTAACAATGTGGCATGTCAAGCACAACTGTTGCCTCTTGGACTGATGGAGATGATCCAGATGTTGGCATTCCATGCAAACACTCTGGAAGGGATGACTTAGTTCCTGCCAGTAGCTTTCCTTCATTTGCTAAAGCAGGAGGCTCTCGAAGATTTTCATGTTTGAAGAAGTCATCCATGTCAGCATCTGGTCGTCCTTGTAATGACAGAAAAAGCTTAGTGATTAATGCTGTTTTTGCCTTTGCTGATCCTAGTTTGTTTGTACTCTTTTTAAGTCCCCTGGTGATCGATTGTTAAAAGTATAAACTTTGGCTCTTGGAGTTACATCAGATAATGGTTTTGATCCCTATTCCAGTCTCTCACTTACAAACTCTGCTTACATATTACTGCCAACTTTAGGAGCTTCTGTCAGGCTTCTTATGACTTCAGGATCCATGATCTCACCAAAGCTATTTGCTCCGCTCCAGTATCTTTGTAAGGAATAATGATTGTTCCATCAGTGACAAGGTCCATAAGAGAATTGAGATCTTGTAAAAACCTTCCATGCTCTGTAACAGAGGCGTCTGGGTGTGCATTGCTAATTTCATTGTTCATTGCAGAGAATGTTGCATCTTCAAACTCCTCAATGACTCTTAATACTTCTGGTTTAGATAGTTCAATAATCTTTTTTCATCTTTCTGGCCATACAATCCCTTTGCTCCACTATATTCTTTCAATAATTTGATACTGTGTTCCTGGCTCTGATCAAGAGCCATGAGGGAGAATTTCTTTTTACTGCGCTGGACAATAAACCTTCCTTCAACAAATGCTTCATGAACACGAGGGTGAACAACAGGTAAAAGTGCCATGTCTCTCAGAAAGACAGGAATCCACCGGACATAATTTGTATGACCAAAAACAAAGAACCAAGGGTATAAGTTTGTTAGTGCATTTAAAGTAAGTTGCCAGTCACCCAAACGCTGACCTCGTACAAAACAACATATGTTCAGGAGATACCCTTCAACCATTCTCCAGTAGGAACTTGACGGGGCTTTTTCTGCAAGTCTTTCTTCCCACATTTCTATTGATTCATTTGGTCCATAGTTTCTTGGCAGTAATCATTGTATGCTGTGATCCTGAGTACATGGATGAATATAAGTGTTAACTGATAAATACGCATATCTTGTTCTCTTTACATGTTTGCCCTCTAGTAAAGAGGTTGCCACACCTGGCGTGAACACTTCTGCCAGAATGAACATCCGCTCCCAACCAGATCCAACCAATAATTTCCCGCCACATTCTTGAGATGCCATTTCAATATGCAGAAATCCCATTACACAAACCATCTTTGATTCACCAACTTCATCAGGGTATTTCAATTGACATTTCTTCTGTTGGACATAAATAGGACAATCGCCTACAATGACTGGAACCTGGCCAGGATTTAAGACTTGATGATCTAGTGTTGCTTTGAACGAGGAACGAGTTTTCTTTGGACTGACTATATCTGATGCTTCAGTATCTTGTAAATGCCTTTTTAACTCTCGTTCTAATATAGGAGCACGAAAGCGGCTATGACATGCATGGTGGTATTTTGCTTGGTTGTGCAACAATGTATTGGAAATACTGGATCCATCATTCAAGCATTCTAAATTGACACCAAGAGGCAAAACTAAATAATTAGAAACAAAGTTTTCTAAGTCACTTGCTAACGAGTCATATGCTTTATGATAGCATTCCTGATCATAAGGACATCTCAAGTCTTTATCTGACACATCTTGACACAAACAACACAATTTCCAATCAGTTCTATGCCTTGTATGGATAGGATTTATATCACTCATAGTAAAATACTATTTTTTAGTTTTACACATTTATATATAGAAAGTATTTTATAAAACGTAAGTGATATCCACAAAGTTAAAATCACAAGATGTCTGCTTGTAGGAGTTGGGGGAGGGGGAGAGGGTTAGGGGGAGGGGGAGGGAGAGGGGGGATTGTTGGTGACATCAAGCGTGATGTTTTGTATTAATATTCAAATAGAAATGTCAATATAGTCACAAAACAGCTGAAACATGATGGATTATAATGAGGGTCGGGGAAAATAAAAATAAAAAAGTGTTATACGATTTCTTCTTTCACCATTTATTTATTAGTAAGGGTGGGTGGGTGTTCACACGAGTAGGTAAAAATGACACGTCATAGTGAAGAATAATGACACACGATGACAAGGGGGAGGGGGCGTGTTCCAGAAATGCCAAGAAATGCGATGAAATCATTTATGAACGTTCATTAACCTTGAAACGTGACTTTGAAATGACCTTGAGACATAAAAATAACACCAGATATGGATTCTCCACCCCCAAAAAACATAATTAAATGGTATTACACATGGTTTTAATATAAATAAAACCAACATCTTACAATTCGTTACTGTTGGCGGTGGCCATTTTGAACTGCACTCACTGAGGTGTATACAGTGGAGTCACAACTTGTTGCCAGTTGTTTTTGAAAACCCTGTACCCACGCCAATCACTGTGCCAAATTTCAAAAACCTGTCACCAAGTGCACGATTGTTATGAATATCAGGATAGTCCATCTCCGCTAATATGCCATTGATAGTTTGCTGGTGGCCTCATTTGGATTAGCTTTCGTGCTGTAGTCTGTCACACTTGAGTTAAAACTATATATGTCTTTATACACTGATCAGTGCCGGATCAACCATATTTGGCTATAGGAAGCCAGAAGGGTAAGGTGCTTTGTAGATGTGAAGATCTATCCACAGATCTTGGTCCAGGAACCATGCAGATATTGCGGACTTTGCTTGCAGGAAATATTTGGCATGGATCAGCAGTTGATATTCACAAAGGCCCTTTGACTGCTGTCTCCCCATAACTGTCTGTGTAAATTGCCCTTGCGTAAGGCTATATTCAGCTCATGTAGAGCAATGTTCATGAAACGGGTTTGATTGGTGGATCCTGATTTTCACATTCGGATGGGCATTATAATGCAAACACAGAACAAATCCGTCAACGCAGGCCAATGTCTGCTCCAGAAATTCGCTGTGGTCTCTTATACAGAATGTTCAATACAACATCATCTCTCTAGCCCAGAAGAGAATTGATTCACCACTTCGCAGGGCCAAATCTTGCAGGTGTGCAAGAATGAAAAAAATACCAGATACCATATTAGACAAAAGGGCAATTTCCTTGGTCCTTTGCTGGGGGAAGGAGATATGAGCCCCAAACCCCATGAAGATGCAATTTTAAAGAATGCATGTTTCTTTATAAAGTTAGTTTAGTATACTAGTCTGAACAAAATAAAACCATAGTGAAGTCTCTACAGCAAAGTTGAATATTTGCTTATAGGCATTCCTCCGGGACCTGGGATCAAATTTTCAATCGGCCATAAGGGACTTGTATGATGGTCCCACAAATCTGGAAAAAATCAGCAAACTTCTGAGTAAGAGGGTGAACTATGGTGAAATGTGCTAAAGTCTACTATTTTTTTAACTTAGGTACACCCTAAGTGAGGGTCTTAAGATTAAGGTTGTGTAGAGAGCAGGGAGAACCCTCATGACCGTAATTAAAAAAATAAAATCAATACAAATCAAGATATCAACACTTAAACTGTAGTAAACATAAAAATAGGCGATACAGCACTGTGCCGTTTTGGCTGTAGTTTCGTGACGCTCTGGTATGCAAATTTGCGGCCGATTTGTTTTTGTGCAGAAATGACTAAACATGTAGCTACCTTATTGGCTAAGCTCTGTGCTAATTTGCACATAAAATACTTAATTATTAAGTGTACAATAATGTTACATCAATTTAATGATGCTTTAGAAAAAGTTCATGATGTAGACTTAGATAACATCAAGTTTGTTGGTTAGGGCACTTGCTTATTGTCTGTTTTTTACCTTTCATTCTAAAGTCTAAATCTCTTTTCAAAGCTCATTGATGCAGTGACTTTAGAATGTAAACATGTGTAAGACAAGTAAAATTACTGAAAATTAGATTAATTATGCTAATTAGGTATATGCTAATGAACTAATTTACATAAAGTATGCTCTTTATTATAGAACACATTAGCTTTAATTTGATGCATTATACAAATCCATACTACAAATGTAAGTTGTTTTATCATCAATTTTGCAGTAATGAGTAGATTTACATTTTTGTCTATAGTTACCATGGAAACCATTCAATTTCACAACTTTCGCAAGAGTTAAGACAAAAAAAATCTCATGACATGATAGCCAAAAATCCATTCTATAATAAGATTAGGGTTAGACCGACTCCTCACCACCCCATAATTGATGGTGTGATTCCACCCTATAGTGTAAGTTCCATCTTGTTTGATATTGATGCATATTTTTTGAATATTTTGTTGATAAAATGTTAACAGTATGTAGTTTAATTAGTGAATAGGTATAGACATGGGCCACTTAGTCATCATCAAGGTATAAACATGGGTCATTTTTAATGCCAAATTAGTATATCGATGGGTATCGTTTCGACGTTTGAAATGGCACACCCAAACCCATTTTTTAGTAGAGAACCCCCCCCCCTTGCACCCCCTGGACCCCGCTCCTGAGGGAACTATCATTTATCTATGTTGTTGAATCACGGCTCGGGACAATCGGCAAGGATCACCGCAGAGTGTTCAGGTGACTTTCAGGAGATAACACATTTCTCAAAATGTACTTCTTTCTTTTATTTTAGTATAAAAGCACATTCATTTCGCTTTTTAAAAATGTATAACACTTCTGGGGTTTCGGAAATAGAATTTGGTTTATGGACCATACAAAAGATCATGTATACAATTTTGGCACAGGCAATATTAACATTGACTGAATTTTTATTGTCTTTTGTATGATCTTTTGTATGGTCCATAAACCAAATTCTGTTACTGACACCTCTAAAGTGTTATACATTTCTAAAAATGAAAATGAATGTACTTTTATACTAAAATAAAGAACAAGAACGTTTTGTGATTTTGTTTGTCCCCAAATTCTTTTTATCTCCAGAAAGTCTCTTTAATAGAAATGGCCGCTAGTCTATAAACAATCTCTAGTCAATTTCTCTCCAGTTTGCTGGTTTGGCAAATATTTATCTTCTACACCAAATAAAAATGAGTATTAATGGTCCGCAATTAATGATAACATAAATCAAATAAAAATAAAACATAGGTATTGTTTTTAGTCAAACTCTTTATTATATGAATATATTTTGTGTCATTGACACATCCTCAGCATAAATGAATCAATTATTACATGTTATAAAACAAAACAGTGAAAAGAATTTTCCTATATGCTTCTTTGTTTAGATGTGATTATTTCATATGAAATTTGTTTATTTAATTAATTATGAAATCGACACCTTTTGTAAATAATACAATGATTATTCTACGTTTCTCCATAAAAAAATGAAAGAAATTCAACAAGAAATAAGATATTCTTGGTCACGTGACTTCCATGTTTACAAAATCATGACCGAGCACGTGTTTTTTCTTAGGGCGCATCTTTAAATTTAATAGACAGTCAACAGGTGCGCCGGTTACGTAGAACGTAAAACTGTGGTCGCGGGCCTTTCATAGAATTTCATATACATCCACTGAGTGACTTCGCCGTGCAGTTTCATGATCACAATAATGACGACGTTCTACAATATTGATTGTTCACGCCACAGAACGTCAACTGTCGTATGTAACCTAGATCTAACAACGAAATGCAGTATCCTGTATTCACAGTTACTATATGTGTGTGTAAATAACCGCAATAGCACAGGGGATTAAATAAAAAATATCTTTATACTCCTAGCGACTATATAGTATTAAGATGCTGTCGTATGTATTACTTCTGCTTGCATGTATGCCCTGCACTGGACGGAGTGCCAAGCCATTATTTGAATGCCCTGCTCCTGTCCACGAGGCTGGAATAGACTATATTGAGTTTGAAGGCAGAAGATACTGGGCTGTCATCGACGACACTGAAATCAGCCAGAGGGTGTGGTGGGAGCTTGCCGAGGAAACTTGCCACCGTGCAGGCGCAGCATTGCTGTGGGAAGGCCACCTGGTCAGCATACACACTGCACAGGACCTCGCTTTTCTCAGGCTTTGCCTCTTTGACCAGCGACGGGCCGCCAGCAAGTCCTTTTTTTGGCTAGGCTACAAAGTGCATTGGGAGGAGCCCGGGTCTTATAGGAGCAAGTGGACCGACGGCTCATCAACAGAGTTTCTTGATAGGTACTACATGAACTTCATGGACAAAGTTGACCAACGCTACCAGTGTGCAGTGGCAAATACGCATGACGGGAATATCACGTTTACGGACTGCGTTACAAAGTCGTTTTACTATGTGTGTCAGTTGAACGTGCCTTGCCCAGATAGTAACAAGGGGTGGACGCCTGGGCTGTGGCAAGATGACAAGCACTTTGCATATTACAACGTGACCTACAAAACGTGGAAAGAGGCTGAGGACTTCTGCAACGCCCGGGACAGTGTCCTGCCCAGCGTGCGCAACAATGACGAACTGGCCTTCTTACAGCTATGTATGGTCGACAGACGACAGGGTGGCAACACTGGCCTGAGGCAGCTAGCGTTAGGCATATTCTGGCTCGGTTATAGGCCACCGGAGGTCACAGATTCATCCAAGGTAAGGCTCAAGGGATTAATTAATGGAGAGTTTTGTCTCAACGTGTGGCGCAAAATATTGTTTTTAAACTTCAGTTTTCCATTCAGTCACTTTTCCACTCGTCCAGACGAGGAGAAATCGTTGAGAACAAGTGCTCTGTGCAACACAGCTCGTCAACCCTACAAGTGGTTTCTTACATCCAAAACATTACATTACACAAGCAAAGTATTACATTTTTGTGATATTTATCAAACATTTGATTAAAATGTGTATTCAGCTTAGAGCTATTAACAACTGGGTGCAGAAAATCCTGTGATTTTCTAATAATTTGAGTTCATAGTCTGAAAAAACATTGAGGTTTTAACCCGGGTTTAAAATGCTTTTTTTGATATTTGATTTTGCAGCTTTCCTCTCTTTCTTGTTTTCTGTTAAATGGAGTAATTCTATCCGAGGTATATGAAGTCAAAGTCTTATATTTATTGTGATATAATCTGGCAGGTAACAGCCAAAAATTACGTTTTTGTGAGTTAATTTTTTTTCTCTTGATTATTCATCTAGAGCGTCTATATAATGAGTTCCAGGTGGGTGTGAAGTTCTCACCCTTGTATATTTTTTTATTAACGATAATATCCAAAATGGCTGCCAAAACCTTAAAATGACCATATCTCCGTCAATATGCCCACTAGAAAAGTGATTTTTGAGTCTATGAGCATTTTTTCTTGGTTAACAAATATGTCTAGCCATTCTAGCTATATTAGAGTGCATTTTATATATATTTTTTCAATATTCATGATTGCCATTATGTAAACATACATTCTTGCTAATAACATTTTGATTATTAATGATACATCTGTGATGTCGGTGGCTAACTGTATGTTTTGGGGTCATAGAATCTACATTGATCAAATAGATATAGGCAAATCCAAGATGGCTGCCACTGAGATGGGTGAATTTTGTAATGTCCAAAATGGCCCCCAAAACCTTAAAATGTCCATATCTCCATCAATAAAGGTACCACTATTGTGATTTAGGTGTCTAGTGTAGGGTTTGGGGATGCAAGTAATTTAGATATGTATCTTAGATAAAGGTAACATGACATTCAACATCAATTATTGGAAAAATATTGATATATTGATAACAATCATCAAAGTTATGTTAAAAGTTACACATATTACCCATAAGTAATAAAAATAATCACACAGTGATCAAAACTTAGTGATCATTCAACCACCTCATGATACTCAGATTTGAGAGATCAATGTATTCAAATCACTCCCTCATCAGTTTCTGAATCATCATAATTTTCATCATCTCTATCATCTTCTGAGAGGTTAGTTTTAGGATTGTACCAATGTCCTGTCTCTCTGCAACACTTGCAAAACTGCAAGGCATGCCAGCTTTATGGCAACTGCAATTTGTGCTTTGACATGGAAATGTGCTACTGCATCTACTCTTCACAACTAAGAGATTTTTTTCTTTCTGCCACATTATAGCAGCCTGTAAGACCATGGCTTGGAAGCAGGTCATGGTCCCTTTGTATTTAGATACTGTGGCATTAATATCTGTGTATATGACTGACTTCCTACAGGACCTCATATTCACCTGACCTAATGGCACACTATTACAAACACATCAGTGTTAGCAGTTTCATTACATGTAAACAGTTGGTTCATTTGGAATATGTTCATTGTATGTGCAGATTTCATCATATTGTAACAGGAGTGGGCCATGAACACACAATGCATCCTGCATTGATTACAACGTACCGGACACGAGGTCAGTGGGTGTATGGTATATCGAAGCTGCTGACGCTGATAAGCTATATATAGCTCCAAGTGACAGACAGGTGATTGCGCAATATGGTATATAGACAAGAACGAACACTTGTCTCTCTCGTTTGAAAGCCTGGTCTAGTGGTAAGACGCCTTGCCGACACATAATGACTGGTCTGGTGTTAGCAGTAGCCCGTGAGTTTGATTGTACGGCCTTTCGAAATACCTATACAGGTGTACCTCAATGACTTTCGTTACACATGGTGAAAGGAGTTGGACCCAGTTGCTTTGTAGAAGCCACCGGGTAGTCATCCAATGCCCCGGGTTAACAACAGTAGCAAAGGAGAATTGGTTAATTAGTAGAGCAAGTTGAAATTGGGGTAAGTGGGCTACCGCCCGGGTAATATCGGACTTGGTTGGATGGGAATGTGATCTGGGAAAAATTAGATCTGAGAATTCTTACAGGTCCCTCGGTCACCGAAAGCTGACTATGGGATAGTACGCGCAGGGAGAATTCCTGATCTTCTGATAGGTTTGGATATTCCTAGCACACTGGTGGTATGGAACTCCCAATCTCTCTCTCCGTCCTCACGCATCGACAGTTGAGCCATCAACGGAGTTGGGAGTTGGTGGGTCTTTAACAGGAGTGGTCCATGAACACACAATGCATCCTGCATTGATTACAACGTACCTGGCACTTGATCAGTGGGTGTATATTATATCGATGCTGTCGAGGCTGATAATCTATATATAGTGTGTAGTGACAGACAGGTGATTGAGCAATATGATATATAGGCAAGTACGAACACTTGTCTCTCTCATCCGAAAGGCTGGTCTAGTGGTAAGATGCCTTGCCGACACATGATGACTGGTCTGGTGTTAGCAGGAGACTGTGAGTTTGATTACAAGGCCTTTCAAAATGATATTGTGGTATTATAATCTATGTATATGACTGACTTCTTATAGGACCTGATACTCACCTGACCTAATGGCACACTATTACAAACACATGTGTCATCAGCCTCATCACATATAAATAGTTGGTTCATTTGGAATATGTTTATTGTATGTACAGATTTAATCATATAACATTTACTTTAGAAATATAGTTACATGTAGTTGCTAATATGCTACATATATGTTTCATCTGTCATGTTAATTTTTGAAAGTAATAATCTGCATTTGCGTTATAAATATATACTTGTCAAAGCACAGATAAAGGTCACGAATGTTCCAACAAAACCTTAACATTGTTGACAACAGAGGCCCAAAAGTTTTGAACTGTTCCACATAGGGGCCATTAAGCCATTATAAAATATTTGCGTGGTGAGAGAGAAATTGACTTTCCATTACACATCGCTATAGTGAAGGGAATGCTGTTAAAAGAAGAAGCAGTTCATTGATTTAGTCATTGACAATATCGTTGCAAATATAGACTCCCTCAGTGGCACGCTGGTTGTAACAGGTAGTGATCCTCTTCTAGTGGAAATAAATGGTGCAGTATGATCACGTCGCATTTACTTATCTGTCATGCATGATGAGACAGACACCATTCTCATCAATCATAAAGTAGGTGCCAAAGCAAACAGACCCTATTTATATGTGATGACACTGATGTGTTTGTATTATTGTGCCATTTCGTCAATAATGGTTCAATTAAAAAGCAGGTAAGATGAGCTCCTGTAAGACGTTGGTCATGAACACAGATATCAACGCCACAGTATCTAAATACGAAGGGATTATGAATGACTTGCTTCCAAGCCATGGGCTTACAGGCTGTGATACTGCCGCAATAAACTATGACGTAGTTACACCCACAGCTATCATCACTGTCAGGACAGGTAATGATCCACTAGATGCTCTTCGGAACATTTCCGCTACTGTTGAGGAGGTAGTGAGCCAGGTGACAGCATTCATGTTGAAATGTTATGGACATCTTGAGTGTGAGTCTTACAGGAACAAAACAGAATATATTGTCAGGTGAAGTTGC
>CM032668.1:28725848-28801827 GCA_019095985.1 Streblospio benedicti | reverse complement strand
TCCCTTTTTTTTAAAAAAAACCCGAAAATTCAAATTATGTATGGACTTCCAGGTTTTGGTGGTCGTTATAATTACATTTCAAATTTTAGGGATAAAAAGCTCAAGATTTTTTGAAGGAGTTACAGGGGGATGGAGGTGCATTTTATCTGCTCCGGACCTGTTTTGAGGAGGGGTGTTGGCAGAAATGGAGTGTGTGTCCATATGGCGGGGGGGGGGGCATGGCATGGTGTCCACATGAGGTGGGGGTAAGGCTGGTGGTGAGGCAGGGAGGAGCATTTAATCTGTTTCAGATCTCATCAATTTTAACCCGAGCAGCAGCAGAAAGGGGGTGATTAAGATGCACATTTAATGGTCTGCACTTGTTTACCAGGCGTAGGAGTAGCTGGAGGGAGGGATATTAGGCTTTTCAAGCATTTCCACATACATGTAGTGTGTGTATCGCTGCCACATATTACTGTGGGAAGAAGGTGATGGAAGTGTATTTAATCTTTCCTGGGCCTGTATAGTGACGGGAGTTGGTATGAGGGATGTGGGACAGGGGAAAGAATGGGAAGGGAGGAGCATTCAATGTGTTTTTGATCTCATCCGTTTCAACCAGAGCAGCAGCAGGAAGGGGGCGTATTAATTATGGACCTGTTTAGATGGGGATGGGGTAGAGAGGGTTGGGGAGAGAAGAGGGGCGGTGGGTTGGACCGGAAGCGTAGGAACCTGTATACTGACAAGAACTGTTTCGAGGGATGTGGGACAGTAGGATACAAGTGGGG
The DNA here is from genome assembly GCA_019095985.1 of Streblospio benedicti. Taxonomy (NCBI): domain Eukaryota; kingdom Metazoa; phylum Annelida; class Polychaeta; order Spionida; family Spionidae; genus Streblospio; species Streblospio benedicti. The sequence goes on along the minus strand of CM032668.1, from coordinate 28,801,063 downwards.
GGAGGAGCATTTAATGTGTTCCGCATCTCATCTGTTTCAACCCGAGAAACGCCGGGTAAACAGCTAGTAACTTATAAACCACATTTCCAAAATTCTTGAAATTTGGGAGGATGATTTCAATGACATAGACCTTGTATATCCTTTAATCTGATAATTTGATAATGACTGGATCTTTTATAATCATCGTTTTAATTTACTACACAAACACAACGTGACGTCACATTGTGACTCGCAAGCTCCGCTCCATATTTTTAGTAAATGTCTAGATCTATAGATCTACAAAATACTCGTAGATTTTTCAAAATCTCTCCTGCTGACATGAGTGGTTATTGTTGCTCTCTGGTAAGGTATGTCTGTTTGCATGTTTTAGTAATATCATCAAATTTTATAATTCGTTTGAAGGAAAGTTATTTCGAAAAAAATAGAAGAAAACACTTTGTAAGCAACCACCTGCCATTCAGTATTTGTTTGTGATTCACCGTTCATGTGGAACATCAAGCGTTTGCTGTCGGAACTCTCTGCAGTATGTTCTGTGCGCATAATGCATGAGCTGCGAGTTCAAAAGTTCAAATCCTACGTCACGTCGGGCAATTTACATATGTAATTACTATATTTATAAGTTATTAAAATATTTATTACAAAAAATCTGATTGAACAAAAAAAACAAGACACATTTTTTAATTTATTTGTTAGTTTTCTACACATAAGGAAACGCCTGGCTGGAAGAAAAAATTCTTTGGCTGCTAGATATAACTCCTTTAAAAATGTATAACACCTTAGGGGTTTTGGGAATAGAATTTGGTTTATGGACCATACAAAAGATCATGTATACAATTTTGGTACAGGCAAAATTAACATTGATTGTACTTTTAAACTAAAATAAAAAAAAAAAACAAGAACATTTTGAGAATTTTTTTATCTCCAATTTTTTTTTATCTCCAGAAAGTCTTCATAATAGAAATGGCCGCTACTCTATATACAATCTCTGGTTTCAAGGTCACAATAATGACGACGTTCTACAATGCAAACGAATATTGATTTTTCATGCCACAGAACGTCAACTGTCCTATGTAACCTAAATCTAGATCCAACAACGAAATACAGTATCCTGTATTCACAGTACTATACGTGTGTGTATAAATATCCACAATAGCACAGGGGATTAAATAAAAACAATATTGTGATACTCCTAGCGACTATATAGCACTAAAATGTTGACTGTTGTATTACTTCTGCTTGCATGTATGCCCTGCACAGGACAAAGTGCCAAGCCTAAATTTGAATGCCCTGCTCCCGTCCATGAGGCTGGAGAAATAGACTATATTGAATTTGAAGGCAGAAGATACTGGGCTGTCATTGACGACACTGTGTCAAATAACACCACTGAAGTCTTCCAGGAGGTGCAGTGGGAGCTTGCCGAGGAAACTTGCCACGGCGCAGGCGCAGCATCGTTGTGGGAAGGCCACCTGGTCAGCATACACACTCCGCAGGACCTCGCCTTTCTCAGACTTTGCCTCTTTGACCAGAAACGGGTCGCCAGCAAGTTCTTTTGGCTAGGCTACAAGGTGCATTGGGATGAGCCCGGGTCTTATAGGAGCGAGTGGACCGACGGCTCGTCAACAGAGTTTCTTGATAGGTACTACATGAACTTCATGGACAAAGTTGACCAACGCTACCAGTGTGCAGTGGCAAATACGCATGACGGGAATATCACGTTTACAGACTGCGTTACAAAGTTGTTTTACTATGTGTGTCAGCTGCATGTGCCTTGCCCAGCTGGTGACAAGGGGTGGACGCCTGGGCTGTGGCAAGACGACAAGCACTATGCATATTACAACGTGACCTACAAGACGTGGAAAGAGGCTGAGGACTTCTGCAACGCCCGGGACAGTGTCCTGCCCAGCGCGCGCAATAATGACGAACTGGCCTTCTTACAGCTATGTATGGTCGAGAGATGGCAGAGCAGCAGCATTGGCCTGAGGCAGCTAGCGTCAGGCATATTCTGGCTCGGTTATAGGCCACCGGAGGTCACAGATTCATCCACGGTAAGGCTCAAGGGATTTATTTATGGAAAGTTTTGTAGCGACGTGTCGCGTAAGATATTGTTGTTAAACTTCAGTTTTCCATTCAGTCACTAGTCCACTCGTCCAGACAAGGAGAAATTGCGGAGAAAAAGTGCTCTGTGCAATACAGCTCGTCCATACTACAAGTGATCTCTTATATCCAAAATATTACATTATAAAAGCAAAGTATTTTATTTTTGTGATATTTATCAAACATTTCAGCAAAATGTGTATCCAGGTTAGAACTATCAAAACTGGGTGCAGAAAAGCCTGTGATTTTCTAATAATTTGAGTTCATAGTCTGCAAAAACATTGAGGTTTTAACCCGGGTTTAAGATGCATTTTTGTTAATTGATTTTACAGTTTTCCCCTCCTTCTTGTTTTCTTATAAATGGAGTAATTCTGTGCGAGGTGTATGAAGTCAAAGCCTTAAATTTATTTCCGGCAGACAAGAGCCAAAAATTACCCGAACCCCAATTTTGAATTAAATTTTTTTTTTCTCTCTTGATTATTTATCTAGAGGGTCTTTATAATGAGATCCAGGTGGGTGTGAAGTTCTCACCCTTGATCATTTTTTCATCTATCACGATAATTATCCAGAATGGCCACCAAAACCTTAAAATGCCCATATCTCCGTCAATATAGCTAGTAGAAAAGTGAGTTTTGAGTCTATGAGCATGTTTTATCTGTTAACAAATCTGTCTAGTCATTCTAGCTATATTAGAGTGCATTTATTTTTAACATTTTTTCAATATTCATGATCGCCATTACATAATTAAAGATACTTTCTTGCTATTAACACTTTGATTATTAATGATGCATCTGCGATTTTGGTGCCTAACTATGTGTTTTTGGGGTCATATAATCTAAATCCAGCAATAAAAGTTACATGCATCAAATAGATATGGACAAATCCAAGATGGCCGTTAATGAGATGGGTGAATATTCTGTGATTGCTTTGACCGTTTTAACCATTGAAGACACAAGAATGATTTTGGTGTCCAACAACGTGTTTTTGGAGTCATAGAATCCGAATCAGCTAACTAAAGTCAGATTGACTACATAGCTATAGGCAAATCCAAGATGGCTGCCACTAAGATGTGTGAATTCTGTAATGTCCAAAATGGCCGCCACAACCTTAAAATTGAGATTGAGATTGAGATTGATTTTATTCAATATCATTATGGCAAACAATAATAATACAAAATATCTGCTTATACTTACACTAGCTGTTTACCCGGCGTTGCTCGGGTTGAAACAGATGAGATCTGGAACACATTAAATGCTCCCCCTCCCCATCCTTCCTCCTGTCCCACATCCCTCGAACCAGTTCTTGTCAGTATACAGGTCTGTGACAGATTAAATACACCTCCATCACCGTCCTCCCATCGTCATATGTCGAAGCCATTTACACACTAAATGTACTAAATATGGCAAAGATTGATTCCTCTAATATCCCTCCCCCAGCTACTGCTACCCATGGTAAACACGTGCGGAGCAGATTAAATGTCCCACTCATCCCTACCCTTCCTTCCAACCCCCAACCCCTCTTCTTTCCCCCAACCCTCTCTACCCCATCCCCATCTAAACAGGTCCATAATTAATGTACCCCTTTCCTGCTACTGCTCTGGTTGAAACGGAAGAGATCTGGAACATACTAAATGCTCCTCCCTTCCCATTCTTTCCCCTGTCCCACATCCCTCACACCAGCTCCCGTCACAACACAGGTCTTGGAAAGATTAAATACACCTCCATCACCTTCTTCCCACACTCATATGTGACAGCCATACACACACTACATGTATGTGTCAATGCTTGATCCATTTAACATCCCTTCTATTCCTCCAGCTACTCCTACCCGTGCTAAACACGTGCAGACCATTAAATGTCAATCACCAACTTTCTGTTGCTGCTCGGGTTGAAATTGATGAGATCTGGAACAGATTAAATGCTCCTCCCTGACACACCACCAGCCATACCCCCAACCCATATGGACACCAGCCATGCCCCCCCCGCCATATGGACACACACACCCTTTCTGCCAACACCCCTCCTCAAAACAGGTACGGAGCAGATAAAATGCACCTCCATCACCATCACCACCCTTCCCAGCTCCCTCGCTGTATGACTGTACGTGTGACGTGCAACGTACGTTTGACATAACTGTGCCTTGTGACGTGCAACGTACGGTGAGAAAAAAATAATGGGTATTTCATTTCTTGTTTTTTCATAACTATAAACCATGTAGAACTCCAGAAAAAAATCCCCATCAATCCGCCTTGGGCGAATTTTTTTACAGACATTTTAAATATGCACTTAAAAATTGTCCAAAACGTCCTCTGTTTCACCAGGGTGTTGTACTGAAGCTTACTCAAAGTTCATTTGTGCTGTAATTTTGTTATTTATATACAACAATGACTACATTTCATGTGTTGCAACAGAAAAGATGTTATTTTTCTTTAATATTTGAAAAAAAAAAATGATATAAATTATTCAACACTGACATTTCCAATGGTCCTTGACAAAGACCTTTGATAACTAGCATATATGTTGCTGCATAGTCTTGCATTTATTTCATTGTAATCATGGTAATATTTAAACACCATAAAATATTACAATAACACTTTTATTGAATCAATAATTCAAAGAAAATTAATATTGACTATTGAGAAGGTATTAGGAAGGATTTTGATAGGAGTATATTTCAGTACTCAGATAAAATGGACAGTCATATTTTATTTGCTCATACATGATTGGGTAAAGTTATTAGTCACCCTGACTGGTAGCCTAGACCTTTTTGTCAGTTATAGTTTTTTTCTCACTTGATCCTGTTAGTAGGGTGTCTTGTGATCACCAATTGGCCGGGTGGACTTTTGGCACCCTGTAGCATTTCCGTTATTCAAGATGGCCGCCACGATGGCCGCCAGAATATGTAAATGGCTCTAACTCCCTTAATATACAACATGGCAAGATGATATTAATATCATTTAGTAGGTTTTTATGGTCAAGGATTCCAATAAAAGCAATAATAGGTCACTAAGAGTGATACATTTTAAGATAACTTACATAGCCACTGTAAAGCATGTCAATACATGCACAATAGTACACACACACGGGATATGATTGTGGAAAATTATAAATCACTCAAAGAAATGTAGCATGATATTCAGAGTTCATTATGAGTAGAATACAATTCATATAAAAAAGGGACTTTAACATGAAAAAGGGACAAGGAAACTATTACTAAGGCGGGGTCGCCGGCTACAAGGTCGGAAGGGTACCGTGTACAGTACATTAGCTGAAGACAAGGAATACTAAAGCCACTGTAGGTCGGATCAACCTTGAACTTAAAAGTCCAACTCCTACAGGCGAGGGTAGTAACTGGCTCACCACCAGCAAGGATGACCCTTTCTCCCTTGACGTCCCAGCCGCCAAGATTTTGCCACGCCACGTCCGGCGTTGCTGGACTACTGCCACCACCCGAAAGTGTGACCAACTTGCTGACCAGACACACAACCTACAACTCAGGTGACGTGATGTGCCCTCCCCCAACCCGGCACCTACTTCTTTGTAGTCAAGGAGGGCAGAGTCCCACTAGCGGCGCTTGCCCACTTCGCGGATTGGTTCCTTGCCCTTGCTGCTGTAGCAGAAGGCACAAGGTACCCTTTCCTGCGGCCGGATGAGGTCTTTGTTGCTGCAGCCAGAGAACCACTGCCCACAGCCACAGCTGGGGGTGATGTCACGTGACTGTCTGAGTCGGAGGCCATTTCCATACTCTCGATGGAGATGGACAAATGGCTCCAGCTGCTTGTGGAAGATCGCGAGCTGAGGGTTCGCGAGTCAACTTTGCCGTCACCCTGGAGTCCCCATTCCCGCGCTGATGTCATCAGTCCGCCGCTGCATTTGGACAGAGTCTGATGCGTTGCCAACAGCCTGGAATCAGCTATAACAGCCTTGGAATCAGCTATAACAGTCGTCCAGTTGTTGCTCCAGTTCAGCTGCCTCGCGGACCACTTGTGGACTGTCAGCTTCACTCGGACGCCCATGCAGGAGTGTCGCAAAGCTGCAGGCTCAGGTTGGGAAGGTTGTCTACTAGCTCGCAAAAAGTTAGGGACATGTCATGGAGGTTATCCGTGTTCTTGGAACCTTGATGGTGCATGTGATCCATGTCAAGAGTGCACTGCGCCGCATAGGCCTTGGCAAGCTGTGCCTCCTGCTTAGTAAGGACCAGATCTTGCTTGAAGTTGGTCGGCCTCTCCTGCGTTCGTGTCGAGTTCCCCAACCACGATGCTCTACGAAGACTGGTCGGGTGCTGCCGCTATCTCATCACCCAGACTAATTCCTGGGACTCAACGCGATTCACTTCTTTTTGCTCGCGCGAGCTCATCTCCGAGAAAAATGCGGTCGGCCTCTTCCTTGTAATCATTGCCCCGCTACGTCTGAGTCATGAGCTGCTGATCCAGACTCGGTCGTGCTTCCCAGCCATCTCCTTCGTTTGCAGCTCCTTCTCTAAAGCGGTGTGCTTGCTGCAAAGGCCAATGAGTTGTTCCTCCGCGAACTGTGCACGCCCTATCCATGTGACGCGATCTCTGCGCAGGTGCCCAGCAATTGACTTCTTCTCACTGTGAGCTGTTGGGCAGGTGGAGTCAGTGAGACTAAGCAACACAGGCGCTTTGCACTCGCTAGTCAAAAAGCAGTCACACCCCTCCCCAGGGTTGAGCAGGGGGGGGGTAGGCGTTTAAACTTTTGCACGCTTCCACACGGGGCAGGGACAGGCATTTCCCCCAAGCAGGCAGGGACAGGCGTTTCCCAGGCCACCTCTCACACACATCCAAAGCTCCAGTCACAACAGTGTCAGGTTTCAGCCGCCAACGAGCGGTAACTTTTGGAGCCAAGTCACTTTGAGCGGGCTCGCTCTCTTGCCGCCTTGAGCAACATTGAGCAACTCACGTCTGTGAAGGGTAAAAACCTTATTCCCGCTCTAACTCTTCTTACTACTACTGATGATCGAAAGATTTGAAACATGTAAGTCTCCTCTGACTGTTGGCAAAACAGGAATAAAGAGTTTTGCATTGCTTTTGGGGGCCAATCATACAGAGACTTTGACAGAGCTAAGATTCCTGAAATATCAATCGATGATAGCTCGATCACATGTTCTAGAACCACAAAGAATGCCACCTACTGAACGTGCAGCCTACTTCCATGCTTTACGTGTATACATTCAAGTCAGGCAGTGGTCTGACCTAAATACAGATTGATCCTTGTTTTGGGGGCTGGCAACGTGGTGAAAGACGCTCGAGCCAATTCCAACAGATAAGGACATCGCTCCGACCAATGTTTTGCAGTTCATCAGGTGCAAGTGTAAGGCTCAAAATACTAACCAGTGCAAAACAAATTTATGATCTTGTCACAAACATGGACTCAAGTGTGTTGATGCATGTGGCCATGGTGTGACATGCAAGAACACTCAAGGGTTTGACTTTGATGAATAGAAGTTTGATGAAGTTTGATGCACTGCTAAAACAGCTTGGAACTACAGAGTTTGTCTTGAAAAGTGTAGTTAATGAAAGAAATGCTATTGATGTGGTGAGTGTGATAAAAAGTTTTTATAGTATTGAATTTGTCTTCAATTGTAAGTGTAGTTAATGAAGGAAATGTTATTTAATGTGTTGAATGTCATGAAAAGATTTTATGCTATTGATTTTAATGTAGTCAACCATAAAGATGCCTTGAAACTTGTGTATACTATAGTATAGTAAAGTTCGAAAGAAAAATGAAATATGCAGGACAATGATCTGGTGTAAATTTCCCAATTCATTCAGAAGAATGTCAAATTACTTCAACATATTTTACATGTTGATGGTTAATTCATATTATTACAGTTTTTTATAAATTGGACCAAAATTAGACATATACCTAAATTTCAAGGTTTTTCTTTTAGGTTGGTGGTTCTATAATAAGCAAAAATAGTTGTAAAATTTTTTTTTTGATCCAGCATTCTGGAGTTTCCATAATAAACAAGAATACACTATGTCTCAATAAGATTATACGAAATCAGCTTCTCTAACCTTTCAGAACAGCCCTCTTTGTGTATTTAAATTATACCTACCCCTAAATTTTGTCCGGTTTTGGTGCCAAAAATTCAAGTTGCTATAAAAAAGTTTGCCCAAGGTGGATTGATGGGGATTTTTTTTCTGAAGCACTATATGGTGTATAGATATGAAAAAATAAGAAATGGAATACCCATTATTTAATAATTACTATTACTTGTGAGGTAGTCAACCCTCCTTTCCACATTAAGTAGTCCAAGACTGGCAAAATCTTCACATTCAAGATGGTATTTTGGTTCCTTGTCAAGAGTAAATCTTATAACTTTATTTTGAGAAGTTTGCAGCTTTTTCTGAATATACTGAGAGATAGACCTATACCACATATTACATGCATAGTCAAATTTAGATTGAAAAAAAAACACTACATATTAATTTTCTCTCTCTCTCTCTCTTACCAAGAAATGCTGAATTCCTGTACAAAAATTTCAGACCACTATTAACTTTTTAATTACACTTTCACCAGTGTTGTTACCCGATAAATCTTGCTCAACTGTTTGTAACGCAAATGGTCATATCTCCATCAATAAAGGTGCTAGGAATATGATTTAGGTGTCTAGTTAGTGTAGGGTTTGAGAATACAAGCAATTTAGATTTGTATCTTAGATAAAGGTAACATGACATTCAGCATCAATTATTAGAAAAATATTGATATATTGGATAACAATCATCAAAAATATGTTAAAAGTTACACATTTTACACATAAGTAATAAAAAAGTCACACAGTGATTAGAATTTAGTGATCATTCAAACACCACATGATACGCACATTTGAGATGTATGTATGTCAGTGTATTCAAATTGCTCCCTCATCAGTTTCTGAATCATCATCATTATCATCATCTCTATCATCTTCTGAGAGGTTAGTATTAGGATTGTACCAATGTCCTGTCTCTCCGCAACATTTGCAAAACTGCACAGCATGCCAGCTTTATGGCAACTGCGATTTGTGCTTTGACTTGGAAATGTGCTACTGCATCTACTCTTCACAACTTAGAGATTTTTTTTCTTTCTGCCACAGTATAGCAGCCTGCAAAACCATGGCTTGGAAGCAGGTCATGATCCCGTTGTATTTAGATATTGTGGTATTATAATCTATGTATATGACTGACTTCTTATAGGACCTGATACTCACCTGACCTAATGGCACACTATTACAAACACATGTGTCATCAGCCTCATCACATATAAATAGTTGGTTCATTTGGAATATGCTTATTGTATGTACAGATTTAATCATATTACATTTACTTTAGAAATATAGTTACATGTAGTTGCTAATATAATACATACATGTTTCATCTGTCATGTTTTTGAAAGTAATAATCTGCATTTGCGTTACAAATACATGCATACTTGTCAAAGCACAGATAAACATCATGAATGTTCCAACAAAACTTTCACATTGTTTGCAATATAGGCCCAAAAGTTTTGAACTGGTCCATATAGGGGCCATTGAGCCATTATAAAATATTTGCGTGGAGAGAGAGAAATTGACTTTCCATTACACATCACTATAGTGAAGAAAATGCTGTCAAAAGAAGAAGCAGTTCATTGATTTAGTCATTGACACTATCGTTGCAAATATAGACTCCATCAGTGGCACGCTGGTTGTAGCAGGTAGTGATCCTCTTCCATATGCTTACAGGCTGTGATACTGTGGCAATATGCTATGACATAGTTAAACCCACAGCTATCAACACTCTCAGGACAGGTAAGGGAGTGGTGATTAAATACAGAGGGGGGTGGGGGTTGGGGGTGGGGTGTCGTGAAGAGAAATAGTTTTCTTGACAATTTGTTTTCACGCCCCCCTTTCGCCAGTATTTTTAAATGCCCCCCTGGCACATTGTATGTTCCCCCCATCCCACCGTCCCATTATTATCTATTCTATCGCATACTATCAAGACAGAACCAGGATAAAAACACACCAAAACATCTTATGTAGGGACACCACCTAGCCAGTGATAAAGCTATAGATGAGATAGAAGCTTCATCTATAGCACGCTCCCCCAGAATTTTTGTCTCTAGATGTTCTCTGGTGCATTCTTTTTCTGAGAAAATTAGTTATTTTTCATGAAATGGAGGTATTTAGATCATGTTTTTTCTTCAATGTTATTATTTTACATGTTAACTTTAATACATATTGATTAGTCATTGTTTTCCCTGCATGTGACTGTCTTAGCCTGGGTACCCCTTCTTCCCTCAAACCGGACGAAACTGTCCATGGGCTATCTGCCTCACATCAGCCTAAACTGGCCAGGTCATTTTATGTGTTTGGGTGTCAAAAGCTTTGTCATGCAAGTCATTCGTTTGGGGTATAGCAGTGGTGTCATCATGATTAAAACTAGATAACTATGTGTATAACCTCCTTGAATGTGTTCATCGTGTTGGAATCCATATATATTTACAAAGTTCATCTTTACACAACACACTAAAATCTTACATTGATTGACAGTTTCAACAACTTCTGTTGCCATTTTCAAATTCTCTCTGCGCATGACAGGTCAATCTGCACGACTTCCGATATTGAAAATCAGGTCGTACACATGAGAGAGTTGAAAGCCAGTGTGTTGGACAGAGAAAGTGACTGAAGGATAACGAGGACAGAGACAGGTCATGAACAAGGACGAGGGGGTACGACACTGTGGTGTTTACGACCAGATTGGCAGTGTTCTTTTAGCCATAAAATATGATATCTCTTTTCTATATAGTACCGATAGTACCGACACTACCTACACTGATAACACCGAAACTGCATACCCCCAATGTTTACTACCGACACTACCGACATCGACGAGAATGTGGTGTTTACTACCAGATTTGCAGTGTTCTTTTAGCCATGAAATATGGTATATATTTTCTATAGAGTACCGACACTACCGACACAGACGACACTATGGTGTTTACTACCAACAATACCGACAACGGCGACACTGACACTGCATACCCCCAATGTTTACTACCAACACCGACGACACTGTGGTGTTTAGTACTAGATTGGCAGTGTTCTTTTAGGCAAAAAATATGATATATCTTTTCTATAGAGTACCGACACTACCGATACAGTTGACACTGTGGTGTTTACTACCGAAACTACTGACACCAACGACACTGGAGTTTACAACCGACACCGACGACACTGTGTTGTTTACTACAGCACTACTGACACTGATGACACTGTTGTGTTTACTACCAGATTGGCAGTATTCTTTTAGCCATAAAATATGATATATCTTTTCTATGGAGTTCCAACACTACCAACACCGACGACACTGACACTGCATAACCCAATGTCTACTACCGACACCCATGAGACTGTGGTTTTTACTACCAACATTGGCACTGCATAGATCAAATGTTTTCTACCGACACTACCGACGCCGACAACACTGTGGTGTTCTTGACCAGATTGGAAGTGTTCTTTTAGCCATTAAATATGGTATATCTTTTCTATATCAAACTGTGATGGATGAAAATACTATTTTGTGTTCTAATGATTTATCAAAGCATTCTCCAAACAAGATACACATTGCTGCCTTTATGTAGCAGGCAGAATCCAAACCAGTCATTACCATCTATAGTAAGGCAGTACACTGAATGGTCACACTAGCTAAAATGTGTTTGTAGAATGATCACTCCTCAACTGACCTTATATGACATTACATAGGCTTACAAGAATATGGGTGTGGACTTGACCTAAAACATTTACCTTTGACCTCTTCTTCTGCCAGTCAATTGATTCAAAGGAAGGTCACCTATACTTGCTAGATTGGCAGCGTTCATTCAGCCACAGAATATGATACATTGTATAACTTTTTTCTATATCATACAAAAATCACGTGCGCATGTCATTTTCAAAGTGGCAAGGTTGTTGTCCAAACAAAGAATATGAAGGTGACAGGTGAGAAATAGATTGGGCAATCGAGCCATACCCACAAATTGAGGAATAATTAAGGCTTCTCCAAATAGATCTGGGGTTTGATTTAATAATTGAGATCAAATCTTGGAATACTGACAGCATTGGTTCAAACATAGAATATGATGTGTCTTTTCTATATCAAGTGTTGGTGACCTTTACATATACATGTTACGTCAATGAAAGAATATGATATATATTTTTTTCTAAATTAAGTGAATGTCAGTTGAAGCAAAGGAAGGCCACCTATAGCTGTGAGATTGGATGTTCAAACAGATATTGATGTTGTTGGTGTCAGTAGTGTCAGTAGTAAACAACAGTGTCGTCCGTGTCTGTAGTAAACATTGGGGGTAAGCAGTGTCAGTGTCGTCAGTGTCGGTACTGTTGGTACTCATATATATCGTATTTCATGGCTAAAAGAACACTGCCAATCTGGTAGTAAATACCACATTGTCGTCGGTGTGGGTATTGTCGGTAGTTAACAAGTCAGTGTCGTCGGTGTTGGTAGTAAACATTGGGGATATGCAGTGTCAGTGTCGCTGGTGTCGGTAGTGTCAGTAGTCAATAACAGTGTCGTCGGTGTTGGTAGTAAACAAGACAGTGTCGTCGGTGTCGGTACTGTCGGTAGTAAACAGCAGTGTCGTCAGTGTTGGTAGTAAACATAGAGGGTAAGCAGTGTCCGTGTTGTTGGTGTCAGTAGTGTCAGTAGTAAACACCTTAGTATCATCGGTGTTGGTACTGTCGGTACTCATATAAACAACAGTGTTGTCAGTGTCTGTAGTAAACATAGAGGGTAAGCAGTGTCAGTGTCGTCAGTGTCAGTAGTGTCAGTAATAAACACCTTAGTGTCGTCTGTGTCGGTACTGTCGGTACTCATATATATCATATTTTATGGCTAAAAGAACACTGCCAATCTGGTCGTAAACACCACAGTGTCGTTGGTGTCGGTAGTAAAAATTGGGGTATACGCTGTCAGTGTTGTCGGTGTCAGTAGTAAACATACAGTGTATGCAGTGTCGGTGTCGTCCGTAAATATTGGGCACCCAAGGGGATATTGTCACCCTAATTTCGTGCCGCTTACCCCAACGTTGTGACCTGCCAGGGTAATAATTTTATAGTCCTAGGAGATCAGTTTCATGTGTTGACTGAATGCCTCAAATTTGAAAGTACAAGAATAAGAGTATTCAGGAAAATCCAGGCCAAATGCCCACCCTTTAAGACACTAAGTAACCTCCAGAAATTTGAATTTCTATTGATAGCCGAGGGTGAAATAGCACAGGACTTTGCTGAACTTTGCCTCGATATTACCAAATAATATGGGAAATTGACTCGGTGCCCTCCCCCTTTCTAACTCTGGCGTATTTACTATCTCCAATGCCCCATGTTAATTGTTGGTTTGTTTGCCATGTTGGTCTGATATTACATAAATGGTACCCTCCGTTGGGGGAGGTACGCTGAAATGTCGACCCTCAGGAACAATGTTGCCTTCCGCTTCGTGTGGGGCAACATTGTTCCTTCGGGGCAACATTTCGGCGTACCTCCCCCAACAGAGGGTACCATTTATCATATCGCATTTACCTCATTCAGTAGTAGCAGTGTCCATCTAAAACAGAATGAGCCATTAATGATGACAAAATTGCCTCATATTTTGGGTTAAGTTGAAAAAACATATAAAAAAGACATAATTATACTATACTCTCGAACCAGAGGTCATTAATGGAAAAATATGGAAAAAAATCTCTAACCATACCTCCCAATGCCCCCCCCCCCAACCCTTTCTCCACCGCCCCCCTCCCCCCACTAATGTCCAGATTACCAAGTACAAAAAATGTCGATTTGGTCAAACATCAAACTTTATTTAATAACATTTATTTGTAAAACGGGTATAAACATTGATAATACATAGATCTATACATTAGTTTCCAATATATCACCTCATTATATTTAAACTACTTCTTCACTGTCAACTATTTCATAAAGTTTTTTGACCTGCAGTGTCGGGTGATAGTTACTTATTGTAAACATTAAAAGTTACATGACTGACGTGCACAGGCGTACAGAGAACGTATAAATGATAACGTACATAACGTACAAACGTACATTTCTGCAAAAACTTTAGTCTCGCGCAACACAGACCAACGTACAGCGAGCTCCGTCAAAGTGAGGCTGGCTGGTCGAGTCTACAAAAACTTTAAAGTACTGCGCACTACGTAATTTTCTAACTACTATGTAAACAGCAGGAGGGAGATAGATCATGATCTACCTCCCTCTAACCAGGGATTGTCACATTTTTCTCAGCCAATCAGATTCCTCCATTGTTCTTCATCATGTGATATATAACCTAATGTGCGATATCAAACATACGTATATGGTTATGACATTTTTCTTTTTTTTGTCTTTGCTATGTAGTGTTTATTACCAATAGTGTCTGATGGATTGTGTTGATCTAAGGATGTAATAAACTATCGTATTATATTATTATTATTATATTGTTTAGGCCTTTAAATCAATACAGTATCCTTGGTTTAGGTAGCAAAATGCGTATCTGGCCGTTTTTTTTATCTTTTTCTTTTATAGTTGGACGGTAAAGTAAACCAATTTTATATATACATACTAAATATGAACGAGGTTCACCATATAGGGTTTTTCAGAATTTCGGGTTCACATTACTCATATTCTCAATTGAATCATAGACAGTTTAATTAATGAATTATGCGGTATATTTGATTGTATACATCTTTATTATAAATGAAATAAACAACTGGTTGGCACTAAAAACTTTTATTTCTACACTGAGTTTAATATCTAGTTTATGTGTACAATGGAATTAGAGATTTATAATTTTGATTAGTAGTGCCCTCTTACTTTGGTAGAGTTAACAGATTTTAGACTGGGAAACACAAACAGTTTAACACATGTGGCAGATAACAACTTGGTCACCTGGGGTGGGTACTAATTGGTAGGGACGATTGGGTTCACTATTGCCAGGTTGGTGTTGATCATAACAAAGACCAAAGTTCTCAGACTAATATTTAATTGGTTTTATGTCATATTGTATAAGTATTTGGAATGGATGTTTAGATAAAGTTTGTGAGAATCTGTACATATAGAAAAACACAGCTTAAGGGAAAAATGAGCATATTGTACCCCCAAAAGAAGCAGCTATTTTTTGAACATTTGGCGCCCATTGCCGGCATGGTTGTGACGATTCTCGATCGTCACAACATTGATTGCTGTCAAAAGTAAACACTTGTTGGTTCTGTGCTAATAGCGTTTATGTAACGTTTTGGTTCTGTGCTAATAGCGTTTATGTAATGTTTTGGTTCTGTGCTTAATGAATGCTTAATGTGATTAAATGAATCAAACTAATTAACAAAATATATCTGAAGATTTTGAATTACATGATAACTTAGATACACCAAGTGGCCATGATCTACACATATTTTGATTGGTGTGGAACATTTATGTAAATAGATAAAAGTGAATTCGTATGACTGTATTCTAACTTAACCACTTGAAATGTAATGTTTTGGTTTTAAGTTTTTTTTCTGTGAAATTCATGATTTAAATTAATCAAACTACTTAACAAAATATATTTGTAGATTTTAAATAAAATGATAATTAAGATACACCAAGTGGCCATGATCTACACTCATATTGATTGGAGAGAAACAATTACTTAAATAGATAAAGGTGAATTTGTATGACTGTTGGCTAACTTAAACACTTGAGATTCTGACGACCATATTTGCATATATAAGATGCCAAATTGAATAGCAGTAGAGAGGGCAGTGGTGAATCCACCACAGCTTCTCCAGAAGAGGAGGACAAGCCAAGAAGACGAGGGACAAGCCCACGAACAGAGGAAAAGCAAGAAAGAAGAGTCCAGCCAAGAAGACGAGGGACAAGCCAGGAGCTGGGAAAAGTCCTAGAAAGAAGAGACAAGCCAAGAAGAGGAGCCACAGGAAAGTGGCGCCCAGCTGCAGAAGAGAAGTTCAAGTCCAGAAGAGGAGTGGTGTCGAGCCACAGGAAAGCGAAGCCCGGCAGCAGAAGAAGACTAGTGGCTGTAACGCCAAAAGAAGAAGAGAAAAGATTAGTGGTCGTAATGCCCAGAAGAGAAGAATACTAGTGGCAGTAACGCCCAGAAGAAGAGAAGAAGAGCACAGCCCAGAAAAGGCACAGGAAGGTGGAACCCGGCAGGAGAAGAAGAGTAGTGGCCGTAACGCCCAGAAGTTCAAGCCCAGAAGAGTAACAGTTTCCAGCCAAGAAGAGGAGCCACAGAAAAGTGGAGCCCGGCTGCAGCAGAGAAATTTAAGTGCAGAAGAGTAGCAGTTTCCAGCCAAGAAGAGGAGCCACAGGAAAGTGGAGCCCGGCTGCAGAAGAGGACAAGTTCCAGGTGTGAGGAGCAGCTAGAACTGACGCAGAATCCCAGTTCTTAGGAGCAGCTGGACCGGAGAAAGAAGCAAGAAGTCCAGCACAAGTACCAGGTCTAGGGGATACCCGGCAAAGAAGCAAGAAGTCCAGCACAAGTGGCAGGTCTAGGGGAGACCCAGCAAAGAAGCAAGAAGTCCAGAAAAGTGCCAGGTCTAGGGGAGACCCAGCGAAGAAGCAAGAAGTGCAGCACACGTGCCAGGTCTAGGGGAGACCCAGCCACAAAGCAAGCCAGCACAAGTACCAGGTCTAAGTAAGAACTAACGACAAAGATTGCTAGCAGTGTGAAGATTACAAGCAAGATTACAAGCAAGTTGGCATCCCCGCGAAAGCACCAGGTTGAGAGCCGAGGTGTTGTCCACGAGAAGTACTGCCACTGCCGGTGTAGACCTGGACGATCATTGCCGAAGACATTAGTCTGTTTAAATATTACAAACAGGGCTTTATATTGATTATATCTTTTGTTTGTATTAAGTGTGTTTGCGATTAATAAAATAAATATAAGCAGTTATTGATCTCTTTATTAATTTCCCTAGGTACACGCACATAAGTAAAAGGGGATTTCGCCACACGGTAAATTCACCCATTAATGCTGCAGTAAAAACGACACTAATGGCGATAATAGCGGATTCTCGGAACCCTGCAGGTGGTCTGCTTAGCACCAGTAAAAATCACTCTCCCGAACGTTCTCAATGTTTGGTGTTAAAGTGCAAAAATGCGTCCATTGGGACACAGAAAGTGTCTTAATCGTACGTTTAACCTCTTATCTACAACCTATCAAAATATTAATGCTTTTGGTCGGTGCGCATGGTCCGAAAAAAGCAAAGGCATGTAACTTTGATCATTTCTAACAGCTCCCTCCATTTAAACACATTATAAGAAAGTTGACGTAGATAACTTCCGGTACTAGTCGCATGAATAAAAAAACTTAATCGGCGTGGATACCTTTTGTTAGTACAAGATAGCTCTTTAAAAACGTAAGCCGACGTCGTCGGTTTTCACGGCTTGCTCACTCACACTGCTTAAGCGAGGGGCACATTCCACCTTGCGGCGGTGGTCGCCGCAAGGCGTGTTGAGGTCTGTGGCCTTTACTGCGTTTCCCGCATGCATTGACAAAAGTACAGTTGTGGGCACATACGTACGGGCTCCACGCGTTAGGAATGCGTCGGCACATGGAGTGGTTTTTATCGAGGTGGCCGTGAGATCAACTTGCATAGAAAGTGCGATGTACTCGCGTACAACTTACGTTCTACGCACCGTGTGTTTACAAAAGTACGGGATCCGCACGTTCATGGTACAGGGAACGCACGGCCCCAGTGCTGTGTCAGTGCCGACAACATGTGGTTAAATCATCTACGTTTCACGTAAGGTCTCCGCACTGCCTCCGTACGGTTAGGCCATGACGCAGGGTGGTCGTAGAAGAAGTTTGACAAGCCAAACTTCTTCTGTGTTTACCGTACGGCCTTGAAAAAACGTACGTTTGCCGCACTGTACACTCACGGATTGTTACGAGTTCTGTGCGTTTTTGGTCGTAGACTGGCTGTAGACCAACCTTGCGGTGGAATGTGCCCCTGGCTTTAAAGTCCTTGTTCATACCAACCCGTGGGCCTAGTTATAGCTTTCACGTTAGACTTACGTCAAAGCCAAAATCAATACTCGGGTTCATCTTACTTATATAGCGAGATCGTACGTTTGGCATTTGAATTCCCCGCTGGACATTTTAGCAGTAGGCCTTCTAACTGGTCGGTTTCTGAGCGTAAGTTCCACAGAATTGGATATGGTGGTATCAAGGCTATATACTGTGTATATAATCATGAGATATGACGATGACAAGCCGAGCGCACCTGCCACTTCCAGGAAAAGACCGAACACCAAAGAGATCACACGCTGCTGCGGGCATAGCTGTTCAAGGACTGACGTAAAATATTGCAGAAATCACGATGTTAAAATAGCATTACAGTGGTATATAGTGGTATCGGCCTGTTTGCAAGTAGCAATTTTGCAGAATTGTGCTGATTACAACTCTCCTGATTGGGATCCAGAATGTCATGGATTGGTGAAAGATAGTGACTCTTGGAAATCAGTGACTGTAGCATCCGATATCACACTAGTACCTGAAGAAATCCTAATAGTTATGAAGTGTGGATATACTACCACATTTCCATGTTAAAGCACAACCTGCAGTTGCCATGAAGTTGACATGCCATATACAGAGTTTTTGCCAATGTTGCGAAGTGACAGGGAGGGCATTGTTTCAATCCCAATGCAAAGCTCTAAGAAGATGATAGTGATGATGATAATGATGTAATGATGTTGATTCAGAAACTGATGAGGAACCAATTGGAATATATTGATCTCTCAAATGTCAGTATCATGAGGTGGTGGAATGATCACTAAATTTTCATCACTATGTCATTTTGTCATTACAAAGGAGTAAAATGTAACTTTTGACATTATTTTGTAGATTGCTATCAATGTTTGTCTAATAATTGATGTTACATGTCATGCTACCTTTATCTAAGATACATAGTCGAACCAATTGTAGCTAATAGTCCTAGACTAGACATCAAAATACACATCTAAATTACTTGTATTCCCAAACCCTAGTCTAGACACCTAAATGACATTCCTAGCCCCATTATTGATAGAGATATGGGCATTTTAAGGATTTGACCGCCATTTGAGACATTACAGAATTCACCCATCTCAGTGGCAGGCATCTTGGATTTGTCTATATGTAGTAAATCTGATTTTCGTTAGTTGGTTTGGATTCTATGACTCCAAAAACATGTTGTTGGACAACAAAATGATATTTGTGCCATTACGGTTAAAAAGTTCAAGGCAATCACAGAATTCCCCCATCTCTTTGGTGGCCATCTTGGATTTGCCTATATCTATTTGATCAATGTAACTTTTATTGCTGGATTTAGATTCTATGACCCCAAAAACATATAGTTAGGCACCAAAATCACAGATGTATCATTAATGACCAAAATGTTATTAGCAAGAATGTATTTTTACGTAAAGGCAATCATGAATATTAAACTTTAAAAAAAAAGCATTTTAATTCAGATAAAATGATTAAACATGTCTGTTAACCAATAAAACATGCTCATAGACTCAAAAATCACTTTCATAGTAACTATATTGAAGTACATAGGGCCATTTTGGACATAATGGTGAATTAAAGAAAATGCTCAAGGGTGAGAACTTCACACCCACCTAGAACTCATTATATAGACCCTCTACGTGAATAATCAAGAGAGAAAAAAACTCCCAAAATTGGTTTGACCCCCTGACTGGCGGACTAATACGTATTTTATACCATATGGAATGTTATCAATCCAAATCAACAGTAGAATAAGACATTAATGCATCATTTTAATATATCACTCATTACTGATGACGCTTTCCCATCCCACTATGACTTGTATGTTTGCAGGCCCACTTTACTGGCGTCTGGACGGATGGTTTGAACAGTTCTGTTGCCGACCGTTGGTTCCAGAAGAGTTTTAATAGTTCTGTTGCCCTAACCATTGGCTTGTGGAGGCGTACACCAAGGATGGGCCCTACTGTGCTACAGGACGCTCAAACATTGTGGAGTTTTCATCTTGTGACTCTAGTCTCTCGGTTGCTGGTGTTGTATGTCAGAAACATGGTGCATTCGACTGCCCCCCGTTTGTGAGCAGCACAACATGGATGGAATTCAACACAAAAAGCTACATATATAAACTAAGGAAAGGAAACTGGATGGAAGCAGAAGAATTCTGCCAAAGGACGGGCGGTCACCTGGTCAGTGTAGATGGTACAAAAACGCTGTCATTCTTGCGTCGATGCCTTATACCGTCTTATCATACAAATTTTGATGCTGATTCCCCAGTGTTTATTTGGGTGGGCTACACTGACATGGGTGGCGCACCTGGTTGGTGGACTGATGGATCTGAGCCCAATTTTGCAAATGCACGATTAAGAATAGAAGGCAACAAGATTCCTTCTCCCCTATGTGGCATGGTATCATTGGACAAAGGAATATTGCAGTTTATGGATTGTGCTGCTGTTGCTCCTCCTCATCCTCATTCTAACCTTGGAATTGTCTGCCAGAAGCCAGTCTGCCTTACAGACATTACTATAAACTGTCGGTACAACTGTGGGACCAGGATAAACCCGTCAGAAAGGATGATACTGTCGTTTGATTGGTCCAGGTGCTCCGATTTAGGTCTAGATAGTCTCAAGTTCATGTGGCAGTTTAGTTCCAGTAATCGAAGTGTGAAAAGTCACCTTGTATGGGACCACGAGACAAGGACAGGAAACAATGAGGCAGACATTCTTATTGAAAAAGATGTTTTCCCTGCAGATTCAAATGATACTGAATACACACTGAACTTAACAGTTCAAAAAGTGACAAGTACATCATCAGTAAATGCACTGTACAAATTCACCATTAATAGTGTGCCCCGCGGAGGGCACTGTGACATAGAGCCAAAGGAAGGTGTCACATTGGCGACCAAGTTTAACATCACCTGCAACAACTTCACTGATGATGACCAGCCACTGAAGTACATTTATAGGGTTTTTCTTGGTGAGAACTTACAAGTTCTGCATCCCTCTGTAAATTCTTCCATACCACTGCTCGACATCCCCATGGGTGAGGAGTTGAACGACTTTGTGGTGAGGATTGCAGTGAGCGTTGTTGACAGTGCCGGCGCGACCGCCACTCTGTACACCTCGGTGACAGTGAAACCCGATTACAGCGTCACGGAAGATCCAGCAGAGTGGAAGCGACTGCGTTTGCATGCACTCCTCACCAACTTTGTCATCCCTCCTCATGACCATTTGTTCAGGTCTGGTTCGACTGTCACTTTAGGAAATGATATTGGAAGCCAACTAACACAAGTTTATAATACTGTGTATGGTGTTTCTAACCGCTTTAAGGACGAAAGAAGAGTGATGTTTGAAGCTGCAACTTCTTTGCTTCCGATGATAGTAAAAAGTACTTGTATATACGAGCCTTATGAATTAGAGAACACATCTTACAGCATAATGACAATGTCTAAATCAATCACAGAGCCTAACCAGACAGTTGAACACATAAATTCATGTTCTAAGCATTGTGTAGATGGTGTTTCAAGCATTATGTATGCTGGTCAATCAATTTACAAAAATCAATTGGCATGAAAAATTTCCAACGGTCCACAAAAATGATTATGACTACACTTGACAACGTGAAAACTGGATTGGCCCGAACAATTGTTCCTGGGAACAGAACAAATCACACAATTGTGGCAGATCTGCTCAACGTGTCTGTGCAAAAGAGCTACAAAGACAACATTCCATGTATGTCCGACAACACTATCACGCTGCCCTGCTCATTAACACTGCCCCCGGATGCTAAAGAACTATCCATCGAAAAAGTCTATTTTACTGAAAATCCATATTTATGGACCAACACAGAAGTAAATTCAGGTGTGTATTCCTTTGATATAAGGGACAGCAAGAGTGAAACAATAGTGCAACTTAAAAATCTGAAAGAACCAGTCAAGATAAGTTTTCCCCTTGATATCACATCAGACTTCCAGGGTCTAAATTTGACAAAAGTTCAATACGCTCACATCACAATACCCAACGTGCAAGTTGACGAATCACTGTACATTCTGGTTCGGGTTCCAAATGAAACAACTTCAGCGCCTGTAGAATTTTACGTACGCAGCAATGGCAGCGATATCTCAAATGAGGAGGATGTTTCCCTGAACAAGACTGCACTGGGGCATTTGGTAGACTTACAGGCTACTGGCTTGTTCAATATGCACAGTGCCCTTCTGCAAACTGGTGGTGAATGTAATCTCACAGGGCTCTTGGCCAACTCCTCCCAGCAGGAGAGCCTTGCCGTGGAGGTGATGACACTGGTCGTACGCTGTGTATTCTGGGACTCTGCCTCCAAGGCGTGGTCGAGTGAAGGCTGCCGGCCGCAGTCCATGCTGGCCCTGTCCGTGCTACAGTGCGAGTGTGACCACCTCTCCACCTACGCGGCCGGTATCTTTGTGAAAGCCAATGAAATCAACTACGCAGACATCGCACAGTTCCTCACCTTCTGGAAGAACCCAATAGGTATTCTATAGTGTTTTTCAATAATATTCTTGTCTCTCACTCTCTGTTTATTAAGGCAAGAAAGCTCCTACCTCTGTATTGATAAAGCTGACGACAAGTTTTCCAACTTAAAGCTTCCATTTGAGTATATCAAGTGGCCCTGACAGGACTCAAAACTCACGACTCCAAGGTAGTAGACCAGAATATTAAAAGGGTACAGCGACGAACTGTTGTCTTTGTAACCTCCTTGCCATAGAAAACAGAGAGAGAAATTAATAAAATCCAATAGCTATTCATTAAGGATATTTTATTACAATTGGTCAAGAGGTGGCATTTATTTTACCACATAATGGTTGCCTCCTGAAAATGCGTTCTTGCTACGCCATATAATTGTGATATTTTTCAAGTTATCTTTCCCATAATTATCTCACTAAAAATAACCCATTTCTTAATCATTATGCCCAGTACTGTTAAATTCATAATATATAAACAGTGGCATTGTGGGTTTCACGGCTTTCCCATTAACACGGCCTCAAAGTCCATGTTCATGGTATAAGTAATAAGCCCGAATAGATAATGATGAAACAGTGTGGTCTTGAATAGAAATGTGCACTAATAAGTTAATCATCCAAGAACTGAGATGCAGCATACGCCTTATTAAATATTTCTTGGTTAGTAAACTGGACAGAATCAGTTCATGATTTGTGGTTGATCATCACAAGACAACGAAGCCAGACTTCTAAGCTGTACACTAAAAAACTAGATCAAAAGTGTTCACTTATGGGGAATTAAGATATATTTTGATACACTAAAGTTGAACAAAAATGTTTGGACAATAATGATTAAAAAGTTCACTAAAATAATATAAAATGATTATAAGTATATATTACAATATAGCAGCCACAAATTATATGCCACTGTCTATTTATTGATCCTATAGCAGCAAATAGCAAACAGTACAAACTAGTCTGTTTTGCAGCTAATAGAATATTGATCTGTAACAGTGCTTTTAATAGTAATAAGAAATTTGTAAATGGACCATAATTGCCATGTGGAAAGCACAGTTTAAATGGCAGATTGCCCAAAATCCAATCACTGTGGTGTCGCCTCAAACCTCAGTTGTGTAAAGTTTAAACCAAATCGGTTCATCGGTACACCTGCTAGCTTGTCCAGATACAAACATACCTACAGAGATACATGCATACATATTTACAAACGAACGAAACACAATGCTTGCTTCAGCTGCAGGGCTGAAGCAACGCAATTAACAAAAAGGCAACATACCACACAATAAAGAGTAACTGACCATGTATAATGTGTAACAAGGTTTATATGATTATTGTCATATATGCTTCAATAACGTTGTTCTAGAAATGCTGTGCTCTCTGAGCACTTTCCATTTAGTTAGCAAAGGGGCAAAGATCAAAGTAGGTGATGGTCACCACTTGCCTAAATATTGTATGAAATTGGAGGTCATATTTCAAACTGTATTGAAATGACTATGTCAAATGCTGAAATTGACGGCAAATGTTCTTCTGGATGGACCACTTTATTTGGCAAAGTGCAAAATTTGGACTCTGATGATGGTCACCAAGTATGTAAACAGTGTATCAAATTTGGAGCTCTGAGCTGCTCATGGTTGGAGCTGCATTGAAACTATTGAAGACAATGACAGAAAATGACCTAAAATGGTCTTCTAGAAATTATACTTAAATTGGCAAAGTGCCAAAATTGAACACAGTTAATGTTCAGTAGGCATGTAAGCATTGTACCAAGTTTGAACGCTTTCTCACGAGCATCAGCTAAGCTATTGCAGAAATTGTTAAAAATGGACTCAAGATGGCACTATGGAAAGCACAGTTTAATTTGCAAAGTGCCCCCAAATCATCGAATCACTCTGGTGTCGCGTCATACCAAATAGCTGTGTAAAGTTTGAACGAAATCGGGTTATCTGTAAAATCTCAAGCTTGTCCGTAGACAAACATACATACTTAGATACATACATAGTTACAAATGAACGAAACACAAGGCTTTCGCTTCAGCTGCTGAAGAGACGCAAATAACAAAAAGGCAACATAGCAATCAATCTAAACAAATTGTAATATGAAATATGGATAACACAACAAAATGATTTGGTCAAAGCAAATGGTTCTGTATATCAAGGCATATATATTATTGCGTTGCTTCAGCAGCTGAAGCGAAAGCCTTGTGTTTCATTCATTTGAATAAAAAATCTATGTATGTGTGACATGCCCATTCCTCTGGACAAGCTCAGTATTAATATTGACCCAATTTCTTCAAACTTTACAGAACCATTTGCTTTGACCAAATCATTTTGTTGTGTTATTCATATTTCATATTACAATTTGTTTAGATTGATTGCTACAAGTGTGACTCTAGTGGTCACTGCTTAGAAGAATGTATCAAAGCTCACTTGCAAACTGAAAATCCCTAGTACTCTTAATACTAAGTTGATAGTGACCCAATCCCACCTAATGTGCAGTATCCTTAATGTAATTTTCACCATCTCCCTTTCTGGTTTGTCTTGTGCAGGTGTTATCATCGTTGTCATCCTTGTGGTGATGTACATTCTGGCCACAATCTGGGGGCGCCGCATTGATCGCCGCCGAGCAGCTGCCCGCAAGGCCATCGACCTTTTGGACAACGATCCTTACGACAAGTACATCTACATCGTCATCCTGGAGACTGGAAGCAACGTGAAAAGGCCGCCCACATGCCTTGTGAGTCTCATACTGAAAGGCAGCTTGGGTCTGTCTGAACCTCACGGCCTGCAGTGCTCTACGCACAGGATCTTTAAGCCCGGTGCCACCAACTACTTCGTTGTGCGCACACCGCAGTCGCTGGGGAACATTGAGACCATCT
The DNA here is from genome assembly GCA_019095985.1 of Streblospio benedicti. Classification (NCBI taxonomy): domain Eukaryota; kingdom Metazoa; phylum Annelida; class Polychaeta; order Spionida; family Spionidae; genus Streblospio; species Streblospio benedicti. Next base: position 28,775,578 of record CM032668.1, on the reverse strand, counting down.
CTCTGTGGCACGATGCCAAGGGCGATTACCCACACTGGTTTGTGCAGATGTGTCTTGTCTACGACCCTCAGCAGCACAAAAAGTGGCCATTCCGGTGCGACAGCTGGCTCTCTCCTGACCTGGGAGAGAAGGAGATCACGAAGCGGTTCAACGTGTCAGACAAGAGCGTGACACCATTGTTGTACAGGAACACGACCTTCAACATGAAGGACGAGCACCTCTACCTGTCTCTGTTCAAGGCTCCCCGCACAAGCCGCTTCACGATGTGCCAGCGCCTCGCTTGCATCCTCTGCCTCTTCATGCTCGGCATGCTCACCAACATCATGTTCTACAACAAACCGCAGGACGTGAGCGACACCGAAGTGCGCTTGGGCAACTTCTTCTTCAGCACCCACAGCCTCATGATCTCTCTGCAGACGGCCCTCATCATGGTTCCTGCGACAGTTGTCGTTGCCAAGCTGTTCCAAGTGAGCCGACCTCGTCACCCCGTCTTCATTGTCAAGGAAGCAATGACAGCAGACGACATCCCGTCCGAGTTCCAGATGAAAGCCAGCAGCTACTCATCCAGCCACTTGATGGAAGAGTCGCTTGAAAAGGTCAATCAACAGATGAACATGGACGCAGTGCTACACTGGCACAAGATGAATAGAACCTACCGGCGAATGTCGATCGCCCCGCCAGAGGACACCGAAGGCGACAACACGTGGCGGGATCGGGGGCAGTCACTACTCAGCCTGTTCAGCCTGCCTTGGTGGTGTGTGTACATCGCGTGGTGCCTCGTGCTTGGCCTCGCCGGCATCTGCGCCTTCTACACCATTCTCTACACGTTCAACTACGGTCACGAGAAGAGCATGGAGTGGTTCTGCTCGGTGCCTGCTCACTCAGGTCCTGGACATTGTGGTGCTCGACCCCTTCAAGGTTGTGGTTCTCGCCACCCTGGCCAGCTGCATCTTCCGCCGCTACTACATCGAAGAGCTTGTGAATGTGGGCCAGTTTCGTGATGCCTCGTCCTCGCAGCAAGAAGAGGAGGATGACACACCGCTGCAGCCCCCAGAGGCAGGCAGCAGGGCTCCTCCAGGCACCCCCGCTGGGGAGAGGGCCAGGCCGATGGACGACATGATGAGGAGTGCCATCGCAGCCAGCAGGCGCCAGTCACTCGCTCCCCTACAGCAGCCCACACACGACACAAATACCTCAACCTCGCCGATCTGGTCTTCCAGGTCTCTGTCATCATCCACTTCGACAGCGAGTGGTTATATGGATAGTGAGTCCACGTCTCGATAGAGTTGTACGTGTTTTGGCAACTTGTTGAGGTTTAAAGTGTGTGTGTGATTATGGTTTTCAATGATGTGAATGAAAATCTAAAATAATGTTTTTTTTTTTTGTTCAGTTACTAAGTCAGTTGTTTGAATTTGTATCTCTTATTATACTATTACTAATGTAATGAAATGTACCTTTTATGCTTTTTATGCTGTGTTATTCAGACTTTTCAAATATTAAAGGATTGTTGTTGCAAAAAAGGAAACAGTTTTATTTCACATTCTGCAAATCTTTTACCACATTTCAGCCATTTTCAGTTTATCATGCAAATCATTGACGTTGGATTGGTACAACATGCCCCGTTTTGCCATAGACTTGATCGGGGTGTATCTAGATATTTTTGCTGAAAACAGAATGTTAAAATAGACGTTCTATAAAACTGTACATGTACATTTTTTTAATTCACTAAAGATTAAAGATTTAGAATATTAACATTGTATTGTATCCTAAAAGTAAATTAAATATGTTACACATCTTGAAACAAATTGTCTTTTCTTGCTTTCTCCATTTAACAACTCTTCTGAAGCTATCAAATAAAAGGCTAATATATTAAACTTATACACTTTCAATTTATGTTTGGCATGCAAAATTATTAGGGTATTAAGTACTTTTACAGTGTATATATTAATGTATTAAAATGTTTTCTCCTTGCAAAATACGGTGGATATTCAGTACACTGAACACAAATTAAAAATGTATTAAAAGAACACTGCGTCGCTAGAACGACGTTGACTTATGGGCAATTAAGATATATACTAAAATAATGTATACTTTACAATCAAAAAATTTATGAATTTGAGGAGAAAACATCAGAATGAATCAGAATCAATATATCCACCAAAAAGCTATTTGTGTTGCCATACAATGGTACTGAATAAACATGCAACTGATTTTAAACTGAGTTGTAGTAAAGGTGTTGCCTGGTCGGCAATCTACATACAACTCCTATAAATTTACTACAAATATATAAACTATAAATGAACATTACCATTAACTTTTACACATAAACTTTAAACACATTACTAACACTATTACTAATTATAAAAATACATACCTAAAGAATATGAATATCCTTTTATTTAAACTATATACATTTACTCCAATCTACATGCAACTGATTTTAAACTGAGTTGTAGTAAAGGTGTTGCCTGGTCGGCAATCTACATACAACTGATTTTAAACTGAGTTGTAGTAAATACCTGTACATGGATAAAGTAGTATAAGTAATATGTAATATGACAGTGTGATGTGTAGTGAGGCTACCAACAGACTGATGTGTAGTGAGGCTACCAACAGACTGTTACACTATTCCCCCTCACGTTTGAAGTTGTCCCCAACTTCTAGTCCAAGTGATTTAAAAAACACAATAAAAAAATAACAAAACAATAAAACAAAAGCAAAAAATAAATGGGGTTATTTGGTGAAGACATTGTAAGTAACAATGTAAGTAATCAAAGTGCAAATGATCAATGATGAACGACATAAATGAGACATGATATATTCGCATAGTATAGTGTAGCTCACATATACAACAAAATATAATTCAACTATCTAGTACTACAAATATATATGGTAATATCATACCACAAAACCACTCACAAATGTTTTTCCAGTTTGCAAATTTGCAAAATCTTATCCAGGACAGAACCTCTCTCTGACACAGAGGACTTTCTTCTCTGTATCTTATGCTGGACAGCATTTCCATACCACTGTGGTTTCTTTCGGACTCTTACAGGTCTCGGAGGTACCTCAATCTCCTCCTCCTCATTCTCTTCCTCATCACTCGATTGCAATTGGAGATCCAATCCTCTTTCCTCCTCATCAACAAGCAGTTCCATAGCTTCTTCATTTTCGAGCTGAAGCTCCTCTTCCTCCAAAGGAAGCATAGGTGGAGGATTCCTGCGAGGCCTGAACTCAGGAGCTCTTGGGTTTAATAGCCTAATTTCTCGGACATCCTCTTCCTCTTCACTACTCTCTGATGAAACCACAAGTAGCGTCCATGCACAAAGTACAGTCGTACTATTAGATGTCAGTTAACATCAATATACCTGAGTGCAAATTTCTACACCGCAAAAAGAAACTCAACATAAACTTCAATAGTATCACTGTCTTTTAAACAAGTATCAGTGACAACAAAACATATATTAAAACGAATCACTGATCAAAACATAGTAACCACACATGATAAAGGATGATGAACTAATGTATTGATGATAAGTGCAAAATAGTATGTGAACATTCAAAACATAATTAGAAAAATCACTGCAAAATAAATAGCAAATGTGCAAACACAAACGGTGTGCAACCAGTATTATTCAATCAAAACAGTGAACAGATTTCAATTTCCCAATTATATTATCAACACACGAGGAATAATCACTTGTCATGGAACATCTTCATGACAATCAGGACTACTAAGATTTTCAAAGTCTATATTTAGAATCAGTTGAACTAAAGTGTGTTTAAGAAATATTTGAAACAGAATTAACTCCTAATGTATATTAATGTTTTTATCATAACCGACATGGAGACTTAATGTAATTTAATCCTTATGTAATTTAAAGTATTTTATTATTGCTAAGTAAACCTAACTTAATTACCAACAATAATAATAAGATATTGAAACCAAATTGTTAATAATTAAACCTAAACTCTAATTTGTGCTTAAGTCCACAATTAATCCTAAAGCTTAATTCACCAAGTGTCAAAGCATTCACATTCAACATGTAACTGCACTAATCATTTCAAATTTATAATGTATAAATGTAAGTCAATATTCACTTAACCAGGTCACACAAATCATAGTAAACAGCAATGTCCTGGATAACTGATTTCACACCCTGGTCTATATTTAGACACTAAACCAGACGCAACCAACCAATGACCTACATTGAAAATTTTCAATGTCCTGAAAAACAGTTGTTTTTCAATATACTTCAACAGGTCATAATATTATATAACACAAACCCCCAAATAACAAACATAAATTTGAGAGCTCTCTTATAAAAAAAACACACACCCCCTAAAAAACACAACTGCAGGTCTACTAAACGTGTGCACACTGAATGGCCAAAACCCCACTACTGCCCCATATGACTCACTGAGCCAAACGCGCATCCAGTTGAAAAGAGCACCCGCGCTTGATGCTTGGATAATGCATGAATGTGACGTAATCTTCTGTTACTAATCACCACTGCTTCTCCCCTCCTTAACAACTTGTGTAGTGTTTGCTAACTGCTGGGATCACTGATGCATGCTGCCGACGCCGCCACTGAAGCTGCCGCCGCTGAAGCCGCCGCCGCCACCTCTGCTGCTGCAGTGACTATCACCGCCGTCGTCTCAGTTGCTGCTGCCAAAATGTGCACACTTGGTTTTCGGTATGGGTTGCAGACGAATTTAAACTGAGGTTGTAGTAAAAGGTGTTGCAGGATAAAGTAGTAACTGATAGTTGTAGTAAATACCTGTACATGGATAAAGTATGTATAAGTGAGGCTATGACAGTGTGATGTGTAGTGAGGCTACCAACAGACTGATGTGTAGTGAGGCTACCAACAGACTGTTACAATACTTTATTAGTTCATTATATTTCTGGACTATCATATTTTTTCTTTAAAATAGTGTTTGCAAAATATTAAAATTGTGATATGAAAAGAAAGAAATTTTTGGAGTTTCACTCTTTTATTCGTGGGAAACTGGACAATAAATTTGCTTTTAGTTGGATAGTTCATTTTATTACAAACCACAAATTGACGTTTACATTTCAAACTCAATCTTTATTAATTCATTACACAAAAGAAACACAAATATTCGACTTAAATCTCATGATAATCTTCTAATTTTGATACCAAGTAGGTTTGCTTAAAATTCCCCCACTTGCAAGACTAACTGTTCACTACAACTGAAGCGTTAGAATACAAAAGTTCAGCTAGGGCTGATGAAAACAAATCTGAACAGTTAAATTAGCAAGTTAGCACTTTAAAACAAAGCTATTCCTGTTTTGCTTAAAAGTGCACACTTGCAAGAATAACCTAGGGGAAAGGTTAAGCTAGCAAGTGTGCACCTAAAAACAAAATTAGTTTACAACCATTACCACAATCAATTTACACTTTTATTTCAGTGTGAACAAAAAATACCCACATTGCCAAAACCTAAAAAATGCAGCATCAGGCCCAGACTTGGGGTCAATGATAATTGTAACTGGTGTAATTGTATTTAATTACACTTTCCTCCATAATTATAATTGTAATTGCAATTGACCATTTCACATAAGCTGTAATTGAAATTGTAAATGTATTTGACCTTCAGGTCAAACTCGATTCATCAAGATTGATTAATTTGTGTATTGGTCACATCTCACTTTGCTTAAAAAGTTGGTTCAAAGTTAAGTTAACACTCCAAGAACAATGTCTGTTAGGTAACTTGCATTGTCAGCTTTCTTTCATGTTTTGTTCACTTTATACAGTGCACACTGAATGAACATTTGTAAATCACTATGAAATTTCTTTGTCTAAGTTAAACTTGAAATTCTTATCTAAATATATTTCTTTATAATTTGGCATTCATATACCTTGTACTAAAAGATGCAGAATTAAAGCAGTGATATCAAACATAAATTTACCTGCATATCTCAACAAGGTTGTCTTTTAAGGACAATAGTGACCAGTTGATTGTTACTGTTAAATGCTTGCAAGTGTTAGACATTAGAACAATGACCACAATGTGTGTTCCAACTTCCAACACTTGCATGCATGTCTTAACTGTAACTGCTCTGTAAACAATAAGTGGTCAGGTACACTGGAGTTGTTTCTTGCCTATTGTTTGCTGGCTTTCCTTAAACACTCCTTAACCACAGGCTAGCATGTAATTACAAGTGCTGTGTACTTCTCTGCAAATATAACAGGCCTTTCTTGCCTTTGATCTGTGGCCTCCCATAACAGGGGTATTATGTAAGTATGGAATTAACAAGTGTTGTGTCAACTTTCATGCCAATTGCTTTCCTATATAAGCAGATGTCAGGAAACATAATCGTAATTGTAATTTGCAATTGTAATTGACACTGAAATAAAATTTGTAATTGCAATTGTAATTGTAATTGACACTGAAATAAAATTTGTAATTATAATTGTAATTGTAATTGAAAATGAAGTCAGCAAACACATTGTCACAAACTTTAATCAATGCTCATTTCAGTTAACAAACGTCCTACTGGTAATGTTCATCTACGAGATACTTCCCTTGATGTCCTCAAAAACATAATTCACCATAATCTTTGTCAAGGGCAATAATGCAAAAAATTACTTCTCGGAATCGAACCTTGCAGCCATTTTGTCAGCTGCATTGTTTTGAGTCTTAAAAGGATGTGGCTGTGACGCAGCGTCACTTCTCAATCTAACATAAACTACAGTGGTGGCCAACCGCAAATGTTTGAGGCTTCTTATTTCAATGAGTTTTCCATTGCCAATGAATGCGCCGCTTTAAAAGTCGCATCCATTTTACCCATAGGTCTATACCCTGCTGTGGCCTGCTTTATCTGTGAAAGAGATGAGAAAAGTGCATTAGAGGCTGCGTGCTGCCGTACACTGGGAAGCTGTAGCGCGCTTTGAGCCCCCAGCGGCCGCATTGTATCCGGGGACTTCCAACCTCGCTCCGCCCGTCACCATACACTCCCAGTATTAAGCCTCAATGGAAAGAAATCTTTTAACGTCTCCATTTTGACGAAGTCTTATTCGCGTGGCAAAAATATGCGCATTGACTCTGAAGCAAAGAGCAAGAGAAAGTAAGAGACAATTTGATTTAGGTTGTTACTCATACATTTGAAGCCCGTCAAAGCCCCAGTCAGACAATGTCAATGGCTGATAATTCATTCGGCAGAGGGGCGACCAGTTGAGCGGGTTTTTAAGGAAGTGGGATAAAAGCCGGTGGGGGGAAAGGCCAACAATAGGGAAATGAGGTTTCTTGACCCCTTACGCACCCCCCCCCCAGCACCAACAGTCGTCACAGACATATAACACCATTCATTTCTCAGCAAGTGACAAATGCAACTGAAACATCTCCAATTGGGACAAGTGGATGTATACTGATACTGATACTGATACTGATACTGATAATTGTATACTGCTGATTGACAGTTTGAGTAGATTAAATGCTAGACTTTTATAATTTGACTGATAGACTTGAATTTCAAGAACTGTTTAATAGCTTTAAGTGTGGTCCGCTTTGTAAATTGGACACTGGAAAGAAGCATTCACTGCGTAATGTGAGCTAAGGGAAAATAGTTTATACAGTGTGGGTTCAGTAGGTATTTATTTTGGAAACAATGAAAGTCAAGCAACGCTTAGAGATGCATATAGCCAAATACATATATACTGAACTTGTGAAAGGAACAAGACATTTTCATTTAACACAGAATGTGGAGCAGCAAGCATATAGATATTGATTTGGACTTGATCATATGAGCAATCCACTAATGGCTCTAAACATCAAGCATGTTGGTCACACACGCCGAGTAGCTAGATGTCCAAGGTACACCTCATACACGTCCATGATTATTTCATATCTGTAGTTATTATTTATAAATACGAATTACTTATAAATACGAATTAGAAATAGTATACGATGGTAGGTACGTTCAGACGAATTTATTTTTGTAATTTTTTTAAAAAATAAAATTTGAATGATGTGAATGTTACATCATGATAAGGGGGTGAGATTGAACTGATATATGTTTGTAAACTATGGTTTGTCATTTTCTAGTGCCACATTTTACATTGCTGAATATGGTTTGTGAATACAAGAATGGCCAACTGTCAAATTCATTGATAACTTTTATATGTAAATACACTAGATCCCGTAGGTGAATAAAAATATGGTCTTGCATCAGCGCTTCACCTAAAACTCAAGGTAAAAACAACCTGTCATTAACGCGTAACGAAACGGTAAAATCTTTTTTTTTTAAATCTAAACATTTTAGATGATGCAAGCGAACAGTTATGTAAAAGAATTGTGCCATGCAATGCTACATATTTCTTTAAAATTAGCAAAGAAATGTTTATGATTTTTTTCCATTGTGTCGTATATAAGTAAGTAGATTTTCAACACAGTGATAAACTTTAACGAAGTGGTAAAATCGTTTGAAACTTTTTTTCGGTTGATGTAATCATATGTTGGATCATCATCATGGAAAAAAGGCAAGCGGATAAGAAGTGTAGGAATATTGTAGCGGTTGGTGGCTTCTTTTACGTCGGACGTAAAGCGTCGGATCGGTGATCAGAGCAGACTCACCCAATATGGGTGTAAACACGTGACATGGCGCGCATCGTCCGAGTTTCTGTCTGTATGGTAAAAAGTGACACCCTGCAAATCTCTACCCATAGATGCCCCCCCTTGCGCCCCCCCCCTTTTCCCACCAAAATACTTCATTTTCAGAGGATTTATCATGAAATCCCTAAGTGCGCCCCCCCTCCCATTTCCGAAAACCTGGATCTGCCTATGAGAGCGTGTCATAGTACATTTACAAAAGTCAGGTAAAAATGTTCAAGATATTTTTCTTCTGTGAAATGTTCAGAGCTGTATCTTTCACGACACAGGGAAGGGCTGAATGTTAAGGGGGTGGGTTTGTGGGAAGGGTTGACATCAGTCTTGATAGGCTGAAAGTGTCAAAGTTCATAGCAGAGATGAAATCTGAAAATATTAAACACATCCATCAAGAAGAAAAAAATGATAGGTTGATTTTTTACCATAATACCAAAGAAAATCATGAACATCTAATCTGACCCACTGCAAGTCAAAATTTCATGGAAATCCCTGGTATTGTAGATGTTGCATCACGATGTCAAGTTTATATTCTCAAACTAAAAGAAATATTAGCATAGGCAGATCCAGGGGGCGCAGAGGGCGCGCGCCCCCATTTCCCCACATACTTGAATACTTAATTTTCATAGGGTTTTTCATGAAATTCCGTAAGCGCGCCCTTTTTTCCTTCAGTGTGCCCCCCCCCTCTTCCGAAAACCTGGATCTGCCTATGTGTCTTCCATACGGAGATCATATCAAACAGTGACACAGGAACTATTTGAATGTGTTAACAATGGACACAGGGACCCGAGCATTATTTTCACACCTCATATAGGGCTGTATCTGTGGGCGCAATCTCCCGGCAGGGTGGAGAGGAGGTTTTGTCTGTGCAGCTGTAAATTGAAGATGAATATATAGCTAAATGTGGGCTGACTCTGTGTAATGATTGCAGGAAGGCTCTTTGCTGTACAAATACACGCCCCGGGAAATGTTTCTCTCACTCCGATGGTGTGACAAAGGGGCACTTTCTTCACTTTCAGTACAGGACAAAAGAAGCACTTTCTTGCCCAATTACCGTCCTGTAGTTTCAGCCCCGTGGCAGAAGTCAGCGCCAGTCAAAGGGACCAATCTCTACACGCGTAACTGGGGAGCCACATGCTGACGTCTACACGCGCCTTGATGGAGGAATGAATGGCGGCTACTTTCTGTCAGAGTTATGGATAACGCTGTTTTAAAGTCTGCACATACAAGCAGATGCATCACGTTCCCCCTTCATTTACAAAACTTGCATTTTACAAAACTCACAGGCAGATCCAGGGGGAGCGCAGCTGGCTGGCGGCGCTCCCCTCAGTTTTCACAACAAAATGATTTTCATAGGGCATTTGGCATGTTCACTATCGAGCATGCATATGAATTCCATTAGATCCTATGAGTGAGCCCCCCTTTCTGAAAACCTGGCTATTCCAGTATGAACCTGCCTCCTTGCATGTAACTTCTGGGCAGTTTCTTGTGTGTGGTTGTCCACGTGCTTGCTCTTAGCTGACGCTTCGACTGCACAACCACGTAGCTGTGATAATCAAGTAGATTCTCAGGCTCATTGAACCACCATTCTAGATGGGCGTACGTCCACGTATATTACGTCACACGCACGTGTGTAATACTGTGTGCATAACTGCACGGCTGCTTGTCATTAATGCGTGTGGTGTATTCAGGCCACGTTTCGGATGCACGCCAGCATTTCTACGGAGGCCATGGTTTCCTGGCCATCAGTCCACCCAGCCGTGACAACCAAAAGTAGCCTTCATGGTACAGTGCAAACTCTCATGAAGCATGCATCTACAGCAAGAACATTGTAAGGGTTCCAAGTGACTAATGCAAAAACAAATCATGAAGAGACTACCTTTGCAATGAGAACAATTGAGGTCAGTCTCCTGAGCGGTCTTAGTAGAAAGGTTTTAATGTAATTAGAACAGTGTGGCATAGAAAAAACGCAACCTGGGTAACAATTTTGACTTGGAAAGATCACCATCGTTCCTGTTCCTAATTGGTGGTCTACCTTTATAAATATCGGTTTCCGATCAATGTACATTGTCTATAACTAACTATATGTTCTGCACAGCTTGTGTGATCCGTGCGATGTTCCTGTGTAATCCGCCATACCCACTCAGCCCGCGGTTCTCAACTCCTCAGCTCAACCAGCCGTGACGTTGTCTTTCTCGAGCACACCTGTCAGTCAGCGACCCCAGCCGCCACAATAATCAGCGGCTCTCAGGTCGACAGCAGCAGGCAGCGGAGCGGAACTCATCTAACAAGACCTGGAGGTGTGAAACTGAGGCAGGGCGCTGATTGGGAGACACGCGGTATACATGGTGTGTGTTTGTGGGACTTAAGCTTATTTCTCATTATACTCCCATAAAGTATGGGCCAGGCACTCAGTACCCACTGAAGTTGACAAGGATGATCTTCATAGATAAAATGAAAGTAATCTTTTACAGAAATGTAGACATGCAGGTACATTAACCAGATCGGTACGTTTTATATGTGAAGATGAAAATAGTAGTTATGAAAAACTGTTACAAAAATCTAAAATGCCTTCACTTAAAATTAGAAGGATCCGTTATCTTGCCATACAGGTAAAATAATTAATAAACAATCACCTGTTTATTTGCATGATTTGATCAATGTTAAGAACAAAAATATAATTCTAGATACAAGAATTCATTAGAAATGCCAAGAATAAGAACTACAACAGATGGCATAGACTCACTGCGCTATGCTGCGCCAAAAAATTGGAATGAACTCCCAAATGATTTTAGAGTGTCAATGTCATTAAACTAGTTTAGGAGTGTTATTGGAAAGTGGGAAGGTGATAGCTGTAAATGTTCATTTTGTAAATAATATATACATTTATTTTAGTGTAATGTGTAATTGTCTCTATTGTCGGTTTTAAAAGCCCTGTACAGCTTATGTTAGTTGAGATCATATACTTGATGACTTGAGATCACTTTGTCACTTTGCTAATCTAACCTTTGAAAACGATAGCATATCAACATCCCGTCTGACAAGTCAAAAGTCAAAATTCATTTATTATACTATGTGGTTGTAACATGATATTACACACGTTCAAACGTACACACAACATACATACATACAAACCTACCTACATATGTATATCCCTAAATTATTATCAGTTACCCAACCACCCAACCATTAAATGTTCATATCTTAGTTCATAATAGCATAGTATCTGTAACAGATGAGTAATAAAGCTAAAATATTATAATATTGCTAAAACATTATTAGAACCAGTAAATAATGAATTACATTACACAAGGGTGACATTTACATTTAACATTTAGTAGGTCTATACATAACAAAAATAATGTGTATTGAAATAATTCATTTAGATAAGTGACTTTTACGTTTGTCCCATGATAGTTTAATATATTTAGTATATTTAATATATTTAGCAACTTTATTAAAGCAGTCACATGACATAATAGAAATAGATTTGTCTTCTTCACAAAGATCATTGAAATTTGGATATTTGGAAGATATATGATTAAACATAGTATTCATTTCTCCACCATTTAGTGGCCATTGACACTTGAAATAAAATTAATGAATTCATGAATTCATCCATCATGAGCCCAGGGAATCACGGTGGTTTAAGGAGATAACGTATCAATTCATATATGCAAATGCGCTGGCTTTTATTGACTGCAGATTTTACGTGTTTTAAAAGTGGTATTGATAACTGGACCCAGAGGAAATCGCTCATGCCATCGGTGACATTTCCACATGTGACAGCGCATTATCATCATTCACAACACGTGCGTGAAGAGCCGATAGCAAAGGGCACAACGGATGTGGTTAAAAAAACAGCCAGGCGTGAAGCTAAAAACTGATAACCCTCCAGATTGTCCAAACACGCAGCAAACACCATCACCACGGAAGTTGTCAAAAGTATAGGGATTCCTTACTGGGAAGTTGCATATTGCTTTTCTCTTATTTTGTCAAATCTGCAGTTACTTTCTGTTTGGTTGGTTGTTTTTGTATTGTTTTTTTTTGTTTTCTTCTCCTGAAAAAAAAAACAAAGCAAAAACAACAACAACACACAACTGCTCGATTTGCTGCATCCACTTTGTATTCTTCACTTTCCAGTTGCGCAGAACGTCATGCGCAGTGGTCTTTTTTTTCATTTTTAGCTGCGACAAACGTTCCATATGACTTCCGGTACATGTTAAAATCCCATTTGAAAAAATATTTCATGCCAGATCATGGATATAAGGTATTGAATGGAAAATTGGTGGCTGTCACATTGATAAACTTTGGAAATGTATACAAAAATGTCTATTTGAGGCGTGAATTCATCAGAATATTGTGTTTTCCAAGTTTCTCTGCTGAACCGGGTCGTCTGTCATATTTGTTTACGATCAGTATTTCCCTTATATCTCAGTCAATTTTCATAGTAATGTAAATCCGATTACAGATTCGTATTCCTCACTCAAAATTCTATTAGAAAACTACTTTTCACGTATACAATACGACGAAACATACTTGAAAATAACCTTTTAATATTCAATGTCGTGTTGACCAAAAATCGTAGCTTTTGTGCGATGAACGTTTAGCGCACCTGCAAATACCACTGCGCATGACGTTCTGCGCAACTGGAAAATGAAGAAATGCTTTTGTGTCGCTTCCACACCCTGTAAAAAGACGCAAAATGCATCAGGTGTAGACTATCATGAATAGACAAGCTGGCATCAGTGCTATTCATCTAGCGAGCCTAATTAAGGACACGTTTTTTCTCCTTTATGTTGCTAACAAAATGCATTACGCCAAGAATGTCCTGCTCTATAGAGATATGGTCTTTGAGGAGTTTCCCAGCAAATCAACAGATGATAATCAAGGCACAAGATTGTACTTTTTGTACCGCACAGGAAAATGTCTCATGTGAGATCATACAATCTAGAATCATATCGATGCCGTGCTAATCTGACATGCGTATCATTTTCATGCATTTATCACGTATGCCAGAAAGCGTAAGGTCAATGACGACTAAATATGACGATGAAACTACTTGAAATGTATTTTTTTTTTAAATTTGATCCTACATAATGTTGGAATGATGTCTTGCTAGTTAAAAAAATAAGAGTGAGTAAGTGAAAGTGAAGGCATCATCCAAAGGTTGATGTCTACGTTTTTTTAAAAAAAGTTGGGGTACACAAGAGGACCTACATGTATGTAAGACAAGATGAATACAATAAAATTCCAAACGACCAGATTAGTATAACAAGAAACAGGTAATGAAACAATTAACATATATGGAATATTAACCTTATCCAACTGCCTATGCGTAGTATATATACAGAGATTACAATAAAACAAATTTACAAATTATGTTTAAAGGAAGAACATTGTACTAAAAAAGGTCTGCTTTAAAAACCTCCCTTAAAACCTCATGGGAAAAATGGGGAGGAAAAGCCTGACACATAGATAACCTAACTAATTACAAGCATGAATAACTGCAAAAATTAAATACAATAATAATGATATACACTAAAATTACATAAAACACACACACAAACTAAAGAGCGTGGTGGTGGGGAAGACGGAGGCAAAATTATACCTATAACAAACGAAAGATGTACACCCCCTAAAAAACACACACAAAAACCTTGAAGTTAACAAATTCGTAGTATGACAAAATATAGAGAACGGCGTATACAAATTACTATCAATATGCGTATGAATACATGGCAGGAGTAAAACGTACAAAAAGTTAGGATGATGAAAAACAGTATTACAAAATAACAATACTTTACAATCCAAATACCAGGAAATATGAAGGTATTAAAAAGAAACACTAGTGAAATAGAATACCAAAACTCTAGCGAGAATAAGTATGGTTAAACCAACTACCATCACATTAGAATGATACAAAGTTGATAACATTAGGGTGGAGGTGGGGAAGATGAAGGAAAACACATGCCTAATTTGAGCCATTAACTATGGACAAATCTCAAGTGTCTCAGACAAATGGCGTGGCTAAGCCGAATATTTAAGCATGTAACATAAGAAAAACCCGTATGAATTCAGGTGACAGACCAACACAAAAAAGGTCAATGACCAGTAACAATTTAAACAAGATTATTGCGTACAAATTAAAAAAAGACATTTTTTTTTGTAGGATTCATTTTTTTTATTTTTCACCAAATGTTGGTTTTATTCACAATAATTGAAGCCGACAGTGATTCTTGCAGGCAGAAGTGCGATCTTAGCAGGCTCATGGTCTTGTTTCACAGCAGAATCATCTGTGCACTGGTTTTCGCATATCCCACTGACCTATAAAATGTTAGGGTCCGTTGTATAACTGTTGGGGTGAGGGTTGGGGCCCGTGTTTTTGTCTGGCTTTTCACCTAATGTCAAACCTGTTTTCTGAGATTATCAGAAGCAATGGGTTCACATGTTTACCATGTCGCTCCATAACGAAAATCAAGGCCACATAATGCTTTGTGGCATCTACACGTAAATTAGACACAGGTCATTGAGTTTATGGATAGTCACTTAGTGATTGTATGAGTGAATGTCATTGTGCACTGAATGTGATGAGCTAAATGCATTTTCTGACAGTGTCAGATCTAATGGGCTCCCATATTTACAAATGTGTCACTGTAACAAGCACCAAGGCCACATTCTGTCCACTCTGTGTCCTTGTGACAAGCAAGGCCGTGCGCTGCCGTCATCCCGTGTTGTGAGCAGTCACGTGGAAACAATCAGCAGGGCACATGACACAAATGTCACCAGCTTGCCCTTCTTTGGAGCAGTGTTCTTGTTGATGTTTTATTACTCTGGATGTTGGGTCCTTGAAAGCTGCCGCGAGATGATCGTGGTGATTTGCAGATGATGTGAGGAGGTAGTTTTATACACTCCCACTTAGATTTCAATGCGCAAAGTGGAAACAATGGTACTTGAAATATCAGGTCCAAGCAATACCATAGGTATAGGTAGCACACCCGTAATGGCGATATGGGCTCATAGAAAATGCAGACAGCACACACAACAAAGAAGGCCCTGTCTCACAGTCTCAAACGTCCATTCTGTGCAGTAGGACATGAGGCTTTGTGTAACACACGACAGTCAGCAGGCTTCAATGCTCGTGACTGCCGGACCCAAGCATAAAAACGGCTAGAATATCACAGTTGTTTCAGATTCACTACTCAAGGCTGTTTAACCCCAGCTGTACTTCAATGTCTTGTCACACATGGCTAGCAGAACCTATCACAGTTAATGAACGCTCTTTCCCCACATGCAAGTAATAGATCATTGTAGATAACACTTCACTTACATTGTAACTAACACTCCAGTTACACAAATCGTAAAAACCCTCATTAAGGGAAACATTTGCAATTAGTGTCTCACATCTCTCTGACTACATACAGTAATATTGCAATTAGTCCCAGATGACGGATGCTCAGAACTAATAGCTCTTGTTGCTCACCATATATTTCACACCGTTGCCTCACAAATCACAAAATCCCTTGTTTATCCACAGACTACACTTCCAATTACACACGTTGTATGATAAAGTAATATTCTTAAAGCCCCGTTCAGACAATCACAAATGCTCAGTCCCGAGCTTTTACAGTGAGACAGGAGCGGCATGGACCGGAAAGCTGGGACCAAACAAAGCACCAATAATAATGGCTCCAATTATTCAACTGTATATTCAGCAATGTAAAACATATCCTGTTCTAACTTGTCACAACCTATTTTGGACGGTCTGACTGTACCTTAAGCTTATTGAAAACTAAATAATGTCACACAAAAGATGGCATTGCTTCTGTGTCCACATTCCCAAATGAAGGCCATGATCACCATCATGTTTCCCAATCCATCACGATTAATTCAAATGGCCGTATCTTGTTCTAATCACAACCAGCTGATTGGCCCATATACAATGGGCTTGTAGGTCGTGTTGACATCTGTCTAAATCTAGACTAACTCTCACTACAGCTTCTTCTCATTTTGAAATGATGTAGATTTTTTTTTACTTGGGAGTCATTGATATGTGATAGTAGATTATATATCATTAACCTGACTTAGGGCCATAAGTGTTATAATTTAATTACATACAATCTTATTAGTTTCTGTGTTGGGAGAGTGCCGGGGTGTTGGGAGAGTGCTCGGCAGGGAGCTGCTGTCTACTCGGTAATGTGTGCAATCTGTATGAGCGTGACAAGGTCGTTGCCGGGGCTTGCAGGAGGTCCTCGGGGCAGGAGCCGGCGTGTCCGGGCGCTACCCGCCCGGACACAAACTGTTCTGTTACAGCTATATATCTATGAGGTCATTTTGTACCACATACCCATTGATTTAGAAATAAGACAAGGTTCTTAATTCAAATGTGGTTATTGGTTAGTTAAGACATAGCATAATCATCTTACTTAAACAACTTGCTGGCGTATATGTTTTGTTAATTTGTATTTCTATTGTGTTATTCACCAAGAACTAATACACTGTATTTTTTAGGCCATACAGTTTTCATATTATTAGTGTTTGCTAATAAGATTCTGTAGAAACATGTGCTAAACCTTTTATTCCAGAAATTACTACAGGGATCCGTTATTGATTTTTACCACATATGCCAGGGGACTAGTTCTTGGTTACAAGATATTGAATATATTGTCACAGATTCTCAATAATTAGACTGAGGACAATGACCATAGACAGATCCAGGGGGACGCTGAGGGCGCCCCCACCCATTTCATACCAAAATACTTCGTAGGGTTTTTGGCACATCCACTTCTGATCGCGCGTACGAAAGCAATGAAATCCCTTAAGTGCGCCCCCCTCCCCTTTTTACAAAAAAACCTGGATCTGCCATTGAGGACAGACTGTACACTGTCTATAGATAAATCGGTAAACTTTCACCTCTGGAAGAAAAGGACACGTCATCAGATTATGGCGCCCTCTATATAAAGGTTAAAGAAGCATCACAACTTGTAACACACTTGTAGACAGCGTATTACATATACATCATCTGGAGTGAAAACAATCAACTACATAATGCACGTGAACACAGTCTATGCCGGGTGTCTTTTTTCACATTTTTGGTATATTCTGGGTGTCTTTTCCCACATGTTTGGTATATTCTGGGTGTCTTTTTCATATATTCTTGGTATATTTATCAGGGTAAAAAATATTGATATTCATCATATTCATTCTTGATATCCACATGTACTGGAATCTGAGTTTGATAAAATGGTGTGTCACCTTTTTCTCGGATATTGGTATATTGGAGGGTCACATTTTCTCAGATGTTAGTATATTGTGGGTGCTGTTTTCAATTTTTCCGAGGCACGTCCGTACCCATTTACTGACCAATAACCCCCCCCCCCCCACCCCGAGACTGCCACATGTGTCTCAGATAAAATGGACCATCGTCTGCTGCTACATCAAACACTGGCCTTGGAGGATGACCCCAGGGTGGCGGGGGGTCGGCCTCTCTGTGGGCATTGGGATGCTAGCAGGTGAGTACCAGACATGCCGGGCCTGTGTGCATGCCGAATATAACTGTGGAGAACTGTCTTGTTAACACCGCACCAGCCTTGCTATGGCAGTACACTGTCATGTAACATTCATAGATTAGAGGTTCTTCTCTGCTTCAAGCCATTTTGTTTAAAGCTGTATAATCCTCTAACACGTTGACTTTTAAAAGTAGCAGGAATGAATGACAAAACTAAAAAATGAAACCATATGCCACATACCAAGTATTAGGTGTCCTGTGTCCTGTAACGGAAGGGTTTTAAAGCTAGAATCCTCTTTTCACCCTATATATATATTTCATATCCTCGCCCATAGAGAAATCTAGCAATAAGGGACAAATTTACCTCATCGCCGTGCACGAGATTTATGTATTCTATGAGTGTCTCTCACAAATTGCGCCAATTGCTCGCGATTCGTTGGCGAAAGGAGGGCAATTTTCCGTGCTTCTCTTGATCTGCGAGTGATGGGAATGCACCATGCTGACGGCAGCTCGTGGCATGCAGTCTCACTGATTGAATGGGTGAAATATCCTATTTTTACACGGTATTCATGACCCAGCCCTATTTCTATACCACGTGCTATACACGTACGCATATTGATATTAACAAATATCTCACCGTGTCCAAAACCATCACGTCAACCTACTTGTAAACAGACTATAGCTAAATCACCACCACAGAAACTTGTAAACAGACTATAGCTTCACCACCACAGAAAGCTTACGCAACATAGTTCTTGCGGGAGTAAAACGGTTTTATAGCAGGCAGTGCTGCTGGTGTTTATTTAGCTTTGTTTTACCCAGTGTAATACTTGTAAAACTTTATGCATGCTGCGATACACATACACATTAACTCATTTACTAAAAGACATATTTTAAACTCGCATTTTTTTTATAGAAAAATAATGTACAAAAAGATAGTAAATAAAATCCAAAAACATACTTCCAAAAATTAATTGTTCTATTGTTTAAGCTACCGGTAATAATCTGAAGTCAGCATTCAAGCAATTGGTTGGGAGACAGTCGGTAAAACTATATAGAGCCTTTACATTCCTTTATAGATTTTACTTATTGTTGTGGATCATTCAATATAAGGAGCTCCACACCTCGCAAAACGAGTTGTGCTGCTTAGAAGCATTACATTAGAAATGAGTTGTGCTGAGGGTGGATGATAGACAGAAGAACAAATCAATCAGACGATACAGTCCGACTTTTTGAAATGCACATCACAGCACTATTCATAGATCAACAATAATAATGTCTTTTTTTTTGTGAAATAATGTAAACTCTATAATGTTTTCATATCGTCAAAACTTGCACAAGTAAACCAGTAAAAAAAATATAGGGCAACTTCAGTACAAGCAGGTGGATTATTAGCACGTGAAGTAAACCAGTAAATAAACAGATAGGCTGTAGTAAAGCAGTTCGGTTTCATAGTAAATTTATGCAAATTATACTCTGCGCATTAATTTTGTCCGATCTCAGCCGTGGGAGATAAAAAAATCTCCCACTGCTATTTCATTCATGAATTTGCATGAAAGTGGGAGAAAATGGCTGTTAGAGGGGTTCATGTTTGGGGTGGGGGTTGGGGGATGTCATGTGACTTCCGGTAAAGGTCACGCAAAACAAAACATAGACTGAGAATATCTGGGTGAGTGTATTTCTATATTGCAGACGTTTCCCAGCTGAGATCAGTCCGTCAAAAGACTAACAGATCTTCAGTTCGCGATCATGTAGGTCACGTGATACCAGTTTTTGATGAAGGCCTTGATAATGGCGATATCCGACACACACAAGTCATCCCCATTCAGTGATAGACTGCATGATAAGCGATAGGCCGGTGTTAATGTTTCTCCACTCAGCACGCTCAGATATCCCCGACACCAACACCCAAAGAAGGATTATCTCGCTGAAATGTTGGGTCTAGAGCTACGTGCCGGAAACACAAACAACCAGCACCGGGACTACCCCACTGGTGGAGCCCGCAGAGCATGGTATAGTCTCTTGAAACAGCTCGTTTTCACGTTAGGTTCACCAGTGAGTGAATGCCTGTGTCAATAGGCGGCTGGTTTAAGACACCATTTCTCCACATGTGCTTTATGATACACACGTCCCCGTCAACCTCGCAAACTGGCAGAATTCGGCCAAGTACTTTATGTCTAGTTTATAGAAGTTGTTGTTGTTGTTTGTTGTTGTTGTTGTTGTTGTTGTTTTTTCTGCGTCGACCACAACTTCTGTTCCTTCACTGAATAACCGCTTGTCACCGGCAGATTTGCCTCACACTTCTCTACTTGTACAATAACAAGCTCCCCGCGGCTGTGAGTCTGAGATTGGGCGGTGAAATAGCGCTATATCTATCGGCAGGATAGTGCAACTGTATGGCGGCTCATAAAAGAGACTGAATGCGGAATTATCGCTTTGTGAGGACCGTAAAGCGGCCATTTCCTCGCCTGTGTCGTCACTGATAGACGCCACGTTACATGTAAACAGCGACGTGAGGCGGGGGCGTCAGACGTACAGACGCCGTGACGGCACGCGTGGCAGGCGCGATAGGGGATTACGACGACGGCGGCGGCCGGGTATTAACGTTAATCTGGTGGCGGCAGCCTCAAGGGGAAGTGGGGAGTGGGGACATGCGGATGGGAGGGGGGCGGGGCGGTTGGCACCCACAAATAGTCACTGATAGATCTACACTGTCTGTTCGCATTCCTTTTGCATAGCCGAGGCTACAAAATGCCTCGTCAGTCAGTCAATGAATTTCATATAACTGAATTTAAAACAGACTAATTCTTTGATTGCATGGGAGGTGAAAATACTTGAATTTTCATATGTTGGTGTATAATGTAAACAACAAACATGAACAAAATATGACTACAATAATTTTCATGCTTCAACTGGAAGATATTTATTTGCATTCCTTGGAAGTAATCTGAATGTCGCTTTCAAAGATTATAATCATGTTCATCTCAGCGAAACATCAGACTCTGATGCATCCTCTGATGACGGCTTCAGATAGCAGTGAGTGCTCAAAAACTCAATCCCTGGCTGTGATCAAGTGCGTGGAGCCGGTAAGCTGGTCTGAGGATGATATCAGAGTGAAAGTGCAACTCCCCTAATAGGACAGTGATCATCCTGCTATGTGTAAAAAGAACCTCGTTTACCTAATCGGTCAACTTGGGAGTTTTCAGAATTACACAGTCAATATATACGGTAAAATAATAGGTTGTTATACAGTGGGGCGAAAGATCAGACAATATTTCACTGGATGTGGAGTTTGAACGAACGAGTGAGCACAGCGAATGAGTCCTGTTAAAAATCCACATGAGGTGAGAAATTGTCGGTTCTCACACTCCAAGTAGTATTTATGAATGGACTACAATGGCGATATAAATTCGTATAACACCGTCCAAATATGGGCATGATTAGTAAAATGGGCGGGGCTATAGTAGAAATGTGTCAATCAAATCACGCTTTTATTGACACATTTCTACTATAACCCCGTCCATACCAACATACCATTCTACGTAAGTAATGAAGTCATTAGACTTATGACTTCAAGCCAGGTTAGGACATTATCACTTAGTCTCTGGTGGGATAACCGTCACTCTCATTCGTTTAATCACCCCTTTCGCCCATGCTTATTCATCGTTTTAGGCCTTAAGGATTATAGTCACTGCTCCTCTCAGCCAATTAGAATCGAGTATTTTCAGCAAACATGAGAAACTGCAAAGACGACCACCTCTAGCTGAGCCCCATGGCTGTGTGGCTCACAAAAGGCACCACCAGCTCATACCTGTAACACGACCCCCTCCAATTGAGCCCACGTGAGGCCAGTCCCCCGAGTGGTCTGAAGGAGAAGTCTTACTGTAGTACTGTCAGCTCGATACCTGCGCACCGGCTAGAAGTGCACGCAAATAAACCTCTTTGAAATGAGAAGCCGATCCGTCTTGGCGTCTCAACATCTTTATTGAGGCTGGATCTGGTGCGAGAAGATTAACCTTCGCTACATCACTGGTAATCGGCTGCCTCTCGGAAGTTGGTGTTTTTATTTTGCTTGTCTGATGCATTGAGATAGATGACGTCAGCAGACGTCAAACGTACCTATGTAGACCGCGAGACGTTATCTCGGCGGATCACGTTTAGTCTCGCTGACAGTGTGAGCGTTTGGCCCAGGGATGTGATCACTGGAACGGAAAGATGGGCTCACATCCGGGGCACTATCATGTAGATACAGCCAACAGCATGACGTGGATGAAATTTTCAGATGGCGTATGCAAGAAAAAGAAAAAATAAAGAATGAGCAGACTAAATAGCGTGTCTGTTGCTCGTCTTTTTAAAACTTGATTTGGTAAGGTTTTTTTTATCATATATTGACGCATAATTTCTTGGGTTATGACGCTCATTAACTGCCGTATAACACCTAGAGTATTGGCACCTCTGTTTAAGGGGAACTGCATGTAATACTAGGGTTATCAGTCTTGCTATCATTTGGGTCCAGGAATTAAAGACCTGGTAACGTGGAGCGCAAAACGTAAGTTTAGTTATTTTGGAAAGAGGCAGATCTACTACATGTATGTCGGAATTCGTGGGATAAGCTAATGCGTTTGCCGCATACAAGTACGACGTATTGGCACCGGCGTGTTGTTTAGTGTGTGCGCCTGGGCCCTGGGGATCTGTGAGTATAGAATGCGGCTGATAGCGTTCGGAGGAAGACGGCGCTTTCTTCATGTCCTTAGTCAACACGTGATGGATGCATACACATGGCATCAGGCTTAAAACCCGCTTTACACTTGAGCGATCATGGGCGAACCCGTGCAACGCAGCTGCACGTATTATGTCACGTCGTCAACTTGGGCGTATTGTGGCGGCATTGAGCGTAGTAAACATGCATGGTACGACAAGTTGCTGAAGCAAACGAAGTGTTACTTGTATGTGCGAATGTTCTGCGATCCATAGACGCAGCATAACTATTTGAAGCAAACTATAACCAAACTGAATATTCGTTCAATTTTTTTAACATGTTCAAAATTTCCTGGCGAATTTGCCAGTTCGCCAGTGCACGTAGAGCTACGTAGGTGGAATTCGCTATAGTATAAAGCGGGTTTTAGGTGAGCGAATCACTTTATTGTGTGAGTTATAAGACGCTTCAGGCGTGGGCTGGTGGCTGATTCATCATTCTTCTTGCCATGATACACAGCTTGCAATTCAATTCTAAGTGGTTGAGAAGATGCTGTCGGGCCACTAACTTACTAGTGAATCAGATTGTAATTGAGGTGCATTATTCTTGTGTGAATTTGAATAGCTATAACACATGTATCACACATGTCAGCGCGTTTTAATTCATGAACGTGTAAAAATCTACAGCTGAATTAATTGGATACGTCTTGTCAGACAAATTTTGTCTTACCTGCCCATATTAATTTACAGTACGTTTACATGCACGCGATGCAAATCGCTCATACGATGCACTCGGAACTCCTCGGAATGTTTTGTGAGAGTAGCGGAAACATACGAGGATTGCCGAATGCAGACGACGAGGCGACGTGGCGATAATGGGTTCAAAAGCAAGCGGCATCCTAGCGATATTGTTACAAATGAAGATACGTCGCGAAGAGGCAACAATAGATTGTTTCCTTCACACCATATTTGAACCATAGGCAGATCCAGGTTTTTGAAGGGGGGGCGGCACTTAAGGAAAAAAAGGGGGGGGGGCCGCACTTAAGGATTTCACCAAAAAACGTACGAAAATGAAGTATTTTGGTTGGGAAGGGGGGGGGGCGACCCTGGATCTGCCTATGTTTGAACTACACCGTTCACATTTCTCGTCTTTATCATAGATCTATATTTTATTTACAAATAAACTGTGGAGAAAATCAAACCTGTACACACAATTCTCATATTATTATTAAGCATTTACATACATTTAGTGACCAACTTGAATAGACGCGGACAGTGTAACCCAATTTTAGAGGGCAATATTCAGCCAGGCCTCATAGAGAAATAATGACTGGCTGATTTCGGCTGTAAGCCAATCAGAATGCAGGATTTAGGAGTGTGGCACAGAGCGAGTGGTAAAATGGCCAATTAGATAGTTGTGATTACAGCAAGACATGACCATTAGAATTAATCTTGACGGATTCGTGAAGATTATGGGGGAAATGGCCTGTTCGTAGAAATATGGAAACAGAAGCTGTGTCATGGCGTGTATGACATTATTTACTCTGAAAGAAGCTTAAGGTATAGTTAGCCAGTCCCAAATATAATGTAACAAGTTAGAAGAGGATAGGTCTTACATTCCTGAATATATACCCGAATTAGCCACGGTATTGTAGCTATTCCTACTTGGAACTTTGTCTTGTCACAATGTGTTTTCAAAGTGTGAAACATCTTTCGTATCCATTAATCCCTGTAAAATGTCATTCATAAATATAAGTGACTGCCAGACTGCAGCTTTAAGCATGTATAATTGGACGTATAATCGTGGATAAACAAAATGTTTTGTGATATGTTGGACAACAGTGTGAAATATGTTGCGAGCAACATGCGCTAATTGTTGTGAGTGTCTGTCGCTGTCTGACTAATTGCAATATTATGTAGCCAGAGGGATGGTAATTGCTGGTGTTTTCCTGATGAGAGTTTTTAAAATTTGTGTTACTCGAGTGTTAGCTACACTGATATATCACTAGTATGTGGAAAAATGGAGCTCATAGAATGTAATATGTTCTGCTAACCACATGTGACATGTAAGACATGTGACATGTAGATCTAGGATCACACAACTTGGAGTATTTGATCCAAAACAACTGTGATATTCTAGCCGTTGTTAAGGTCAGACAGTCATGAATATTGAAGCCTACTGACTGTCGTATGTTACAAGAAGCCTCATCTCCTACTGCACAGAATGGACGTTTGAGACTGTGAGACAGGGCCTTCTTTGTTGTGTGAGCTGTCTGCATTTTCTGTGAGCCCATATCGTCATTTTGGGTGTGCTACCTTTACCTATGGTACTGCTTTGACCTGATATTTCAAGTACCATTGTTTCCACTTTGTACATTGAAAACTAAGTGAGAGTGTATAAATCTACCTGCTCACATCATCTGGAAATCATCACGATCATCTTGCCTTCAGCTTTCACGATCCAACATCCAGAGTAATAAAACATCAACAAGAACACTACTCCAAAGAAGGGCAAGCTGGTGACATTTGTGTCATGTGCCCTGCTTATTGTTTCCACGTGACTGCTCATAACACGGGATGACGGCAGCGCACGGCCTTGCTTGTCACAAGGACACAGAGTGGACAGAATGTGGCCTTGGTGCTTGCTACAGTGACACATTTGTAAATATGCGAGCCCACGGCATCTGACATTGTCTGAACATGCAGGCTCAGCACTTTCATCGCTCAATGCTAATCATTCAAGCAATCACTAAATAACTATCAGGTCCATAAACTCAATGACCTGTCTAATTTACGTGTAGGTGCCAAGGACAGTGTGCAACTATTAGGAGGAGTTACCTCAACACTCACCGGCAGACCGAACCGGGAACCGAAACCATGACCATTTGGTCACGAGTCCAACTCCTTTTTCACTGGGCCGCAATAGTACACATTATGCATAGATAGGCCCCATACAATATTATCAAACCGTATTTGGTATTTTGAAAGATCGAAAACTAGCAAGCCTTGGACACACCTAGTAGTACTGCCTGTCCACTGCATGTCTACTGATAAAACCTCACAGAGTATGTGAGGAAAGATGAATGTGCCTCCAAAGAACACGTCGGTAATGCAAAAATGTGACCATCGCAATTCCGACTGCAATAATGCAATGTCAGCTTCAATTATTGTCAATGTCAGACCCTAGCATGAGAACAATTTGGAACGCTTATATACAAAGTAACTAGTATTCTTTTCAAGGCAAATTTTCAAGATTTTTCTTCATATACATATTTATAGACATCATTGACCTTTACGCTTACAGGCCTATGTGATAAAAGCATGAAGATGATACCCACGTCAGATGTAGCATGGCATCAATATGTTTCCAGATTGTATTATCTCACAAGATACATTTTCCTGGGTGGTACAAAAAGTACAATCTTGTGCCTTGATTATCATCTGTTGATTTGCTGGGAAACGTATCAAAGACTATATCTCTAGAGAACACACTTGGCGTAATGCATTTTTGGACAACATGAAAGAACGAAAACATGTTGTTAATTATCTGTGTGAGTTTTCCTTGATTAGTAGTAACGGTGAATGTCACATTCCCACAGGCCATCACACCAGGCTATTCTAGGCCGTGTACAGCGGCAGCATACATGCTTAAATCATATTGCCACAAAGTACAAATCATTGAGAAGGGTAACATTTCTATCTTTCAGAAACACAAAACAAAATAATAGAGAAGCCAACTTACAGAAAATGCATACATATGACAAAGAAAAAAATGTATGGAACACTTGTGCAGTAAAGAATCTCAACAAATTTTGACAATTTCCGTGAACCCTGAAGTGTGTTTTCAGGAAACATGGAGTTATCACAGCTTAGCATCATGCCTGGTTGCTTTTGCCTTCATCCTGATATGTCGCAGTTTGTTGTAATACGCCTGTGCTGGTCACATACACGCCGCCCCTGGGATGGCTTCATGTCAGAAAGAAAATATGTTCCACGTGTTTGCTATGTATCACTAACTGTTAGGAGCTAGAGGATATTACACAATGTGACAAAACTTAGTGGCGAGTTCCATGAAGTCATGCGCTTTACCTATGCTTCTTTAAAAGATGCCTCCTTTCGAATGTATCTACGTAGATTCTCCTTAACCTGAGTGGCACTAAGGTCCTGAACCCTACTTTTTGGAAGCATTTGAAAAATAAGTTTAAGTCCCATAAACACATACCATGTATACCTTGTGTCTCCCAATCAGCGCCCTGCCTCAGTTTCACACCTCCAGGTCTTGTTAGATGAGTTCCGCTCCACTGCCTGCTGCTGTCGACCTGAGAGCCGCTGATTATTGTGGCGGCTGGGGTCGCTGACTGAGGCGCGTGCTCGAGAAAGACGGCAGCACGGCTGGGTGGGCTGAGGAGTTGAGAACTGCGGGCTGAATGGGTATGTCCTATATCAATGCGATTAGCTGTGCTCAGATGGGGATATGAGTGTGAAAGGTGGCAGCGTCACGCCTGAGTGGACTGAGGAGGTGAGAACCGTGGGCTGAATGGGCATGGCGGATTACACACAGGCGCACCCACGGAATACACAAACTGCATTAGACTGAGGCGGTATTACGGTGGATTACACCCGAGACAGTGTCAGAATAATACACGGCCGACATTACACACCACCTACCTACATCATAGACATAGTGAGAGAAAGCTCTGTAATTAAGTCAGCTGCATCAATCATTCACCATGCCCGTTTGTTTCGGCACGCGTCTGGTAACCAATTCCATCAACAACCTTCCTACGGCATTGTCCTCTCGTGATCCCGTGCACCACGTCAGTATGTGGCGCCCCAGTTACTCGTGTACAGATTGGTCCCTGTCATAGACGCTGACTTCTGGCCTGGCGCTGAAACTTCAGCACGGTAATTGGGAAAGACATTTTCTGCCTTGGGCTGGAGTAAAAAGGGAAGCAAATGTATCTCTTGTTCTGCGTTTGAGTGGGAGAAACGTTTCCTTAGGCGTGGTTCTAATCAACAAAGGGACTTCGTGTCACTGCAGTGTTGTGCTCAAGGTCACAGGGTTATGTGGGGTGCACTAATAGAGAACTAGACTCAGAAGTAAAAAGGATAATCATATCACTGTCAACAGCTTCTGATATCTAAATTTGTAATGTTGAAGATAATTGATGCATTATCTTTGCAATTAATTCCAAGTATCCTAAATCAAGTATCCTAAACTGAATATTTGTGTTAAAAACACAGAACAAGAAGTGTGTAATGTTCGATGTGAAAGTAAGCAGTATTGTTCTGTTTCCTTCAAAAGGATCGTGTTTTCACACCGTGCGAAGGTCTAACACGGTGTCACGGACAGGGTTCAGCATGTTGAGTTCATGCTACATGCTCATTAAGCAGTCATCGTGCGCAAAGGGAGAGTGAGTTCCCGCCACCCGAGGCTGCTCATTGTGGTACTGACTCTCTTATTTGAGTCTGAAATTACATTTTAGTGTATGTTTTCTTGCAAAGTGTTGTGTTTGGATTTCCTTCAAAGACAGACTATTCCCCTACTAGATCGATTGTCCTTCACAAGCCTTGCGTTGTGACACTTCTCTCAGGTCTACAAGACAAAATGGGGGTATACGTTCTAGCAGGCGGCTGCGGACATGGATTAGCACACTGAGTCCTCAATTACATGCTTAATGTGTCGTAATCACCCCAATGGCGGCCATTGTTGTTGTTGTGGTGGTGGTGGGGGGGGGGGGCGAAAGTAGGGTAACAAGTCACAAGCACTGCATATTTTGTTCCTTCAGAAGTTGTTTCATGTTCGGAGACGTTTACACGACCAACAGATGTCACGGACATTGAGGCATCGTCGCCCAAGGTTACCCGTTGTTGACGTATTCGTATTATGGGAATGTACATGTACATTAGAAGGAAACATATTTAGACTGTCTCTATTAAGATACCACCTCTATAAGACAATGCGTCGCTGTGCAAAGCATTCATAAAGAGACCATAATGAATCCACACGTGAAGGGACCACATTTCTATTGTGACCACTTGAGACAAATCTACACAGTGGTCTTAATAGAGCTGGTTTACTGTATTACCTTGCTACACAGCATCAATCGTTCTTCGCAACTCATGTGATGGGATGTAAAAACACTATACAATCAAAAAGATAAGGATTTGTCACAACTATGTAAATTGGCATCTTCGTATTTAACATAAAATATAAATCAAGATAAAATGAAATTATCAAATGCTATGCCCATTTATACGCACTAGCAATAGCACGTGGAAATCACGGGCATGTGTAATACATTGCAAAATTGGCTAGGATTATTTCTATTGTTTAGTGAATACAAAGAACTAAATAATATTTGCAATGTATTGCATTGAAAACTTAACCATCATCCAATTAACAACTATAGTGTAGAGGTGGACGTGTAAAGAATCCTATAACCCTAAAGGATGATGATCTGAGAAAGGGAAGTATGTATACCACAATGGCCCCAGTGTATTAACTTTTGGCATGACCAAAGGTCCAAGTAAGAGATCGATCAATGGGTTTTGGTATTTAAGTGTATAAACAGTCTAATATCCAATCATACTATAACGACTGTTACAGATGTTTCATACAACATTATTGGAGCATGTTGAGAATCAATTTGAGTCACCCCAAGTGCATCCTCTCCAATGAACTTTCAACCTAGTCTTGTTCGTCACAGCTTAGCGAGGAAATGTTAGCGTTTGTGTTAATGAAAACATAATGCTCTCCATGGTCATAGGAACGGGACATATTTGGTTAGTGTATGATAGGAGTTATTTTACAGCACTTTCTTCCAAAGTACCCACACTTTTGCAAAGCCTGTGCATGGGTGATACTTTGCTGTGACCACTTTTACGTAGTGAGTACCATTGGCACACAACATTGAACTGACAACTTAGCACCTTCCAGGTATCAAGTATGATACAAAGACAGAGTTGTTTAGACGCCCCTATTAAACATTGTTGATGCATTATTTGAGAAAAGGAAGTACTTATTCTGCAATATACTAAGTATATTAGCTTTTGTAAAGACCAAGAATCTAAGCGTAAGACCGAGCTAAGGATTTCTGTCAATAGTTGTAATACCCTTGGACCATTTTAAAATGGATATCTTTATAGTGCTCCTCGTTTGTCACATGGCTCACTTTTTATTATATTTGTATATCTCTATTCAAATTTACTTCTATTTATATCTTTTACCTATCTGTAATCTTTTATTTACTTTGTAGTATTAATATGCCTGTGATAAGCGAAATAGTAAATCAAAACAAAATCAAATAGCATTTTGATAATATACATCAGATCCAAGTTGAAGCTCGTAAACGTATATCTCAACCAAGACACTGGTGTTGGTAGCTGACTGTCATCTAATGTGGAAAACCTACAAGAAGAAGAAAAAAACAGTGTCTATGGTAATGGGAACATAATGCTCTCCATGGCTCAGATATACTTACACACCGCCGTAGAACATCACTAATAACACTGCCCAAGGGCTGGCGTCAAGTGGTCTTAATAGAGGGGTGGTCTCTTTATGGAGGTTTATAATGGTCTTGTTTATGAAGACTTTGAGCTGCAATGAATAATCGTATTGTAGAAGTGGTGTCTTTGTTGAGGTGGTCTTAATTGAAGGTTCTAATGTACACATACCTATGTGATGACTTTAGCGTCTTTATTACTGTCTGAACTCTTATTACCATACTCACAACCTAGTTTACTGTTGTTATCAAATAACCTATTCCTCAAGAAATTTAGATCAAGAACCGAGTCGTATGGTGATTGACCCATTTAAGATGGCAGCACCTAAATTATAGACTACACTTCACCTGTCTATGACACAATCAAGGACTCTGACAATTTTAAAAACGCAATTGAAGCACCATTTTTGGAGGCCTACAAGCGCACATTGACATTTATTGGAATTTGCTCTCTAAAAGTATTTTTGTATTGAAGTGTATTACGCAACATGCCGTCAACATGGCCGTCGCTGTCATTTTTGTTATAAACTCGCAAACACCTCACAGACCGTTTTGATGACGAAACACATAAACTTGCAATACTGCTTTGTACCATGGACGCTCGCCAATAGTCAGATAACACCTAGCTAGTTACGTCTAACAGGAGTCTCCTCAACAAAGTTCCAAAATTCGCGTATAATATATAGATGAGCTTTTTGATTATGAGTGTAATTTGAAAAACTGTGGTGTATCACATCACTCACCGTTAGCAAGAACAAAACTAAATTAAAAATGCTATGTTTTATTTCTGTACTTTTAATAATTTTACATGTACTCTGAATTAGATACTTCTTTTACAAATTTCTATTGAATTGACAAGCATGCAGATGGTCATTTATAAAGTAAAACGTCAAAAAGTTGAATAAAAAGGCACGAGATGATTAACTTAAATATCTAGATTGAAACCATATTTCAAGACCCACTATTTCCGCAAAAATATCTTAAGACCGTTTTCTTGTTGTAAAAAGTACATTTGAACATTCCTCTCTTCTTATGCAAAAACAAAACACAATCTTGCTGAACACTCCTTTTGATATTAGGATCCAAACAGTTTAGGTCCAGAGGAGCAGCTCACCGACATCTACAACTCCCCCCGACTCCACCCAACCTTTTCATTTGTATGGTATAGGGCTCTCCGCAAACACAGGGTACACCCATTTCATAAAGTATTTCTCCCCCAATATGATATCCATATGTATATCACTACTCGCTGTTTTCAGAGTTATCCATGGAAGCGTTTGTAAGTGGCAAGGCATACTACAACGTTGCTAGACGCAATTTTGCTGACGAAGCCCTACCCTGCCCTAAGTGTGTGATGGCACAAAACAACGGGATCATCACTTACGAGGCCAAACGATACCGCGCCAAAGAGCTGCACCACTGGCTCGTGGATACTGACCAGTACTACAGCAGTACTGCCAGAAAGTACATAACTTTTGACAACCACAAAGGATCCAAAGGAGCGGACAATTCGAACGCTTTGTTTGCAGCATTCACAATGGGAGAGATTTTGAACAGAACCGCTGTGCCTAAGTTTTTCTGCGGTGAAACCACGTGCAATATGCTCCATACTCATAAGCTGAGCACGTTTGATGCTGTTTTTCAGTATCGAGAGCACAGCTTCTTAACACATCCTCTTGTGCCGGAAGTAGTGAAAATTTCAGTTTATGGGCCAGTTTTAGTCGACAGTCACTCAGCGCTTGCTCAAAAGCTTTGCAATAAGTCTTGGGCACCAGGATTGCGCATAGTAACGCATTCCAGCCTTGACAAAGGCCTGAATAGTGATGAAGTTATCGCTCAGTTCGGATCAATTAAAGAATCTGTTCTAAAATGTCAGTGTCTTTATGGGGCATTTGACAAATGAATGATCAGGACGACAAAAAATCAGAGCAAAGTGGAAGAAAGGGGCTAAAGGATCAGGGTATATACAGGGGTAAAGATGATCAAAGATTAACGTGTGACCCAGCCCTCAAATGTGCTGCTTGTTCAAAAGCCCCTTCAGTTTTGCTTATTGCTGATAATATGTCAGAATCTTATGTTTCTAACAATCTTGACTCTTTTAATGTTTCATATTGTTAAGGTATAGGTAAATTCAGAGATGGTTTGTACAAATGTGATAATTATTTAGGAATATTGTTAATAGTGGGGTGATTTTTTTTTACTATCGACTGAGTCATGCCATTAAATGGCAAAGGGTCCTATATTATATATATGTATGTTTATTTATTATATTATCACTGTGTAACTTGATTGACAGTATGATAGAATAATCTAAGGGGGATTTATAAAGCAATGGAAAGAGGATTAGTTACAATCAGAAGAAATAAAAAAAAACTTCTGGACTGGGACGTGGAAGGATTTGACAATAGAGCAGGCCCTTTTGATGTCAGCCAAAACACGAGGAGGTTTGATCAATATTATACATCAAGAGTCTGCAAAGACCAAGTGGTTGTTGTTTGCGCACATAGATGTGACATTCATGAAAACGTACACATGGTGTACACATTGAACCAATCCAAGAGTGCCAAGGATAAGATATGCGTAAATTAATTCTAACAGTGCATGCCATTTCTGGATGAGTTACCACATAATCAGTTTTCGATTGGCAAAAGTTAAATATTTCAAACTTTTTAAAACCAACTCAACATTGAAAAACAAGACCGCTGTTTTTGGGACCAATTGTAAAACGGACAAAATAACTTAAAGTGGAGAGTTGTTTTGAAAAGGAAGCTGTAGGTTTGAAACTAGTAATAAAACATTTTTTGGATTACATTTGTTTAATTTTTTTTAATACTTTAATTGCGTGGTAAGACTGATTGAAGCAACAGGAGAGTTAATAGTTTCCTCTTTATGTAATAGTTTATATAACAGTATAGAGTTTAAAACTTTATCATTAGATGATCTGGGGTATACGAATGCCTTGAGCCGAAGATTTGTTGCACCTGAGTGAAAAGGAGCATGTTATTACCACAGTCTAAGAGTACATTATCAGGTTGCTACTTGGAGGATACTCATAACACTATTAAAAAGATGTGAACATATTTTTTTCTAAAAGATCTGTTAAAGGATCTGTTATCACCCGATAATTACTGACAAGGCTGTAGCTCCCCTCCACTTCTGACAGAAATTTAGTGCTTGTATAGAACAACAAAGAAATGTAATGCTTGCATGTGTACCAAAAGAAGGCCTGTAGTGCAGCATACATTGCCAATGTAGAGGAGAATATCCA
This sequence comes from Streblospio benedicti, assembly GCA_019095985.1. Taxonomy (NCBI): domain Eukaryota; kingdom Metazoa; phylum Annelida; class Polychaeta; order Spionida; family Spionidae; genus Streblospio; species Streblospio benedicti. The sequence continues at coordinate 28,741,971 of CM032668.1, read as the reverse complement.
AATACATGTTTCTAAATACTATGGAACCTCATTAGCACAACATGGCATTTCCCAATCACAAGACATGATATCCTCACTATATTTCTACAAAATAGGTAAATTGGTAAGTATTTCCAAAAATAAAGACTTCAGTATTTTTGCCAAGCTGGTTATTAATTTATTTCAATTATATTGCATTATGTATTTAGTGATGGAAAATACAAATATTCATAGTTTAATAGCTACCGGGAATGAAGAACACATGAATGAAATGAAGAACACATTTTACTATAATTATGAGGGTAATTCTATCCTTTTGACTTTGAAAAGCCCTCCAGGTCAAATATAACATGATTTTTAGAATCCTTATATGCTGTTTCCAATCAATGAATAATAGTAATAATGTGTATAAAACCAATGATTAAAATGTTATGGGCATTAATATGTCAATTTTGACGGCCATTTTGAAAATCGCATAAAAATCAACTTTGCCCAACTTGGATTTTTGGGGAATGTTTTCCCCTCATTCCTGAGACCTAAAAGAACACAAAAACACATAAATTTCTTTGTTGGTCAAAATTTCCATTTCAATGTTCAAATTGACTGGCCTAGAATGCGGTTTTGTGAGGATATTGCTGCTCGAAATCGTGTTTTGTAGTAAAAAATGTTATATAAATACAAAAGTACTATTGGAATTAATTGAAGAGCAGGTTATATATGTTTGTTCTTACAGTGATGTTCAACGTTTCCAAACAATTCATAAACACCCTAAATTGCGATCTGCCCATGTGACACCGCATCATGTGATAGACCATGATAGCCATGGGGCTTGCGCTTTAGGCGTGATTTATGTGTGTGCAAAAGAAAAGACCAAACACAACAGACCCATTTTGACTGAAACATTCATTTTATTTTTACTTTACCTTAAAGCTAACATTATTATGGGAGAAAATAATGAAGATTTGAACTCGTAAAACTGGTTGAATTTACTAATTCTAATCCATGTATGGTTGTGAAATTGCTCATGCTATTTAATAGTGATTAGATATGAACTAGAATTATTCTAAATGTTATTGACTTTAAAATGAATAAAATGCTTAAAACCATAAATGTATAGAATTCCAGCTCCTGGTGGCATAGAACAAAATGGATTGTCACAAACAATCCTTTCAGCTTGTGTTGACAGAGCGTACATCTCAACATCTTGACTCACTTTTGGAGACCACATTTCAGCACAAGCAGCATCCCCCATAATTGTTCTCCTGAGCTTGATGTTCAGTTTATTTTTACTATATATTTTACTTCCCCCACCAATCATGTTCATGTCCATGTGCCATTTCATGCATGCACTTTTGTCCATATCTCGTGTTTGAACATTGAGCACACACACAGTTTTTCTTCTTATTAACTATTCTATGTTTTGTGGACTCGGCAGCACAAGTTATTCTATGATATTTCTTGTTAATGTCTCACACCAGATCCTTTCCCATTGTGAACTTTCATGTGTCTTCTCAAGCTTGCTCTGACACTAAAACCTCTTCCACATTCATTGCATGTATAAGGTTTCTCACCAGTGTGGACTTTCATGTGGGTGTGCAAGTGGGGACGTTGTCTAAAACGTCTATCACATTCTCTACACTTGTATGGTTTTTCTCCAGTGTGAATTCTTATATGGGAGGTCAATGTGGTTCTATCGATAAATGCTTTCCCACATTCACAGCACATGAAAGCCGTCCCAGTATGGACTCGTGTGTGACTAGTCAAGGATCTTCTATGACTAAAAGCTTTTCCACAATCACTGCATTTGTACAGTTTCTCACCATTGTGGATGGTCACATGGGTGTTGACAGACACACTCCTACTAAAATATCCACCACTATCAGTGCATTCATGAGCCTTACACGCTGGCTGTTGGTTCTTGCCTATCTTGATGTTACCACAGTGAAGATATTTTGTTTGGTTTATTCCATGCCTATTTAATTGTTCACCAGATTTATTTGAATCGTAATCTGGAAGTGCCTTTAGATTTTCATCCTGATGAATTATTTCACTACCCATAAGGATATTATCTAGCGATGGCTTATCACAGTCGTCCACGTGTTCAGTAAGTTCTTCATTGTTATCAAATACGTTTTTACAAACACGACATTGAAATGCATCTTTGCCCTCACAGCATATTAGATTATGGAATGTAAAGAACTTATTGCATTTTTTACACCGTGTTGTATTCTTTGGAGGCTCCATGGTCAATTGTACACTCATTTATTTTTAAAATGCACTAACTAATATCCCAAACTCAACTAATTCCAGAACAGCTGCAAGGAATTTTGAATATTTAATATAGTTTGTCTATTACTCTAATCAAGCGTTTCTAGTATGAAAACTATGAATGTAATAAATGATAGTGGAAGTACCGGAGCATCGACGAATCACATAAATCCAGATGGCCAAGGTTAGCGCGATGTCAGTTGTTTGATTATAAGCTGTATTGTGAATATAAAAGTGATTCTTTTGTCAATTTAACAAGCGTCATAATGTACTAGACTGTACATAAATATTTGTAATGGTCATGTATCATATTACACTTTGTATACTACACATGTATACAGTCAGAATATGCAGTCAGTATATATGCAGTTAAGGTGTGTTGATTGCTTTGCTTATTATAACATGCCCAGAAATATGCGTCATGTAAAGTCACTGTCACATAGAAAAAACGGATGAAACACGTATGTACCACGGATAGATTTTTGTCGTAGGCGATTCATCCGTGGTTCATCCGTGGAGATGCGCCGACCATCAGTGCCACACGTCCGTTTTTATACGGCGAATTACGTGAAGAGATTTTACGGGTCGACATGTCCGCGCTAATCATTTTGGAATGTTCAAAAGTATTTGCGCGGATAGATTTTCATATCGTACGTGGACTGTACGCGATATTACGCTATTTACCCGTTGTTCATCTGCCTGCTGGTTTGGGGCTATAAATTGGCCGATCTTTTTCTACACACCTCAATCTGTGTGAATAGCTGCCGAGGAGAACACATCTATGATTTCTTTTTATAAAAGACCCATTTGAAGCACATAGAAATCTTAAGCATGAACCCTCAACAGTCAGATGTGGCTGTCTTTCTCTTACAGCACCATAACAATCAGGATTAACTCAAGAGATTCAAAATGACTGTACTGAGTATTTATTAAGTGTGCATCCGTGGCCAAGTGGATAGGCAGTCGGACTCATGACCAGAAGGTCGAGGGCTCGATTCCTGGCGGGGTCAGATGGTGGGTATTTATAGTATATGTGAGTGCGAGATCAATCCGAGATCACTACGCGGACTTTACGGGGGACATGCGTGGACCGTCTGTGGAACGTGCGTGAACTATACGCGGACATACGTGTTTCTTTTCCAGTACTTTGCAACCAAAATATCATGTTTACGTGACTGTACGTGGACAATCCGTGTATCATCAGTGTTTTGTAAGTGTTTTGTGCGTGTATCATTCGTGTTAAATCTGCTTAATTTTCACGTAAATTTTTTTGTCATTTTTCCACGGCGTCCCGCGTATCAAGAAAATGCCAAAACATTTGTACGTGGTACATACGTGTTTCATCTTCACACTTGCGCTGATCCTTCTTTCTGTAGATGAACCATTGCCAACGGTTGCCCGCTATTGTGCAAGGTGTGAGAGTTAGTATTGACAATATCATTTCTCCATGAGTCTCTGTTTTCAGCTAACTTGATGATATTATCAAAATTTGAGTCTGGGTAGATGTTGATTTGTGCTAGATCACGTTTTATTTGATCTATCCATGTCAGTTTTGGTCTTCCAATTTTTCTTGTATTTTCTTTCAGACATTCATCTAATGCTTGTCGAGCAGGTGTGTTTGGATCTAGTCTGCATATATGCCCCAACAATCTCTTTCTTCTTTGTGTGATGGTATTGCTCCATTGACATTGACCTGTGAGCTGATATAGATCTGTGTTACTAATCTTCTTTGGATAATAAATACCAATTGCAATTCTCAACAATCTTCTGTGGAATGTATCAATTCTTTTTTTTTGACATTGATGATGTTAGTGTCCAGAGTGCACAGTTATACAGAAATATTGATGTTATGAAACAGTTGAAATATCTAATTTTCAGATCGAGAGACAGATGTTTTGACTTGAATATTTTCCTGTGAGATTTCATGTGTGTCATAACTAGTGCTTTTCTGTGTTTGATGTCTTGTTCAGTATCTAAATATGAACCTAATAGCTTGCATTTTTTCCATTCTTCTTTTTTTGCAGGATGTTTGGTGTAGTTGTGTTCTTTCAAAATTTCGTCTCTTAGAGGAACTGGTATTGTGAATTCTTCTGTTTTGCTATCATTTACAATGAGATCTGCTTTTCTTAACATGTTTGGAACAGTTTCTTTAATCATATCAATGACTTTCACATCTGTTGATGCCCATGTGGTATCATCTGCATATTTAGGAGAGATTGTAAAGAGATTTTCCTCTTTGATGTAACTTTTCCATTTCACACTTGCAAAGTTTTCAATATGATATGAATGGTCAGATCTTTCTTCAGGAGTTAGTGCCATGGACAGATAAAAGATGAACAATATTGCTGACAAGCAATCTCCTTGCATGATACCAATTTCTGTTTTGATTTCATCACTCATTTCATTTCCAACTCTGACTTTAATAAATACATCATTGATCAATATGTGCAATATGTGTAATTCTTCTGGCAATAGAACTTGTTTCAGTCCTTCAAATAGCTTCATTCGATTTACAGTATCAAAAGCTTTCGACATATCGAGCATTAGTATGAATATGATGTAGTTGCTTGAAATTATTGCTTTCTCCACCAATAGTTTTACTGCAAACACCTGTTCTGTTGTACATCTACTATTTTGATATGCAGCATGATCTTTTCCAATTCGACTACTTATTCTATCCCAAGCTCTTCCAATTAGACATATAGTAAGAATTTTTCTCAATATAGAAAGCAGCATAATGGGTCTTAGATTTTGCCTTGGTCCCTTTTTCTTGCCTGGTTTTGGTAAAGGTGCTAAAATACCAATTTTCAACTCTTTTGGATGTTCTCCTGTTTCTGCACTTGTATTGAATATTTCTGCTATTTTATGATGAATTTTAGGTGGAGCATATTTAATGTGTTCAGCATGGACTTCATCTACACCACAACTCTTACCATTCTTCATGCTTTTAGCTGCTTTTTCTATTTCAGAACTGGTGAAGGGAGTTTTCATTGGTGTGGGTTGTATTGACATGTTTTCAAAATCTTTATCATCTGGGGCTAACATTCTTTTAAAGTGTTTTCCAATTTCAACAGCTTGTTCTTTCTTAGAGCCAACTATCATACCTTCATCATTTTCTACAACTAGGTTTGGTTTCTTCAGTTTTCTTTTCATTTCTCTTAAAGCATTGTAGTATTTATCAGAATCATTTTTGACATTTTCTAATTTAATAAGATCATTCTCCATTTCATCTCTCTCAAGATCACTTATTGTCTGACGTATTTTATTTCTTACAGACTGTCTCTTTTTCTTCAATTCTATTCGTTCATCTATGGACTTGCTTATTTCAATTGCTTGCTTTAATTTTCTATTCTGGATGGATAATTCCTTAAGTTCATCATTCACGTATTTTTGATTTTGCTTTTTAGATCCTAATACATCAGCACTAATATTTTTACAATTTTCTACAATAGCATCCCAAACTTTTTGAGGCTCATCATTTTTAATTTCTACATCTTGCAGTTTTGAGTTGTACTCAAACTGTTTTTCTTTTATTGCAAAATTCTCCAAAGCTATTCTGGTTTTCTTCTCATTTTTTTCATTTTTCATTCTGTACCATTGGAATTTCAATTTTGTTTGCACGTTGTGTGACGCAATTAGGCCAAGATCTAGATCTATATAGTACTTTTTTCTGCAAAGACGACTTTTGTACTGTTTTTTTTTTATCGTCGCAGTCGTTTGGACATTCATGAATAAGTAAAAAATTAAAAAATATATCAATATCTTCTTATATATAATCAATACCGTGATTCTGTTTTTTCGTACGTGTTGTGTTTGACCTAATACACGTAATAGGCCTACAATTAACTGTGAAACCTAGTCTCCAGTAATATTAATTCCATGTCAAAATTTTAATGGTGTACAAAAAATTGACACTGTTAATTAATAGTAATAAAACAAATAAAATAAAAAAACTCCTTTAATAGCTGTCTAATATCACTATACGTAGACCCAGCTCCGACAATTAGGTACAGTTCAATTGCAATTAGTTCTCTAGATCTAACCAAACGGTTTTATCCCCGTCCCCCCCCCCCCGACCAATGAAGGTGTGTACTAGGTGGTTGTACAGATGTTGCTAAAGAATTTGCCAATTATATGCAGGTATCATAGTGGTTGTGCGCCTCCCTTTCCCCCATATGAAATACTCTGGCTATACCCTCCTTTTCTTAAACCCTCCATATGACAATCCCGCTGGGCCCCACAAATTTTAGGCAAGCAGTGGGTTATATTAGACTAGACAAAACTAATATTCAAGTTCATTTTGACAAATATACACATATATATCCAAGTAATATTTGGACATAATATGCAATTTGCACTAGACAATTATATCATAATGGGTCTTTTTTCAATGATTTTATGATTCTTGTATGAAATGTACATGGATATGAAATGAATACGTGTTTTCATATGGTATGATGTACTTCAAATTTGATTTATATTTTGCATGGTCTCAAATGATTCATGTTAATGACATCGCTTTTTGGATGAGCTTGATATGTCAATTAATAAAAAATTTATTGGGCATTGACCAAATGACGTGTTTTCGATTCAAACATACGAATTTTTCAGGTGTGCGTTTTACTTTTCTTCGCTACACCCATCAATAAAAGGTTTATCTAAAATTTTTAACTCAACACACGCATCAGCTCTGGGTGGTTTTATAAAATTAAGTGTATATGGAAATGACTTACACGAATTTGGAATGTGTACAATAAAGATTCATGTTGCGTTTTTCAGTGAAAGTTGGTATGTATTTAGGACACTGTTTCCTTTATAATATAAGGGGGAGGGGTGATTTTCACACAAATCAAAAACGCAACTCAAATTTTGCTCTAACATGTACTATTTAGCATTATAGATTTGCCAAATTATGCACAGAATATAAATCCACCCAGAGCTTGGTGACTAAAAACATATTTAAAAAGTAAATCAAGAAAATCTAAAATTTCCCTTATAAATCAATTGAAATAACCAATGACCTTCACCACATCTTCTATAGCTCATAGATTCATCAATTCTTAACCAATTTTAATGATGTTTTCATCAAACTTGTTTATTTTTAGAGATCTTTATAATGCCACCAAAATATGTGTATTGAAATTGTGAATATAGTTGTTTTATATTCAAGGTCACCTAAAGGTCATCCCAAGGTTATATTTGTTAGCTCCGGAAAAATGATAAAAATGGTAGTAATTTGATGGCATAATCATATTTTCGTGTATTCCTAATATAAAACATGTATATGCAAATGTCCAATATTTCTGGCCATGTGTATTTAAGTATCCATAAACCCCATAGACAAAATACAAATTTGATATCAGGGACTCAATATTAGCACTTGATCAAAATTCAAATATGAATTTGGAGACAGTAAAGGAAGTTGTTTTTTAATCGTTAACTAAAGAGTTACATGACCGTAGAAAATGCACTTTGGAGCCATTATATCAAACCGTACGTTATTACATGCTGCAGATAAAATAATTACTGTCAAAATGCCTGCACATCCCTAGGCTTTAGAAAATACCGGTTTTGCATTTTAGAAAAGTAGTTCACACTACAACTCGGTCTTTAGAAGAACCTCCAGAGACGTTTAGCCCATAATCACCGAGTATGAGGGTTACTTACATTGTGGAGACGTTTGTCTCTGTAACCAGGGGCTTAGCTAAAGTAGCTAAGGGGGGGGGGTAAATCCTACATTCTCACACTACATCTACTTACATTTTTCTTTCAAAGAGCCACCAGTAGGGTCTATGGAAACGGTTCTGTTCCACCCTTGGTTACTCGCTGATATGGTAATTTGGAAGGGAATGGGGTATGGCAGAATGGTAGAATCTCTAGAATATGTAAACTCATCTCAATTAGTCTCAGTAAAAAGTGGTCTCTCTATGCAGGCTTTTGATTCTCGCAAAACGTTTGAGAAAATGTCTGGTGTGGTGGTTTTAGTTGGAGGTTGTACTGTATTCAGTGTAATTTTTGGCATGTGGTGTTTGTTACCTGTCAATGGGCTAGTCGCGGCCATCCAAGGTTGTTTATTGTAGAAGTCTCTAGTCTGTCTTAGTGAAATGACCATTAATTACAAACATAATTCCTATAGAAAAATAATATATATGTTTGTACAGCAGTGAGAAAACTATAAAAAACAATGCCAATTAATTTTCAGCATTGGTTCATATTTGGAAGCTTGTTGGAGTACATTGTGGATATAAAATAATACGGATAATTACAATGAAGCCTGTGAAGAAGTGTACCACTCAATGTAAGAAATGTAACAAGTTCTTTTCTTACTCAAAAGACGTTTTTACTAGCATAGCTGCACAAAAAAAACAGTTACAAGGGAGCATGTGATGAGCGTAAAGTGTATCAACACACGTTTGGTAGTGAATCATTTGATCAGAGAGAAAATCTTAAACCGTATAAGACATTACACACAGTTGAAAATTCACACGAATGTAGTGAAAATAACTGATAGCTGTCAATACCATAGCAGCATAAGGAAAGCGAGCCAAACCACGCATATGATGCACGTCTACATAATAACATTGCAGTGATGGATCCAGGATTCGAATGGGGGCGGTGCTTGAAATTTTTGTTTCGCGGGACAGGGACCCGCAGACGGAGATTTTGATGACTCAAATGGGTAGTTATATAAAGATAACAACAAAAGAACAACAATTTCAAAATGCAAATTAAACACAATATTATAAGGGTAATACTCTCGTTCGCTAACGCTCACTTGAGCAGGCTTATTAACCACTCGTGCAAGCTAGTGTTATCTCCACACTAAAACAGACCATTGCCTTTTTATAACCCCAAGTTTAAACGAATTATTTAACTTCATGGTGTTTACCGTTCACAAAGTAGGGACATAACCTGATCTCCTACGGCTCTTAACCAATCAGAATCAAGAATGAACGGCAAACTGGGGAGAAAATTTCATCAGAGATTGAGAGTATATGTCGGGGAGTAAGCTAGAGAGATGGGGGCTTCTTGTGAGAGTATTGGGGGGGGCTTGAGAGAATGAGTGGGAACGGGCTGGTCGGGGGTTGTGGGTATATGGCTGGTAGGTGTGGGGGGGAGCTTGTGGGTATATGGTGAGGCAGCTTGTGCGAGTATGGGGGGTTGGGGGCTTGAGAGAATGAGTGGGGACGGGCGGGGGGCTTGTGAGTATATCTTATGGCTGGGGGGGCTTGTATTGAGAGAATGGGGGCCTGTGAGTAGCATACGCCGGAGGAAAAAAAGGTATCTTCAGAGAAAGATGGGGTTTGAGAGTAAGCAGGGGCTTCTGAATATGTGGCTGGGGGTGTGGGCGCTTGGCTTGAGAGAATGTGAGAGCTTGTGAGATTGAGGGACTTGTGAGTATATGGCAGGGAGTGCGTTTGAGAGATGGTGGTGGTTTGTGAGAGCATGGGGAGGAAGGGGGTGGAGCTTGGCTTGTGAGGATGCCAGAGAAGGGGGGGGGGGGCTGGGGGGCTTTTGAGTAGATGGCTGGTGGGGGCTTGGCTTGGCTTGAGAGAATTGGGGGGTGCTTGTGAGTATATGCTTGAGGGGGAAGGGGTTACTTGAGAGAAAGTGAGGGCTTGAGAGAATCGGGGGGAGGGGTGGGGGCTTGTGGGTATATGCGATGGCTGGTGAGAGTGTGGGCTTGAGACAATGTGAGAGCTTGACAGAATGACATTTGACATTTGACAGCCCCCAAAGCGCCCCCCCTCCCCTGGATCCATCGCTGCATTGATGGTTTGAAAGCTGTTTTAAGGAAGGCTTGTTATTGCTTCCTACTGCAAATACTTGAATCAGAAAATGCGCTGATTCAGGCAATTTTTAATTCAATTTGTTTTTTTTTTAATGCTTCTAGTCCGACAATACTGTGGTGTTAAGAATTACTTGTTTAACAGATTGTTTTTTATCGTGCATGTGTTATATGGCTTTTTGTCCGAAATAAAATTATAAATAAATAAAATAAAAAATGCCAAAAGCTGCACTAAAATGGCTGCCTGGAAAGGACGCATTATTTGGCAAATGTCAAAATCAGACACATATGATGGTCACTAGAAGTGTGCATGTATACAACTAAGCCAATCAGGAGGCTTTCGGGTCAGCTGAAGCAACTAAATGATAAACTCAATGAACACTGGGAAAAACAAACAAATCATAACTGGCACTTGGTATGATATTTTAATTTACATTTGCGTTCCTTTACATACATTTTAATGTCATGAGCAAAATTTGAATATATGCAAAGAATCACAGCGTGCCAACCACATCACTTGTCATTATGAATTAGCTGACGCTGTCTTCATCTGTATAGACCCACCAAGGTGCACCCATTCATGGATAAATCAGTGTGTATTCATATAAACCTTGGCCAAGGACACAACCATGGAAACGATGCCCCTTGAGGACTTTGGCAGCTTACCTCAGCAGATATATACACTCAAAAACACTCAATTACATTTCTAGACAGGCCCCCTTTGAGAGATGTCCTTCACAACAATATATATGTATGTCCTCTAGATGTTTAGGTAACAGAAAACATAAGCTGTATAATTTTGGTGTTACCCTTGTGGTCTGGATATAATTAATGTAAAAGATTCCCGATGTGGTCCTACTACAAAAACCTTTAAAAGTTGCCTGGTACTTTCAAGATCATCTTACATTTCACGATGATCATTCCAAATGAAAATAACACCGCCTTGTCGCACACATAGGCACGCACTCATGCTCTCACTCACTTCCGTGACGCCATGCTACATGTATATAGACAGTTACTAAATGTATGTCTTTGCGTAGACTATATATTCCCTTGTACAAGTACTTTACCTGAATCGTGAATGGATACTCACCAAGGAAACAGGAAAAACATGAAAAAGAAAAATATTCAGTCACAAATCTAAGGGGTTCTCGTTAATGCTCATGTTCAATCAATTTTTAGGTGACAGAAGGAAGTCTCTGAAGATGGACACAGAAGATATCTGAAAATATTCAGACATGGTAAAAATAAATTTTCACAAAATTAATCAATCAATCTATATAAATATGCTTATGTACAGTCACAATTCACTGCCTTTGTGCTCTGGCGACTTTACATTCACACCATGTCATTATTAGTACTATAGTGATAAGTTATCTTTCTCAACTCCCAGGGGAACACACAACACTTGCTACCATATCGCTGAAGTGCTCATCACTCAACATTAGCATTCATAATATTTTTGTGTGGCTTTTAATGATATCATTTATATATCTGCTTATTGTGTATTCTGGAATACTGTGTACCCTAGTAAGTAAAGCATTCAAATATTTATTTTTCTTATTTCAAAATGGAAGAAATATTTAAGGTAATGTATTAATAATTATTCAGACGTTTCGACATGTAAGTGTCCTCTTCAGGGAATATGTAACAGTTTATGAAACGTAATGAGTATTTTCACTATTTAAAATGTTGTGTTTATAACTTGCCAATAGTAGTGTAATTAAAAAGATCAATCTCACTTTTTCTACTAGATGGCAGAAAATGTGAGATGTTGCTTATAGTCTAGAACTAGTAACTTATAATAATTGCTATTTGATGAATGTGTTAAATACCGACACAGCTAAACGCAATTCTTCTGCTTGGGGACATTATGATGTCAGGACAATTTAAAAGCTCATAATGTTTTGAAAAGGTTAAGACAAAAACAATATCATATAGAAAACTAATAATTTTAATAAAGGTATTGCAAATTATGCATGATCATAATTTATAACTTCACGATTAAATAGTGATTTGCATCAAAAGTGTCATCCTTATCTCTTCGGGCTTATAACTTATATTGAAAATACCATGAGCATCGGACTTTGAAGGCTGTGTGAATGGGAAGGGCATGAAGTCCATGATGCAAAAGTGTACTATACCATCTAAACACACATAAACCATTTCTCATTTTGAACAAAAAGGCTACAGTTAAGATTGACTTTGGTGGGCTTATTCTGAATGTTGCTCTTAATATTGTCAAAACACTTTGATGTATTAACATCTTAGCCATGTCAAAACACTTTGATGTATTAACATCTTAGCCATGACTATTGTGAAAATGCACATATGTCATATTAAAGATGATAACATGACGAGAAGTACAGAATGATGAAGGTTGTCTGCATCACAGGCATAAAGCTTAAAAATGTAAGCAAGAACTAATCTATTAAAACAAAGGAACGTTTTTAACGCTTGGCGGTATTTGGAAACAGGAGCCAGCCGGTTTCTTCAGACACCCGAAGTTTGGTTTTCTTCCGTCCGTCTCGCTGAAAGAGGACGTTATGATTCTCGTTTGGGGGTTGGAAAAGTTTATTCTGTACTAATGTTGTCCTATTTTATTTTTTTTATGCAGAAGGCGAAAAGGTGTCATTTTTTATCAATCAACGATTTCGGTAGAATTTCAAGCTGATGAAAGTTCTAGATCAAATAAAAAATGATCACAGTTTTTGAGTCAGTCATATTTTTACATGTTTGGATCTCTCACAGACACTGTTGAGGTACGTCACGTGTACACGTGCACGTTGATGTAACACCGTCCCGGCCGGCCCTGTGCACGTTATTTACCACTTTCGAGGCGAAAAATCTTGTGTAAATACATGTATCCCTGCGACACCACCATCAAAATCGCCAGTTTGAGTTCTGTGTAATTCTAGGTTAACACGACGTTAATTATTTAAAGCTCATTTTCAAGTAAAATTTGTCGTATGCAATGTATGGAACTGATACAAACTGATACAAACGTCACTATTATGAAGAATGCACGCTTCAAATAGATGTAGTTCCTTCAATTTCTAACGTTTACCAGCATAGCAGCCATCTATGTTATGTAGAATACAGATTTTGAATGATATACCATTGACTGCGATTGTAAATGGCCTTACAACACATACCGGAAGTAACACTGAAATTTTGTGTCAAAAAGTCAAATAAAAATCCGAGTGCTCAGCTTTTCTGTCCAATTTGGAAATGAAGAATTAGATTAAACATAATACTATGGGTCAGCTCTATAGTCCCCCGTCTCATTGGTCCCCCGTCCCTATTGGTCCCCCTACTAGGGTGGCTCATTTTGAGGATTTTATTTTTCAAAACAGGGCTCCATACATTTTTGGGGGTTGCGTAAGACATAAATAGGCCACAGGTGAGTTTTTACAGAATTTGAATAAGTTTTAGGGTTGCCCCACAGCACTTATTCGAAATTTGAAATTTCGCGGGAAAAAAATGTAGCGTATAAATTCATACCTAGGCGAACTTTGCAGATATGGACTAAATCATATCATGTAATATACCACCCAATTGGTCTTGCAGAGAATTTTCGTTTGAATACCAGCAAGCCATACTTTCTGGTATATATAAAAACATTACCTTACCTCATATATCAAGATTATGGTTGAAAAAACATTCTTTCATGCGAAGTCTTCTGTACATAGAAAAATCTCTGCCCTCAAATTACAATACATTTACTTTTGAGATTGTAGATGAGAGAGGTACATTATGACATATTTCAACTTGAAGATAGATGAATCATATTCTCCACTCTATGCTAATATGTGACTTAGGTTGTTCACAGCTGTATATACAATATGTACATATAGATGCATTGTTGATGTGGAGTCTATGTCTCATGCTTTTATTGGTTTATCAAGCATCATACTCACAAAACTGCAGTTTCTATAATTCTTTTGATTACAAGTGTTTCTGATATAGATATATTTGATTTATCATTTATCTAACAATGCTTTCTCCATCCCAAAAATTGCGTCCCAAGGGGGCATTAATGACATTCTTGAAAGTATTAATTTAAAACCGATCAGCAGTCTACCAAAGAGTAAGTTGCCATTGACACGTCTCATTATATGTAGAGTTTGAGACATGCAAAGATCATCTGCATTGTCAATCTCTTCCCAAAAGCTGACCAATAAAGAAATTTACTGCCAAGTCAGCCAAGAAATAATTGAAATATGAGATAGAGCGGCCATCCTTCATATAAGAAAAGATGTAGTTGAAGAAAAAGTGTCCTCCTGCATGGAAAAGTTGAGAACTCTGCTGCGCCATTGGCAACGTCTTACCAAAGACAAGGACCCACTGAAGAAATTCATAGTTGATTGTGAGTCCTTGTTTGACATATCGCCATCCAACCTTCTGCAGCTTCTGAAAGGATCCCGTGATCCTAAATGGGAAGAAGATTGGTTGTGGTATCAGGGCATGTGCAAAGTGCCACAAGAAGGCAGTATGGAAGGCAGGGATGCTCGCTGGGCTGAGCGCCAGAGAAAGAAAGAGGAAAGGTTGGTAGCAGCTGCTGCAGCTAGTCACAAAAGTACAACAACCACACCACCTAATGTGTCTAAACAATGGAAGGTCAGGTGGAACAGTGTGGTATCCCCTCCTACATTGAGTTCATCTGTTATTGGTGACCATGAGCTTCGGCAGCGCTTGCCTCCTGACAATGCAGCCACTTCAACCGAATCATTGATGAAATCAGATGACAATGATAACTCAACTGAAGTCAAAATCATTGGTCATATGCCTAGAGATCCTGATTTCAAAATTACTGCTTGGGAACAGCGGAAGCAAAATGAGAAATCTGACTTGCAGCCTCTGATGGCTAGTCGGCGAGATACTATTACTCAGACAACGGCAGCGGCAACCAGATTCAAGCTTACGTCGACTCAGCACTAAGGTATGGTTGGTCCTTACACGAGAGAAGAAAACTGGTACTTTTGCCAGACATTAGATTGGGCACAGCTTCACTTACGTAGAAACACATTTCCCCGTGGTGATTACAGGGAGCTGTGCGAGCTCATCAGCTTTGTATTAGGTGGAGAGGTCAGTAATCTTAAATCACCAATCTGAACATCTAAATTTGAAACATCTTAAATGTAACTGCTATGAATGATAGCCCTCCCTCTATCGCCATAAACCCTAAATTTCTGATTGATTGATTTGCTGATTGATTTGCCTTTTTTGCCGTTACCCTCCTGGCACATGATAAGCCAAATCCATTTGCGCTTGGGAAGCCAGGTGAGCCAGCATTCAGGCCTGTTCATCAGCTCCTGACAACTCCTCGTCAGCCACTTTCAGTTTTCATAGGCTCTAACTCCTGGCTCATTTTTGATGCTGCAGCTGAGTTCTTGCGATTAACGCAGCCTCAAGCAGCAGAATTTGCAGAGTTTGCTCCAATTGTCACACCTGGCCTGGTGTGGCTATGCGAGCACCCTGCCACCTGGTCAGACTACGACGAATTCTGCCGCTTGAAGCTTTGGATTGATGAGCTGCAGGTCACAAATGATGCTGCTGAGAGGGCCATAAAAATGCTGGTGAGGTAGCCGATGCAACGAATGATCGAATCATCGGGGAAAATGTTATCTTGGTCATGAATGACCACAGGGGCCATATCTCGAATTTGAGAAAAGGAGATCTAAACAATATATAATAATTTGGACAATGGACATACATATCATTCATTACACTATTTTAAACTGTTGTCAGTTTTGTGAAGTTGTATTTATTTCTGTATATTGAAATAAAGTAAAAAAAAATTTGTTACGAATGATTCAATATCAGCTTATGTAGTCAAATTACCTCATCTTCTATATGTAATTACATAAAATTGCTGTTTTGTTAAAATTAAAAAGTAAAATCAATTTTCTTCTGAAACAATTAAATGATAGTAAATATGTATTGTTGGTATTCAAACGAAAGCTCTTTTCAAGCCAGATCCTTTGCTATATTATTTGATATGATTTATTGCATAGGTGCAAAGTTCGCCGCCCAGGCACTCTCTATGAAGGGGCTAATATTTTGTAAAATAATGGTTCTTCTGTA
>CM032668.1:28712655-28725748 GCA_019095985.1 Streblospio benedicti | reverse complement strand
CACAACAAAATAGTCAAAATTACGTTTCATAAACTGTTAAATATTCCCTGAAGAGGACACTTACATGTCGAAACGTCTGAATAGTTATTAATAAATTACCTGAATTTTTTTCTTCCATTTTGAAATAAGAAAATAAAGAAATTTTAAATTCATAATATTGTCTCAAAACACTCAGAAAAAGAAGTAAAAACAACACCAGTGAAAATGCTAAAGAGAAAAAGAGAATACGGCATCATTATACAGACAAGAAAAGAATAAGATAGAACAGAACTTTTTTATTCTACCAATCATGACAAAGTAATTACTATTGCTCAATACACAAATAATAACAAAATATACATATGATGGCACATACATGCATATGATCAAAAGCAAAGATTGGTTTTGACTAGAATAAATGATAAATACAATAAAATACAGCTTTCAACATAATTACGATGAAATATAAAACAGGTGACAATCAAACTAGAGTTTCTTCACTTCTCATCAAAAATAGAATTACTAAACCAAATAAATTCAAATACATGTTACAGAACCACTATTTCAAATTTGAAATATTTTTGTATAACATGAGTAAATAAATTTCATATATATTTTGTTTTACATTTAGATTATTAGAGTTAACAAGTTGTTTAGACAATCATTCAAATAATTGGCATCTTTGTTGGTAAAGACTTCTCAAATTGTTGGCCCAGACGGGACAGGACTCGAATTCACGACCCCCAAGGTTGTGAGACCAGAATGATACGCAGCTGGCCACTTGATATAGTATAATGGAAGATGTCACTTCAGCTACGTCAAAACAGTGGTAGGAGCTTGCTTGACAGAACAGGTAGAATAGAATTGAATTCACAAGCAAACTTGACAAACGATACATACAGTTATTCATAGTCACCTTTACAGGTTCCCCACGGGGTTCCCGTTTGGCTGGTAACGTGGCTACTGTTGCTGCCGGTCTCTTCATCAACATGTAATGTACATGTGCATCCATATTGAGTTCGTCCACAATCACCTTATATCTTGTCACAGAGAGAACACAGAGAGGAAAAGATTTTTTGCAGTCTTTACAGGGTTTGGTGGAGACTCAATATTGACGGTGCTTATTACTTGATATCCACAGTGCTCTAATCAACATCCAAAAATGCTTCCATTCAGACATACTGAAAAGTAAAGTGCGTTGTTGATATAGTTTGCCAACAGCTGTAATCCTGTTTTGAGCAAGGTAAAATTGTGTTTGTAACAAATGCATTTAAAGGAGAATATGAGATGGGAAGTCATTTGATCATTACCACCAATGTAAACCTGCCAATGAATTTGTGTCAGTTCAACCAGCTTCATAATGTATTCCACTACACCAGGTATGGAAATAGTCACTATAAAGTGGTCCACTGCATATCCTATATATTAATACGCTAATTTTTGGACTTTGTTCGGCTGTCTCCTCTTTAACCTGACTAGCTGGACGCCATATGACTAAGGAGATCGTTCATGGTACTGTTTAGTTTTGCACGAATATGCTTTTCATTGTCAAAATGGCCCTGATGGTTGTTAACTGGCGGTTTTATAACAATAATAGCAGACAGCGGCAGCCATGACAGCGTCATGTGGAGTAGTGTGATGTCATAAAGATGCCAAAGGCGTCACTTGAATTCAAATACTAGGGATTACCACCACTTTGCCAATTGGGCTATGTGTACATTAGAATCTTTAATCAAGACTACCTCTATAAATACACCAGCTCTATTATAAGATGATTTATAATATTCCCAAGTCTTCATAAAAAGACCATTGCAAACATCCCTGAAGAGACCACCCCCTATATTAAACCACTTGACGCCAGTCCTTGGACAATCTTAATAGGGATGATCCACTGAAGTGTGTGAGAATATCTGTACCATGGAGAGCATTATGTTCCAATTGCCATAGACACTAATTTTTCATCCCATAGCTTTTGCACATTAGATGCCAAGTGCATTTTCAGTGATCAATGACTTACTGGAGAACATATTCTTCTCTGTCTCCGCCAAGTATACTACATCCAAGCTCAGAAATCCACAGCGTGATCTGTTGCTTGACTTTTTGCTCATTGCAAAAGATTCTATATTGTGGTATAAGAACGTCCCTATCTCAATTCACCTTCAGTCTTAAAAGGTTGTTTCTAAACACTCTTTCTCCATATCATACTTGATACTTGGAAGGTGCCAAGTTGTCATTACAATGATGTGTGCCAATATTATTTATTATTTATTTGTATGTACTAAATAACAGAGCCAACGTTACAAAGTATCACCCATGCCCACAATTTGCACAAGGGTGGTTGCTGTAGAAAAAGAGTGCTGTATTCATTTCATACACTTTACTCAATATATCCCTTTCCTATGTCCATGGATGGGTGGTGGTACTGTCAGGACATGGGCAAGTGTCGTCAGGACAAGGGCGCTTGAAAATAAAATGCTGTAAAAACATATACACTCACCAAATATGTCTTTTTCTATGCCCATGGAGGGCATTGTGGTCCCATTTACATGGACACTAACATTTCTCCCTTAGATTTTCATTTTACATGCCAAGTCAAAGTATTTCTCCAATGACTTAATTGGGATCGACTTATACGATTATGTAACTGCAGTGATTCAATGTGATTCTCGGCATGCCTCTTTGGATATAAGCTACGGGTATAAGCTAGTATTGTATAATAATATTTGGCATGGAGCACTTCATTTGATTTTTATTTTCAGTAGGAGTTATGAGCACGTCTGCCATATGGTAGCAAGTGTTGTGTGTGTGTGGGAGTGGGAGAAAGATAACTTATCACTATAGTACTAATAATGACATGGTGTGAATGTTAAGGCGCCAGAGCACAAAGGCAGTGAATTGTGACTGTACATAGCATATTTATATAGATTGATTGATTAATTTTGTGAAAATTCATTTTACCATGTCTGAATATTTTCAGATATCTTCTGTGTCCATCTTCAGAGACTTCCTTCTGTCACCTGGTGGCAGCACATGACATTGACATCAATGGGCTGCCACCTAAAAATTGATTGAGCATGAGCATTAACGAGATCCCTTTTAGATTTGTTACTGAATATTTTTCATGTTTCTCTCCTGTTTCCTTTGGTGAGTATCCATTCACGATTCAGGTAAAGTACTTGTACAAGGGAATATATAGTCTAAGCAAAGACATACATTTAGTAACTGTCTATATACATAGCATGGCGTCACGGAAGTGAGTGAGAGCATGAGTGCGTATGTGTGCGACAAGGCGGTGTTCTTTTTCATTTGGAATGATCATCGTGAAATGTAGGATGATCTTGAAATTACCAGGCAATTTTAAAGGTTTTTGTTGTAGACCACCGGAATCTTGTACATTAATTATATCCAGACCTCCACAAGGGTAACACCAAAATTATACAGCTTATGTTTTATGTTACCTAAAACATCTAGAGGACATGCATATATATTGTTGTGAAGGACATCTCTCAAAGGGGGCCTGTCTAGAAATGTAATTGAGTGTTTTTGAGTGTGTATATCTGCTTTGAGGTAAGCTGCCAAAGTCCTCAAGGGCATTGTTTCATGGTTGTGTCCTTGGCCAAATATGAATACACACTGATTTATCCATGAATGGGTGCACCTTTGGTGAGTCTATACAGATGAAGACAGCGTCAGTAATTTGGTTGGCACGCTGTGATTCTTGTGGTTATATTGATTCTCTTTGCATATATTAAACTGTATGTAAAGGAACTGCAAATGTAAGAAATAAAATATCATACCAAGTTCCAGTTATGATTTGTTTGTTTTTCCAGTGTTCATTGAGTTATCATTTAGTTTTTCAGCTGACCTGAAAGCCTCCTGATTGGCTGAGTTGTATCCATGTATATATACACTTTCTATGACCATCGCATGTGTCTGATTTTGACACGGCTAAATAATGCGTCCTTTCCAGCCATTTTAGTGCAGCTTTTGGCATTTTTTATTTTATTTGTTTAAATTTATTTCGGACAAAAAAGCCATATAAAACATGCATGACAAAAACAATCTGTTAAACAAGTAATTCTTAACACCACAGTATTAATGGACTAGAAGCATTAAAAAAGCAAATTGAATTAAAAATAGCCTGAATCAGCGCATTTTCGGATTCAAGTAATTACGGTAGGAAGCAATAACAAGCCTTCTTAAAAAGCGTTTCAAACCATCAATGCAGCGATGGATCCAGGGGAGGGGCTTTTGGGGCTGTCAAATGTCAAATGTCATTCTGTCAGCCTCACATTGTCTCAAGCCCACACTCTCACAAGCCATTGCATATACCCTAAACCCCCCCTCCCCCGATTCTCTCAAGCCTCACTTTCTCTCAAAAGTAACCCCTTCCCCCTCAAGCATATATCTCTAAACCCCCCATTCTCTCAAGCCAAGCCAAGCCCATACAACCATATATAAAAGGCATCCTCATAAGCCAAGCCTCCCACCCTTTCCTCCCCCATGCTCTCACAAACCACCACCATCTCTCAAAACCCACTCCCTGCCATATAGGTCCCCCAATCTCAAAGCTTCCTCTGCCAAGCGCCCACCCCCAGCCACATTTTTCACTCTCAAACCCCATCTTTCTCTAAGAAGACCCCCATTTTCCTCCAGCGTATACTGCTCACAGGCCCCCATTCTCTCCCAAAGCCCCCCCCAGCCATAAGATATACTACAAGCCGCCCCCAGCCCTTCCCCACTCGTTCTCTCCATTTCCAACCCCACACAAGCTGCCTGAGCCATATACCCACAAGCTCCCCCCCACCCACCCTACCAGCCATATATCCCACACAGCCCCCTACTAGCCCGTTTCCACTCATTCTCTCAAGCCCCCCCCCCCTCCCCCAATGCTCTCAAAGAGCCCCATCTCTCTAGCTTACTTCCCGACATATACTCTCAATCTCACAGTGAAATTTTTCTCCCCATTTGCCGTTCATTCTTGATTCTGATTAGTTTAGAGCCGTAGGAGATCAAGGTTATGTCCTACTTTGTGAACGGTAAACACCATGATGTTAAATAATTCATTTAAACTTGCTGGTTATAAAGGCAATGGTCTGTTTTAGTGTGGAGATAACACTAGCTTGCACGAGTGGTTGATAAGCCTGTTCAAGTGATGAGCGTTAGCAAAACGAGTATTACCCTTTATAATATTGTGTTTAATTTGCATTTTTGAAATTGTTGTTCTTTGTTGTTATCTTTTATATAACTACCCATTTGAGTCATCAAAAATCTCCGTCTCTGATTCATTTAAGCACCGCCCGTAGGAATCAGGATCCCATCACCGCAATGTTTTATGTAACGTGCATCACCATGAAGTTTTTCATTTAAACTTGCTTTATGGTCTTAAAAGGCAATGGTCTGTTTTTAGTGTTCACTAACACTTCGTCAATTTTCAACTGAGCGTAATGTCTTATACGATTTAAGATTTTTTCATTTTGATCAAATTGTTCACTTTTGTTGTTATCTTTGATACACTTCCCATTTCATCATCAAAATCTCCGTCTGCGGTTTTGTCCAGCATTGCTAAAAAACGTCTTTTGAGTACCGAATTCGAATCCTGGATCCATTTTACAATGTTATTTTGTGGACTCTTCTTGCGTGGGCTTCATTGTAATTGTGTGACTGCTATTATTTTTTATCTACATTCGTGTCAAATTTTCAACTTGGCATATTGTAAGACTTATACGGTTTAGATTTTTCTCTCTGGTCTCCCTAACCAAGCGTGTGTTATTGACTGCAAAATAACAACCTTGTTTTTTTGTGCAGCATTGCTAGTAAAAACGTCTTTTGAGTAAAACGAACTTGTTACATTTCTTATATTAAATTGGTACTCTTACGCCTGGGTTCATTTGTAATTATCCGTTTTTTATCAACCATGGATCAACAAGCTTTCTTACGTTCTACGTGCATGTTTTTTGTTTCCATTTTAGTGCACTATCAGTGGCTCTGTCTCTCACCTACCACAACAGTATCATCCACGTGCTCTCATAGTTCTTTCAGAGGGCACCAACGCTATGTTCTCAGGCTTTATGCCATGGAAGTCTGACTGGAGGTGATTTAATGATCACAAAATTTACACCCCAATCGACAAAACTGACCTTATTTCGCCTCAAATCTTTCATATCTATAGCGTTTCAATACAATTCACAAGGCAGCTAATGACTGTGCCCAATATATATTTAAGAATTGACAGCCTCTGTGTGTGTGGATTTCTTTTAAATTGATTTGCAACAAAAAGTACCTATTTTTAGTCACCTGCAGAAAGCCCAAAGATGGTGGTTTCCCATCCCCCAAACACCACCAGTCACTCACACCCGTTTCACGAAACTAAACTCTGATGAATCAGCTTGAAAACTTGCAAGCAGGTACACAAGTGCACCCTCTCTCAAGTACGTCCCCAATAACTGCTCAAGCAACCACCATCCACCATATATAGTCCAGATTTCTAAGTTTAAGGAACTATGCTGAAGCATGCATGCTGCTGATGCTGACAAAGTTGTTATTGGGAACGAGACACAGCTGTCTACATAAGAAGTAAAATCCGTGCACCCAAAGAACAGGTTGACAACTGTGTTTGGAGGGTGTACTGGTTACGTTATTATTCTATTTTATCACTTCAATATACTTACTTCTGTATGTATGGTGTGATCAAATTACTCAAATTACTAAAACAAAATCTATTGTTGATGTTGCCTACGTCTCTGTAATACAGCATTGGTGGCTGTTGTTGATCTAGATCTACAATTTTTAATAATATTTGTGCGCTAGCATTTCATCAGGATGACACCACTGTTTGCATGATGGATTGGCACTTTGTAAACATGTAGACTTAAGCAGTGTAATATATAGTGGAATGTAGCTAGACTAGACATAAAAGCTCCTCTATTTTGAATAAACCCAGTAAAAATGCTTTTGTAACCAATTCTTTCATCTGAGCAAGAAAACGCATGGTCCATAGAGGAGGCACAGTTGGCCGTGGTCAGAACGAACTCATGGCGATAGCCAAGTCACTATGCGCTCGGTTTTTGAAATATCACTCTACTTGTTTACAACTGTATGCTGTTGCTTGCAGAATAGTGACAAGTGTTGTGAACAGAAACGTGATGAATACTATCAGAATGAAAAGGCATTTGATTGCTTGAGACTGGACTGAAGGATTGACTGTCACAGTGGAGGTGGCTTGTCAGCGTGTATGCATGGATTCTACACACTATCTTTTCCGTTTGGAGTAGAGAACCATGTGCCCCAGGTAGGCCGGCGTCAAGCATACTTACCTGGCGTAGGAGACACCCTGATCCGCAAGGGGGTTCTCCAAGGGTGAGGCTGTTCCATTGCACCGTACCGGGATGGCTGACCCCTTCGATCTTTCCAAATGCGAAAGACTCGGGCGCGTAATTTATGTTAGTGAGGGACTGCGTTCGCGCTATCCCTTGATATAAATAAGTACGAACATCCAATGAAAACTGAAATGTTGAATGTCTAGCTAAAACGAGCAATAGTGAGCCAGATATCTACTGTGCACTCAAACCATCTGCCAATGTTGCCACACCCGTCCCCAATCATCCCCTCCCCCCTTCACTCTCCTCCAGTCAACATCAAAACCCCATGCCCCGCCCCCACCCCCTCCCCAAATTCGGGGCAGGCGAGCATTCTACCACTGAACCACCATGCATGGAGAACGTCTAGGTGGGCATTTTCCCCGAGTTATATGTATTTTAAGTAGTTTGTTAAAATAGAGTTTAATCTCTTAAGGTTGGGGGTCATTGTAGGAGTGTCTACTACAGGGTGCATTGTCTGCTATCTCCACTTTAGCACCAAAGCTGGGTCACATTAATAAACGTGCCCAGAAGCATATGCAGGTGTGGTCAACACTATTACAAGAAAGATTCATCACTCTAGCAGTCAACAGACGATGGGATACAGTGCAGATTATCAAAGTTCAGTTGAGGCAGGGATTAGCCACCATCCCTGCCCCGTGGACTATGGATGATAATTACGTGCATGTACTCCATTGCAAGCATTCTGTAAAATGTTTTTTTAGTGTGGTGAAGCATAAATGACGTATACGTTTTGACTATACAGAGAGTAAGATGCGCCCGTGTGGAGTATCTGCATTAGTAGTGTCACGTGCTCAGTGGACTGTGTCAATGAATTCAGACTCAGGTGGGACACGAACACACAGCCTCCGAATATCCTTCAACTAACTAGAGGCCACTAGATGTCTGACGTGCCATCCACTGCGCCCATAGAGCCAGGGCACGAATTTTGCAAGGTGACCATACAGATAAACGAGTAAGTGTAACACTCACGTAAATATGGGTCCAAATGACGCTCCAGACACTCTGGACGTGGATCCAGACACTAGAATGCCGTAAATGACAGCTTCCTGTTGCTGCCCTCGTGCCCAGTTGAATGAAATCTACGTGTATGCTGCTGGTGCACACACGTACATCTCAGCAGAACTTCGGCGGTTTTACTGGTCTACTAGTCTAAACACTAGTTTTGTTCTGTAAGTTTGTGCTATAAATAGGCGGGATTTTCTGAAGTCACAATGCAAACTTGGAATAAAAGTTGCAATTTTATTGAGTTTACATTATTTATTACCTTTAGTCACAATTGAGATCATTCAAATCTCTATAATATTGTAAATATAGCCGATTTTAATTTTTAATCGAGGGTTTCAAAATGGCGGACTTTTTTGCTTGCAGACAGGGCACTATTGCCCAGTCGACTATGGAGAAAAAATAGGTGACTGGCTGATTTGGCTCTAAGCCAATCACAATGCAGGATTTAGGGGTGTGTCACAGATAGAGTGTTATAATATAATGTTTCATGCTGATAAATTTAGCAGAATAAGAGCGTAATTCTAAAGACCATACTATTTATAGATGTGCTTTTTTGAAAGCAATTATTTGAGTTCAGATATAAATGAGATGTTGTGAGAGGATATTATTTGTGTTTTGGTGTCATCATACATTTTGGACTGTTTTACAATTGTGTGCATTTATTGAGGAATAGTAGAATAAGAAGAAAATTAATGCTAGCCATTTTTTAGTTGTGATTCTGTATTATATTCAAGGAATCACTTAACTCTGTGATCATAGTATGTAGGAATGAAAATTACAAAGGTTATGAAGAAAAGTGAAAACAGGCGAATTTGATAAGATTGTGGTGAGAAACCTCACGAGTGCAGTGAATGTGGGAAGTGTTTTTAATCAAAGTAGCACCTTGACCCAACACAGGAGAATTCACACTGGTGAAAAATCATTCAAATGTAATTGAGTTCGGGAAGTGTTTTTACTGTACAGGGTATTTTTGACCTGCCATCTGAAAACCCATGGTGGAGAAAAACATCATACATGTAGTGAATGTGGCAAAGTGTTTTTTGGTCAAAAGGCGACTTGACGGTCCACATGAGAATCCACACTGGGGAGAAACCTTTTGGATGTAGTGAATGTGGAAAACTTTTTCTGCGACAGTTGCACCTTGACCAAACACAAGAGAATCCACACTGGGGAGAAACTATTTCAATGTACAGTCTGTGAAATTGCGCAGTGCAAGTAGCTCATTGACCAAGCACATGTGAATCCACACTGGAGAAACCGTTTCAACGTGAATGTGTATTTGAGAAGAGTTGCTGCCAATGAAGCCATTTCAACCAAGCGCATGAGGATGTATTTTAGAGATGAATATGACTGTATAGTGAGTAGTCACATGAACATCCACATAAAAGTTGTTGAAGTTGTCAAAAAGTTTTCAGTTATTATATTTCAGCTAAACTCGAAATCATATAGACAATATTGCATTCCCACCATGGTGAAACATACAATGTATAAATGAAGTTTTCATGTTGATCTGATAGTTTACATATTTTTTATTTCATTTTTTTTTTATTTTGCCGTCTGCGGTTTAGCTAAAAATTTTCAGGGCACATAAAAATGAGATCAGGTTGCATGGATTTGGACTATCACATGCCCTGTTGGGACCATGAAAAAATAAAGTTAGTGTTGTCTGTGTTGTTAGTGTTGCCCTGATGTCTGGTCAAAATATTTTGGTCAATGAATTTTTCTAATTAGCAGTTATCAGTGGAATAAATGGTTTGTTCAAGAATGATTAACATGTGATCAGTTCTTCGATTAAGTCCAGATTATAAAGAAATAAGATGAGACGCAAACTTGTTTTACATTCTTATGAGCAAAAATAGGGAGTTAGAAAATAAGAGGTAAAATTTTGAAATCAGACTTTCTGTGGAAGGAGGTTGCTTAGCAAAAACTGCTGAAAAAGATGGAGAGATGGGGGCTATATCAGAGGTCATTTTTTTAATATTTGAATCATATGGATGTTTTACATAATGTTTTACTTTTGCATTGTTATGTAATAAGCAGTTTATACATAGTTGATTTGTTTGTTGTAGGAGTTTTTTTTTTGAGTTCTAGGATGAACAGGCTTCTAACTTTCTCCTCAGGTTAATCCGGTCTGTTTATATGATGATTGCTTGTAGCTGTTGTTTTGATTTTTTCTAGAATCGTTGTATTGTTGATGATACAAGCAGAAAATTTGGTGTGAACTTAGGTTTCACTCTTTGGAATAAATAGCCACCAAAAATTCAAGATGGCGGCCATTTTTTCAAGATGGCCGCCAGTATGTTTTAATCATCAATTCTTTACCTCGGCATTTTAATAGAAATTCGACTTCCATTAGTTGTAGACAGATGGGCAAATTCATGAATTTTAAAATTAATTTCATAATATTTGTGTATGCAGATCCAGAATATTCCTGATTCTGGGCTGTATGTTTGCATCTTCCTACCTCCTGATTTGAAATCATCAAGTTGAAGACAGATGGCAAAGCATTTATCAGTCAAAGTATTATGTATTGGAACTTGACCGTTCCAATCAGAAATTATGATCCAACCAGGGTGGGACTTGTATCAGAAATTAGGCCAGGATGGTGGGGGTGCAGTATTTTTTTTTTGTAGGGGGCAACAGGCAGGAATGGACGTTTCTTACTTGGTGATAGCAGGTCTAAGGCTTTTTAAAATCAAAAATAAGGCCATGATTGGTGAGGATGGGGGCAATGTTTTCTAGAGGGCAGGAATGGACGTTTCTTAGTTGGTGTCTGATTTCAAAATATGTGGGTTATGAGAAAAAGTACTAGATATGACAGACTGCAGGAATAAAAATGGTCATTTATTCCAAAAATTTGAGGCACAAAGATGAAAATGCAAACGTACTGGGTGTGAGATGTTTTAGAACATGACCCATGGGCAGATGTTTGTATTAGAAACTAGGAGGTTGAGTCCATTATGTCCCCCCCCCCCCTGACTGCGGATCTGTCTATTAATATCACTGCATTTACAGGTGCAGGTTTTGCAGGAACAATTTCATGGTTTTTATTTTTTAAAAGCTAAAACTCTTGCAGATGTTAAAAACATGAAATGACATATTTCTTTGTTTTTATTTTGTTTGGGGGAAAGAGGGCTTTGCTACTAACATCCATCATGTGTCCGATGCAATTATTAAACTTTTTGTACATTGCCATATTTTTTCATGGTGTTTGGTTATGCTAATGCTCGTGCGGATGCTAAAAAAATGACTCTTTACATTTCGGTGGGGAAAAGTGGGGCCCGTCTCAACCCCCATCCCGGATCTGCCAATGAAATCACTGACATAAATAATCGGTCTGAGTACATTATGAAGGTATTGCACATTGCAATAATTTTAACAATATGAATTTGCTTAGAAAAATGAAATTGTGACACATGTAAAAAGTGTTGAACTTTTTTGACCTACTTTTCAGTGTACATGTCTGTCATGAAATACATATGGACAGTTTCTTTGAGCTAAAGTGAGCAAACTATTAGGGTGATGACATTTTTTTACAATGCATTACTAAAATGACCGCCATGCAAAGCTATGAGGCCGTTGTGTTTATTTTTTTTAAATGTATATTTGCCTTTTTTTTCGTTTTATGACAGTGTAATCACATATTTTAGTTTGACATCAATAGGAAGTATAGAATAGCAGTAGTTAACATGAGATTTACTTTGAAATATTGTCCAGGCCCGCGTCCTACGGACGCAAACGGATAGTCCATCAATTTATAACAGCACGACGATTAATCTCAACAGGTTTTTGGTTTAGGTGTCGGTGGCGGGGGGCGTTATGAAACTATTATCGGGACAGTCGTTGCAACAGCACGACGATTAATCTCAACAGGTTTTGGTTTTAGGTGTCGGTAGGCGGGGGCGTTATGAAACTATTATCGGGACAGTGTTTTTACGAGCATCACGCAGACACCGGAAATAAGCGGTCGTAAGAAAACCCGTTAATCGACTTCGACATTTATGAAGCAGTTTTCTAAATAAATTAAGAGAGATTGAAGCACAGTGATTATGGGAACATTGAAATAGTAGTAAGGCAGAGGCATGTGTAGGTTTAGGCGCAAAACGGCACTGGTGGGTAAAATGTCGAATTCGAGATTCCTGCAGGGGGCGCCGCTTTTGAAGCAAAGTTCAGTAATTATATATAATAAATTGAGCGTCCTTTGGGAAAATGGAATCAGTAATTTATTAAAAGGGAATTTAATACATGTGGAGTTTTGGTTCATAAGGGGCAGATTATCATTGTATTCATAATTGTTGGAAGAAAATTCCAGAATTTAAATTAATTGGCTGTAAATTTTAAATTACTGTATGTGAGAAATTAAGGGCATGTATACAGTTTGAAGCTATTTCCACAGGTTTTAGGAAGTAAGCGGTCTAGAAAACCTTTATAAAAAGAAAAATTTTTCGAAAATTTGAGGAAGAATGATAGGGAAATTAAATAGTGTAAAGGGGGAGCAGGGATTTTCGCAGTGGGTTAAATGCAATCGAGATCCCTGGGCCTTCGAAGCAAAATCGTTAATTTTTATCTTTTGTAATTAAAACAGATAATTAAATTTGGAGAAAACATTTCTTGATCAAATGTTTGGGGAAATTTTTATTCATTAAGAGGGGTAGTTTTCAACCAATTTAGATTTTTTCGTATATTAGAAAAAATCATAAATGTACGAATGTGGAAAGGGGGCTTTG